>BPTQ01000003.1:137542064-137622634 GCA_019973895.1 Chrysanthemum seticuspe
AAATGTAGAAGAACTTCTACACTATGAAGCTGATGAGCTTGCAATGCAATATATCCTTTTAGGATTACCAAACCCATGTCTTCGAAGTGTTGATGCTCAAAAGACTGCAAAGGCAATGTGGGAACATATTCATCTTCTTATGGAAGGATCTGCACTCAATCAGGAGGATATGGAATCCAAAATTTACTTGGCTTATGAACACTTCATGATTGAACCTGGAGAGACACTAGAGTCTTATCATCATCGATTCTCAGACATCATAAATGATTTGGATAAACACAAGATCATCATGACAAGAATTGCAGTTAATACTAAGTTCCTGAGTAGTCTTGGTCCTGAATGGGAGAAGTATGTCATTTTTCTCCGTCAAGCGAAGAACATGCATCATTCTACATACGGATTGTTGTACGATTACTTGAAGCCTCATCAAAAGGAAGTTGATAAGGAAAGGATTCTCCGTGCTCAAATTGCTTCATCTTCACATCCGGAAAATCAACAACTTGCCTTGTATGCTCAAAACAGTTATCCTCCTCAACCAGCAACTCAACCAACTGCCACTACGACACCACATGATCAATCACAACAATCTCATCTAACTTAATTGGTTCCTTACAACAACAACAATGATCAAGCACTTTATAGTCAAGCTAATGAGGAATCCGATCCGTTCGAAGCATTGCAACAAGGATTTGTTATGATTGCTAATGCTTTTGGCCGTTATATAAACAAATCCAACAATCGCATTCGTTCCTCATCAAACACAAGGAATCAGGTTGTTGTGAACAATGGACGAGTTGAAGTTCAGAATCGTGGTTATGGTCGTCGGATGAGCGGTGGTCAAGGGTTTAATGCTCTGGGTAGGAATAACAACATAGCTCAAGTGGTGGACCAGGGAAATGCTCAGAATGGGTTAAATGGTCTTCGATGCTACAACTGCAATGAGAAGGGACACCTGGCTAATGCATGCCCAAAGCCGAGGACTAGGGGCAGTGCTTATCACAAGGAGGCTTTACTTTTGGCTCTTAAGGATGAAGCTGGTGGAACTCTCACAAATAAAGAACACAGTTTTATGGCAGATGCAGACTCAGATGATGATATGGAGGACTTGCAGGCCAATGCAGCTGTTATGTTGATGGCTAATATGCATGAGTTACACATGAGTGACACAGGCCCAGTGTATGACACTGATGGCTTGTCTCAGATACCCGAACAAACCATATTTATCTCTGATCTAATATCTCCGCCAACATCTGAATCCGGCAAGGCTCAGAATGTTCAAAATGAGTCGACCACATCTCATTCCGACAATTTTTAACTAGACCCCGTAGTTACATTTGACGATCAAGATGACCTTATGGTTTCCTTTGATAATCAAATTGACTCCGTGGTTATACTTGAGGATCTAAATAATGATCATGTTGTGACGCACGTTGAACACACCGAACTTTTGCCTCGTCCAGATGTTGATCTGTGGCTTAAAAACCAACAATCCATAGTAGAGGAATGTCGTGCAGTAAATCAGGACTTGAAAAGTAAAAATGCACTGTTAACCAAGGATTTTGAATGTTTACAAAAGCAACTCAACTTTTTCAAAACTCAAGAAAAACGTGAAAAAGGTTTTGAAGCCGCTTTTACTAAATCTCATCAAAACAAAAAATATTTAGAGAGACAGATGCGTGATCTAGCCGCTTCGAAGAATGCTTTGTTGTCTGAAATAGAACAACTGAAACATGAACATAAAAAGAAAATTAACGCTCTCACCTTGAAAAATCAAAAAGCTAAGGCTGAGTTGTTAACTTGTCAAAAACAGTTCTCTGCATACAAAAATCATTCAACGAAACGAATAGATGATCATCTTGAAGAAATTATCGGCTTGCAAAACAAACTTAAAGAGTTTAAAACTGTTGTTTACAAACATGGTGAGGCAGTCACAGCTATTGAAATGTTTACTTTAAAACCCAATCCAAATGGATATGGACCGAATCTTGCTGATTACAAACCTAAGCTTTCAACCAAAGCATTCAAACCAAATCCTGAAGTTTCCAGTGCAGAATATAAAATTGATAATTCTGTTATGAGTGTTGTTGAATATCATCATCAAGAGGAATTAGATGCAGAAGACGAGAGTCGATCAAAATTAGAAACTGTTGTTTACAACAAACCTTTTAACTATTCAAAAGCGGTCACTTTCGTCACACCAACGGATTCTTTTAACACACCAAGGATTATCATAAAAACATTTGAGTCTTCTAATGTTAATCCCCAACCAGATTATTTACAAATTTATGGTCCTTTACCTTCCATCAGTGAAGTAAATTCAAAACCTGAAAATCGCAAAATTCTTAGATATTTTGACCTTTTCATGGCTGACCTCAAACTTTTACAACATGAGATAGAATATCATTCTGAAATCAAAGTTCAACACTTTCAATCGCCTCTGGCGCGAGAACAAAGAGACATTTTTCAGAAAAATCTTTTACCAAATGTTAAAAATTTGAAACATTGTGCATTGTCTTGGGAACGGGACTTTCATAAGGAACTTGGAGTGATGAAGGTCGTTTTCGAGAAAACAGAAACATCTATTTCTAATACTAAACGTAAAAAGAAAATGTTGAGAAAAGATGTTGATCGACTCTTGAAAGATGTTATCTGTGCTGATATCCATAATGTTGTGTTATACAATTCTTTGTCATATGCATATGATTATATCTCTGCTGATACTGTTGATAATGTTGTAACTGTTGAGAATACTGATAATGTGCTTCAGATCGAGTCTTTAAAAGTTGAAAATGAACGTCTCTTAAACGAGCTTTCAAATGCAAAACGTCGTCTTCAATGGTGTCAAAAAGATTGTCAAAATCGTGAACTTGCTTTGCAAAACAAAATCCACCAGTTGCAATCAAACAATTTTAATCCAAAATTTGAGCAACTAGATGATCAAAACATGTCTTTGAAAAGTCAAATCTCAAAATATGAACAAGAACTTGTAAAAGTTAAACAGGAATATGGTGTCATATTTGATTTACTCAATAAGACTCGTCATGAAGCATCAAACGAACTTGATCATTATCTTGCACAGACTAGAGAATTAATGAATTTTGCTAGTAATATTCGTTCTGAAAATCAAGATTTGATTCACACTATCTTTAAGTTAAGAGAAATGTTAGGAAAGTATGAACAACTTCCGCCAACCATCATTAAGAGAATAGCACCTGTAACACTTAGTAAACATGAACCCAGAATGCCTACTGCCAAAACACAAGTTGCTAACGTGCTTCCTTCTACTGAAACAGGAATAGTTGCCTCTTTTCCAAACGTCCGCACTTCACAGCCTAGGAGCACTACATCAAAGAATAGGAAGTTGCGACCTAAGAAAAGATCAATAAGGAATGCTAAAGTAGAAGAACACCCTAGGACTATGAATAAGACTCACGTTTCTTCCACTATAGATATTGCGTCTGGCAAATGTAATAGAAATAGTGATGTAACGAATGCTAAACCTTTAAGTATTTTTGATATTCAGTCTGATGCACCTTGTGTTATTTGTCGTAAAAGTATGAATTCTGATTGTCATGACAAATGTGTTGCTAAAGCTATCATCTCTCGTTTAAGGAATCCTAAGAATCGGAATACCTCTAGGCCCACTAATCATTCTAAGTCTGTGCTTGGTAGACCGCCCTCTTTAGATTCTAAGAAACACATTGCTGTCCTTGTAGCTCCAGTTTCACCTCCTAGGAATGTAGTACCACCTAGTGCATTCACTAAGACTAAAGAAAATACTAGTTAGAGATGGCAGAAATGGATATATAACACACTAGGATTTAAATGGATGCCTAAAGTTATTGATGTGTGTATGTCTACTATAACTGCTCCGGAACCCTCTAACATTTCGGGTTCCACATCTACTTCTATTCCATCTGTGTCGTCTGTGTGTAATGCAGGTGATACAGATGATTCTCTGGATTGTTGATAACAGATGTTCCCGACACATGACAGGCAACCTTAAACTGTTAGCAAACTTTATTGCAAAGTTCATTGGCACTGTCAGATTCGGGAATGATCACTTCGCAGCTATCATGGGCTACGGAGACTATATCAATGGGAACATCGAAATTAGCAGGGTTTATTATGTAGAAGGCCTCGGTCACAATCTGTTTTCAGTAGGTCAGTTCTGTGATGGAGATTTGGAGGTTGCTTTCACGGAGAAATCTTGTTTCATTCGTGATCTACAAGGAAATGACCTTATGTCTGGCTCGCGTAACTCAAGTCTTTACACTATCTCTATGCAAGACATGGTTGCTTCATCTCCCATCTGCTTACTTTCAAAGGCAACATCAACAAAATCCTGGCTATGGCACCGTCGTCTCTCACATTTAAACTTTCAAACTATAACCAATCTTGCTCGGCACAAACTAGTTGAAGGTCTCCCACGATTCCGGTATTCTAAATATCACCTTTGCTTAGCTTGTGAACAAGGGAAAAGCACTCGTGCCCATTTTCCTTCAAAGGTGGAACACAGCTCTCAGCATGTGCTTCATCTTCTTCACATGGATTTGTGTGGCCCGATGCGCGTGCAAACGATTAATGGCAAACACTACATATTGGTAATTGTTGATGACTACTCACGCTGGACTTGGGTCTACTTTCTTCAAAGCAAAGACCAAGCTCCACAGATGATCATCACCTTTCTCATGAAAATACAGGTTCAGCTCCGAAACACCGTCAGACAAATCTGAACAGACAAAGGAACTGAATTTGTTAACCAAACTCTTCGTGAATTTTATGAGAAAGTGGGAATTCAGCATCAGACATCTATTGCACATACACCAGAACAAAACGGAGTTGTTGAAAGACGAAACCGAACGTTAGTGGAAGCTGCAAGAACAATGTTAATCAATGCTAAACTCCCAGATTACTTGTGGGCAGAAGCTGTATCAACTGCATGCTACACTCAAAACCGATCTATGATTACAAAACGCCACAACAAAACACCTTTCGAGCTTGTCCATAACAGAAAACCGAATCTCAAACACTTTCATGTATTTGGATCTCTTTGCTATCCGAATAATGATCGTGATGACTTTGGAAAGCTCAAAGCCAAAGCTGACATTGGAGTCTTTATTGGATATTGTGATAATTCTAAAGGTTTCCGAATCTGGAATCGTCGAACAAAGGAGGTTATGGAAACGATTCATGCTCATTTTGATGAACTTACGGATATGGCTTCTGAGTATAACAACTTGGAACCCGGTCACAACCGCTTAAACTTCCCTCAAACCCCATCATCAGCTGAACAAAGCCCCCAGATTTCTCGTCAACAAATGGAAAGACTCTTTGCTCCGCTGTTCAGTGACGATATTGATGAACGTGCTCCAGGTGTATCCGCTGTTTCCGCTGCTCAACCTGATACTACTCTTATACCTGATACACCTGCTACAACAACTACTGTTGAAGAAGCACCACCAGTTGACTCCACCACAACAGTTGAACAAACCGCTTCCAACAATGATGAACTGGCTGATGATGTTCTTAATGAAGTACCACCACCTGCAGATTTTGATCCAAATGCGTTCTTTAACCCGTTTGCTAATGAAACTGCTGCACCTGATGTCTCGGAATCATCAACAAACCATTTGAATCCTCAGAATCTGCACAATGTATACCAACATCAACCCTCTACACATTGATGGACAAAAGACCATCCTCTGGAAAATATTATTGGCAACCCGAATCAACCAGTCATTACGAGACAACGTCTTCACACAGATGGTGAACATTGCATTTATGCACTCACTGTCTGCCAATCTGAGCCTAAAAACATTAAAGACGCAATGACAAAAGACAACTGGATTGAATCCATGCAAGAAGAACTCAACCAATTCAAACGTCTTGAAGTATGGGAACTGGTTGAAAGACCAACAGGGGTCTACGTCATTGGTGTTAAATGGATTTGGAAGAACAAATTGGATGCTGAAGGGAACGTAATCAGAAACAAGTCACGTATGGTAGCTAAGGGTTATAGATAGGAGGAGGGCATTGACTTTGAAGAATCATTTGCTCCGGTTGCTCGTCTTGAGGCTGTTCGGATATTTCTCGCGTTCGCGGCTCATATGAATATGACGGTCTTTCAGATGGATGTCAAAACTGCGTTTCTAAATGGACAACTGAAAGAAACGGTTTATGTCAGCCAACCAGAAGGATTCGTTGATCCTGCGTTCCCGAACCATGTCTACAAACTGAACAAAGCTCTGTATGGTCTCAAACAAGCTCCTCGGGCATGGTACGATAAGCTATCATCTTTCCTCATTGCTAATAATTTCACCAATGGTTCGGTCGACCCTACTCTTTTCATACAATATCACGGGGCACATATCTTAATTGTTCAAATTTACGTGGATGACATCATTTTTGGGTCTACACATAAAAAGTACTCAATCGCTTTTGCAAAACTAACGAAGAAAATTTTTGAAATGTCCATGATGGGTGAACTTACGTTCTTTCTAGGACTGCAAGTTCATCAATCACCCCGTGGTATTTTCTTGAGTCAGTCCAAATATGCCCTTGAATTGTTAAACAAATTTGGAATGAAAACCTGTGACACTTATGCCACACCAATGACTCATACCAAGAAGCTAGACGCTGATTTACATGGGAAATTAGTCGCTCATGTATCTAACAGCTAGCAGACCTGACATTGTCTTTGCCGTTTATCTTTGCTCCCGTTATCAGTCAAGACCAACTGAAACCCACCTCTCTGAGGCTAAAAGAATCCTCCGATACATCAAGGGAACCATTAACTTGGGGATCTGGTATCCGAAGGATTCTGGTTTTGAACTAATCGCTTTTTCAGATGCTGATCACGCAGGATGTTTAGATTCACGAAAAAGTACTTCAGGAGCACTACAATTTCTTGGTGATAAACTGGTGTCCTGGCAATCGAAGAAGCAGGATTGTACATCACTGTCATCAACCGAAGCAGAATATGTAGCCATGTCGGCATGTTGTGCTCAAGTCATCTGGAT
This sequence comes from Chrysanthemum seticuspe, assembly GCA_019973895.1. Classification (NCBI taxonomy): domain Eukaryota; kingdom Viridiplantae; phylum Streptophyta; class Magnoliopsida; order Asterales; family Asteraceae; genus Chrysanthemum; species Chrysanthemum seticuspe. The sequence continues at coordinate 137,549,087 of BPTQ01000003.1, forward strand.
GAGAACACAACTCAAAGACTATGGTTACGTATTTGACAGAATCCCGATGTACTGCGACAATCGGAGTGCCATTGCGATCTCGTGCAACTCAGTTCAACACTCGAAATCTAAGCACATCGATCTTCGCTATCATTTCATCAAGGACCATGTGGAACAGGGTACAGTTGAATTATACTTCGTGGGTACAGAATACCAATTGACAGATCTACTCACCAAAGCCTTGCCTCTCGCTAGGTTTAATGAGTTGGTCCACCGGATTGGTATGCGGTGTTTGACTCAAGAGGAATTGGATGAACTCTTAAAACAGTCTTAAAAACCAGTCAAACACCAAAATCTCGTTTGTAAATATTTTTCAAAAACAAAATACAAAAATATAAAACCTGATAAAACAACAAAAATATTCTTCTTTCTATTTTTCTTTCAACATGGCAAGTACATTTCTTCCGTCAACACTCTAATCTTTCAAAATTCAGTATTTTTCCGATCAAGTGTTGAGGGGGAGAAAATAAATACTTAACTGTTTCAAAACATCCGTGTACTTGCATGTTACCTTATCCCGGTTGATTCTTTAATAATGGTGGTCACATTTCTGGTTTTCTGACACTCCTCGGACTAAAATGTTTAACCTTTCATTATTTCTTAAGTCGAAGGGGAGTGTCTTCAAAGTTATTTCCAAATATCTTTCGTTTGGTAACCCAAATGGAAGTTAAAAGGCTTTGGATGAAAATGGAAAAGGTGGAGGGACTAAAACTGCCAAAAGCTTAAAGTTATTTTAATAAAACTCCTCCACCTAACCTAATCTTCACATTTATTACTCATACCAAACAAATCCTACGCACAAAAATCTTTCTTCAAATCCGGTTATCTGATCTTCAATTTGTAAGTGATTTTGTGTTCTTAACAAGTTTTTAAACAATGGTTTTGAATTTCATGCGAATCCAATGGTTAAAACTTAAGACATAATAATTTTTGTGTTTTACGCGTAAGTGTTAGAACACATGATCATGTTTGTGTGTTTGAGGTTAAAAGGATAGTGTCAAAACGTTTCTTTAACATCAATAATACCATTTTTCTACTCAAAACGCACCCAGAATCACGTATTGATTGAATTTGAAAAACTAGGGTTTATGCGTGGAATTGGGTATTTTCAAATGTGAATGTTTTTGGTCAAAAAGATAGTTGTGTGATGTTGTTATCATGGTGAATTGATGATATCTAGGCTTTAAAACAACCCAGAAACACTAATTGATTGAGAATTAGAGATTAGGGTTTAATGTTCTTGAGATTTGGGTATTTTTGATTCACTGCGAATTGGATGTTAATACTTGGTTATATCACTCACATGACTTCTTAGAACTACCAGAAAAACTTTGGTGCAAATTTCATGGCTAGATTTCTTACGCGTAACTCATAAACTTTAGGGTTTTAGTTTACGCATAAGGTTCTTTACGCGTAATTATTTGAATGAGTGTTTGTGAGTAAATCTGTTATACAATGAATGTGGATGTTAATATTGATGCTGTGATGAATTTATTTCAGGTTTGCTACTCGTAAAAAATCAGAATCAAGGTTGTTAACCATCTACGCATAAGGATCACCTTACGCGTAGCATGTTATGCGTAATAGAAATCTTACGCTTAGCGTTTACGCGTAAGGTTCTACAAAGGGACTACGCGTATCCTGTGAAGGATATGCGTAAACAGTGACCTCTACGCATAAGGTCTACTCTTACGAGTAAGCCTTACGCGTAAGGTTTTATATACGCCTACGCGTAAGCCTTACGCATAAGGTCCCCTTTTCCTACGCGTAATATTTCTTACGCGTAAGTAAGGATCCTACGCATAAGCTTGCGTCTACGCGTATACCTCTCCTGTTTACGCATAAGCTACCATTTCTAAGCCTAAGCCTTGATCAAACCTTCATTATGAATTGTTACGCGTGCAAACTTGTAAATAAATAAATCATAACGTCACGAAACCAATACTGTCACTAATAAGCTTAAATGTGTAATGTGTTGTGAAAAATATGTGATAACATAAACTTTAAAACTTAAAGTTAACGAACTCAAGAAACTTATCACGACGTCATTAGACTATTGGATAAACAAGTGACTTTGGACTCGTAACAATCATAGACATAGCACATTCAATAATTAGTTAATAAAACCTTCTGTTGACTAACATTATGTCTTTCGATATGTTGGTTCTTTTGGCTAAATGTGTCTCAGATCACGACATGGAAGCTCAAATGAATGTGGATGCACCAAATGTACTCACCATTGCTGATATCTTCCCTCATGGCTATCCAATGAAGATTGGAAAGAACAACCTTCGTGTTGACTTTGAAACCCTCACCTGTTCAGAATCTTCTTGTCTCATTGCTGTTGATATTCTGAAGTACCATCCTTATCAGAACATGCTCTCCCACTCTGCTACTGTTCCAGAGATCTACATTCAACAGTTTTGGACTACAATGCAAAAGATCAAAGGACAGAATGCTGTGACGGTGACACTCAAGCATAAGCAAATCACCATCACTCCTGCAGATTTAAGAGCCGTTCTCCTCATTCCTGACATCATACCAACTGAATATTCTGCTGCACCTACTGAAGAGACTGTTCTGCAATTTTTGATTGATATTGGGTATGACGAAGCTTCAGGGGTTATTAATAAGCATTCTCACGTGGATCTTAAGAACATTCCTCAGCCTTGGAGAACCCTTTATATCATCATCACAAAATTCGTTTCCGGTCGTGACAGCGGCTATGAGCATCCCAAGCTCGTGCAAATCTTTTGGGCTCCAATCAACATGAAACACATCGAAATTGAAGCTCTGATATGGGATGACATGATGACCTTCCTCAAAAAGCTTGGCTCAAAGATTCCTTATATCAGATATACTAAACTGTTGATCCAAAGAGCACTTGGATATAACCCTGATATCCCCAAGAGAATCAATGACCCCGAAAATCTTGATGTGTTGTCCGAACCCACTATAACAGTCAGATTTAAGGAGTCAACTACCAAGAAACAAGGTGCTGTGTTGCCGGATATCCTTCTCTCAGATGAACTCAAATAGCTCTATTCTTATAAAAGATATTTGGTAGCTGTGAAAGAGAACAAAGTTGGTTTTCTTGATGATAAATCTTCTGGTAAACCTACAAGGAAAACCAGAAGAGGGAGTACAGGAAGTGCTGCAAGCACTGAGAGTCAGAGGAACTTCCCCAAGAGGAATCCTCCTCGTAAAAGGACTGTTCCTTCTAAGGAAGCTGTTCCCATTCCCGTGCCAAAGCCTGAACCGCCAAGAAAGCTAGTGGATGAAAGCTCTTAAGATACACAATCAGACGAAGAGATCTTCTACTCTGAAACGGAAACCGATATTACTCCATCAGTAGCTAGACCTCCCTGTCCACCAGCAGATAAAGGAAAAGGGAAAACTCCAGTGATTGAGCATGATAAGGAGAGTTCAGAAGAAGAACCCATTGATGAGCAAAAGGAATATCAAAGGAAGTTGAAGGAACTCAGACATAAACATCTTGCCGAAGCATTTGTAAAATATCAAACTCGTGGCCCCGGAGGTTCGAGTGGTGGTACTCAAGCCACACCAGTTCTTGATGTGGTTAATCAACCCGATAAGGGAACTGGTGCTACCACCACCCACGAACAACAACAACGGCAGACTGAGGACCCCATCAACTTTGATACTGAGGAACCAGAAATGGAAAAGACTGAGAAAACAACTGCTGATGATACAAAGATTGATGAAACGGACGATTATGACCGTCTTCTTCTAGACAGTCCTGTCCATTCTAAGGAGAAAACTTCTGAACCACCGAAGGACCTGGAGTCTCCTCACATCTCATCATCATCGGATTCATCTTCTCATTCCTCACCACCACCATCAAAAAAATCAACCAAATCAACATCCAAATCAGTGAAGAAGCCAACTGCATCTTGGATCTCTCAAACTAAGACACGAATCGTTAAAGCTGTCAAACAGGTCAGAAAGAAAGACGTGCTCTACAAGAAGATGAATTTCTTCGCTGATCAGATACAGTATCTTTATGATGAGAACGACAAGATGCAAGTTGAAAGGGAGTATGTCCAGAAGCTCATGAAAGATGATCTTCAAGGGAAAATGGACGAGATGATCAAAGGATACACTCACAAGTACCTTCTTGACATCGTTCCTGGAGTTACTAAGGAGCTGTTCACCAAAAAACTCTATCCGAATCTCTTACACCTGGCCAAACAGACTATGAAATCAACTCCAATGCATGTGAACATCAATCCAATTGATCCCATAATCTTCTCAGATGCTGAATTGGTTAACCGGCTGGTAGCTCAAATGTCGAAACGATTTGCAACATTTGCCTCCTACGAAGGTAAATTGTTTGAAGCATTGCTGGAATACCAACTAAAATCAGCATGCAGAGAAGAAGCTGAAAGGCCTAAGCGTCCACGCGACGATGAAGATAAGGATCAGGATAAGAATGACGAGCCTAAACGCCCAAAGAAGTCTGGAGAATCATCTTCTATGCAACCTCCACCCCAACGGACTCCAGCTCAACAAAGGTCTCCTCCTCGCTCTTCTACTGAAAAACTTCAGGATTCTTCTGAATTACCACCCCAGACTCAGAAAACCGGTAATCACTTTGAGTATACGGGTGGTGACGATGAGGAATTCCATGAGCCCCAACAACAACCCACCTCTCCCGACAAAGTTAAGAAACCAGAATCCTCTTCCAGGCCTAAGAAAAAGAAGAAGAAGGCGCCTAAGGCTGACGTCGTATCATGGCTAGATGAAGATGATACTGATGAATACGACTGGTTTTCTACACTTGTTAATTCTACTCCCTACCCACCTGAAGGTCAAGATCTGGAAGACAGTAGTACATTGGAGCATGCAAAGATACTGCAAGAAAAATTCCGTGTAAAGAAGATGACGAAATCGGAGTTGAAACGAATCAAGAATGAAGCTTTTCAACTGCTAAAAGACATCTCTGAAAGTGCCATCGAGGTTGAGTATCACCTTGAAAACATTGCTCGAGCCATGTCCAACAACATTGATTGGCTCAACCCTGAAGCAAACATCGACTTTACCAGAAGAGATAACCCTCCATACTACACCGATTGGTCTAAACCTCTACCTATGATTGGCCAACCAGATCAGCCTAAGATTCCATTTCGCTACTTCTTCAACAACGACTTGGAATTTCTTCTACACGGCAGTGATGGTTCAAGGAAATACGCTACATCTCTGACACTTCCGTTCCCAGCAGCCATATACTCTAACTGCATAGCCATCGAGGAAAAGGCTACCCACATGTTTTCCAACAATGTGGAATTGTATGACCGTGATGCAATGTATGGGATTCACCATTGGCCAGAATGCCGACGAATTTACTACAGAAGCTGCCAGGTTAAGAAGTCTTCACATGAAGTGTTCAGTACTAAAGGAATCGTTGCTGTTAAACATGTTGATCTTTCGTCTAAATGGGACTACACTTTTCTCAAGAATATCGTGGTCAAAAGACAAGACGAAAGAGATTATGCATTCAGTGAAGCAGACTTTCAGAATTTGTCTCTCAACAACATTGAAGATATGTATCTTGCCAAAGTACAGGGATGCATGAGATAATTCTCGACTGAAGTTCAACGTGAATACATCAAGTCCTTGCTCATATTCATCAGAAGCATAGTCATACAAGAACGTGTAGAAGATCTACAACTAGCTGTTGAATCATATCAGACCCGTGTCAACTTCACCAGACCTCAGCTAGAACTTCCCGACATCAACCAGCTTCCACAATACACCCTCGTCAGCAAACCATTTGGCGTAGTTTATCGCAGTGAACTTCAACGAAATTGCTTGATGGCGTGTAGAGATCTTCACAAGTTTGGGGATCACACATTGAAGAAGGTTCGGGATGGCTTGGCTTATAGGTTAAAGGCGATACATGAAGGCATCGGGTCGAAGAAGAGATGGAATTCTCAAGATTGAAGGGATGTGAAGAAGATCATAACTATGATTGATGAAAGGTTGTATCGAAGGGACCAGTTTAGAACATTAGAGAGCTTTGTAGGTGGTCGTCCCAGGATTGCTCTCGCCGGCTATCAACGCCCTGTTCGCATTCCTGGCAAGATTGATGGACTTCCTGGTGCCCCTTGAACTGCTTTTATTTCATAATATTTTGGATGTGTGATTTAATTATGACTATGGCTTGTGCACACATAACAGTGTAAAACCCGTTCTTGTAATGAAAGGACCATGTGGTACGCTTCAGTGCCACAATCCTTACATAAGGAGCGGAAGCTTCTTACTTTTGAGTAAACCTTATCAAAACTTTTCACTTTTCAAAGGTTTTACTCAAAAGAATAAGTACTTCCCCGTATGATTTTCAAAACCTCAACCGTTTATATCACTTGTTGAGGGGGAGTATTTGAGTTAAAACTTTGTTCACCAAAATGTTCTTTGTGTCACTCTTCTCGCAACACTAGAAATGGTCATATTTATTCTCAACTTTTCAAAAATAACATTTTATATGCCATTTTTGAGGGGGAGAAAATTATGTGATAAGAAATATGTTGTGTAAATGCAAATGAATCTTTGTGCTATAGACTTAACCAACGAATTGACGATACTTAACTGCTAGTAACTAGAAAAGACTTGTCCGGGACGGGTAATAATTTCAAGCTAGTTCGCTAGTGATGTAAACGTGTCTCGCAAAGGACTTGTCCAAATAGAATATACCATTCGAGAAACTCTTGGTAGACATGAACTCTGACGGGTTTGACAACCTTTCGAGGTTTGTCTACACCTTCAAGGTAGTTATTAGAGCTAGTTGTCACCTAAAAGCTGACAATGTAACTCTTTAACTATGCATTGTAACCGTGTCTCACGGGGGATTGTCTATCTTGAGTTGATCAATTCAAAAGGTGCGCGCTCTTTCCTCACTGTGCAGATTTCCGTAAAGAAACTCTTAAGCACATGTGGAGGGGGAGTATTTATGCAAAATATTTATCTCTCAACAGTGGTACTAAAATGTTTTTCATTCACAAACACTTTGAGAGATTTTCATGAAAATGGTTTTATGGCAACATAGGTTAGTCATGGAGTTATAAGGTGACTAAGGTTAGGAATAACCGTCCTATGATCTGCCAGAGCCGGAGGGACATACCCAAGGACACTACCAATAGTTAGAATTAGAAGTCCTTAGGTATGATTAGAAAAAGGAGAAAATGAGAATCAGAGAAAGAAGGAGTTGAAGAATCAAAAAGAAATGCAAAGAAAAGGGTGAAAAGAAATAGCCCTCCAGATTATTCAACTTAGGGCAGACACCGGGTTCAATTCATATGCTACTGGTTGTCACTTGATGACGCCGGTATTGAAGAATAAAAGCTGTCATGGACCCAGTGACGCATGCACTAAACCTTCTTAGCCACTTAAGTTTCTCTCAACAGAAGCTTGTTTCATTCTCACAGGGAACCCTACATAATCTATCGGCTTTCTCTTAGAGATTGCTGATATTGAAGAAGGAGACCCTCCCCCTAGTCTTCGCTCAGGAAAACCAAAACGCACTATTGAGTCTAGAGCCACGAGATTCATCAAAAGATCTCTTAAGTACACTTGACATTTCATCACTTGATGTTCAACAATAAGAACATCAATGGTACGTTATCGAGTCCTTCACAGATCTTAGCAATTTGTCGAGAACATTTATGAGAGGTTCACAACTATGATTCTCAGTGATTGAATGGAAACTCCTGCCAGGGTCAACATCAAACAGCCCTGACAGCAGGTCACTTCGGTAACTCTCCGTGGATTACGCTTACTGTGTCTCAAACGATCTACAGTCGTGAGGTGATGCTTCGGTGTACCTCAGCGACTCATCTGAACTGTAGATGTACTTCGGTACATCGCGTTATCTCACTTGTAGGACTCCAGTTCAGGAACGGCCTTTGTGAGAATTAGAGTTGTGTTTTCACACTATGCTGTTAACACTCTCGAAGTTCAAACTTGTAAGTGCCGGAATCCGCTTATTACTAACCGTTTTCATGTTTTCTTCTTATGGAAGATGTGGAGCGGAATGATCGTGCAGATTCTTCACATGCTCATGCCAACATCATCACTAATGGAAATTCTATCTAAAAGCAACACAAAAGTCAGAATGATTCTTCGTCAAATAAAAGAATCTACAAAGTTTAAAGACTTAAAGAACTTCATCAGTACTGAAATCCAACGTTAAAGAGCGTGTGGGCATGTTGAAGAATGACGTGGAGACACTGGAGCAACGAAGCAGACCTGAGGCAGACTTGATGCAGACTACAACATACTATCACTTTCATCACAAAGAACAAAGAACAAAGAACAAAGATAATTATGACATCAAAGCAGAACTGTTCAAAGAAGACAATTTCTCTACACTGGGGAGATTGTTCAAATCAAGGCAATTCTTCTCACAAGAAAGAAGAATGTCAGAAGACGTCAAAGCTACTATTACATCAGCACCTTAACCGTTCACATTCATTCATCACCAACACTTAGGGGGAGATTGTTGGAATCACTCCTAAACCTTAATCAAGTGTTAGTGATTCATATGTAATAGTTAGCTTAATTATGGCCTTTATGTTTGATATAAGCTTAAGCTTATGTAGAAGGCCCATGAGCTTAGGCCCATGTCCATTAAGGAAAGGAAGGGAGTAGGAGTGTTGCCCTAGCTCCCCTTCCTATAAATACCTTGTAATAACCCTCACTTGAGGGTTGGTTGTTCAATTTCACTCACTTTCATTCTCTACGCATAACCATATCATATTCATACGTGTGTGTATTATTCATCCGCCTCTCTATCTCTTCTTTATTCTTTCTATTGATGCTTGTGTTGTAAACTTAGTGACCTAACAGTCATTTTTGGTTAATCATAATTAAGCTTAGTAGTATCATTACGCTCTCTTAAAAATCGCTAAAGTAGTTATCTATATTGAACTCATCATCAAGAATGGTATTCTTCGTTGATCTCTATAGACAAAACTACAAACTAGTGATAATGATATCTTGGCTATTTGAGAGCCTTGATCATTACTCCTTACATAAGGATTATTGACATTTCATCTATGTCAATAAGTATCCATGTGAGACTTCTTATATTATGATAAAATGGGATTTTATCATAATCTTTGAAAATTTCCCAAAGAATTATGACTTACTCATAAAAAGGGAACTTCGTCAAATAGGACTAGTAAAACACATCAAAACCCCAAACCATAAGTTATAGAGCATAAACATCAACCCTAGCCAAGAATTAGAACTCCCAAACCAAAATTATCAAGGATCATTTAAGCTGTCAAATTGTTGATATGCCGGATCCCTGTGCTTGAACTAGCCGGATCCTCATACAAGGGATCCGTAGGATCCGTGCAACAGAAGACGGAATAAGAAAGAAATGATCAGTGTGGAAGTTCCACTCTTCACTTTACTCTATCAAAACTCACGAACATAAAACCCATTTACTGTTCACAGGAGTTAATTGATCATCTTCTCCAAGGAAACAATCTCTTGTGTAAGTTTAATCTTCACTACATTGTTATTTCCATTCCTTGATTCCTAGGATTACAATTTTTCATCTTTAGAAATTGAGCTCAAATGGGTTTGTATCAATTTGTTACCACATTGTTTTCTAAGATAAACTAAATCAAAGAATCAACATTGTTAATACAAATTAAACTCATTTTTTGAATTCAATGAAGATGTATTGAGCAAAATTGTGATGAATCCCATTAGGTTACTATTCACACAATTAACACCACATTGTGGTTTTGATGTTTAGGAACAATCATGCCTAGAAACCGTCAACAAGACTACCATGACACCGCTCACTACATTCCCATGTATCATCGTAAGGAAGGCTTAAGCCCGGATGATCGAAAAGCCTTCAAGATGTTGGAAAAGAGACTCTTCCACGAAGGCCGAGTGGTTGAACCATCATTCCTCAACAACACCAACATCCGCCAAGTCTTTGGGGGAATTAACTTCAATTGTCTCTTGGACATTAATGAGCAAATTTGTCCGGTGTTTGTACTTGAGTTTTACAAGACAATGAGAATCATTCGGAATGAAGATGGAACCATTTCGATAGCCTTCATCATCAATGAGCACGAGTTCACCTTCACTCTTGTAGAGCTTGCAAGGATACTCCGTATCCCATGTCAAGGAGTGTGTATGTACTCCAACGAATGGTCATTGGTGGAGTTACATGACATGGTGGATCATCATGATGTATACTTCACTGTCATCCCGGAAGCAACCATGGTAAGGGATACCGTCTTCATGGAAAGAGTATCTCCATCAAGAGTCACGAGAAACTCCAAGGTGATCTATAGGTATCCGTTTCAAATGGAGATTTCAGAAATGTTCCCATTATGCAAGAAATGGGAACTCGTGCTAAGGGAGAACGTACTTTTCTTGGGAGGAAACAAGGATCATCCCAATGCTTGCTTAAGCTTCATGATTTAGTACCTTGTAACCGGCACTCACTTCAACCTCACCTATTACATGGTAAAAAGAATGGCATGTGTGAAAAGCATGGACAAGATGGTACTCCCTTATGCAATACATCTTTGCTCTAGATCCTTCTCCTTATTCCTATAACCACAGTTTTTGCAACAAGGTCATGGTGCCTCTATCCGATGGAAAGACTACAAGGATCATGGTGGATGGAAAGAGACCTCACCCACCAACGGACTCATCAGATGAAAGAGAAAGACAAAGAGAAAGAGAAAGAAGCAGCAACCCCCTTGGCAACGTCCATCTCGACCCATTAGCATACATCAACCAACTGCCGGATGTCCCAAGCCCTTCACAAGAGTTCCAACAAACTAGGGGCATATTCAAATGTTTTGCTAACTTCTTGATGAAGAAGAAGAAGTAGAGATAGAGGGGTGAAGAGTGAAGGGGATAGAGATGAAGATGAAGATGGATGTGAAGTAGGAGGATGAGTGGATGGAAGGTAAGGTCATAGACCTTAATTTGTGAACAATTTATGAAACAATGGTCTGTAAACAATCTAAACAATATTTATGTAGCTTAAGACGTAGCTAGTAGAAGATTGCATAATTTAGACTAAGACTTTTAACTTAGGAACTAGGAAAATGAGAATTTTACGACAACTTGATCTCATTCAAGTAGTCGATGTCACTCATTTTTGCTTACATTTTAGTCATCCCCACTTACTATGTGTTATATTTGTTGTTTGCATATGTTTACTGAATGTAGAAATGATTAGGATGAGTATTTGCTAAAGAGTGCAAAAACTGCACATTTTCTGAGAAGCTACTGGTCAGCAGTAGCCGGATCCCTAGGCTATAACTAGCCAGATCCCTCAGATGAGGGAACTGTGGGATCTGGGCAAATAGACATGCAGCTACAGACCTTTATACACCAAACCATTCCCCTAGACCACATCATACTAGCTAAACATGATTCTTTAAGACCAATTAAGTCTTTCTCAAGCTCAGCAGGTCTCACACTCACCCATAGCTAACTTAGGATCAAATTCAAAGTGCTTTTTGATTTATCAGTTCACCTAAACTCACCATATTTCCGCTCCAATGCTCACACATTGTTCCTCACATCTCAAAACACTTAGCTTGATATTTCTCTCAATTTTAGCAAATTGATTGTAGTCATCCTTACCTTAAAATAGGCTTAAAACTAGTTTTTCATTTTCTTTTATTTTTTAAGAAATTTTCAAATTTCTATTAAACCACCATCTGATCTCTAGGATCAATTGCCCTCATTTGTCATTCTCAAATCAATGAGTATCATCCTTAAACACTTAGTTGCACCCTCAAAAAGTCCAGTTTCCCACCAAATACCATCATTAAGTATCCTCACTCCTTATGGTTAGACATTTAAGTCACCTATCACTTAAGACATCTAAGGAAAGTCAAACCATCAAGATTTATAGGTACTAGACCTTAAAAGAGTATAATCACTTCAATACTTTACTGTCTGACAGACAGATCCCTAGTTTATAACCAGACAGATCCCTAGTGAGAGAGAACCATGGGATCCGTGTCTACAGAACAGCTTGTGATCAACTTTTCTTCCAAATTCAAATCCTCTTTGGTAATCTAAACACTCTTGCTTACCATTTAATGATTCCCTAGAGCTTAAGTGAGTGATGACAAATTAGGCGCATGCAGCTTGTCATCAGAACAGCTTGTCATCACTCACTGAATCCACCATCTTCTTCTTGACTCAGTCTTGACCTTGGTGCATGCCAAATTTTCTTAGTGGTCATAAATTTAATTCATTAAACTCATATTCATCCTTTATAAACAAAACACTCTTAAGAGCTTAAGTCACCATTCTTACCACAATCCTAAAATCAGTAGTTAAAGACTTCTACTACACACTTTCCTTCACTATGACTAAAGCATCTAGTAGGAACTCTTCAACCAAAATATCATCCAAAAAGAATGCTCCTATGGTTCATGAGATATCATCCACTGAGTCATCACCCCGTAAGAAGTTCAAATGCTAGAATTCCTCCTCAACTAACTCAATCAACCATAGCTAAAAGAACCGCTAGAATTAACATTCGACCTTTTGAGTTAGAAAAATCTTCATCAAGTACTAAACCAAACACACCTAGTTCTAGTAAAGCACCCAAGCCTTCATTTCTAGAACCTAGACTACATTCTGTTGGGTTCAGTAAATACCCAAACCCCTTGATCTAGGATTTGAATAGAAAATATCCTAAGTGTTTAGTCCGTTAAACACTAACAGTTCACTAAGTGCATAGTCTCTCAGTGAGCCATCTTCAGGATACTCAGTATGAGGCGAAGAAGAAGTCTCTCCAATCAGTAAGGCGGAACTTAAAGGGTGAAGACTGAGTCAAGAAGAAGATGGTGGATTCAGTGAGTGATGACAATAACTCACTGAATCCCTAAAACTCCTCTCCAACTACTTACACTGAAGACAAACTGAAGTAGAAGACTGAAGGATATGAAGACTAAAGAATGAGTGGGATAAGGCGGGATAAGTTTGAATCAGATAAGACGAAGTCCTTATCAACCAAAGTCAACTTTACCTGAATGGCAAACGATCAGGCTCAGTGTCATCACTGACCTTTGGAAAGCAGTCTTGTCTCTTACCTAGAATAGTCTTTGTAAACAGACACAAAATACATCAGTATTTTGTCTTCTGTAAATTGTCAGTTTGTCACTTAGGAAAGAGTTAAAACTCATACTTGTATAAATAGCATAAGAGATGGAGTGAAAGATTAAGCTTGTGAATTGTAAAAAGACACATACAAGCAAGCCATCTTTCACTCCTTCAAATACAACTTAATCTCTGAGATAGCTCAGTGGGTACTTGTAGTTGTGCTCAGACTTAGCCTGAGCTTCGAGAGGAGTTACCAACCTTTGTCAATTCAATCCCAAGTACTATTCCGCAAGTACTTGGGTAATGTATTCTTGTTTGATTTATTTATAATAAAGAATATTATGTTGAAAATTAATCAGTGTGTTTTACTTACATCTTATCAGTCATAGATTCACTATTAACTTGGTTTTAAATACTTAACTGTTTTACGATAGTGAATAGGGAACAACAAGTGGTATCAGAGCTAGGCTGATTATAAAACCTTTTTTTAAGCCGCTCTAAAACGTTTTTAAATCAGGATCCTTATGGCTGAAATTGATGTACCCCAACTAGTCGATAAAAAGGGTGGAGCATATTCAGCTGTTGCCCCTAGAGTTGAAGTTGGTAAATTCAACAAATGGAAAAAGCGTATGCTTTGCTATTTGATTGAGATGGAACCTTATTATATCAAGTGTATAAATGAAGGTCCATTTATTCCAAAGACTGCTGAAGGTTGCCTAAATCTGAAGCTCAGTGGACTCAGAATGAGAGGAGAGTGGTCAACCCGGACCAAAGACTCAAAAGTATCATCATATCATGTCTTCCTGATGATATTATGGAGTCAGTCATAAGCTGTAGTACAGCTAAACAAACCTGGGATGACCTGGTACACAGTCATGAAGGTCCTTCTGATACCAAGGAAAACAGGATAATGGACCTAAAACTTGAGTATAACACCTTCAGGGCTAAGGACTCAGAAACTCTGTCTCAAACTTAGACCCGGTACAAAACTCTCTTAAATGAACTATCTAATGATGGTGTTAAGTTGTCCAAACATGAAATCAATGTTGGTTTTGTCAATAGTCTCCCTGAGAAGTGGCTGAATTTCTCTCAGGGACTTAGGAATGCTAATCATATCCAGACCCTTGAACTTCCTGAAATTTATGGGAAATTTGTCTATGAGGAAAACCTCATCAACAGACGATACCCTGACTTAAAGAAGTCTCAGGAAGTCAAGAAGTCCCTAACCACCACTTCAACACCAATATCAACTGCTTTTTATTCTAACAACGTTGTTTAAGATTTTCAGGAAAATTCAGATGATGAGCCTGATGATAGATCAAGTGAGGAGTACCTAAATGACCTGAACACTGAATTTCAGGAAAGGGAACTCCTTGCTAACTCTCGAAGGTTTATAAAAAGAAACAAAGGTTTTTCAAATGCTAAAGCAAATGAGGACACTGAATGCTTTAAGTGTCACAAAAAAGGTCATTTTGTAAAAGACTGTTTTTCAAAAACAATTTCTGAACCCTCTTACAAACCATCAGGGTCAAATCAGTCCTCAGGCTTTAGCAAATTTCAACCAAAAATCTACCAGTCTCATCAAAATTTTCAAAACAAATCTGATCAAAACAAAACTGTAGATTTTGAAGCAAAGTATAGGAAAGTCAAAGCTAAGCTTGCATTGCTTGAGGCCAGTCCCTCAGAAACAACAAACAATGTTAAATCTGTGCAGGGTAAAAACAAAGGCCTTGTTGATGAAACCTTTGACTGGGATGAAGAGCCAGTCTCATCTGATGATGAAATGGTGCATGTCAGTGCACTGATGGCCCTCCCAGAAGAGGACAAGCTTGTTGTTGGGAAAAATCATACCAGGAATGGAGAATGGGTCAACATCACAATAAAGAAGGTAAATATTTTACTTTCTATGGATGATGAATCTGATTGGC
The DNA here is from genome assembly GCA_019973895.1 of Chrysanthemum seticuspe. Lineage (NCBI taxonomy): Eukaryota > Viridiplantae > Streptophyta > Magnoliopsida > Asterales > Asteraceae > Chrysanthemum > Chrysanthemum seticuspe. The sequence goes on from BPTQ01000003.1 coordinate 137,564,182, forward strand.
AGTCCTATATGAACTATATCAATGTTGACCTTAAGTTTGTAGAAGAGCAACGATTAAATCTTTTTTCAAAATATAACAAGCTACGTTTTGAACTAAACAAATGTAGGGATGAACTACTACTTTTAAAACAAAATAAGCTTGAGGCTATCACTTTTCAAATTCAAAACACTGAATTAGTTAAAAGAAATCAGGCTCTTCAAGATGAACTTAAGAAAGAAAAGGATATCATTGCTAGTTGGACTGTTAAGAATCCAAGAGTCTTTGATGTTGTAGGAGCCCCCAGTAGCAAAAAGAGAGTCATAGGTGAAGATCATCTCCCTAACTCTCACGACAAAGACCAGTGTCCCAAACCATTTGTGTCTGGTGGCATGATTACCAATGTGTTGACTATTCCCAAGCCCAGTGATTGGATTGAACGGGTTAATCCTGAGAGTAAGCTTCCAAATTTCGATTCTGGAAGAATACTAGAGCCTGAGAGTCAAGCTCTTAAGAGCATGCTTGGACTCCCTGATGTGCCCAGTAGTACTGAACACATCTCTGAGTCTGAAGCAGAATCAAATGCACCGCTTCCACCCCTGAATCCTCTTCAGGGTGCTGCACCAAGCTCTGAGCTTACTCCAATGCAATTCAATCCTCATTCACCAAAGGAAAGACCTGGACTTGGTAGAACAATCCTGAAAAGACCAACAAAACCAATCCAATAAGAATCTACTCCCACTGAGACTTCCACATCTTCTGTCCCCACTGAATCTGACCAAATTCAGCAACTGACTGAACTTGTGAGGAAGCTGACTGATAAGATGAAATCCATCGAAAAAGCTCCTGATTCAATCAAGGAAACTAAGTCAGCGTCCTCTAGTTCATCAAAGTCTAAAGCCACCACCAAACCCAAGCAGAAGTGTGATCTATGCCACTATACCAGTCATACCACTGACAACTGTTATAGAATCCTTTTTTGTATGATCTGCAAAAAGGATGATCATAGAACTTCTGATCACTTACAATATGTAATTTCTCTCAGTTAAGCAAACTATACCAAAGTTGGTCATCAGTATGCTTCAACCTCCAAATCTGCTCAATAGTCGAGAGCAAAACCCTTTCCTCCTTGCCTACACTGTGGCTTTAATGATCATCATCCTGATGACTGTCTCATGAACACATGCTGTGAGATTCTCAGAAATCCAGCTCATGAGACATCTCAGAATGGCAGTGTCATCCAAGCAAGGAGAAGTTCCAAGCAACCCAGAATCAGTGAGTCATCCTCAGTCTCCAAATGCAAAACCTGTGGTAGCATAATGCACTCAACCACTGACCATGAGTCAATTGCCAAATTCAAACAGACCTTTAGGCCCAAACCCACTAGTATGTGGGTTAGCAAGAGAAACTAATACAGTTTACTATTTGTGCAGAGACACGCCAGGGAGCCTATTTGGCATCTAGATAGTGGATGCTCAAGAAGCATGACTGGTGTTAAGGAGTATCTGCACAAATATGTAAAGGAACCAGGACCCAAGGTAGTATTTGGTGATAACTCATCATGTCCCACTGAAGGTTATGGTTCAATATATTGCAATGGAATAGTTTTCTCTAGAATAGCTTATGTCAATGGTCTCAAATACAATCTCCTCAGTGTCAGTCAACTCTGTGATGCAAAGTACATTATACAATTCAATGACAAACAAGGCACCATTTTTAATGCCAACAAAGAAGTTGTTTTGATAGCCCCTAGAAGAGATGATGTTTATGTCTTAGACATGTCAACACTCTCTCAAGATGGAACTTGTCTCTTTGCCAAAGCCACTAAAACTGTCAACTGGCTGTGGCACAAGAGACTCTCTCACTTAAACTTCAAAAACATCAACAACTTGGCAAAACAAAACAAGGTCCTTGGCTTACCATCACTGGTTTTTGCAAAAGATAAACCATGCTCAGCCTGTGAAAAAGGCAAACACCAAAGAGCATCTTTCAAAACAAAACAAAATTTATCAATCAAAAGCTGCCTTCACCTTCTGCATATGGATCTCTTTGGACCAGTCAGTCCCAGATCAATCCAGCATGAGAAGTATACACTTTTCATTGTTGATGAGTTTTCAAGATACAATTGGTTATACTTTCTTTCCAAAAAGAGTCAGGCAGCTGACACTATAATGTCATTCATCAGGAACATTGAAAACCAGAATGACATCACTGTTAAACAAATCAGAACTGACAATGGTACTGAGTTCAGAAATGAAGAGCTTGAGAATTTTTGTGATGAAAAGGGAATCTCCCAAAAATTTTCATCTCCTTACACCCCTGAACAAAATAGGGTAGCTGAAAGGAAAAACAGAACTCTCATTGAAGCTGCTAGAACTATGCTAAATGGCTCAGCTCTATCAAAACATTTCTGGACTGAAGCAATCAAAACAACATGTTACACTCAAAACAGGTGAATCATTGTCAAAAGACATAACAAAACCCATATGAGATATTCAAAGGTAGACTTCTTGATATCAGGTACTTTCATGTGTTTGGATGTCCTTTGTTTATTCATAACCACAAGGATCATCTAGGCAAGTTTGATGCTAAAGCTGATGATGGATACTTTCTAGGTTACTCACTGATCTCCAAAGCCTTCAAGGTATTTAACACAAGGAGACAACAAGTTGAGGAAACCTTTCATGTCACCTTTGATGATCAGGTTCACCAACACCTTAGTGGAGGAAATAGGAATTGATAACTCATCAAGATATCCTCCTGATGAGTATAACACTGAAATCAATTCCTCATACCAAGCTGATGCTGACATCTCATATTATGTCTTACCTCACAACCTGTCACAACCAACTATCAGTGAATTCATTGATAATCAATCAGTCCCTGCTAGGATAGGTAACACTGAACCAAATGTTCAGGAACCTGTGATTCATGAACCCCAACCTGAACAAGACATCTCAACAGATGCTCTTAATGATTATGTGGCTCCAGCACCTGAACTGACTCCTGAGTCTCCAGTGACCTCTTCAAGCTCAGATCCCAGACCACAAAGTAAGTGGACAAAATCCCAGGACATTGAGCTTGTAAACATCATTAGTGAACCCACTGAGGGCATGCTTACAAGAAGCATGGCTGCTAAACTAACTGCAGCTTCAGCAAATGAATGTCTATATGCTGATTACCTATCAGAAATAGAACCCAAGAGTGTCACTAAGGCTTTAAAACACCCAAGCTAGGTTTAGGCCATGCAAGAAGAACTTCAACAGTTTGATAAAAACAAGGTCATGACCTTGATCAAATGTCCTCAGGATGTCATTGTCATAGGAATGAAGTGGGTTTTCAGAAACAAAACTGATGAAAACGGCACTGCCATTAAAAACAAAGTCAGACTTGTAGCCAAAGGTTACAGTCAACAAGAAGGCATTGACTATGATGAGACATTTGCTCCTGTTGCAAGAATGGAAGCCATCAGGATCTTCCTTGCATATGCTACCTACATGAACTTCAAAGTTTACCAAATGGATGTAAAAAGTGCATTCCTGAATGGTGAACTCAAGGAAGATGTGTATGTTCAGCAACCTCCTGGCTTTGAGAGTAGTGAATTCCCTGACTATGTCTGCAAGCTTGATAAAGCCCTTTATGGACTAAAGCAAGCTCCCAGGGCATGGTACGAAACTCTCTCAGCCTTCCTGATTCAAAACAAGTTTGTCAGAGGAAAGATAGACAACACATTGTTTATCTACAGGACAAAACAAGATGTGATACTGGTCCAAGTATATGTTGATGACATTATCTTTGGCTCAACAAACTACACTCTTTGCAAACAGTTTGAAAAACTGATGACAAAGAAGTTTGAAATGAGCATGGTGGGTGAACTCACATACTTCCTTGGACTACAAATAAGGCAAAATGATAAAGGAATCTCCATCAGTCAAGAGAAATACACCAGAAATCTCTTGAAGAAATATGAGATATATGACTGTGCCTCAGTGAAGACACCAATGGTCCCTCCTAACAACCTCGGACATGATCTCATTGGCAAATCAGTTAATCAAACCCATTTCAGAGGGATTGTTGGGTCACTGATGTATCTCACTGCTTCCAGACTAGACATACAATTCTCAGTCTGTCTAATAGCAAGATATCAGTCCAATACCAAAGAATCCCATCTCACTGCAGCCAAAAGAATACTAAGATACCTGAAGGGAACTCCAAGCCTTGGACTCTACTATCCAAAGTGCTCAGGGTTTGACCTCAAAGGATATTCGGATTCTAATTATGCTGGCTGCAACATGGACAGAATAAGTACCTCAGGATCTTGTCAATTCCTTGGAGGAAAACTGGTCTGTTGGAGTGCTAAAAAGCAACAATCAGTGGCTATGTCTTCAGCCGAAGCTGAGTATGTTGCTGCTGCAGGATGTTGTGCCAATGTATTATGGATGAAAAGTCAACTCAATGACTATGACATCCACTACAAAATGGTACCCATCTTCTGTGACAACACTAGTGCCATTGTTATCTCCAACAACCCTGTCCTTCACCAAAGAACCAAACACATTGATACCAGATATCGTTTCATCAGGGACCACATAATGAAAGGAGACATAGAGCTTCATTTCATCCCTACTGAATATCAACTTGCTGATATCTTCACCAAACCCTTGGATGAACCTACCTTCAGGAGACTGAAAGCTGAATTGGGAATGCTAGACATTGAAAGTCAGCAACCTGAAAACCAATCCCAATATCAGTAAGTTTTTCCCTGAAACGGTTCATCCTCCCTGAACAAAACCTCAAAAATAACCCTCTCACTGAATGAGTAAGACTCATTCAGGGACCCTGACTCTTGATATTAAGCACTGAATGAGTAACTAAATGCACCAAGTATTAGTTACTTAAATGTCCTAGGTTGGTAAACATACCAATTAAATATAGGAATATATGTCTCTCTATCTTACTTTCAAGGGTCCCTCAAACTTACCCAATCCCACTTGGCATTAAATGGCCCCTCTCACATGAAATATCTTATTGATATTTTATTGTTGCAAAATGCACTTTTATTGTGCACTGCAACTGTTCCTGGAAAACTGAGATTTTACAGCGGGTAGTGGAGTGGTGGCATTAAATGTGGAAATTCAAAACGTTTTCAAAAACTGACTTTACAAATCCACATTTGTGCATAAACAACCCCTCTCATCACTCTATAAATACCCCTCACAAAATCATTAAAACACACACAAAGTATTTCTGCAACAAAACGCTGTCAAAATACTCTTTCAAACCCAGAAATCTTTGTGTTCTTCAAACCTTTTTCTGAAAAACCTTCTCTGTAAACATTTACAAAAAGTTTTTCATCACAAACTTAAGAGATTTAAAACTCTTTGATTGTTCTAGTTCAAATATTCTTTCAAAACCCTGAAAATCTTTACATGGAAATGGCTAGAACACAATCTCTTCAGTTTGCATCTCAGTGGGTAGGGGATTTCAGTAATGTTGAATCTAAAACTAACAATGTTATAGGCAATTTTGAATACCGCCAAAATGTCCCAGCCTATAAGGACATAATTAAATTTTATTCAACTGCCCACTGAAAACGGCCTTTGTTCAGTGTCCCTCTATACTGTACCAAAACCTCCTCAGGGAGTTTCGGGCTACAGCAGTGGCCTATGACCCAACACCCTCAATTAATGAGACAGACCTAAGACCCCCTCAGGGAGTATCTCATTAAGTTCAGTCTTTTTAACGGGGAAAGATCAGTCACCCTGGACTATAAAATGTTTTGTACTGCAACAGGGTTAGACTACAATAAAGGAGTTTATGTTGCCCATCATGAACCCTCCACAGTGAAGGATGGGTTAAAACAAATCGTTTTGGATCCAAAATTTTTGGACAAGACCCCAGTCACCAAGAGTTCATTTCCTGTGGCTTGGAGGATCCTATTCACTTTTGTGATTCAGGTCCTCAGCGGGAACCACTCATCCACTAAACAAGTTAATTCTATTAAGTTGATGATGGCATACTGTTTGATGAATGGGGTCAATGTCGACATTGGGGAGATCATTTACAGTGATCTCGTAACCAAGCTACTGAGCAAAACTAGGGCGAAATACGTTTCGTACCCTAGGTTTGTCTCATGTGCTTTACAAGTGTTACTGGGTTGCAATTATCCTCAGGAACAAAAATATTGTGCTTTACCTGGCATCCTGAGTCAATCTAACTTTCAAAAGGACCCATTCCTTGTCACTAATATTGAATTGACGGCCCATATGGTTGCTGTAAACAACCAGAGGGACTTAGTGTCTCCTAACCCTGCTCCTAAAAAGAGAAAGGGTAAGTCTCAGACTGGGACTAAGACCAAACCCAAGTCTCAGGGCCCTGAGGCTTCAGGAACACAGCCCAAAAGGCAAAAGAAGCCCAAGACGGATATGCCACCCACTGGAGACCAAGCAACATCCACCCTGGTGACAACGAAGGACACTGATAAATCACAATCAGTGCCCTTGGTCCCAACTACTACTCCTCAAGATCCAGAGGGAAACATACAACCCGCTGGTAGGGGAGCGCCTTCCACAATGCCCAAGGATGACATTCGCAAATCACAGCTTTTGTCTGAGGGCCAACTGAATGATCCCAAAGACTCAGGGGGAAACAAACAACCCACTGCTAGGGATATCACTTCCACCGACTCCGCCAAAGGCAATGGGAAACACCCACCAGTGTCTCAGGGGTCAAAGGGGGACAAAGACTCGGAGGAAAAGGAACAACCCGCCGATATGGAACCCACCACCAATCCTGAGTCCAGAGAAGGCACTAGGAAACACCCACCAGTGTCTGAGGGGTCAACGGAGGACAAAGACTCAGAGGGAAATATACCACCCGCTGATACGGAACCCATCACCCCCATATTGTTAACTGTTGGTGAGGTCGCTGATATGATATTCTTTGAAGAAGAACAAGCTGACAGTGAAGATGCAATTTTATCAGCAGGATAAGAAGTGGACGCTGATGCTCAATCTGAACAAGAGCATCAGCCTGATCCACAAGGGCCTAAAGAGTCACCTTTCCAGCCTGAAGATAATGACTCTGACTCTTCTGCATCTTCCTGTCCTGAAGAATTCAGGAGATTTGATAACACTCTTCCACTGACAGAGAGGCAACTGGTTATGTGGATCACTAAAGCTTCAAGGAAGCTATATTCTGGGGTCACTGAAACTTTATGGGATCAACACACTGAAGCTGCTGCCAGCTATGCAGATCTGAAAGCTGAAGTTTTTGATTTCAACACCAACACCGATGAGCACAGGGATCTGATGTATGACAATCTTCACAGACTGGATGAAAACTTGGCTAAATTTCTCAAGCACCTTCAGGGTGTTGGCACAAAGATAGATGAAATCAGGGAATCTGTCAAAGAAGACCCAGCGCTCAACTCCAAAGTGCTGGAGGCTACTGAGGCTTACTTGAAACACTCCTCCAGCCTCACTGAACTAATCGAAATGCTCAAATCTACAAATGTTCAGGGTCTTCAATCTTCAGTCTAGTCTCTTCAGGCTACATTGGGCTCTTTGGATACTCGGGTGGCTACTTTGGCTCAGACATCGTCTTCTATGGCCTGGAATCTTGGGCCCATAATGACTGCTTTAAAAGTATCTCAGGCTAATTTGGAAGCAAAGGTCACTGGTATTCAAACAGATACTTCTGATATCAAGGCAATGTTCACTGGGATTTATCAAGCCTTTAAGGGTCAAGCAGCTGAGACTCCAGTGCCACCTACAACTCTTGCCCTCACTGACGCTACGGCAACAGTTGAGGGGGAGAATACTGCTGAAGAAACTCCTTCTCACACTAAGGGGGAGCCAACACCACTAGTTTCAGTAACACCCATCTCATCAGTTCCACCTACATCTACAACAACATCAACAATGACAGTGGCTACACCCATCACAACAACAACACCTCCCTTGGCAGCATCATCTTCCTCAGACCAGGACAAAGGAAAAGGCAAAATGCAAACACCTGAGCCTGAGAAGATTCCCTATATGATCGGCAACAGTAACACTGAGTACCTGCTTTCACCACAACAGCTAAGTGCCAACCTTGCTAAGGAAGAGAGGAGAAAGAAACTTGCGGAAGAAGAAAGAAAGAGCAGAGAAGCACTGGTACAAGTTGTTGCTGAGGAAGCTGAGAACATAGGAATTGATCCAAAGAAGCTTCAAAAGGGTCAGGTAGGACAGAAGTTCAAGGATGCTCAGGCTGCTAAAATGGCTAAAATGAAAAAGAAATTGGAAGAAAAGAACAAAAAAGCTGCAACCATCAGGCAAGAAAGAACTGACCACTACAACTGGTCAATGACAAGCAGAAGGCTGCTTGAGAAAATTACTGACGTCAGAATCATCCCCAAGTCCAAACCACTAGCAATGAATGACTACAGGGGGGATGATAAAAGACACTTCGAGGTTCATGATCCCCTGAAATTCACTGACTTTGGGATCACTGAACTCGATGAAGTTGGTCTAATTATTGAAAAGAAGAAGAATGCGGTGGTTAAGGAGCTGATGAAAATGCCCAGCAAAAGATATGAAAGACTGAAGGATGCACCAGCACAACTAGGAATTCAGCCTGCCTTAACTGCACCACAAGGATCTCAACCTCAGTCATCACAGGGCAAAAGAAAGAGGGTTGAGTTCCAGCCTGAGATGAAAGTGCATGGACTCGAATGCAACAGGGAGCTACCTGAAGGTGTAAAGTTTGTAAACTGTCTTGTGATTGAAAAGCCTGAAAGAGGACTGTTCCACATTGATGTCTATGGAAACCCAGCATTCCAAAGATGGAGTGGCATTGATCAGGCAGGTGTGGCTGCAATGATGAGCTACATACTAGTGGCCTCTCAAATCCAGACTCCTGAAAATGTCATGTTCTGTGCTGACTTAAACGCCAAGATAAGAGAGCATCCTGACAGGGAAACACTCATCACCAAGAAAGTCAAGCTTGAAGCACTTGGAATCCATCTAAACTGACATCATTTTGCTTTATCTTCTTGTACTAGTGTTAGGAACCATGTAATGTGATCAATAAAAGATGTATGTTTTGTTAAAATACTCAGTGTTCCTTATTGTATTTATTAGTACATTCAGTGTAAGAAGAAGCCATTTGCTCACTTACACTGATCAAACACTTAGGCTATTTGTATATCCAAATAGGGGGAGACTGTTGGGTTCAGTAAATACCCAAACCCCTTGATCTTGGATTTGAATAGAAAATATCCTAAGTGTTCAGTCCGTTAAACACTAACAGGTCACTAAGTGCATAGTCTCTCAGTGAGCCATCTTCAGGATACTCAGTATGAGGCGAAGAAGAAGTCTCTCCACTCAGTAAGGCGGAACTTAAAGGGTGAATACTGAGTCAAGAAGAAGATGGTGGATTCAGTGAGTGATGACAATAACTCACTGAATCCCTAAAACTCCTCTCCAACTACTTACACTGAAGATAAATAGAAGTAGAAGACTGAAGAATGAGCGGGATAAGTTTGAATCAGATAAGACGAAGTCCTTATCAACCAAAGTCAACTTTCCCTGAATGGCAAACGATCAGGCTCAGTGTCATCACTGACCTTTGGAAAGCAGTCTTGTCTCTTACCTAAAATAGTCTTTGTAAACAGACATAAAATACATCAGTATTTTGTCTTCTGTAAATTGTCAGTTTGTCACTTAGGAAAGAGTTAAAACTCATACTTGTATAAATAGCATAAGAGATGGAGTGAAAGATTAAGCTTTTGAATTGTAAAAACACACATACACGCAAGCCATCTTTCACTCCTCAAAATACAACTTAATCCCTAAGATAGCTCAGTGGGTACTTGTGGTTGTGCTCAGACTTAGTCTGAGCTTTGAGAGGAGTTACCAATCTTTGTTATTTCAATCCCAAGTACTATTCTGCAAGTACTTGGGTAATGTATTCTTGTTTGATTTATTTCTAATAAAGAATATTATGTTGAAAATTAATCAGTGTGTTTTACTTACATCTTACCAGTCATAGATTCACTATTAACTTGGTTTTAAATACTTAACTGTTTTACGATAGTGAATAGGGAACAATACATTCCTTTACTGAACCACTTTTCCATCCAAATCTCTACTCATTAGAGCACTCAACACCAAGGACTTCCCAATTACCAACCTTCTCGTTAAATAGGGAACCACCTACATCACCAAATAGTCCATCTTTGGTGATAGGGAATCACCAAAAATCTAACCACATAAAGAACATTCCATTACCACCACCAACTTATGTATCATCACCTTCACTCTTAGTGGAAGCACATCCTACATTGCTTAACGCACCTCCATCACCCTTTTTGGAGCCTCCTTAAAACATCCAACCTCCTCCGGTTCCTAGTCATGAAAATAATTGTTCTAATTGTCAAATCACCCAAGGACTTGTTCAAGAAGTACTAAATGAGTTTCATTTCATGTTTAATCATCTCCTTGAATGATTGGACCAAATAAACAAGTCTACTCATCCTTAGATTCAAGCACATTGATGCGCTTTAGGTTTCCGTCACTTATTAGAATTAGTAGAAAATGTATTACATGTTTAAATTATTCTCTTAGTTTTAGAGCTATATAGATAATTTCTCGTATTTTTATTGAATAAAGTTACACGTTATATGCTATATTGTCTTGAGAATATGTTTGGTGCCTTAATACATATCTCATTTTGATGTTAACATCAATTTTTACATCACCATTGCTGTCTTAAGCCTACAGACAGACGGATCCCTCAGTTTAGCTTAGACGGATCCCTCCTAAGAGGGAACCGTGGGATCCGTGCAACAGAAACTTGTTTACTACTAACTTGAGTATTATTTGCAGGAAATTATGCTCTATAAACTTGTTTTCTAGCCTTTGTTTTGTAGATTTTCAATATACACATGAAGACTTTGACACCCTTAGCTAGGGGAAGTTTCTTGTCAAAGCAAAACATTGCAAAAATCATTTGCAATATCATTCACATAGGATTACATTACATGACATCCTCCTTGCAAAGTTGCAATCATCAAGGGCAGTATATTCGTCACAAAGACGAAACCATGTGCAAACATAGTTGCAATTCACTAGTTTAGTATTTCTTCTTACTTGACGCCCTCACAAAGGGATGGACTCGTCAAGCGGGAGCTAAGTCGAGAATACTTCTCCTCACTTACTCTCTATTTTTCATTCTTTTTTCTTTCTTTTCACATGTTTTTCTTAAAACAATGTGTTAGTTCTTTTCGACGCTCTTTTTGTTTCGACAAAAAGAGGGAGAAGAGAGTAAAAACTCCAATTCAAACTTTTACGAATTCTAGATTTTCCTTAAAATAATCTTATGTTTTGTCATAAAAAAAGGGGGAGATTGTTAATACAAATAAGCCGTAAAAACATTTATTTATTGTTAGTACAATTTGTGCGATGGGTTATAGAAGGTCTGGATGTAGCTTACTGGACTGGGCCAATGAACCTTTGGTGGGTTGATCTTGAACAAATTCAAGTAGTTGGAATGAAATCCCTGCACAAGAAAGGTAAACCGTTAGTCTTACCGTGGGGACGGACCCCACGATTAAACTCCGGCGTGAGAGTAAGTATACATTCTTGAGAGGGAAAGTAGAAGTATGTGTGTGTAATTATGAGAGAGAAAGTTTTTGTACCTTGTATGGGGATTAGAGCCCCTTTTATAGGCGAGGTTTGCCGCTGGGGATTCCTAGATTATCGCATATAGTGGTTAGTCACCGGAGCCGGACCCTTGACGGACAAGGGTTCTGTGTTAATCGCGGATGCGGACGTGAGAGGCCTAACGGTTGAAGGTTCAGCCCGTTATGTACCTTGCGCGCATTCCAAGGCTTGGGCCATAGCCAATTTAGTCATCGGGCTTACTGTTGGCCCAGGGTTTGTGATTGTTGGACCTTAGTCCGGAATTTGCAGTCATTGGGCCTGAGCCCAGAGTGGGCGTAGAGTATGTTTTGGGCTTAGTAGGCCTGTTGTACATACTATACGTCATCAAGTCCCGCCAGTCTAGTATGTTCATTCCGTACGGATATTGTCGCATGCGGTAGATGTCACTAGACTTGAGTTGACTAAGGATTTCGTCGTGCATTCTTTCCTTTCCAGAAATACTTTTTCCTACCTTTAGGAGCTGCTATACCATCCAGTCCCCCTGTCTAGTATGTGCACTGCGTGCAGATATTGTCGCGCGCGGTGGATTTACTTAGACTATATCTTGCGGGTTGATTTTTCTTCCGCATTGTCGGAGCGTGCCTTTGATGCTCTCTTTCCTTGGGAAATGTTTTTTTACAACGTGGGCGTTTAACAGCTTTTCCTGTTCTGGTTGATTTGACCTCGTGGGCCCTTGGTCTTCTACCATCCTTATCCGTGTGGCTTTGATTTTGTCTGTTGGATTAAATTATTTTTTGGACGCATATCCTCTCTTAGGGTTTTCTTAGTTAATCGTCATTCCGTTTGTATAAATACCCCATATGTTGCGAATGCTATTCTTCGATCTGGTTTTACTTTTGGTGTATCTGTTTTCCACGTTCCGCAGTCAGGTTAGGTTCTTGATTCCCTTTTTCTTTTTCCGTTATGGGTACTTTTTCTTCTACCAAGTCTAAATTATCCCAGAAGGCGCTTGATCGTTTCTGTATTGATTATTCGATTCTGAGCTTTGTTCATCCAAAATTTCCTGATCCTGACAAAAGTATTCGTGAAGCGCCGAATGGAAAGATTGGTGTCTACACCCGTTTCTTTGAGTTTGCTAATTTCCGCCTTCCCTTGTCCTCTTTCCTTGTTTCGATTCTTGACTACTATCGCATTCATATCTCACAGCTTTCCGTTATTGGTGCTGCTAAGGTTTCTCAATTTGAAATTCTTTTGTTTTGCACTTGGTATTGAACCCTCAATTGGTTTGTTTAGGTGTTTTTATGTCTTGTCTCGTAGCCATGGCTGGCTTTCTTTTAGTAAATGTGCTGATAGCTTTGGTGTTTGCTATACCAAGCCCCTTGGTTGTCTTAAAAGTTGGAACGACCACTTTTTCTGGATTGACTCGTTTGCTTGTCCTTCTATTCATCCTTTTTTCGTTAGTGGACGTCTTCCTAAGGATGCCACCCTTAGGGATACTAAATTTAATGCTGAACATGTTGCCTCCCTTGTTACCAATGCTTCTTCTTTTGTTAATTTTCCTGAACCTTTCCTTTGTTTGGTTGGGTTCAGCCGTAATTACACTTTGGGCAATGACTTTTATCCCGTGTTTTATGATCAAGAGAATCGGGGTGGGAATACCGTATCTATGTGTTTTCCTTTTACTACTTTATCTTGATTTTCTACTGATCTATGTTTCTTTTTTGTCTGTTTGGTGCAGCTATGGATTAGTTGTCGTTGGTTAAGAATAAAAACCCGATGGAATTTCTTGTTGATACTTCGCCACGGAAGGATGATGAAGTTCCTTTGCTAAAATTGACTGAAGGTCGTACTGTCTCTCTTGTTCCTCCTTCCTCTGGTGAAGTTTAGCGTGTAGCTGCTTGTTTGGGAGTTGGAGTTTCTCAATCATCTGGTGGTGTTGTTTCGCGACCTGATTATTCTGGGTTCTGATATTGGTTTTGACAGTGGGGTGGCTTCTGGTTCTTGTAGGAAGAGGAGGAAAGTTGGTATCAACCTCGTTCATCCCCCTAAAAAGGCAAGGAGCGACCTTAACGATTCTAGTAGGGCCTCTACTGGTGGTAAGTCTGCAGAGTCCATTAAGAAGTTGCTAGCTCAAAGTTCGCAAACTCTTGAATATTGTTTAAATGCTTTGCCCACTCATTCTTCTTCTTCTCCTTTATTATCAATTACTCTCCTTTATGAAGCTGGGATGCCCATTGAATCTGGTTTTGGTTTGCTCCATCCGGATGGTTCTCCTTCCAGGTTTGTCTGTTTATTCTTTTATTTTTCGTTATTCCTTTGTCTCTGCTCCCTTTTATTTACTTGTTCTTCACTTGCTTATTCGTAGTTCTCCTACGCCTGTTATGACGGATGTCGTCATTACTGCTGCTTATTCTATTGGGAAGGGGAAGGGTCAAGTTAATGTTCCTTCCTCCCTTCCAGGTGGCCTTTCTACGGTTGGTAGTGTTTATCCGATTCTTGATGACCTTTCAGGTCTTGATGTCCCGGTTGAGGACATTCAGACTGTTGATGACCCGGACTCTAGCTCTTTATCTAGTGTTCATATTCCGAAGTGGAATGTTGCCAAGAGTTCACTTCTTGATGATGTTGATAAGTGCCGTTCTATGCTGGATGAGTTTGATCCTCCTGCCTTTTTTCCCTCTATTCGTGATATGGGGTATGAGCGTCTCCTGGGTGAGTTCAATGTTGCCGTGGCGCGGCAATTGTGCTTTAGCTCTGAAGTCTGTCAGCGTTTAGAGTATAATGCTATTGAGCGGAAACGCTTATTTTCTTTGTTGGTGAGTAAGGATGAGGAGATTTCAACTCTGAAGTCTGAGGTTTCCAATGCTATTTCTTCTGGAACGTCCTCTGCTACTGCATCTTTAGCAGCTTCTGCTGCAGAGGTTTCATCTTTGAAGAACCAAAGTTCTGCACTTGAGGAAGAACGAAACTCTCTTCGAGCTGAGGTGGCAACGCTCCGATCGTCTCTCGATGCTAAGGATTCTGAGTCATCTTCCTTGAGAGCTGAGATTGTTGTTCTTAAGTCTCAGAATTCTAGTCTTTTCGGACGGGTGTGCATCCGTACCCCCTCCTTTTTTTTTTTTTTTAACATTGTTTTGTTTACAGGTACGGCCTTTGGAAGAGTCATGTTCTGAGCTCCGCGATCGAGCTCCATCCTTTGCTGCTTTGGAGGAGGAATTTTGTAAGATTCAGGATGCTAAGGTAGTCGGACTTATGCGGAAGGTTGATTCGGCCGTTGCTGACTTGTATGCCCTAGCTAGTCATCTTGATGAGGAGTTTTATCCTCGATTCCTCACACTGTTATCTAGCCATTGTTGGTTATTGACGAACGGTATGAGCCTCGCTGTGTTTAAGTGCTTAAACTCTCCAGAGTATATTGTGGCAATGGCAAAGGTTATTGAGCGTGCCATTGATAAGGGTATGCAAGAAGGCTTAGCTGCGGGTATCATTCATGGTAAGGAGAAAAAAGAGCTTGGGGAGCTTGCTGCATATAATCCTTCCGCAGAAGATCACTATGTTTCCGCTGTGAGGGCCCTTGAAAATGTGGAGTTTTCTTTGCTTTCCATGCTTAAGTCTAGCAAGAATGCCGGTATTGCTGAAGTTATAGACCTTCTCCGCGAATGCTCCCATGATTGCAGGGTTGCAGCCGGATCTTGAGCAACTCATTGTCCATGTTTATGATAAGGGCAGTAATGTTATTGTTGGAAACAACTCTTTGTCTTGCTCTTTGGAGGTTGTTCAAAGGAGGGTTGATCAGGTTAGAAAACGCCTTGATGGTTATCGGTTGTCTATTGCCGATGTTTACAATTCCTCCGTTGATCCTTTGTCCGCTCGCAACGTAATAGGTGTGGAAACATTTTTAGTTGGTGAGCTGGCCTCTGTTTGTACTGCTTCTTTGCTGGTTGCGTCTCTTCCTACTAGTACTTCTGATGTTTCCGCGATACCCCTTTCTGTTGAAGATTATGATGTTGGTGGGGCCAACACCCTTGCTGAAGTTGCAAATGACCCATCTTCTGGAGTAAGTGAGGCCTCCACTGTTCTATCCGAGCCTTAAGCAAGTACTACCGCTTTAGTGCGGATTTAGTTAGTGTTTTTTGTAATCATCTGAACAATGCCTGTCTGTTTGTTTTGTGATAATTCCGATGATTGTTTTCAGCCTTTTTTGCTTATCTTTCCGCCTACTTTCTTTGCTTTGTATTTATGCTGCAACTTTTCTCTATATTCAAGTTCTTGATGCCTTCGGTGCATGTTATCTTTCACTTTTGTTTGCTATTTTTAACGTTATACGGATATGCACATTTTTTAATAGTCTTTTGCGCACATACTCTTTTTGTCTGTGCGGTGCTATTTTTAACGTTATACGGATATGCACGTTTGTAATAGTATTTTGCGCACATGCTCTTTTTGTCTGTGCGGTGCTATTTTTAACGTTATACGGATATGCACGTTTATAATAGTCTTTTGCGCACATACTCTTTTTGTCTGTGCGATGCTATTTTTAACTTTATACGGATATGCACGTTTGTAATAGTCTTTGGATAATTTTGGGCTATCCTCCCGGTACTGGGCTTGCAATACCTCTTACGTACTTTGGTAATTAAGTTGTTCACCAGTTGTGTTATTTGTGATAACATTATGCTATTCGGAAATAACATATTTTTGGGCCGTACCTAATTCATGTGCTTGCGCGTCTTATGCACTTGATAAAGATAAAAAACATTTTAAAGAATAAAATAATGAAGGTAGCTAATCTTCATCATTGTTTCATTAATTGATCATATTTTTTAAATACATTACAGAAATAGGTAAATTCATATACATTTTATACTTCCCTGTTATCGGCTTTACTCTTTTATTTATGTGGCTACATAAGCCGTGCTTCTCTTCAGAGTTCTGCTAATGATAAACATTGTTTTCTTTGGGAGATTTCTTGTATTACGGAGATTTGTTTTGATTGTAATCCGCATGCTATTCTTCTGGCTTTGTTGGTGTGGATAACGTCTTTGCGAGTATCCGTACTTTATTCGTGGGCTAGAATCCTCTCCTTGTATGCTACTTTCTCCTTTGGGACCTCGTGTCACTCTCTTTTGACGATGATCTTGGAGGAGCTACCAGGCTATTATCTTTCATTCTTCGGAAAGTTCCGTGTTTTTGAAAGTGTAGCCTGTGAGAGTAGCTTTTGTATATATATCCCGGCCCCTGCAAGCTGGTCATTTTTAGCTTACGCTTGGTCTGTCTGACCAGATTCACTTTGGTCGGTAGACGTGTGCTTGCCTGAGAACCGGGGTGCAGCAACAATAGGATGTATGCGTAGTCTGCATCCTTTGTTGCTTGCCGTTGTAAGGGAAGCTTCCTAATAGCTAGGGACTTCTTGATATAGCTCCTTGCCCCTAGCGTTCCTTCTTATCCTTCCCTAAGGACCCATCCCTTTTTACACTCCACCATTCCTGCCCCTACCATTTCTGTTCCCACGTGCCTCCTTGACCCGGCTGTCTCCGCAGTTGACCCGTGAGCACCTGTTCGATCTTGCTTCCCGACGGCTGCTGGGAGCCTAATCGACAGTAGTGCTCCGGTCACGAGTGCCACAACTCTAATTAGCAAGGAACTTGGAAACGCCGTAGGAGGAGGTTTGAATGACGGGGCGTCATGGTGTTTTGTGGTGGTGGGTGATTAGCCGTCATTTTAGAACGACTAAGTGTTATTAGTAGTCATTTAAGAACATATTTATGTGCTCTCCATGTTCTCCTTCATTTTTCCCTTGTGATGGTGATAAAGGTTTAGGTTATTTATATTTTCACTGCCGCTGTCTTGGCGATACGTTGCCATGGGAACAAACTTCTTCAGACTTTTCTTTTTAGGAATGTTTGATTTTGGAGAACGACGATTATTGCTTTTGCTTTTCTTGTGTCTTCCTTTTTTACTTCGCGTATTTATAGCGAAGATCTTACTGTTTTTCACGCGCTGGCATTTGTCTTTTTCTACAAGTTGGTAGGTTATTACATGCCTAGGTTCGTAGCCTGGGTGTATGTTTCTGCTTTATTTGATGTGATATTCCTTGGGAAGGAACGCGTATATGTACTTGCATATTTCTTCCTTTCTAGTTATCTGGATAAGGTTTATTCTTTTTCCTCCGCACTTGCCTTTTTTGTTATCTATTATCTCTCTTTTCATGACTTTTTTATCATATCATGTCTGTTGGGACTTCCTGCGTACTTCTTTGGTGTGTTACTCCTTCCAGAGCTAACTTTTTATAGGTTACGGGTTTCTGTTTCTTTCTATTCTCTGGGAGCTGTTTCCGCACTGTGTTTTCCTTCGCATTCGTAGCGTGTTTCCATCCTTCTTGTTACTCCTTGCTACATATATATTTATATATATACATATATATATATATATACATATATATATATATATACATATATATATATATATACATATATATATATATATATATATATATATATACATATATATATATATACATATACATATACATATATATATATATATATATATACATATATATATACATATATATATATACATATATATATATATACATATATATATATATATACATATATATATATATATATACATATATATATATATATATACATATATATATATATATACATATATATATATATATATATATATATATATATATATATATATATATATATATATTATTATCTTTTTTTTGTTACATGCGATTCCGTTTATTCTTGCTATTCGTCAGCTTCTACCATCGGCTCTTCCCCTTTTGCTTCTCTTTGCTTTTTCAAATGCAAACATTCTTCTGTGGTATGCCTTGCTTTCCCATGGAATTCACAGAACTTTCCATCGACCTTCTCTTTGATCACCGTCTTTGAGGGTGGGCCTGGGGACCTAGCTCTTCTTGTCGTTGGTATTTCCTCGGGCGGCCTTATCAGTCTGCGGAAACCTTGCTGCCTTTCCTTGGTTCTTGATTTATTCTTATGTCTTTCCTAAAATACTGTCGATGCTTGACTGTTGCTTGTTCCTTTGGTCTTTGTATCCATGGACTTTTCCTATCACGTCTTCCTACAGCTGCTTCCCCTCTAAGAAAGGAAGTAGTTATGTTCATTACCTCGGCCATTGACTTCGGGACTGTGTCATGTAGCCGCTTAATCAGTTCTGGGTCAGTAATCGCGTGCATGAATCCTGAGATTTTCATAATTTCTGGGGCTCCTTTTACGTTTCTTGTCTCTTCTTTGAATCTTTGTACGAAATCTTCTGTTAGTTCTCCATCCTTTTGCTTGATGTGATGAATCTCCACATGATCTTTGATACATTTCTTTTGTTGCAGGAAGTTAGTCAAGAAAGCTCCTTTTAGCTTGTCGTAGCTATCTATTGATTTGGGCGAAAGGTTATCAAACCAGACCCTAGCGGATCCGGTGAGTGTGGAGTTGAACATGTGACACCATGTTGGCATGGCCCATCGTTCCACCTTTGCTGCTTCCTGGAAGATTTTTAGGTGATCCTCAGGGTCTCCGCTTCCATCGTATGTTTTCACGTTGGTTGGCATCCGCGTTTTCACAGGCATTTCGAAGTAGCGGATACGCGGGGTGAACGGATCAATTTCCTTGCAGACCCAGGGTCTGGCCATGTCGCAGTCATAATCATTTGGCTTCCGCTTTTTGACTTTGAATCCTTGGCCTTTGCTTCCGTGAGATTCATCTCTTAAACAGTTTTTCGCCTTCCACGACCGAGTTTTTTCGGTTTCATGACTTCTCACCCCTGATCCTATCGGCCATGGTTGAGAACCCTTGCGGTTGCTCCTCTCTTTCCTTCCGGTACCGTTGAGTACTTGTTGCCTGCGGTCTTTGGGACAAATGGAAGCACTTCCCTCCTTATCTCCGAGTCGGTGGAACACACTTTGGCGCAGACTTTTGAACACCGTTTTCCTTACGTCTTCCTTCCTTTTGGGTGACCTGGATCGGGTATGCCCTTGTCTGCCATCATTTTTCGCGTTCCTCCGCTTCACTATCTCAAGCTGTTTTCGCAGGTCTTCACTTGGCACTTCTGCTCTTCTGTAGTGCTGGGTTTCATGATAATCCTTCCGAATTTCTGCTACCTTGGCTCTTTCTTCTTATCTTTGAGCTTTCTCCATCACAATAGGCCAGATCTTGTCGAAATGCTTATCACAATACCTCCGGAGGGCTGCGTCAGACACAGGTCCCTCAAGGTCCGTCGAGACCGTGTGATCTTCTCTTTCTACCGTATTCCGCAATGTGGACATAAAGGCAGGAGTTGGTCCAAATCTGGTGCTCATGGTGAGTATTTTCTAGAACGCAGTTGTGTACTGGGTCCCACGGATGGCGCCAACTTGTTAGTACAATCTGTGCGTTGGGTTATAGAAGGTCTGGACGTAGCTTACTGGACTGGGCCAATGAACCTTTGGTGGGTTGATCTTGTACTAATTCAAGTAGTTGGAATGAGATCCCTGCACAAGAAAGGTAAACCGTTAGTCTTACCATGGGGACGGACCCCACGATTAGACTCCGACGTGAGAGTAAGTATACATTCTTGAGAGGAAAAGTAGAAGTATGTGTGTGTAATTATGAGAGAGAAAGTTGTTGTACCTTGTATGGGAATTAGAGCCCCTTTTATAGGCGAGGTTTGCCGCTGGGGCTTCCTGGATTATCGCATATAGTGGTTAGTCACCAGAGCCGGACCCTTGACGGACAAGGGTTCCGTGTTAATCACGGATGCGGACGTGAGAGGCCTAACGTTTGAAGGTTCAGCCCGTTATGTACCTTGCGCGCATTCCAAAGCCTGGGCCGTAGCCAATTTAGTCATCGGGCTTACTGTTGGCCCAGGGTTTCTGATTGTTGGACCTTAGTCCGGAATTTGCAGTCATTGGGCCTGACCCCATAGTGGGCGTAGAGTATGTTTTGGGCTTAGTAGGCCTGTTGTACATCCTATACGTCATCATTTATATTTTACGATCAAACACTCGTGGGTATGGTTTGGCTACAAGGACACCTGTTGTACATCCTAACCCAAAACCCATGGGTAATGAGGAGCGTCTCACGTATCCCTCAAAATACACTAGACGGATCCCTCCTATAAGGGATCCGTGGGATTCGTGGACCAGTAGAATACTTTTATCTATAAATAGTGAGCCATTTCTTCATTACATGTAGCCACTCCTACACATACTTTCTCCTAGTATTGTAATCTCTCTAACCTTAGATCCAAAGGATCTTTCTATGTAGTTTGTGTTTGTTTTTGTGTGATTCTCTAGGTTCCTCTTAAAGGCGAGATCACCACCTCTTGATGTCGATCAAGCTAAAGTCCATGAGTTGCCATGCTTCATCATCATCAAGACTACTGAAGTTCTCTTGTTGATAATTCTTTATTCCTTTCTAGAAGTGTTATGTCTAAGGCATTAGTGAAGGATGCCAAAAAGGTCAAGACGAAGGCATTAGTGAAAGGTGTCAAACGTCCGTGTCTAAGGCATTAGTGAAGGATGCCAAAAGGGTCAAGACGAAGGCATTAGTGAAAGGTGCCAAACATCCGTGTCAAAGGCATTAGTGAAGGATGCCAAAAGGGTCAAGTCAAAGGCATTAGTGAAAAGTGCCAAAAGATCATGTCAAAGGCATTAGTGAAAGATACCAAGGGTGTACAATCGATATGGTGCATCGATGTAAAAATAGAGATAGGTTGTGTCCAAGGATATTGATATCCTTGATGATGTTGTAATAAGGAGTGGGTCTCCTTTGGGATAGTTTTTGTGTAGTATTGGGTAGTAGTTTCTCCTTTATAATGGAACTCTGTATCTAGCCTTGTACCAGATAAAGTGTAGGCGACGTTGTGATAGGTTTGGCTCTACCTCGTGTAAGAACCCGGTGTCTAGCCTTGTACCGAAAAAATAGTAGGTGACGTTGTGAAGGCTTCTCTGCCATAAGAAGTTTGTGTCGTGTAGTGCTTACGAACTCTCGAGTAGGTGACTCGGGGAGTGGAGTAGGGCAAGGAAGGTGTCCTTGTAGCCGAACCACTATAAACACTCGTGTCGTGGTTTTGTATTTCTTACTCTTTATTTTTGCATTATATATTTACATACCTATCTATCAACATCCAACATACACATTTAAAATAGATTGACATAAGTCGATCAAATATTTTAAAACAAAGTTTTAATTGGTAAAACTATTCAACCCCCCTTCTAGTTTTTCACAGATTTCATTCATGTTCTATCTTGTTAAAAGATATATATCCATTTTCCAAATGATATATCATGTTTTATTAGAATCATTTATTTTACCGCACATGTTTATTAACAATAAACATATATTCCAAACTTGTATGTTTTAAGTTTTAAATCTTACAAGTGAAGTTTCATTCCAAACTAAGACTTAACATTAAACTTACATGGAATGTTACTTCCCATATGTTATACAACATATAAGATTTAAGAAATTAAACATAATACTCCCACTAGCTTTCAAGAATATTAGGAGTTATATTATTTTAATTATAAATCACAACATGGATCTAATAATTAAACATAATTTTTATCTCCTAGATGCATGCATTAATCCATTCATGAATTATTTCACTTTGTATACTTCTAAAGATTATATGAATTCAAAAAACCTTTCAATTACTTACCGTCCTCGCTCAAGTAATTTTTCAAGAAAGAGTTTTGATATACTTCTAAGTTGGTCATATCTCCCAGCCCTTTAGATACTACCAAGCTTATAACACTACTAAGGCTAGCGATCTATGAAAAGACTAGTAAATCTCTATAAAGAATTAAAGAGAATAACAATAACATAAATGCAAACTTCAATTAATGATATGAATTCATAGTATAAGTCCTAGAAAAATATAAAAAGAATTCAAACTCGAATACAATGGAAATCGTAGACGAGGACTTCGTTATTCAGCACTCCTAAGCCATGCTTCTTCTTCTGTGTTTTGATCTCCCCAAACCCTAGAAGGTTTAGGAAAGGAGAGATACCTTGAACTGGAGAAACCTTCGACTATTTATAGGCTTCGAACTGGTTACGGCGTAACCTTATTAGGTAGTTACGCCGTAACCTCTTCAATCATTAGTGCTTATCCATGGCTATGGCGTAACCTAAGCTGAGGGTTACGCTGTAGTCTTCGTAAATCATGTGAATTTCGTCATTACGGCGTAACCTGAGCTGAGGGTTATGCCGTAGTTTTTGTCAATTTGGTGCTTATCAGTTGTTACGGCGTAACCTGAGCTGAGGGTGTTGGGTTTTAGGTTCCTTGGATTTGATGAGACAAAATAAATACCAGAATGAAACAAAGGGACTTAAAGTGAAAGAGATGAAGCCTACAAAAAGATGGAAGAACTTGCTTGCAAAAGAAGATTTACTTATTAGTCCTTCGTAGTATTTTGTAAACCCTAATCCTCTAGTATATAAAGAGGACATGGGGTGTAGGTTTTATATACAAGTCTTCTATAATGTAGTCATTAAATGTGTGTGTGTGTAACCTAGACGTGTTCCTATAAACGTCTAAGGTTAGAGTTTGTTTAGTTTAGCCTCAAGGATCTTTGATCCCTGTTACAAGTTAAGTGTAACCGTATTATTCTGATCATATAATATTTGAGGCTTGGAATGATTATAATGAAAAACCTTGTGTCAATAATATATAATGTTCTTATTATTCCGCTGCGTTGTATATGTTATTGTCAAACCCTAAGGCTCAAAACGATCTCATGGAGTCTATCAAACTCCACAATTGGTATCAGAGCTTGGGGAGCTCGTTACCTAGGGATTCACAAGGTTTTATTGATCGAAGAATGGCGAAAAGAAGAAAAAATTCGAAGCTGAAATTTTTCGTATATGTTTCTGCAGCACTGTTTTGTAACGATCATAACTTTTTCGTTAACCGTTGGATCGTGACGAAATTTTAGGTGGACGTTCTCTATATATTCATCTAACTTTTCACCGAAGGGATTTTCGATCTGAGCTTCCAGTAAAAAGTTATTCCTTGTCGAAGTTGGCTGCTGAAGGGTTTTCAGAAACTGGTTTAATAATTCGAATTTTTGGGTTTTCATGCATATTCAACTTCTTGAATTTGTGTTACTTGTTCTAATTCTTGATGGAGGTTGTTTATACATTGTGTGGTGTTTATGATTCATGATTAGAAGCAGCTCTCCTAGTGTTTTTACGAAACCACTTCTAGTGTTTTCTGAAACCACTGATAGTGTTTTTACGAAACCACTTCTAGTGTTTTCTGAAACCACTGATAGTGTATTCTCGAAACCACTGATAGTGTTTTTTCTGAAACCACTTATAGTGTTTTTCTGAAACCACTTCTAGTGTTTTTCTCGAAACCACTCCTAGTGTTTTTCTCGAAACCACTCCTAGTGTTTTCTCGAAACCACTGCTAGTGTTATCTCAATTCCACTGCTGGTGTTTCTTGCGTTATTCGTTTATGTTAATGAGGATTTGGAATTGAGGGGAAGCTGTACATGTTTTTGGTACTGATATTTTTGGTGACACACACATGGGATTTTGGTTCACACACACAAGGAGTTTGGTTATTTGATCTTAAAGGTTTTAAAAAGGCTCGTATTTGGTTTATTGGACTAGTTGATTACGAAGACGGTTGAATATCACTAATTTGATGTTGTAGTTGAGTTTCACAGGTTTGTGTTCTTATCATATCTCAAAGTGGGTGTTACACTTTGTAGATAACTTGTTCGTGCTTAAAGGATGTTGACGAAGACTTGCAAAATCTAGTTTTCATAGGTCAAGGGGTGGATGGATGAAGACCTAGTTAACTATCACTTAAAGGAGTTACATTGTAGTGCTCAGTGTCTCATTGAAGATGAGGATTTTGTCAAGAGATTGCGGTCTACTTATATGGTGTTAGTATAAGTTTGGAGTCACGTGGATAAACAAGACATAAGATACAAGTTTGGGTTATTTTACTTCTTCATCAAATTCGTTATACTTGGTTTTCTTCACTAGTGATCATTACATAGA
Source organism: Chrysanthemum seticuspe (assembly GCA_019973895.1). NCBI lineage: Eukaryota > Viridiplantae > Streptophyta > Magnoliopsida > Asterales > Asteraceae > Chrysanthemum > Chrysanthemum seticuspe. The sequence continues at coordinate 137,588,837 of BPTQ01000003.1, forward strand.
GCTTACTGATTTGAAGGATAATTTTCATGCATCACTCAAGGGGAAGTTTCTACTGCTTATATTCTCTATTTGTTGATAACAAAAAGGGGAAGAAATATTGGAGTGCGATGGCATGGATTAAGGGGAAGACAAAGGAAGACAAGATTTGTTTCATTTAGGGAGATGTTTTCATCTCAACTTCTGTTACTTCGTCTAGGGAAGTTCGTACACGACTTTGTTTGTTTTGTCATCATCAAATAGGGGAATATTGTTGGGTTTTAGGTTCCTTGGATTTGATGAGACAAAATAAATACAAGAATGAAACAAAGGGACTTAAAGTGAAAGAGATGAAACCTACAAAAAGATGGAAGGACTTGCTTGCAAAAGAAGATTTACTTGTTAGTCCTTCGTAGTATTTTGTAAACCCTAATCCTCTAGTATATAAAGAGGACATGGGGTGTAGGTTTTATATACAAGTCTTCTATAATGTAGTCATTAAATGTGTGTGTGTGTAACCTAGACGTGTTCCTATAAACGTCTAGGGTTAGAGTTTGTTTAGTTTAGCCTCAAGGATCTTTGATCCCTGTTACAAGTTAAGTGTAACCGTATTATTCTGATCATATAATATTTGAGGCTTGGAATGATTATAATGAAAAACCTTGTGTCAATAATATATAATGTTCTTATTATTCCGCTGCGTTGTATATGTTATTGTCAAACCCTAAGGCTCAAAACGATCTCATGGAGTCTATCAAACTCCACAGAGGGTTACGCCGTAGCCTTCATAATCTTTAGTTTTGCCGTAACTTCATCACTTGGTTACGCCATAGTTAAGAGACAATCTTATCAATAGGGCTTAAAAATGTCCAATTGCAGCTTCTTTATATTGAGTAGGTCCTGAAATGAAATAATAAGGAATAAGGATGTTTTCATGAGTATTATACTCAAAATGTGATGATAAAGGGGGAAATTAACGCTTAGAAAATCAGGACTATTTGATGTTATCAAATATCCCCCCACTTAAACTCTACTTGCCCTCAAGTAGACCAATTTAGACTGCAAAAGATACATCCACAATGAATGCGTAGTTATAATTTCCATGCTAGAATATTAATAAGAGCCGAACACCTCACGAAATGGGAACGAAAACACTCTCACTCTCATCCTAATCTAAGTGTTAATTTCGGGGTGATCACTCAATTGCACGGACATAGTAAGTATTCTATCATAAGATTGGAAATTACACACAACTCCACCACTAGAGCTAAGGTTAAGACAGATTTTAGAAAGCATTGTTGGGTAATAGGGATTCAAAGGCTTAGGGTTGGTGTCATTACTAACGTGTTACGGCGAAGTGGACAAAATCAACGATACATGACCAAATCCATGGCCAAGACATCAAGGATTGCTCGCTGCATCACCTAGACATGCTTCACGACAAAAAGGGTAAGGTAAGGCATGGGATATTTTAATGGGTGAAAAGGAAAAAGAAAACAAATAGTCTTAGCTTAAAACCAAGTTGTCATCGCCAACCCGTTAATTCGAGGTTCATCTTCATATGATCAATATATGTCACTGAAATCCACCATTATTCTTTCATGAACTATTCTTCCAACCTTTGAATGTGATCGAGAAGATCATTCTCAATGCCAATTTCTTCACATAGTGCTTATAATTCATCGCAGTAATTCGGATAATATTTTTTTTTCTTTTTTTTAAGCATACATCCCCCCACTTAAACTGAGCATAAGGAGATAACTTGGGGGTCTTTGACGATCTTCAGTATGATGTAGATGATTAGGTACTCCTCTCGAAACTTTATTTTGAACTTCGAACTAGGGCGAACAATGACTTCAAGATAAAAAGGTAAGACTACACGGTAGGCTAAGGTGTAAGGGTGTACCGAAAATAAGGGTTAGAAAATGAAAGGATAGGCTCAAAAGGGGTGTAACTAGGGGTATCTTGCACTAAAGGTGAGTGCAACAAAAAGGGTTACACAGAGGTCGAAAAGCCAATGTGACTAATCGATAAACGCACACAAGTGAACACATATGGGCTATTTGGGTTTAATCCTAAAACCTTTACTTTTTTCAAATTACCTTTTCCAAATGCACCAAGCTAACTTGATACACTACTCGTCTATGGTCTTGAAGTGATGTAAAAGCCAAGTTCTAAAGTTTACAATACTATCGGCACACTCAATATATGGTAGATTTGGGTAAAATGGGGAAAACGGAAAGGCTAAATCTCACCAATGGCAGTAGGGGTTATAGTGTGCTCGGCTTTATGTGATTCTAGATTGGTTAAAAATATGACAAATTTTTTTTTTCAAATGAGCTTAAAATTTTGAAACCAACTAGAAAATTAGGGCAAGTAAGCTAAGTAATCATACACTTCATTTCTATTCCTATCCCCCCACTTTGAAGTGTACAAAGTCCCATTTGTACGAAGAAAAAGGAAAAATAAAATAGAAATGAAAAATAATCAAGAAAGAAATAAACTCCCCTCTCGAATGCTTGCCCAAGATGTCTCACTAAAGGTTGAAGGTGGGTCATTGGGTGGCTAATGCGTATCGTTTCCAAGGACTACGCCTTAACTATAGTGTTGCCTCAAAATTGTCCTACTGCAGCAGGGGTTACGGTGTAACTGATCCTAAGGTTACGCCGTAACTGCATCACAGAACCAAAAACCTGCACAGAAAACATGGAAAATTTTATACCCTACGGGTACAATCGATAATAAAGCATACAAATATCCTAATAATATAGTTATTACAGACATAAGTATCAAATTGTTTCAAATTGTTGCAAATTGTTCCATCAAACAGGGAAATCAATCATCCCTGGGAAGATCATGATCCATGGAGTGGAATTGGGTGGGATCGAACGGGATGCTTGTGGTGCTACCAGGAGTGGGCTCGGCCTGCATGAATGCCACTCCTCCCTGGATGCCAATGTCGGGCTAGTACACATACTCCGGACCTTGCCACCTAGGGTGGCTCAAGTGCATGTTCTGAAGCATTTGGCTAGTCCGATCCGCACTCCAGTGAAAGAAGTCCTGCTGGAGCTGCTGCACTTGATCCATGGTACCTGCAAAACCCTAAAATTGGTTACTAAGACCATATAGATCCACTCCGAGGCTATCAATTTCCTCGTTGAAGTGGGTTGCCATTCCCTCGATCCTCTCGTCGATGATCTGTAACCTTCCCCTACATTCACATGTGCCCTTCTTCTTCCCCTGGGCACCTGCTCCTCGACATCCTCTTCAGCTTCACCACCAGCACCACTACCTTCCCCGACTTCTCTCCTCGGGGCTGCCCTAGCTAGCTCAATCACTCCATACATGTCCTGGGTGCAAATCCCGAACTCAACTAGCTTACTCAATCCTATCAAGCTAGTCTCCCTACCACGGGTCACCCGAGCCAAAGCCGCATCGGTCATCACATCATAGCTCCTAGCCAACCTCCCAATGAAATGAGCCCCCTGCATTGGGCTCCTAGATGTAAACCCCTTAGCACCACTACTCATAAACCTTGCCAAATAGAAAGGGACATCGATGTTGTTCCCCCTTCCAGGCCTTGCATGAGGTATAAGTCATCCATAGTCATTTTCTCCTTTGCAGAGTGCCTTGCTCGAATAGAGCGAGCAAGGAGGCGGTGCACCAATCGACGAATGGGGCTCCTCACCATTTTATAGGATGGTGACTATTAGAATCGTAACCATCCATGATAGCAATCTGGTTGAAATAGGCTGCAGTGTCTTGAGTTTCATCCTTTCTCCTCCAACAAGTGTTGTAGAACCTCCGAAAAGCTTCAGACTCCATTTCTTCTTTAGTATACAAACCCATTCTTACAGTAAATTGCCTTAGAGTCAAACTTCTTCTCACACCTCCAAATTGGAAAAACAAAGACTCCGCCTCATCATCCTCAATATCAGTACGAAACTCAACACTAGCAAGGAATTCCCGTACATATTCCGGAATGACCGGCTCCGTGATCCTAAAAAGCCTTAACCACACATTGCATGTGAACTCCCCTACAGTTCATGTGAACTTAATTTTGCAGAACTTCCTCAATTTCCTACTAGCTTTCCCATTTGCCAAACTATCAAACGCATCAAAATCAAGTGCTTCCGGTTGACAAATATCTTTCCTCCTCAATTTCTCGAACTCATTAAGGCACAATTGCCTAATTCCTGCATCATTGTGTGCCAGAAACCTAAACCAATTGGCGGGGTTGTTTGCTCCTGTAAGTAAGAAAAATAACAGTAAGTGCAGACCTTACTGATGTAAAGCTACGGCGTAACCACTATTATAGTTACGCAGTAATTAGATAATCCCTGAAGTTACGGCGCAACTTAACAGACATGTTACGCCATAATTACAGATTTTAGCAGTTACGGCGTAACTTACCCCCAGTTACGCCGTAACTTTCCCCAGAAACTCAGCACTTAAGATGGTCAATATTTAAGCAATAGATTACGCCGGAACCATCAATTTTTTCAAGCGGTAAAAAGTTTTTATAGATTTTTTACCTATTAGTGCTGAGGGACCGCGCCTAACCCACTAGGTTTGTGTTTGACCCATAATCATTTTTAAATAAAGTCAAAACACCCAAATCGACCCATGGTGATAGGACACGAATCAAAATAACATGGGGAAATCATCATAATCATCAATTAATTAAACCAATAGCAATAATATACTCAAATAGGCAAGATCCCTAAAATATTAAAATATAAACCCTAATTGAATAATCAAGATAAACGAACCAAAAAGAGTAGTAATAGATCTTACCAGCCATGGTGAATGATGAGATGAAGAGATCTTGATGGAAAAATTTTCGAGAGAAAAATTTACTATTTTGGTAGGCGGTGAAAGTTTTTATGTAAAACCTAGTTTTTAATCCGTATAAGGTTTTATACCGCCAGGAGGTTACGGCGTAATTCAATTAATAGTTATGCCGTAACTAATATTTTCATAATATTAAATGTTTGTGAAAGGGTTACGTCGTAATCCTAATAGGGATTACGCCGTCACTAAATATTTAATTTTAATTAAAGATTTAATTTTTATAAATCTGATTGTATAGTGGTTACGTCGTAACTCTAAAAAGAAGTTACGTCGTAACTAAATAATCAAAAGATTTTATATATAGTTTTATATTGTAATATGGTTACGTCGTAACCCCTGAAAAGAGTTACGCCGTAACTAATAGCATTAGAGGATAAATTTTTTATTATTGCAATATGAGAGATTGAGAAACGTACCTTACGGAAGTGCTCAAATCTCTTAATGAGGTAAATATGATATACCTTAGATCTTCCATTAACTGCTCCCCGGTAGCGGCGCCAAAAAGCTGATATGCTATTTCATCCTGCTTTTAATATTTATAAAACTTAGATAACTTAGAATAGACACATACTAACGGGCAGAGAACCCGATCAGATGTAGTAAAGCCTTAAGTAAATCCGAGTATCGTCCCAAGAGAGCTGTGAACTTGAAAGAACTAAGATGATTAGAAATGATATTGATAGTATATTGGTATGACAAGGTTGTTATAATTCATCGATATGCTATTATTCTATTCACACAGACACCAGAAATTTAGGGAAAAGAGATAGAAAAGCGAAGCTTAATGAAGAATGCAAATATGAATTGATTCCCGATATAAAGGTTCAATATAGTGGTTAATTATCGCCAGACTCCTTTAGTCAATTCGTCATGGCCTATGGTTCTTAGATTCCTCACCAAGATGAGCAGGTCACCCGGGATCATTCGGCAACCTAATAGCAGTCATTAAGCATCAAATCTACTAGATCTAGATGGTGGGAACCCGGCCGTTAGGAACTTAGATTCCTCCTAACCTCTTAATTACCTCCACTTGATAGGTGATCATTTGGTCAGTTCGCACATGAAGAGTGGTTGTACTATGGCCAATTCCTCCCATACTTCGCAATCTATCAGACTGGGGTCAGTTGGTCATATCTCCCAGCCCTTTAGATACTACCAAGCTTATAACACTACCAAGGCTAGCGATCTATGAAAAGACTAGTAAATGTCTATAAAGAATTAAAGAGAATAACAATAACATAAATGCAAACTTCAATTAATGATATGAATTCATAGTATAAGTCCTATAAAAATATAAAAAGAATTCAAACTCGAATACAATGGAAATCGTAGACGAGGACTTCGTTATTCAGCGCTCCTAAGCCATGCTTCTTCTTTTGTGTTTTGATCTCCCCAAACCCTAGAAGGTTTGGGAAAGGAGAGATACCTTGAACTGGTGAAACCTTCGACTATTTATAGGCTTCGAACTGGTTACGGCGTAACCTTATTAGGTAGTTACGTCGTAACATCTTCAATCATTAGTGCTTATCCATGGCTACGGCGTAACCTAAGCTGAGGGTTATGCCATAGTCTTCGTAAATCATGTGAATTTCTTCATTACGGCGTAACCTGAGCTGAGGGTTACGCCATAGTTTTTGTCAATTTGGTGCTTATCAGTTGTTACGGCGTAACCTGAGCTGAGGGTTACGCCGTAGCCTTCATAATCTTTAATTATGTCATAACTTCATCACTTGGTTACGCTGTAGTTAAGAGACAATCTTATCAATAGGGCTTAAAAATGTCCAATTGCAACTTTCTTATATTGAGTAGGTCCTGAAATGAAATAATAAGGAATAAGGATGTTTTCATGAGTATTATACTCAAAATGTGATGATAAAGGGGGAAATTAACGCTTAAAAAATCAGGACTATTTGATGTTATCAATAATCTTGTCATAAGACATACATTAAATATGTGTACAATTTTGTCCCTATGATTTCTTTATAAAGAATCAAACTACTAGAGTTTACTTCTCTTTTAAGAAACTCACCTTCATTCTCAAGTCTAACTATTAAGATAAACCAAATTTTCAAAAAAAATTGATTATCTTTATGGACAACATCTTTAACATTCATAGTATGGGTAATTTACCCAATTCAGTATTTGGTAATACATCATAATGATTATTAGGTTTACCATAATCCTGTAACTTATATTTCTCAGCATATCAAGCAAATATCTGAGATATCTATGAATAAGAATTTCATCATCTTGAGGTCTATCATTTACATGTCTAACCTCATCATGATATTCACTAGTGTGTTTTAGAAGATTATGTATCTTGTAATTTTATCTTTCAAGATAAAAACTCCCACTTGCCTTTTGTAATATATATACTATCTATATATACTTAGCAAGTAGAACAACAATACAATGTTCTCTTTTTGGGACATTACAAATACACTTTGACAGTTCCTGACTTTAGTTTGTTAATAATCACTCTTCATAAGAAGTTTAACAAATCTAGAATCTTCAATTTTAAAACTTAATGTGATTCATCACATTCTATAATAAAATGATGTTTTATTAATCTTCTAGGTTGGAGTCTTATTGAGTATATTCAATCCATACTCGAATTTATAACTTTGATTACTTTTAAGAAAGAAATTATGGTTATCTTGAATCAAACAAATCAAATAGAGTTTGATTCTCCTAACTGAACATACCATCAACTTGTGGTATTTAATTAGAATTAATATTGTAAGATAATCTAACAATATATAGGATAAACATATTCCTTTTGGCTTACTTATTTACTGACTAAGTCAACTTAATGGTATAATAGACTTTCCAAGCCAATTGCATGCTTTATAACACAAGTACTTTTTAATCAAGTCACTTCATATCCATGTCTCATCAAGAAAACATAAACTGTTATAATCCCATTATACGTTACTGATCATTGATCAACTCAATGACTTCTTGTATATGTCTTAATTAAAAAACATAACAAGTTAACGTATTACCTTATTATAAGTCTTAAAAGACTTCATGTTTATGTCTTTACAATGAATCATAAACATATTTAACTAAAGTAATTATGAACACCACCTCTTGGTTTCAATAGCAATTTCAAGTTAATTTATTACTTCACAATAATATAGGACTATATTATTTCTTCATTTATTTATGTCATTCCAAAATTTATAAATATACAAATTGAAGTAGTATTAGATTACTTCATTTATTTATGTCATTCTAATAATACATAAATATTTAGTTTGAAGTAGTCTTATATATCATCTTGACACATATTTTAAATACTTGCTAATTTAGAAACTGTAAATTTATTCCAAATACGATCGCACGTAACATGGAGATTTACCTTGTTGTTGCAATCTAGCTAAGCACTCACATAACTTAAATTGCAACACCAAGTGTTTCTTGAATTAGATATGTATAAGTCATATTAGAACGTTAGCCTCTTACCTTACAGTCAAGAGAATCCGTTAAATCATATTTCTATGTGTTTTACCTTGCATACAATAAAGATTTCTCCCACTTGTGCATTGAACAATATCATGTAGCAGATAAACAACACGATACACGTTTGTTTATGTGATCAATATGATTGTGTCAGAGATATTATCATAACTAGTAGATGTAGAATGTCACTGTCTAGTAAGGAAACGTTCATGACTATCCTTAAAAACATAAGTTTCTACAAGTGAAAGTAATTATCTTAAGACATTCTAAAGATAAAGTAGATTATTACCAAGATGACAAAGCTTGTAGCTCCCACTGAATTAGAGATCATTACAATAATTCCTTATTCAGTTTTAAGAACACAATGCTTCCATTGGATTTGACAACATTGTAATTATTTCATTAACCAGTGAGAAGTATTCTATTTACTTCCCTACACCTTTGAGAAATCCATACATAACAATTACTTATGTGCTAAAAGAGTGTATTCTACTATGTTGATGATGGATTGCCCATCAATGCTATTAACTTGAAAATTTGGGCAAGCAATTTCTTCCTTAATAGGTCTACTATTCCAACACTTGAATGTAGTACCTGTAAATAGTCAAAGCACAATAACTAGATAAAATATACTAGTTTGTCTTTAACCAATTTTTTAGTAAATTAGTCTATCTTCTAATTTAATAACTCAGAAAATGTGCAATTTTTCTTAACTCTTAAAATTTGCTTATGAGTTATGTATTTAGAATTTAGATAATTCTAATTTTTCTATCATACATTTCTCATTCATGAAAAGGAATAGGATTGAATCTCACTCTTTTCTAATGAAAAGAGGACTAGGTTTATTCTTTTAGTAAAGTTGACTCTACCAAAAACCCTTACAGGTGTAGATCAATTTACCAATATAAGAATAACCTACGTTTACGGTTTAATGTTGCATAATACATTTAAAGAATTAGCAAAATTCAATTTTAGTATTTTCGATAATTAAACTTTTCAAGAAAATAAAATACCAAAGGTAATATTCATATAACCATAGAATTTTCTCGAAAACTAGGATCCAAATTATCATAGTTTCATTACATCAGTTGATCTGCTAGCAATGAAAGCACATAATAAGGTAATATGTCGAACAATAATTGGCAAACCTTTTACAATTCCTAGATCATTATGGGATTTACATTACCAACAATATTGCAAATGTAAACATGTTTTATCCCCATCTTATGCCTTGAGTCCAGGTCTCACTTACTACTCAATTTAAGTCGTCTAACTTAAAGAACTGCAGATGTGTCCATGTGAGGTCTGACTCAACATGAAGATTTACCTTTCCATCACAATCTCGCCAAGTTCTCACATGACGTAAATTGCAACTTCAAGTGTTTCTTTAACTAGATGGCATTAACTTAATTTTAAAGGGTACTAGTTTTGATTTAGGGTGTCAAATCAAATATGTACAAAGATGCATGCATTCATCTTGTAGCATAAATTTTAATAAAAAAAATTTATTAACCAATTCATAAATATTAAATTTAACAAAGTTTTGATTGAGGTATTGGTTTCGCCAAATAAGGAATTTACCTTTAATTATCGTCCATTATATCATACTTTTGCATAAGTCTAAAGACTTAGTGTTTCGGATAATTACCACTAGGTGGTGCATGGAATTAAAGCTAATTCGCCCTTAAGATGATTTTGTACATAAAATAGCCTACTTGGTAACTCCAATTTGAAGCACAAAGAAGCGGAGAATTTGGTCAGCGCGAAGCAATTAACCTCCTTCTTTCGGGTCACAATTTAATGCGCTCCCCTCCTTATACCCCTCTTATAGTTTGTCAAAATTGGATGCGCCGTTCTCACTATTTGTACCAAAACTCATCACTCAATTAAACTTATGAAAATTTTAACTCTTCAAAAACAAATCAAATTTCACCATTGTTTAGTCCAATTTATTTTTTTTATTCATGAAATTACCCTTTGCTTAAAACTTGTCAAACATAATAAACAAACAAGTAACAAAATAAAAAATAAACAACTAAAACAATGCGCACATAACTAATAATTAATATGCGTAAACAAGTAGCCACATGCAACTTATTCGATAAAACCTATTAATAATCAATTATAGGTTAAATTATATATATGTTAACTAGGGCTTTCACTTACTAAGGCAAGTGAGCCACATACATCGATAAATTGATTGCGTAAGCCATAGTCAAACATATACCAAATTGCACATAATTGATTAATTAATATTATTGAGGTATTCCCCAATTCAAGATTTATCAAAACAATACACATGTGTATAAAACTTAACAATTAATTTTCACATAATCAATCTTAAAAATTAAATATATATCGACAATAATCCATGCCAAACATGCACGTTTATATGGATTTAACATAACAATTATTCACGTTGTCACAAGATCGCATTCAATTCCATGTCACATAACAATTATTCACGAATTAATTCACGTAACATATATACAATTCTAGGTTTAGATATCAATTAACAAAAAAACTTTTATAAACCCTAAAAAAAAATTAAGATCGACCTAAAAAAATTTAATGGGTCGACATAATTTTTTTTAAAACCAATTAGGGCAAAAGCCCTAACCCTAAAATTAGGGTTTACATAATCATAACCAAAACCCTAGAATAATCATATCAAACACAATAAAATATCCATTTTTTTACGTGTTTAGTAATTAATTACTCGCTAAACCAAGCTCGTGATGCCACTGTTGGAATTATATAACATGACAACTCATAAATATAAACAATAACATCAAAGTAATCATGTGGAAGCGTAAGGAACATATAATGAATAATCAATTAACATAAACATAAAGGATGCGTACCTTTTGATCCTAGCCCAACAAGAATCAATTCCCAAACTAGCAATTGAGATGTACCCTAATTAGGGTTTATAGGATTATAAGAATTACCCCTTACCATTTTGTAATTCAATCCAAGATACTAACAATAGTGTGTTAGTACCACGTTCTTGTACACACGTACTATTAACGAATTAAAGTAAATGCTAGTATAATTAACACAAAACATTTTGTTAAAGAAAAACAAAGTGATCGACACCTTAGGAAGGTGTGACCGATCGTTTGAACCAAAAACACACACAAACAGTTTAGGTTTTAGGTTTAGGAGTACAAGAGTTAATTTAAAAAGACCCTATGCCTTGTATATATATACCCAAAGAAACTTAGAGTTCAAGTTAGGGTTGAATTGGTTTATGGAAACCCCCATCCAATCGGTTATGGAAGGCCATATGGTTTCTAGAACCTATTTGACATCTAATTTCATGTTCAGTCATTCCTTTAACATTTAACGGTCGTTATTCAATTATCATTAATTACTTAACGTTCGTTATACATTTCGTGTAAAGAATAACTAAATATAACATTTTATATTTAATTATTATAACTTTAATTCTCATACGTAAAGTGTGCAATCTCGTGGTCTCGAGTTCGATCCTAACTCACGACTACTAGTTTATGTCCATAAAACCAACACTAAGTAGTAAATAGCAGTGAGCAACAAATGTGAATAATAGCCGTTTTTTTCTATAAAAACGTTTGGTAACGTAATTGTAAGTGTAATCATAATGTGTAAAACAACTTCTAAATTCTCAACGTTTTTAAATGCTACTTCATTGAGCGTTGAAAAAAAGAACATTTAAAAAAAAAGATAAAGTTACTTTTTGCTTGTCAAACGGGCATTAAAAATTACAACGCTCAATGTTGACCGCTCAACGCTAATAAGTGATCCTAAAAGCTCTAGTCCAAACACACCCCAAGTAGTTACTGGTTTACGGTATAAAAAGATTATTTTATCTGGAGACGCATACGAAGACGTCATATGGTGGGTTAATGAAGATTATAGAAAATGGATGACGGGAGATTCTATATATAATAAGTGGAGGGAAAAGGGTTGTGTGAGATTTGAAATTTAAGGTACCTAGCAATGATGCCTGTTAATGTTATAGTTCAAGGTTTTGAATTTGGAACTTTTTGTTACAAGGTTGTTATATGATTGATGGGCTTTTATTTGGGCTTGTATATATAACGATTAATGTGTTGTATTTAAGTTTTAAATTTATGGGAGGTGATTTGCACATTCTTTAAATTAATTGACACACTCTAAATTAGAGTATCTTGACATTTATACCCTTATATTGTTTTTTTTATACATTTTCACCCTCTAAGGGTATACATATCAAAACACTCTAATTTGGAGTGTGTCAATCAATTAAGAGAGTGTGCAAATCACCACCCTAAATTTATAGTATGCCGAATGCTTTAGACAATCACCAACACTTACGAGGAGTGTACTCGATCAGTGTAATATAGGGCAAGACCAGGTCGTTCGCATGGAGCGAAGAGATCCTAAATGTCTAGCAAATTTTTAAGGGTTGTCACGTACATCTTAAATCCGCCGATTGTGTTTTTGTTATTAATTAAACTAATGAAAAAAAATAAAAAATAAATACATGATAGATTGGTTTTGTTAAAGAGGAGATTAATAGATAAAAGCATGTTTGCCTTACTAATCCCTTAATTCATTAATGATCTCATTTTTAATGCAATGTTTACTTAGTGTACTTTTGTGAAATCAAAGATGTAGGGAGTCACTTAGTTATCGATTTTCCTTTACCTTCTTCCTAAAAGTCGGGCACGCCTATAAGGTCCTGCTACCCAAACTAATATTCCAAGAATTAAGTTTATTCAGTAGATTTATGTAACATACGTTTTTGTGTGTTTTTCCATGCCACTTACTTTTCTTCATAGTGGGTAATGTTGAACCTAAGACCTTGATAGATCTTTGAGTGCTCGTGAATTGTTAGTTATGTTTATGTAATCACAAACACACTAATAGAAAGTCTCTATTACTTGTAATCTAAAGCGGAAAACAAACACAAGTAAGAACACAAATTACTAAGAATATTTTGATCCTCTATGGATCTTTGAATAAAACTAAAACTTGTTTTTCAAAACTCGTCAATCATACATACTAATGTGTTCCTTTTATAGACAAGGAACCCTAAACCGTTTCACAAGAAACGTATATTCATAAAACTAAAGAAGATATGCATTATCACTTCCTAATAAAACTCAAGCATATCCTAACTAACTATAAAATATGCAGAATATCTATATCCGCAGAAACAAACTACACGGATTTACTACTTCTGCAGAAACACTTCTTCAGCAAAATCCAGCACTTCAGCAGAATCCGTCAGCAGTATCAATCAGCAGAATTCTTATCTTGTAGAATTCCCAACAATCCTCCCCTAATCTTGAATTTGACAAGGTTAAATTCAAGATTCTTGATAGATCTTTAACACTTTAGAACAAGAGGATTGAAGTCGAACATCAGCAACAAAGAAGCAAAACAACCACATCTCTATGATGGCAAAACTTTGAAACTTCAGATCTTTGCAGCAACAAATGACAAAATGTACATCAAAACAGATTAGTTTCATACTATTCTCATCACATCCAGGTGTGTTAAATCCTGAGAGAGGTGAATCATTGAAAATAATGGATTTGATGTCTCTTTACCAATAGCCATTACTACTGGAGTAGCCAAATGTTTAAGTTCGAAAACTATGGTACACTGATAACCATCGATTTTTAGCAAATCAGCAGCTATCAACGGATTTGAAATGTCTTTACCTGTAGCGGTTTGCTTAGGACTAGTCATTTCTTAGGTGAAAAGAATCACTTTTGGTGAATTGATGACCAAATATGGTATTCCACTGCCTTTACCACAAGCCATATACGTGTGGGCTATCCAATTCTTGGATTCCAAAAAGGAATAAGCCATGGTGAATTGATGACCATACAACCCTCAGCAATTAAGTATGGGTGAGTTGCATACCCTATGATTTTTAGCAAACCATTACAGCTATCAACAGATTTGAAGTGTCTTTACCAAAGTTGTACCCTTTGGACTAGCCAACTCTTTGATGGACACAAGGCACATCTGGTGAGTTGATAACCATCAAAAGAGTTATATACAACAAAACTGAAGATACAAAGAAATATATATATATATATATATATATATATATATATATATATATATATATATATATATATATATATATATATATATATATATATATATATATATATTTAACTAGGAATTAAACAAAGAAAGAAATAATACAAAATATTATGACAAATAAACAAAGAAAAAAATGATACAAGATAATATGGTAGTCCCCTGAGGCATATGCCTCCCCTGAGGCTTATGCCTCCCCTCAAACCTTGCAGTTAAGGGTTAAGCATCCCAATATGAACAACTAGGTGTTGAAACCTGGGTCCATCAAAGGCCTTAGTCAATAAATCTGCCACATTATCATCAGTGTGAATCTTAAGCACCTTTATCAAATGTTTTTCATATGCATCTCTTATAAAATGGTGCCTAATCTCAATATGCTTAGTTCGACTATGAAAAACTGGATTTTTAACTATGCGTATGGTACTTTGATTATCAATAAAGATTGTGGTGTTCATGAAATTAAACCCATAATCCAGCAATTGATTTTGTATCCATAGTACCTGACCACAACAATTGGCAGCAACAACATACTCTGCTTCAGTAGATGAGGTAGCAACAATAGTTTGTTTCTTGCATTGCCAAGAATCAATCTTCTTCCAAGAAATTGGCAACCCCCAGTTGTGGATCTCCTATCCAGATTTGCACCAGCATAATCGCTATCACTATATGCTTCCAGCCTAAAAGGAGACTCTTTTGGGCACCAAAGACCTAAAGTGGGTTGGCCTTTTAGGTACTTGAAGATCTTTTTGACTGCATTCAAGTTGGAAGTAAGTGGAGTGACCTGATGTCTAGAACAAGCACTCACAGCAAATGTAATGTCAGGCCTAGAAGATGTCAAATACATCAATGAACCAATCATGGATCTGTATAAGTGAACATTCATAGCAGGATCTGGTTCAAGATTGTTCTTTGGTTTTGGAGTTTCATAAGGTGTAGTGGCAGTTCTGACATTTGCCATATCAAACTTCTTCAAAATGTCTCTCACATATTTATCCTGACTGATAAAAATACCATCAGGTTTCTGCTTAACTTGTAGACCCAAAAAGAAAAATCTCCCCATCGTTTCTATCCAGTTGTCACAAGCTTGATCTTACGAGAAGATCTCACATGTCACCCACCAAGAGCTTGTTTGATGTTGGCTCTAGAAGGATTTCCATCTTCATCGTGAATATTTAACATATCACTCGGATGTTCTGGCAATACCACAAGGATAATGCGTAGGACTCTTAATATATTCTTACTTTCCACATTGAGTGAAACAACAAGTCTTCAAGAATTTTGTGTTCTAATGAGATATTGTGGATGATCTCTTGGCTCTAGACTCAATAGTGCACATTTGGTTCCTATGCCGGAGACTAGGGATAGGGTCTCCTTCTTTAATATCAATAATCTCTAGTAGAAAGTCGATAGGTTATGTAGGTTCCCCGTGAGAATGAAACAAGCCCTTTTAAGAGGAACTTGAGTAGCTTGGGAAGTTAGGTGCAGTGCGTCACTGGGTCCATGATGTCTTGTCTTCAATACCAGTGTTACCTTAGTAAACACCAGTAGCATATGTATTGAACCCGGTTTCTGCCCTAAGGTTGAATTATTGGAGGGCTATTTCTTTTCACCCTTTTTACATTCAATTCTTTTTCATTCTTCAACCCCTTCAGTGCTTACCGAGACTTCATTTCTAGAACCTTGTTGGGTTTATTCCAGTTCTAGCTCTTTCTCAGTCCGCACTCTTCCCATATCTCACTTTTCTCCTTTTTTTTCAATATACCTAAGGACTCTACACTATCTAGTGGATTGTCCCTGGGTAGATCCCTCCGGTTCTGGCGGATCGTGGGAACTAATACCTAACCTCACCATCCTTATAACTCCATACATAAAGTAAAATGGTCGGTCTTTTGGTACAGTTCATTCTTCCTTGAAACCAATTGAAAAATCACTTGGAAAAACAATCAAGGTACTTGTGATACGAGATCAAAGTATTTTGTTCCTTAATAGTTTTGATCATTTAGAAAACGTCCCCCTCAACATGTGCATATGATTTAGAAATTGTTTAGCACATGGAGGCAAGAGGACTTTGAAATATTTTCTTTGATCACAATTTTCATAGAAAAAGCCATTTGATTTTGTTGGTAAAATTCTCCCCCTCAATATGTGCATAGGATATGTGAAATCATTTTATCACATAGAGGAAAGAGTTCTTTTGAAGAACATCCACGATCACAAAAGCCATTAACAAAAACCATTTGAAAACCCAATCAAGGTACTTTATGTTAAAACATAAAAGCTTTTGTACCTTGATAGTTTATTTTCTTTTGAAATGCTCCCCCTCAATATGTACTTCGAGATTCGAAAGCGTTTAGCACATATGAGAGAGCATCCTGCACAATTGAATCAAAACGATCACCTTTTATCAAATTTCATTATTAAATCACAAATTCTCCCCCAATCAAAAATATCAAACCCTTTGAGATTTTGGATCCCAAGTGATTTAACAAGGTTTAGAAAACATGGGAGAAAATGTACCTGATTTAAAAGCTCTTCTGGTTTTTGGATAAATGCTCCCACTCAACATATGCATTGTATATTTGAAATCGTTTGGCACACGGAGGCAGGAGTGCCTTTAAAGGACTAAAACCAATTCCATTAAAACAGACAAGAGATTTAAATCACGATCTCTCCCCCGATCAAAAATTTCAAACCAATTAAGATTTGTGATCCCAGTTGATTTAAATTATTTAAAATATTTTGGGGAAAGACGTGGCAAGATTTGATTTTGAAAAATGACAGATAAGGACCATTTAAGACATTAAAGATTGTTAGTGTCAGGTATGATTGTTTTAAGAGATCTTTAAGTAAAACAAAACAATTTCACAATCAAACAAGAACAGAAAAAATTTCATTTTGAAAGATCTTGATTCTAAAGAAAAATCATACCATGACATAACATTAAATCTTTAGATCACCACTTTATTAGTACAACCGGAACTTTTGTGAAGAAATATCGTTTGAAAATATTTTATTTAAAATCACTCTCCCCCTCAATCGATGACCGTATTCGAAGATTGAGTGACTTAAGTTATGATAAAATGAAGTCCGGTGATTTTAAAAATTTAGTTCAATTTATTTTCAAAACAATATTTTTCCATTTTCAAAACAATGTTTTCAAAATTGTTTAAAAATGGTATCCTGCACAAAGATACGTTAGGTGGTTGAGAAGCTTTCGTTGTTGTTGCTGTAGGGTTTGGAAGAAAAACCATCTGCTGATGCAGTGAGACTTCTTTCGTTGCATTTTAATGCCAACTGAAGTCAAATTAAGCTCCGTTTCTTCATTTGCTGATGAAGAAAACCGTCTACTGATGCAGTGAGACCTCTTATGTTGCATTTTTCCATACCAACTCTCCATAGAAGTCCAATTAAGCTCCGTTTCTTCATTTGTCAACCCAAGATATAGTTACCTTTTCCTTTCGGCATCCAATCATCTTCAATTGTGGGATCCGGATCGAGAACATTCTTATATCCATGATATCTGCATACGTTAGTGAACACATATACAGATATATGGTGGTCGACATACCCAAACAGCAATCGACTAATCAAAGTCAATACAACATGTCAATCAGATCATAAAAGGCATGGGAATAATGTGTTCCTCAAACTCTAATCATCTAATCCTAACAATATTATCCTAGGCACCTAGTCCTTCAACGTAGGTTAACATCATTTTTAATTAAGCATATTAGAATAATTAAGAAAGCCCGTTAGATGATGTAAATTTGAAAAACATTCTCCCCCTCAATCAATGACTCTTTCTGAAAAGTTTAAAAGCGCTGAAGTCATTGATTGAGTTTTCAATTTTAACGAAAACTCTGAATCTGATTGATTTACAAGCAACTCATTTTCCACCATTTTGTTAAAACAAATATTTTTCTGAAGAATTTTTTAGATGGAAAAACATTTGTGTAGGAACAGCAGTCCTTCGACATACTTTCCTCAAATTGTTTTAGGATAAGTGCACGAAATATTTGAAAATTGGTTTAGCGCAGCACATTCCTTTCTTGAAGAGCGGGTTGCTATCGAAAATAATAGCAAGCCATTGTATAAGAACGGGTTACGGTCTGAAATCACTGCAAGCCATATTTGAAGCCCGGGTTACAGTCTGAAATAACTGTAAGTCATTTGATTTGTGACATGTTTTGAAAAGAAATATTTACACCTTCTGCTCGAACTTCATCTATGGTCCCGTGCCATTCTTGAATGACATTTCTAAGACCGCAGATATTATCGATACCAGAAGACATGTCTTGAGAAAACAATATTTTTGGAATTTTCTGATTTTTCAAATTTTTGTGGATTTTTGTTGATTTTATATTTTTCTATTTTGTTTTGCTGGTTTTATATTTTTGTATTTTGCTTTTTGATAAGTATTTACAAAGATAGTTTAGATGATATAGTTAAAGAAGATGATGATACGAGTACCGAGATAAGGATATCGAGCAGCCCCGTTGTAGAAGATAGAAGTCATCATCTCTTAAACATTCACCAACAAAGCTTCCAAGGCTCTTGAATCGAAGAGAGAAATTGAGCCACTTGAAAGTGAGACTTTGGTAGCTTCCCCCCAAACCGAAAATCCATTAGATGAGCAGATTCAAAGCTTTCTTTCAAGCTTCCCTTAGCCAGGTGTACGAAGAAGCACACCATTATCATTAATCCTGCTGCTCCTTTTAAGAACGAAGATCGAGATTCTTCGTTCGGGGTTATATCATCAACAAGAACAGCAACGTATCATCCCACTCTTTAAATTTCTTCTCATATTTCATTACCACTGAATTCTGAAGCAATGCATCCCCAACGAGTTGAAATTATTTTGTGGTGTCAAGAGACCACTTCCCCCAAGTAGATGAATTGATGCAGTCAGTCTCTTAGACTAGAGCTCACGAACCCGAATACACATACCCGAAGACAAAGAAACTTATACCATCGAAGTAGCAGATTAAGTCCAATAGCCAAAGAATAACCCCGATGTATAATTTTCTCTCCCCCTGAAGAAAGTGTATGAAGCTCAAGAACCCGAAGTACCCGAATGCCCAAAGAGAGAATAACCGATAACATTGAAGAAGCATGCCGAATCACTGATTATCTCTGCGGGTGACAATCTCTGCGGATGTCAACACTGGAATAAGTGATTATATCTCTGAATCACTGATTAAGCCCTCAAATAAAACAGCTGAGCATCCCCAATGTACACAATCTCTCTCCCCTGATGATTGTGATAACATCAAAATCATCACACACTTGTGTACCTCTTTCATCTTCAGAAACTAACTCTTCCATCTCTTCCCCCACATAGTTGGAATAAGAACACTAAACCCCATGAGTCAAACCTTGAGTTTCTCTGTGGTAATGACAATAGTCTTCCCGGGATATCTTCAATCACTTAGAAGTATTAAGCTCATCAAGATCACTCGCGTTTAGATACGTGTCTCCTTCCCCCTTGCTGGTTTTGATACATCAGAATCAGCAACCCATTTTAAGCCCATGTACTAGAAATCTTTTGAGAAGAATACCATTAGCACGAATATATCTGTGAGAATCAACTTGCTAAAGAATGTGAGCAAGTCTAATTGGGGATTAAATCTGACTTTTCACTCTCCCTTAATTAGTGCTCTCCCCTAAACCGACAATCTGTTTGATAAGTGCCCATATTAAGAAGAAGTCTTTAGATCGTTAAATGCAACTCGTCTTTAGTCTTCTAACATGCATCAGAAAATGTAGAACAGACTATAAACTCGACCTTCTTCAAGATTGTCCGAATGGGGAATAGAAAGTTAACATCTTCTTCTCACTACATGCATTCCCTGTTAACTTGTATATAGTAAATCTCCTTAAATCAAATCCCTCCCAATCAAACAAGAACAGAAATATGTTCATCAAGGAAATCAACCCATCAACTAGAAGCAGTTTGTCATATAATCATATCAGCCCATGTGAAGATGTCAACCAATGGATCTTATAAGAAACTCCATGTAGAAATGACCCGATAAGAAGAAGCTCGGTTCTTACATGAGTTAGGAGCCGTATGACCATTTATTCTCATATAATATCAACCATGCAGTAATTTCACACTTCTTCTCCCCCTCAAGAATTGCATACGGAGTTGCCATTCTTGATTGAATAAGTGAATATCATCCAAATGTTCTATTTACACTTCTCCCCCGCAACATTAGCACGTGATGTTGCCATCTTCATTATAAACGAGCAAGTGGCATGAGAAAACAATCAATGGTAGCCCGGTTCACTTGATAATAAAAAGCGCATGGAAAAATCATGAAGCATGTTGATGAGAATGGTCATTAGTGAGAAGATTTCTCTTCTTCAGAAGATAAAGCGCACTGAAGCGTACACTTTTCTTTTCTTTAGGGAACGAGGCTTGAACTGTAGTGTTCAAACGTCATAAGAAGATTTCTCTTCTTCGGAAGATAATGCGCACTGAAACGTACACATTTCTTTTCTTTAGAGTACGAGGCTTGAACTGTTGTGTTCAAACGTCATAATCTCTCTTGGCAAACTTGTAATCAACAACATTATCATTCAGTAGGCTCTTTTTCGTGACAGCTGATGGAGAAAACCCAATATGATGAATTTGACCCAGAAGTAAAATAACCCGAACTCGTGACTTAAACTTGCACATATGTAACAAAGAGCGCTGCCGAGACTTCATCCTCCATTGAATCTCTAAGTACTCTATACTCTTCATCCAACCAACCATCAAGTATAAGACGTACACCACCTCTTGAAAATCCACAATTGAATGCGACACTGAGCACTACAACGTAACTCCTTAAAGTGATAGTTATTTTATGGTGGTAAGAGCCCAATTCCCCCAAGTGGTAAAAGAAAAGGTAAAAGACACCCAACAATAACTAGATTTCCAAGTCTTCGTTTTTGATAATAAGCTCGAACAAGGATCTTGAAGAATCTTCATCCAACCATCCCCGATACCTTCAGATACTAAGTACACTTGCCCGTGATATTTCACTTCAACCTCAAATAAATAATAGTGGATTAACGCTGTTGTCACATCTTCTGGTTAAAAGCTCAACTCTAGCCTCCTTTGACGTTTTAAGTGAACTCTGATAATGGTTTCATCCCGACCATGGTTTAATGAGCATAACCCCGTAAAACTTTGAAGTAACTAAACCGCCATGACGAATATCCAAACACACATCCAATTCATGAAGTACACCCTTTTATCCCTTCTTCAAAGCAAAAACCGTAGCACCAGCATCAAATGAGATCCTGAAATACACTTTCCTTTCTCCAGGATGGTTCTATCATTACGGGATTTTATAACTCTATGGTTTAAACCGAGAAATAGTTTCTTTCGCTGGATTTTACAAGAACCAAGAATAAACCGTAATATAGATCCGGAAATGCACCTTACTATTATCAGGATGTTTCCATTGTTACGGGATTTTACAAGTCTATGATTTAAACCGAGAAATAGGTTCTTTCGCGGGATTTTACAAAATCAAGACAAAACCGTAAACAATGTCAGCTTGAATATGTTATGACAACTTTGGTTTCGTGAATATCTGTTTTAGGGGAACATGCAGCGGTTCATCAACGGTTCATTATCCAACATCAACAATATCATCAACCATCCAATAAACACTTTGGTAAACACATCTTCCACATATTCTGACGGCTATTGCTGTGACTACTTGGTAAAGTAAATTCGATATACCAAACTTGATCATGAAGTAGAATTCCCCATATTTGTTACTTAAGCTTGTACTAATCCTCGTGAAAAACAAACGGTGTACCCAATGTACGAAACCTCTTGACGTATCCTCAACTGCGTGAGACACCGAAGTGATAGTTACGTTGTGAGTTAAGCGAGAAAGAGTCACAACCATAATTAAATAGCCAAGTCTTTATCACACTCAACAAAAGCCCAAACAAGTCATCTTCGCGGAAGGGTAGAAAGAAAGAAGACGAAATAAGTAAATGCGCCCGGAAAACCTCACTTCAAATCCAAATAAGGAATACCGAACACACACAACCCCGTAGTCAACCTTGTTTAATAACAATTCAGGCCGTGACGTAATATTCTCCGTGAAAATGTATAGACCAAAGTGCCAAACCGCATAACTCAACAAATCTTGTCATCACACCAAATCTCATTGTCAACACTCATAAAGTCTCAACTCGTATCATCAACTTTCATGTCTAAGTAACCACTCGCATCTCATAATGATAAAATATTAGCTCAACTTCATAACACCACTTTTGATCCAACACAATAGTTCAAATCCAATGAGATGTGATAGCCAGATGATATGCTCGCATTAGACTTAGACAAAAATATCATCCGTGAAAGATCATGACCACACAATTACACATTATCGAAAAACATTGAAAGTTGTGTATCCACAAATTTATTTCACCACCATTGCATTGAACCACAATATCACTCGACCCCATACTCATACATATCACAAATCATAAAACATCACACGACAAAAAATAATCAGCTCGGTCCTTGATAATGCACGATACAAACAATTATACTCTTAATACTATCCAACCAACGCCCACTACACACAATTGATATATTCACCTGCTAACCCCATCTGATCCAATCTCAACACTTCGAACCACTCCAAAGCCCAATTCAAGAAATTGATCCGCCCATTCACATGACAAAGTTAAACCTAACAAATTCGGGGTATAAAACACATACTTCACACAACCTTGCCCTAAAAGTTTTCCTACAAACCCTAATAACTCTCTCAATATCTCCGCCTCTCTTAAATAATCGTAAAACTCCAAACCCTTTACATCATCATCAATATTACACCCATCAGTCAAGTTATCTCACTCAAGTATTCACATCAATCATAGCACACGAAATGGATGATTAATCGTTTGTTGTGACCTCGCCACAGGGTTGGATAGAGAGTCAACGATTCGCCACAGGGATGGCCTCAACAACTTGCTAATGTTCACAGGTAGGTTTTTAAGTTAGATTCAAGCAGTCGTTTAAATTGACTATACGAGCAAAAGAAAACGTGTTAACATACTTGTTAAAAACGTTTCTTATTTCGTACATCAAAATGATGTAAAGTTTTCAAACAAAAACTGGATCAATGATGATTTAAAAACTTCCATTTCCGATTTAAAGACCTAGAGTCTTGATATGCTAAAGAGTTAAACATGATAAGTTTGAACAGAGATCCGAGTATATTAAAATTAATCATTACGGTATTTTCAAGTTAGTTAATGGATCTGTGATGAGATTTCGTGGCTAGACCTATCATGGTCTTGGTGTATCCATTATTACACACGAAACATTCTGAGATCTAGCATTTTATACATTACGATTTGAGTCATGAGGTTGTTTGGAGAAGGGATTGAAAGTGAGTTAGGATATAATTTGATTTGTTTGTTGGCTGAAGAGTTTCGCACGATGTAATTTTTTTTTCTGAGGTCGTGATATATGGTAAATTGTATTGTTTGTGGTCAAGGTCTTGGTCTAGTTCTTTGTCATTCATCTTCATCATTTCTGTCACAAAGTCACTACTTTGAGTCAAGTCGCTACTTTGAGTCAAATCGCTACCATGAGTCAAGTAGCTACATCTTCTAAACACAACTCGCTACTTGATAAATATCAAGTCACTACCCTTTTAGTCACAAGTCGCTACATTTGAACACAACAAGTCGCTACATCATTTTACATCACAAATCGCTACATAATTTTTGATAGCAACTCGCTAGCACAACTCGCTACTCATATACAATGAATCTAGACGACTTGTAAAGACAAGTCGCCACCAGTGATTGTACCAAGTCGCTAGGTAGATTTTTGAATTTTTTCGATGAATTTTCCGACTAAGTTCCGACCATATGCATAATAAACCCAGAAACACATCATAACAACTGCTTCTTATGACTGTTATGACCAGTTTTGACCATAAAAATGTGACTTTGACCACAATATTTCACGATATGGTAACAAAAAAATTGTATAAGGACTGTTTGGACACGTTTAACACAAACAGATATTACTTTGATGGGACCATGACTTATATTAAACCAATAAATAAGGGATACATTAAAACTTGTTCCAAAACTGATATTGCAAAAGAGTAGGAAAAAAGATTTCGACACACAAAACAGGATAAAAATCAGTTTAAAACAAGATTCGAACCATAAAAAAATCATCAAAACACAAGAACCTTGGCTCTGGTACCAATTGTAGGATCGAAATATTTATTGTGTTGATGATTCGGGTGGTCTTAGATGATGGAAATACAAGTATGCCATGTTTAGAGAGAGAAAGTAGAGAGATGGGTGTTCTTGGTAGAGACTTGGTTTACAAAATATGAAATGTTAGATTAGAAGCACCACCCCTTCCAAGGATGGAAGGGGTATTTATAGTTACAAACATAACGTCCTCCTATCGGACTGTGGATCAGGTATACAGTGGGTAAAGACCCGTCCTTCTTCCACGGTGATACACTAAACTATTCTACGCTACTGACTAACTAATAAACTACTAAATAACGTAACAAACGATATGTCTACGAGCTAACTTATGCTAGACCATAATTGGGGAGACCGACACTTTAACATGGAATTTTATAATTCCTAACACATACCATGCTCTTGGTGCCTGATGTAGTCCATAGAGAGCTTTCACAACCTTGTATACATGCTTTGGATTATCTGGGTCTTCAAAGCCTTTGGGTTGAGTGACATATACTTCTTCTTCAATCTCACCATACAGAAACGCACCTTTCACATCCATTTGATATACCATAAACCCCATATAAGATGCATAGGCCAAGAAGATTCTAATGGCCTCAACTCTAGCTACAGGTGCAAAAACTTCATCATGATCAATTCCTTCCTCTTGCCTGAACCCCTGAGCCACTAATCGTGCTTTGTTTTTTTTACCACAATACCCCTTGCATCTCTTTTATTCTTCAAAATCCATTTTGTCCCATTGGCAATCTTCCCATCAGGTAGTGGTACCAGTATCCAAACCTGCTGATTCTTGAATTGTTGCAGCTCATCTTGCATTGCTTCAAGCCAACTTGAATCTTCAAGAGCTCGAGAAACATTGGTTGGTTCCACTTGAGAAAGAAAGCAAGCAAGCAGACAATGCTTAAAGTCTGTGTGATTGTCCCTTTGCTGTTGTGAGACATAGGAAAGAAAAGCAACCTGACCATACTTAGAACTTGTCACAGTACTTCTAGTTCGAACAGGTGCTTGAGGATCACCAATAACATTTTATTGAGGATGAGCAATGTTGATCCTTTTTGTAGCAGAGGGGTTGACATCAATTGTGGTGTCAAGATTGTTCATAGTTGGTTCAAAATCACTGTCATAGGAAGTGGAGGTGAAGATTCCAGCTTTGGGTTGGTGATTACCAAGATCTGAAGGACTTAGAAATCGTGTATATGGTTCCTCAAAGTCTGTGGACAACCTAGTAGAAATGGGAGTAGATGTAGCAGGACTGTCAGCAGATTTGATGATGTCAGGAGAAACAGGAGAACTGTCAGCAAAATCATGGTTGCCACTGGTCATGTTTGGCAACAAGCGGTAGAGAGCGTTTAGGAGCGACAAGCGGTAAGCGGTAGAGTTTAAAATCTTGTTTGGCAACAAAGCGGTAAGAGTTTGCATTATTGTCTAACTGCTTCCAAATTAAATGCTTGATGAGAAAGCGTTCTAATCTATTTTATAGCGTTCTGTTTCCTAATTTACCTATATACCCTCAAATATAACGTTCACAAACCCACGTATCTTTAATGGGCTGAATATCCATCCCTCCTACAAAACCCTAATCACCCTTATTGATCGATCTAACTCTAGTTTTCAACTGTAGATTCGAACGTTGTCATCTGTGTAGCGCCAAGTTCGCTCTGTTTAGCATCTTCATTCCACTGTCAAACGCTTGTGATCAAGTAAGTAATGCATGATTCAATTCACTCTTTGTATAATATTGATGGCTCTTATTATTAAATTTTAATCTGTATAACTATTTGGATTGAATTTGTGTTATTGTGATGTGTTTAATGAAACATATGTGGATGAACATTTGTTAACTGAGAAAACAAAGCACTATGTACTAGTAATTTCTTTGACAAAAGTCTAAAATATTTGTGTACTAATTTGAGCTTTAATGTTGGATGCTTTTGAATACCGTTGAGAATAAATTTAGCCAAGTCATGATAAATCTAATGTCATGGTAGTTGATTCCTTCCTGATGAAATTTAGATATCAATATATCATGATAAAAAGTAAAACGGCAAACATACATGATGTAGCATGTTTTGATTTGTATTGTCTAACTTCTTGGTAGACACTGATATTTGGGTGGTCAATGTAAAAATGGTTACAAGTTGAGAAAGTCACAATCATGGTAATGAATTCAAAAGGAGTATATGTCTTCTTTTTATTAGGTATATACACGTATAAACTATATGATTTAGAACCACTGTTATGTATCTATATGATTTTATATTTTTCTAATATCCAATTGATTATAATTAGCATATATAGATACTTTTGTTAGTTTTATTTCAAGGGTTTCGTGTTTGTTCTACATGGTATAAACATTTAAAACATACTGTATGAGTATTTTGTTGGTAGTTTAATGTTTAGTATCATTTTCTTCGATGTTTGAGTCGTTTTGTCGCAAAATCTATCGTTAACCTGTTAAATCGGTTATATAATTACATTCTACTTAATGTAGCATGTTTAACGTGATCATTTTCACACAACATAAACTTCAGCTGGTCATTTACTTCATGGTCATTCCCAATAGCAATTTATTGTGTCATTGGCCATTTAAGTGACTTAGGGCAGTGGAAACTAGACATGTGCAGCAACGATGCTAAGTTTGCTTCTTAGCACTCCTGATGTCACCCATTACAGTGTGCATACTGTACAAAGCCATTCGTGCAGGTCGCTGCCCCCTGCCCTCTAGACATGTTTTCTGTGATTATGTTCGATGTTTGAGTCATTTTCTATACCGTTCTGTTGTTGATATGTAGCTCTGTTGTTAATCTTGCTTAATCGCCAAGGCGCAAGTGCAAAGTTTATTGGTATTATCTGACATTTGCCCTTGATTTGTTTGTGTAAACCTAGAAAAATTTAAGAAATCTACTGTTATGTTTCAGCCGTTTCTTTTAGCTACAATGCAATTAAATGATGCGAATTATTGTATTACACCTTCATGAGTCATCTAAAGTTGGTATCGAAATGCTAGGTCTTGATCATAACACCTGTGTTTGATGTTGTGATGTGTATATGATCTCTGTTAGACCAATATTAATTCGCGTATGGATTATGATTTTGACTTCATTGTTATTGCAGGAAGGTCAAGTTATCGCCGTTCAGCTCCCATGGCAGCTCCCAAGACATCCAAGTGTACGCATTTTTAACTTTGGTTCTAAATCTGATTTAAATATATCTTTTAGCATGTACATGACTTCATATGTGTAAAAATGTTCATGGATACAAAGATAATTGTTAGTATATTATGTGTTGTATACCTATGCATATAATAATGTTATGTTGAATTGTGTTATCTGTGCTTAGTGATGAGTGTGTAAATACTCATCATTTTTGGTTAAATCTGAACTGCAAAAACGTTTAAAAATGCTCAGAAATGCATCAAAATACTGAAAATATCTCAAAATTTCATTTTATATGTTCCAGATGCAAAATGTTCAAAATCAGATGAAAAATGAGCTAAGTTTGCATAATTGGCAGTTTCAGTCCCCCAAGTTTCAAAAATTGTCAGAAATAGTCCCTGAGCACTTAATTTCAAAAGAAAAATCACCAAAGGTCCTTTTAAAATCATAACCTGTCAAAACCTTGTGACCCCTGCCTTTCCATTTGGACCCTTTACTTTTGACCCCCCTTCAATATTATAGCCTAGTCAACCCTCTGGTCAAATAAACCCACCCCGCGCCAAAATCCTATCTTCTTCCCCTTCAACTGCTTCTCTGCAAACACTCCATCTCCCCATCCCTCCAGCTCAAAGCCCACTCACCTTGTTTCCCCCACCTCAACAAACCTCCAAAGAGCATTAAATGCATCTCTTACCTCTCACTCAACCTCCCAATTGATAAAAACACATTTGGCGCAAAAAAACCAATCAAACGGCCAAAAATAGCTCAGCTAATCCAAAGGTCCAGATTTCTGCTGGGATATGTTCAGAGAAGAGAGAGAAGATGTTTTAATATAAAAAGGAAGCAAGAGGAAGAGAGGAAGTAGTAGATTTTTTAGCTTAAAATTTCCCTTATGTCGTTTTTTTATAAATGTCTTAGTTTAACTTAAAATTTGTAATATTTTGGTTCTATGTATTAAACTCAAAGTGTTTTATCATTATTATCTGTTTTTAAGTATAAATTCAAAGTTCTCTTATGATTCCAAGTTTTTATGCTACTGTTGAGAAATTCAGTTTCAAAGTCTTAGAACCAATGCTTCTAGTAGCTATATCTTATTCCAAATAAGCTTGTTTAAGCTTATTACAGCTTTTTATAAGCTTAAATTCAAGTTTCTAGCAATTTTGGAATTTGGTCAAAGAAAGTCAACTGAGCTCAATTTGGTCATGGAATTGGATATGGTTGAAGCAGAGCTGGATTTGGGTTGAAATTGAGCTAGGTTAGGGTTTGGAATAGGTTAGTTGTTCTTGTTTTCTTGGGCAAGCCACTGTGGCTAGGACCATATGTAAGTCTATTTTCATGTTCATTGCACATTTGGAATCTGTGGTTAGAAATAGTTGAGACTTGTTTATTTGGTGGTAGTTAGGTTAATATTAACTCAGTTTAATCAGTTGTACAAGTTGGATCAGTAGTTAACTTAATTAAATTGCATATCAGTAGATAAAATGGTGTTTGGATCATAGGGTTAATCTGTGATTGAAGCTTGTTCAGTTGTTGATATTTGTCATTCTAGGCTTGTTTAACTCAGTTACACTCATATCTGTCTTAAAACTGTGCCTGCAACAACCAAAGTCAAAATCTCATACCAACTGTCTTAATTACTTCACTGTTGAGATTTTGCAAAAGCAAACTCTTGTTTTGTGTTTAAAATTCATAGATATAACTTGCATTAAGTTCATTTCATCAATTAACATCATAATCTGTCCACAAATCAAGCTCAAAGTTCAAATAAGTCAACAATACAAAACTGCTCAAAAGTCAAAAAGTTGAAAATGTCATTTTGAGGCTAACTGAAAGGATTTTTCATTGACTCATTTCTGAGCCATATCAAAGGAAACTTGGTGTTTTTAAAACTTCTGTTGGTCTATTTTGTTATTATCATTTTTGAATAATTTTGTCAATTTTTTATAAGCCCCTAATCAGCTTCTCAAAATGGGCTTATATGCCCTGTGCACAGGTAACTGAACTGCACAGGTGTTGTGCAGTTCTTGCAGACCTTGCACAGAGCTCATCTTAGCTCACTTAGGTCTGGATTTTGGTTTAGACATAGCTAGCCAGGTCCTCTTGAGGTTCCCACTTTTGTTTTCCATTTTCTAGCTTATTAGGTGTCTTATTCTTAAGCTGCAAGTAGCCCATCACAACTGTTTTTAGCACTTGAAATCAAAATAAGCCAAATCTGTGTAACTTGCATTCCAGTGGTTTGAGACAGTTGTAACCTGTTGTATTTTAGTACTTTTAGCATATTTGAGCTTCTGTGGCAGTGTGGTGCTTATTTGGTACAATTTGCTTTTCATAAGTGCTTATTTATAAGCACTTTGCTTAGCAGTTTCATACTCTTGCACACAACCACCTGTTTTTCTATTTTTCCTAGATTCACAATATTATTTTAGGCTTATCTTGAATTTTTCAGATTTTTCTAGGTCAGTTTGGTATTTTTCTTCATTTTAATTAGTTTTTAAGCATTTTTAATTAGCATTTAATACCATTAATTAAGAAAAGTTTAAAAAAAATAAGTTTTCATTTTTCTTAAGTTAAGATAAATATAAAAAGATAAAAAAATATTTTTCCAGATTTTTCTTAGTTAAATTTGTATTTTTAAGCAATTTAAGTAGTTTTAAATAGTTTTTAATTCATAGAAAATTCAAAAATAATCAGAAAAATACAAAAATAGTTTTGAAAATTCTCTTTTGTTATTTTAGATTTTTCCAAGTCATAATTTTATTTTTCTAGCTTTATTTCATATTTTCTTGTATTTTAGGCTATTATTTAATAGTTAAAATTAGTTTTTAATTAATAATAATTAGATAAATAGTTTTAAAAATAATTTTATTTTTCTAAAAATTTTATTTTATCATTAGGTTTGTAAAAATATCATTTTTATATTTTTAGGATTTATATTGTTTCAGTTTCATATTTTCATTTGTACGTCACGTAGTTTTAAATTCAAGTTTTATAAAAACATAAAATCAAAAACATCATTTTGCAAATAGTGATAGCGTTTATTTAATATATTTTATCTTTTTTTTAATTTTCTTTAATTTGCATTTAAGCCGTTGTAATTATAGGCTATTTCTGTAGTTATAATCATTCTCAAACTCTTTTCCGTTCAAATCTCTCGATCACTATTCGTTTGGTGATTCTTCGCATAGCTCGCTGGGACATAACGACCCGGGGAAACACTATACTCTCCTGATCTTCATTGCATTTGTGCTTAAACTGTTTTAAGTTTCTTACGGTCGGCCATTCACAAGTGGCCGGCTTGTGTGAGAAAACTTGACGGTTTAGCACGGATCAAATTTTTGGCGCCGCTGCCGGGGAGCTGTGCTAATTATCTTACGTTTAGCAGATTAGTGATCTGAATAATCACTCCTTGTTCATACCATCTATCTATATCTATGTATATTTTCTTATAAAAAATCCAAAAACCCAAAAACATCCAAAAACGTATAAAACACAAAAATATTTTGCTTTTGTTTCTATATATGTATCAAAGATAAAAATACAAAAAGATCTGTCGTTTTCTTTAATAATAACAACATAAAAGATTACCACCGCAAACCAAGGCAGTGTACTACCTAACTGGGGGTACGACCATAATAAGTTCCCGAACCAAAGATTAAAACTTGCCTTTGTGTCCTTGATAGTGGTGTACCTTTTTCAAAGAAGCCATTTATCTTGTGATTATTGGTTTAAGTTCACTGTTGTTTTGCCTCGATTTTGTTTTAATTGGATTTGTTGTTATATATAATTGTCAAAACCAGAAAACCCATAAAGATTCTTCTCACCCCATTTTCATAAAATATCTTCATAATTCCCATTCCTCTCCTTAACTCTGAGGTCTCTTTGAGTTAAATCTAGTGCATGCGCACTCGTTCTTCTAGATCATTGAGTCCTTTGCGTGATCTAGCAGAAATTCCTAGAAGACGTTCTCGTAGACGTACTGCCCAAATAGTCGAACCCGAGATTCGTACTATTTCAAGCAACAATATGGCAGACGAACGAACTATGGCGGAAATGCTCCAAGCACCCACCGAGGGTTATGGAGATGCCATCGTTTTACCGGTAATCAATTCTGATCACTTCGAATTGAAGACACATTTGATCACACTTGTGTCTACGAATCAATTCCACGAGTTTGACCGAGAAGACCCGTATGCACACATCCGTTGGTTTAACAAGTTGACTTCAACTATCAATTTCAAGGATGTGCCACAAAAAGTCATCAAGTTGATGCTATTTCCATTCTCACTTGAGGGGACAGCCCGAATTTGGCTGGAAAAAGAACCCCCTCGATCTATCGAAACTTGGGAGGATCTTGTTCAAAAGTTTTTCAATTATTTCTTTCCTCCATCTAAGACGACTAATCTTAAAAATGAAATTTCTGGATTTCGTCAAAATTTCGATGAAAACTTTGGAGAGGCATGGGAGAGATTCAAAGATCTCCTCAGGAAATGCCCCCATCATGAATTCACGGAGCTTCAACAAGTCAATATCTTTTATAATGGGTTGAACGGTAACGATCAAGATTCTTTGAACGCAGCCGCAGGTGGCAATATCTTGAATCGTAAACCTAAAGATGTGATTCAGATTTGCGAGCAGAAATCAAAAGTTCCTATTTCTCGCAACAAATTCAATACTCCTAACACTCCTGCTTCTTCATCCAGTAACTCTTCTGAGTTAGCCGCTCCGATAGCCGCTCTAACGGATGCCATCCGTTGTATGATAAAAGATATAAAGGAAATCAAAAGCGAAATTCATAAGCCGGAACCAATCAAAGCCGTAAACAAGGTGTGTGAAACTTGTAGTGGTCCACACGCGTATTATGATTGTCAAGCAACCGATGCTTCCTTTTACCAAGCTCCCGTAGCTTTGGTAAACCACAATCAATACCGACCACAAGCTGATCCTCACTACCGTGCACCAAGCGGTATGACACCACCTGGTTTTCCTCCTGTGCAAAACCATGGAAATCAAAATCGCTTTGTTCCGAATCAAGGACAAAATTTCAATAACTCTCAAAATTTCAATCAAAACCGGAACAATTTCAACCAACCTTATCAAGCTCCAAATCATCAAAGTTATCAACAACCTTCTCAAGCTCCCATGCCAAATGACTTCATGAAAATTACTGAGTCAAGCATACGATCAATGCAAACTCAGATCAATAACATGAGAGTTGAGCTAAAAAAGGAAATTGATACCACAATGTCTCGGCAGACAAATGAGTTAAAGAATATGATGAGCAGTTTCATGAACATGAATATGAACAAAGCTTCATCATCTTCTGGAGGACTCCCAAGCAATACAATTCTTAATCCCAATGCCGAGTTGAAAGCCATCACCACTCGTAGTGGTAAGACACACAATGGACCTTCGACTCCAATGCCCCCTCCTCCTGTAGCAATGAGTCAAGTTACCAAGGATACAACGGACAAGGTGCAATTCTCAAGCCCACGAAGTACCGCACACGTCCCACCTTCGGTAGTCCAAGCTTTAAGTCCGGAACCCGAAGTTCCGAAGAAAAATCCTGAGCCAGAAATGACTTCCATCCCGGCTCAAAAGTCTGGTCAGCTTCCTTACCCATCAAGAATGAATGATGAGAAGCTCAAAGACAAAAACAAAGAGCAAATGGAAATTTTTTTCCAAATCTTCAATGAGCTACACTTTGATATAAGCTTCGTTGATGCTCTCGTTCTAATGCCTAAATTTGCATCCACGCTTAAAGGCTTACTGACCAACAAAGATAAGCTATCTGAGATGGCTAAAACTCCTCTCAATGAGCAATGCTCAGCGGTCCTTCTCAAGAAGCTTCCCAAAAAGCTTGAAGACCCTGGCAGATTTCTAATCCCGTGTGATTTCTTGGGGATGGTTCAATGCTCCGCCTTGGCCGATCTTGGCGCTAGCATTAACCTCATGCCACTCTCAGTATGGAAGAAACTGTCTCTTCCTAAACTTTCACCCA
>BPTQ01000003.1:137622644-137679836 GCA_019973895.1 Chrysanthemum seticuspe
TCTCTGCGTTTAGTGGTCAAAACTGTAAAAAATTCGAATTTGAACTTCGAATATACCACTAACAGTTATTCTACAGGCCCTCCCTCCCACGCTTTGCCAAGAAGTTAGTTGTCTAAAAGATCTTTTTCCTACAGGGGGAGGCTTAGTTTCATTCATAATAGTTAAGGGCAACCTTAACTGAGTAGTGATTCTTTCCGTAGCTGAAGTAAGGTTTTCAACAGCAGAAGGAGTAGTCCTCACTCTCTTCCCTACCTTCTCAGCCCTTATTAGCCTGATCTTCTACTACCTAGTAAAAACTCGTTAAGTAGTTACCCTTCCTACAGAGGGTAACCTAGTGTTTGTAGTAGTAGGTTAAGTCTACTTTGACTTCTTTCAAACCAAAGTAGGTGTCTCAATTGTTTGAGCTATGCTGTTTGACTAAGGCCTCCACCCTGTTCACCACACGAGAATCTCGATCCCATTGATGAATTGCTCAAAAATGATCCATCATCTTCTAGTCCGATTATTCCCGACTCTTCCATCCCTTCTCTCACTCCTGATGAGGAAGACGACAACTTTTGGAATGAAGTCGATGCCTTTCTTAGTGATGAGTCAATTCCAACGGGAATTGATAATACTTACTTTGATTCGGAGGGGGACATCCTTTTTCTAGAAAATCTGTTGATTGAAGAACCGTTTCGCACCCTCCCTCCCGGACATCTTATTGACAATCACCATATAAGCTTCAAGTTTAAGCTTAAAAAATGTCAAAACTGGTGATTTGCGTCTCTCTGATGAGGAATGGACTTGCATTCTCATGTACGTCTTTATTCCATTCTTCACAGATGGTGTGGTTGCTCTTTCCCTTTTCTCTTTCAGGAATGAGGACACCATCTTTGACCCCGGTATCATCCTTTATAGTTTCTACTATTAACAATACCGCGGTTATATCTCGTCGGTGTGGAACTTTCTGATGTTCATATGTTTATTAACATTGTGAACGAAAGTCCGATCGAGATTGGTTTTCCACGTTACTTTCCCCACGAACAAATGAATACGGGGTCGAGTCAAGCTAGCGACTCGGTAATCAAAAACAGTAGCATGCCATATGGGTTTTTACCCATATTTCTGATCTCTTTCTATCTTTCTACCACCCTAGTGTGTGGGGGGGGGGGGGTTGCCCCACATGTTGTGTATGTATATAAGTTTCTAAAAAAAAAAAAAAAAAAAAAATCTTTCTAAATAATGGCCGTAGTATTTCCCTTTTACGTTCTATGTTTCGGCATAACCGCCGGTACTTTGAATATTGAGGGCAATATTCATTTCTAGTGTGGGGGGGAATTCTCACGAATTTTATCATGTAATTATACCACCCAATTCCCCCATTTTTGGCCAAAATTTTTTTGGAGTAAGTGTTTTACACTTACTCTGCTATTGGTTATCAGTCCGCCATGTCTAATAAACAAAAGGATTGGCTAATCCAGGAGCAAACGGCTCTTGGTAAAGATATCTCAAATCCGTTGACGGCTTGCAATTTGCCCAAAATTGTATGGTATTCAGCTCACCATATCTTTAATTAGTGAAGAGTTGGCTAGCCCGCAAGTTTATGGCTTGTGGTAAAGGCAGTGGAAAAACCATAATTGGTAATCAGCTCACCAAAGACAATATTGATAATTTATCTAAGAGTTGGCTAGTCCAGAAGCAAACGGCTTCTGGTAAAGACAAATCAACTCCGTTGGAAGCTGGTGGTTTGCTCAAAATCACATGGTTATCGGTGTACCATGGTTCTTACTTGAACTGAAACATTTGGCTACTCCAGAAGTAATGGCTTTTGGTAAAGAGATTAAAATCCATTAAGTTTTTCTCAAAAGATTGCTAGGGACTAGCAATAGTTTAGTGTGGGGGATTGATGAGTGTGTAAATATTCATCATTTTTGGTTAAATCTGAACTGCAAAAACGTTTAAAAATGCTCAGAAATGCATCAAAATATTGAAAATATCTCAAAATTGCATTTTATATGTTTCAGATGCAAAATGTTCAAAATCAGATGAAAAATGAGCTAAGTTTGCATAATTGGCAGTTTCAGTCCCCCAAGTTTCAAAAATTGTCAGAAATAGTCCTTGAGCACTTAATTTCAAAAGAAAAATCACCAAAGGTCCTTTTATAATCATAACCTGTCAAAACCTTGTGACCCCTGCCTTTCCATTTGGACCCTTTACTTTTGACCCCCCTTCAATATTATAGCCTAGTCAACCCTCTGGTCAAATAAACCCACCCCGCGCCAAAATCCTATCTTCTTCCCCTTCAACTGCTTCTCTGCAAACACTCCATCTCCCCATCCCTCCAGCTCAAAGCCCACTCACCTTGTTTCCCCCACCTCAACAAACCTCCAAAGAGCATTAAATGCATCTCTTACCTCTCACTCAACCTCCCAATTGATAAAAACACATTTGGCGCCAAAAAACCAATCAAACGGCCAAAAATAGCTCAGCTAATCCAAAGGTCCAGATTTCTGCTGCGATATGTTCAGAGAAGAGAGAGAAGATGTTTTAATATAAAAAGGAAGCAAGAGAAAGAGAGGAAGTAGTAGATTTTTTAGCTTAAAATTTCCCTTATGTCGTTTTTTTTATAAATGTCTTAGTTTAACTTAAAATTTGTAATATTTTGGTTCTATGTATTAAACTCAAAGTGTTTTATCATTATTATCTGTTTTTAAGTATAAATTCAAAGTTCTCTTATGATTCCAAGTTTTTATGCTACTGTTGAGAAATTCAGTTTCAAAGTCTTAGAACCAATGCTTCTAGTAGCTATATCTTATTCCAAATAAGCTTGTTTAAGCTTATTACAGCTTTTTATAAGCTTAAATTCAAGTTTCTAGCAATTTTGGAATTTGGTCAAAGAAAGTCAACTGAGCTCAATTTGGTCATGGAATTGGATATGGTTGAAGCAGAGCTGGATTTGGGTTGAAATTGAGCTAGGTTAGGGTTTGGAATAGGTTAGTTGTTCTTGTTTTCTTGGGCAAGCCACTGTGGCTAGGACCATATGTAAGTCCATTTTCATGTTCATTGCACATTTCGAATCTGTGGTTAGAAATAGTTGAGACTTGTTTATTTAGTGGTAGTTAGGTTAATATTAACTCAGTTTAATCAGTTGTACAAGTTGGATCAGTAGTTAACTTAATTAAATTGCATATCAGTAGATAAAATGGTGTTTGGATCATAGGGTTAATCTGTGATTGAAGCTTGTTCAGTTGTTGATATTTGTCATTCTAGGCTTGTTTAACTCAGTTACACTCATATCTGTCTTAAAACTGTGCCTGCAACAACCAAAGTCAAAATCTCATACCAACTGTCTTAATTACTTCACTGTTGAGATTTTGCAAAAGCAAACTCTTGTTTTGTGTTTAAAATTCATAGATATAACTTGCATTAAGTTCATTTCATCAATTAACATCATAATCTGTCCACAAATCAAGCTCAAAGTTCAAATAAGTCAACAATACAAAACTGCTCAAAAGTCAAAAAGTTGAAAATGTCATTTTGAGGCTAACTGAAAGGATTTTTCATTGACTCATTTCTGAGCCAAATCAAAGGAAACTTGGTGTTTTTAAAACTTCTGTTGGTCTATTTTGTTATTATCATTTTTGAAGAATTTTGTCAATTTTTTATAAGCCCCTAATCAGCTTCTCAAAATGGGCTTATATGCCCTGTGCACAGGTAACTGAACTGCACAGGTGTTGTGCAGTTCTTGCAGACCTTGCACAGAGCTCATCTTAGCTCACTTAGGTCTAGATTTTGGTTTAGACATAGCTAGCCAGGTCCTCTTGAGGTTCCCACTTTTGTTTTCCATTTTCTAGCTTATTAGGTGTCTTATTCTTAAGCTGCAAGTAGCCCATCACAACTGTTTTTAGCACTTGAAATCAAAATAAGCCAAATCTGTGTAACTTGCATTCCAGTGGTTTGAGACAGTTGTAACCTGTTGTATTTTAGTACTTTTAGCATATTTGAGCTTCTGTGGCAGTATGGTGCTTATTTGGTACAATTTGCTTTTCATAAGTGCTTATTTATAAGCACTTTGCTTAGCAGTTTCATATTCTTGCACACAACCACCTGTTTTTCTATTTTTCCTAGATTCACAATATTATTTTAGGCTTATCTTGAATTTTTCAGATTTTTCTAGGTCAGTTTGGTATTTTTCTTCATTTTAATTAGTTTTTAAGCATTTTTAATTGGCATTTAATACCATTAATTAAGAAAAGTTTCAAAAAAATAAGTTTTCATTTTTCTTAAGTTAAGATAAATATAAAAAGATAAAAAAATATTTTTCCAGATTTTTCTTAGTTAAATTTGTATTTTTAAGCAATTTAAGTAGTTTTAAATAGTTTTTAATTCATAGAAAATTCAAAAATAATCAGAAAAATACAAAAATAGTTTTGAAAATTCTATTTTGTTATTTTAGATTTTTCCAAGTCATAATTTTATTTTTCTAGCTTTATTTCATATTTTCTTGTATTTTAGGCTATTATTTAATAGTTAAAATTAGTTTTTAATTAATAATAATTAGATAAATAGTTTTAAAAATAATTTTCTTTTTCTAAAAATTTTCTTTTATCATTAGGTTTGTAAAAATATCATTTTTATATTTTTAGGATTTATATTGTTTCAGTTTCATATTTTCATTTGTACGTCACGTAGTTTTAAATTCAAGTTTTATAAAAACATAAAATCAAAAACATCATTTTGCAAATAGTGATAGCGTTTATTTAATATATTTTATCTTTTTTTTAATTTTCTTTAATTTGCATTTAAGCCGTTGTAATTATAGGCTATTTCTGTAGTTATAATCATTCTCAAACTCTTTTCCGTTCAAATCTCTCGACCACTATTCGTTTGGTGATTCTTCGTATAGCTCGCTGGGACATAACGACCCGGGGAAACACTATACTCTCCTGATCTTCATTGCATTTGTGCTTAAACTGTTTTAAGTTTCTTACGGTCGGCCATTCACAAGTGGCCGGCTTGTGTGAGAAAACTTGACGGTTTAGCACGGATCACTTAGCACGTTGATTGTTGTGTGCGGGTAGAATGCTTGTTGATAACACATACCTTATATACTTCTTTTGTTTTGATATTAGATGGCCCCAGGTAATGCAAGAGAAAAATGGATAGACCAATCCATTATGAGTTTGTGTAATTTCTTAATAGAATATCAAAACGACAATGGACGAATTAAGGGATTTCCGTGGACTCAACTTCAGCCAGAGTATGAAAAGTGTAGGATCTTACATGTATTGTGTTATGATGATTCGGGTGGCCTTGGATGGTGATGATACAAGAAAGCCATGGTTATAGAGAGAGAAAGAGAGGAGAGGGTGGTTCTAGAGAGATAAACAAAAAGGAGAATATTAGATTAAGAATGAAGAACCACCCCTTCCAAGGATGGAAGGGGTATTTATAGTTACAGCAAATACGCCCTCCTGTCGGACTGTGGATCAGGCATACAGTGGGTAAAGACCCGTCCTTCCTCCACGGTGTTGCACTAAGCTAATAACTAACTAATTAACTACTAGATAATGTAAATAACGACATGTCTACGAGCTAACATATGCTAGACTATAATTGGGGTGACCGACACTTCCTCGTGGAATTTCCAATTCCTAACAATCTCCCCCTAAGGGAGGTCACCCCATGAAATACATTTTGCATCCTAGCATTCATCTTTGTCTTTAGTTCTGAGCTCGTAGACTTCAATTCTTCATGTTCCGCAATCTTTGTGCTTTAGTAGCAATTCTTCAAAGTCCGCATACTTTGTACTTTCAGTGGAGGTCTTTAAACTGATCTACATCATGATGATCTTCGAGCTTTAATCGAGATCATCAGCCACATTAAATCTCTGGATCACCCTTTGTTGTGTTGCCATCATGTGATGTAGTGACTTTCGGACCGACATGCTCACACTTTCTGGATCATGACATCTTTTCATCAGAGTAGCGGAAGCTTTACTGGTTCATGATATTTGCACCTATCAGAGCCAGGTTATGTAGATTAGCACTTGTCCTGATTTCTTTAATTAAGTGTGGATGCCGTGAGCATGCGGATTTGGATTGACTCTTCAATTCTGATCAGCTGCAACCGTCGGGTGTTCCTGCATAAAACAGTTAGCAATAAAGCGCACAAAAGTGTCTTTGATCACTTTTGTTGAATTAAGGTGCACGGCCCACGGTTCCCCGTTGATCAGTACAAGTACTGCCTGTGATCAGGTATAATTCCGAGGAATCTCCTTGACAGGGTTTCACAGCTGCACTAGCTGTTCTCAAACTGGAACATCTCAAAGAAGACAACACGGAGTGAGTGAACCAGTGAATTGAGATTCACTGATTGATGAAAATGATTTGAAAACAATCGCGTATTTAATATAAAGAGTTTTGCAATACAACGAAGGTTTTATTGAAAATCAATTATCAATCATAAATACCCTTTAATTTTGAAACATTAATACACAGTCGATGTGCTATGGAAAAGAACTTTTAAGCACAACGACCGGTTTTTCAAAGGTATCCGTCAATTCATTTCCTGGACCAAGGTTGATTCAAGATTGAATCGCCCCATCGTTTTTATCCAGTTGTCACAAGCTTGATCTTTTGCAAGATCTCACATGTCACCCACCAAGAGCTTGTATGATGTTGGCTCTAGAAGGATTTCCATCTTCATCGTGAATATTTACATATCACTCGGATGTTCTGGCAATACCACAAGGATAATGCGTAGGACTCTTAATATATTCTTACTTTCCACATTGTGTGAAACAGTAAGTCTTCATTAATTCTGTGTCCTAATGAGATATTGTGGATGATCTCTTGGCTCTAGACTCAATTGTGCACATTTGGTTCCTATGCCGGAGACTAGGGAGAGGGTCTCCTTCTTCAATATCAACAATCTCTAAGAGAAAGTCGATAGATAATGTCGGTTCCCCGTGAGAATGAAACAAGCCCTTTTAAGAGGAACTTGAGTGGTTTGGGAAGTTGTAGTGCAGTGCGTCACTGGGTCCATGACGTCTTGTCTTCAATACCGATGTTACCTTAGTAAACACCAGTAGCATATGTATTGAACCCGGTTACTGCCTAAGGTTGAATTATTGGAGGGCTATTTCTTTTCACCCCTTTTCACATTCAATTCTTTTTCATTCTTCAACCCCTTCAGTGCTTACCGAGACTTCATAACTATAACCTTGTTGGGTTTATTCCAGTTCTAGCTCTATCTCAGTCCGCACTCTTCCCATATCTCACTTTTCTCCTTTTTTCATCATACATAAGAACTCTACACTATCTAGTGGATTGTCCCTGGGTAGATCCCTCCGGTTCTGGCGGATCGTGGGAACGAATACCTAACCTAAACATCCTTATAACACCATGCATAAATTAAATTGGTCGGTCTTTTGGTATTGTTCTTTCCTTCTCGAAACCAATTGAAAAAATCATTTGAAAAAACAATCAAGGTACTTTTAATACGAGATCAAAGCATTTTGTACCTTAATAGTTTTGATCATTTAGAAAACCTCCCCCTCAACATGTGCATATGATTTAGAAATTGTTCATCACATGGAGGCAAGAGGACTTTGAAATATTTTCTTTGATCACAATTTTCATAGAAAAAGCCATTTGATTTTCTTGGTAACTTCTCCCCCTCAATATGTGCGTAGGATATTTGAAATCATTTTATCACATAGAGGAAAGAGTTCTTTTGAAGCAATTCCACGATTACACTGCCATTAAGAAACCATTTAGAAAATCAATCAAGGTACGTATGTTGAAACATAAAAATCTTTGTACCTTGAAAGTTTATTTTCTTTTGAAATGCTCCCCCTTAATATGTGCTTCGAGATTCGAAAGCGTTTAGCACATATGAGAGAGCAGCCTGCACAATAGAATCAAAACGATCACCTTTTATCA
Organism: Chrysanthemum seticuspe; assembly: GCA_019973895.1. Lineage (NCBI taxonomy): Eukaryota > Viridiplantae > Streptophyta > Magnoliopsida > Asterales > Asteraceae > Chrysanthemum > Chrysanthemum seticuspe. Next base: position 137,630,573 of record BPTQ01000003.1, read on the forward strand.
AATTTCATTATTAAATCACAAATTCTCCCCCGATAAAAAATATCAAACCCTTTGAGATTTTGGATCCCAAGTGATTTAATAAGGTTTAGAAAACATGGGAGAATATGTGGCCTGGTTTAAATACTCATCTGGTTTATGGTTAAATGCTCCTCCTCAACATGTGCATTGTATATTTGAAATCGTTTGGCACATGGAGGCAGGAGTGTTTTGAAACAATTACCCTTTAAAACCTGATTTGAGATTTAAATCACGATCTCTCCCCCGATCAACAATTTCAAACCAATTGAGATTTTGGATCCCGATTGATTTAAATCATTTAGAAAAATTTGGGGAAAGACGTGGCAAGATTTGATTTTGAAAAATGACAGATAAGGACCATTTTAAGACATTAAAGATTTTTAGTGTCAGGTATGATTGTTTTAAGAGATCTTTTAGTAAAATAAAACAATTTCACAATTAAACAAGAACAGAAAAAAATTTCATTTTGACAGATCTTTGAGTTTTAAAGAAAAATCATACCATGACATAACATTAAATCTTTAGATCACCACATTTTAACGTACTAACGGACTTTTATGAAGAAATATTGTTTGAAAATAATTTATTTTAAATCACTCTCCCCCTCAATCGATGACCGTAGTCGATGATTCAGTGACTTATATTTTTGATAAAATGAAGTCCGGTGATTTTCAAAATTTAGTCCAATTAATTTTTCAAAACAATATTTTCCATTTTCAAAACAATTTTATTCAAATTTTTCAAAATTGTTTAAAAATGGTATCCTGCACAAAGATACGTTAGGTGGTTGAGAAGCTTCTGTTGATGTTGTAGGGCAGGAAGAAAACCGTCTGCAGATGCAGTGAGACTTCTTACGTTGCATTTTAATGCCAACTGAGGTTAAATTAAGCTTCGTTTCTTCAATCACTTAGAAGAAAACCATCTGCTGATGCAGTGAGACCTCTTACGTTGCATTTTTCATGCCAACGCTCCATAGAAGTCCAATTAAGCTCCGTTTCTTCATTTGTCAACCCAAGATATAGTTACCCTTTCCTTTCGACATCCAATCATCTTCAATTGTGGGATCCGGATCGGGAACATTCTTATATACCAATATACCTGCATACGTTAGTGAACACACATACAAATATATGGTGGTCGACAACACCCAAACAGCAATCGACTAATAAAAGTCAATCCAACATATCAATCAATTCATATATGGCATGGGAATAATGTGTTTATCAAACTATAATCATCTAATCCTAACAATCACATCCTAGAAACCTAGTCCTTCAACATAGGCAATTATATTTTACAGATAAGCACGTAGGATGATTAAGAAAGTCTGTTAGATGATGTAAATTTGAAAACATTCTCCCCCTCAATCAATGACTCATTTTTTGAAAAATTTTAAAAGCGCAGAAGTCATTGATTGAGTTTGCAAATTAATATGAAAACTCTGATTCTGATTGATTTTTCAAGCAACTCATTTTCCACCATTTTGAAATACAACAAATATTTTTCTGAAGAATTTTAGACGGAAAAACATTTGTATAGGAATAGCAGTCTTTTTGATGACATGCTTTCCTTGTTAAGTTTTAGGATAAGTGCACGAAATATTTGAATAAATTGGTTTAGCGCAGCACTTTCCTTTCATTGAAGAACGGGTTGCTATCAGAAATAATAGCAAGCCATGGTTTAAGCACGGGTTACAGTCTGAAGTAACTGCAAGCCATATTTTGAGACATGTTTTTGAAAAAAATATTTACACCTCCTGCTCGAACTTCATCTAAAGTCCCGTGCCATTATTGAATGACATTTCTAAGACCGTAGATGTTATCGATACCAGAAGACATGTCATGAGAAAACAATATTTTTGGAATTTTTCAAATTTTCTGATTTTTATGGGTTTTTGATGGTTTTATATTTTTCTATTTTCTTTTTCTTGGTTTTATATTTTTCTATTTTGTTTTGCTGGTTTTATATTTTTGTATTTTGTTTTTTTTTTGATAAATATATACAAAGATAGAGAAGATGATATAGTAAAAGAAGATGATGATATGAGTACCGAGATAAGGATATCAAGCAGCCCCGTTGTAGAAGATAGAAGTCATCATCTCTTAAACATTCACCACCAAAGCAAATCGAGGCTCCAGAATATAAGACAGAACATTAGCGTTTGAGAAAGAGAGACTTTGGCAGCTTCCCCCCAAACCGAAAATCCATTAGATGAGCAGATTCGAAGCTCTATTCCAAGCTTGCTTTAGCCAGGTGCACATAGAAGCACACCATTATCATAAATCCCGCTGCTCCTTTTAAGAACGATAATCTAGATTCTTTGTTCTGGGTTATATCATCAACAAGAACAGCAACGTATCATCCCACTCTTTAATTTTCTTCTCATATTTCATTACCACTGAAGTCTGAAGCAATCCATTCCAAAAGGTGTCAAGAGAACAATTCCATCAAGTAGTTGAATTGATGCAGTCAGCCTCTTTGTATAATGCTCAAGAACTCTCCCAAATACACATCATGAGGGGAATGAAGAACACCTTCCCATGTTCACATTTTTCTTCCCTAATGAACATGTATGAAGCTCAAGAACCCGAAGTACACAAATATCCAAGAACTCTCCCGAATACACATCATGCCCGGAGAGAAAATACCTCCTCAATGTTTGTGGTAAACAATGGCGTTCTTCCCTGATGATCGTGTATGAAGCTCAAGGACCCGAAGTACACACATTCCCCAAAGAGAGAATAACCGATAACATTGAAGAAGCAGGTCGAATCACTGATTATCTCTGCGGGTGACAATCTCTGCGGATGTCAACACCGGAATGAGTGATTATATCTCTGAATCACTGATTAAGCCCTCAAGTGAGAGCTCTGAGCGCCCCCAATGTACACAATTCTCTCTCCCCTGATGATTGCGATAACATCGAGATCATCACACACTTGTGTACCTCTTATATCTTCAGAAACTAACACTTTCATCTCTTCCCCCACATAGTTGGAGTAAGAACACTAAACGCCTTGATGAGTAAAACCTTGAGTTTCTCTGCGGTCATGACATTTGTTTTCCCGGGATAACTTCAATCACTTAGAAGTATTAAGTTCATCAAGTTTGCTCGCCATGAGTCAAACCTTGAGTTTCTCTGCGGTAATAACATTTGTCTTCCCGGGATATCTTCAATTACTTAGAAGTATTAAGTTCATCAAGTTTACTCGCGTTTAGCTACATGTCTCCTTCCCCCTTGCTGGTTTTGATACTTCAGAATCAGCAACTCTTTGTATGCCCAAATACTAGAAATCTGTTGAGAAGAACACTTGAACTCTTGTGAGAATCAACTTGCTGAAGAAAGTGAGCAAGTCTAATTGGGGATTAAATTTGACATTTCACTCTCCCCCAATTATTGCTCTCCCCTAAACCGGCAATCTGTATGATAAATGCCCAGAATAATAAGAAGTCTTTAGATCGTTAAATGCAACTCGTCTTTAGTCTTCTAACATGTAGCAGAAAATGTAGAACCGACTGTAGACTCGACCTTCTTCAAGATTGTCCAGTTGGGGATCAAAAGGTTAACATCTTCAACACACCAAAAAGCATCCCAATTAACTTACCTCTTGAAAATCCCCTTAATTAAGATCCCTCCCAATCAAACAAGAACAGAAAGATGTTCATCAAGGAAATCAACAATCAGCCTGCAACGAACACACGAAGTGGTAACACCAAACAAACAATCACATCAAACAAGAACAGAAGGTTGTTCGGAATCATCATATTGATGAGCACGTGAAGCATCAACCGGAAGCACTTTGTCATTAGACTCATTATTCCGTGAGAAGATGTCAACTAACGGATCTTAGAAGAAAACTCCATGTAAAGATGACCCGATAAGAAGAAGCTCGGTTCTTACATGAGTTAGAAGCCGTTTGACCGTTTATTCTCATATAACACAACATGTAGTGACATCATACTTCTTCTCCCCCTCAAGAATTGCAGACGAAGTTGCCATTCTTGACTAAATAAGTGAAATCATCCAAATGTAGTCTACTCACACTTCTCCCCCGCAAAATTAGCACATGTTGTCGCCATCGTCATTATAGTTGAGCAAGTGGAATAAGAGAACAATCAACGGCAGCCCGGTTCACTTGATAATTGAAGCGCATGGAAATAGTATGAAGCATGTTGATGAGAATGGTCATAATAAGAAGATTTCTCTTCTTTTGAAGATAAAGCGCACTGAAGCGTACAACTTTCTTTTCTTTAGAGTACGAGGCATGAACTGATGTGTTCATACGTCATTATCTCTCTCTTTTCAGCTCTCTTGGCAAAACTTGTAATCAACCCCATTATCATTCAGTAGGCTCTTCTTCGTGACAACTGATGGAGAAAACCCAATATGATGAATTTGACCCTGAAGTAAACTAACCCGAACTCGTGACTTAAACTTGCACATATGAAACAAAGAGCGGTGCCGAGAATTCATGCCCATTTGAATTTCTAAGTACTCTTATACTCTTCAACCAACCAACCATCAAGTATAAGACGCACATCACCTCTTGAAAATCCACAATTCAATGTGACACTGAGCACTACAACGTAACTCCTTAAAGTGATAGTTATTTTGTGGTGGTAAGAGCCCAATTCCCCCAAGTGGTAAAAGAAAATGAAAAGTCACCCAAAAATAACTAGATTTCCAAGTCTTCATTTTTGAAAAAGCTCGAACAAGGATCTCGAAGAATCTTCATCCAACCATCCCCGATACCTTCAGATACTAAGTACACTTGCCCGTGACATTTCACTTCAACCTCAAATAGATAATACTGAATTAACGCCGTTGTCACATCTTCTGATTAAAAGCTCAAATCTAGCCTCCTTTGACGTTTTAAGTGAACTATGATAATGGTTTCATCCCGACCATGGTTAAAAGAACATAACCTCGTAAAACCAAGTAATTACCAAACTGCCATGAGGACAATCCAAACAAACACCCAATTTATGAAGTACACTCTTTTATCCCTTCTTCGAAACAGAAATCGTAGCACCAGCATCAGATGAGATCTAGAAATACACTTTCCCTTTCTCCAGGATTAATCTATGATCACGGGATTTTACAATTCTATGGTTTAAACCGAGAAATAGTTTCTTTCGCTGGATTTTACAAAACCAAGAATAAACCGCAAGATAGATCCGGAAATGCACTTTACTTTTAACCGGGATGTTTCCATTGTCACGGGATTTTACAAATCTACGATTTAAACCGAGAAATAGATTCTTTCGCGGGATTTTACAAAATCAAGACAAAACCGTAAACAATGTCAGTTTGAATGTGTTATGACAACTTTGGTTTCGGTGAATATCTGTTTTAGGGGAACATGCAGCGGTTCATCAACAATTCTTTACCCGAATGTAGACAGCTTCACAAACCATACTAAGTCAAGTAGTATAACGTGTACGACCATTTGCACGAGAAGTTCTTGTCATAAGCAAACATCTTGAAAAATCATGACCGCTGACGATTCTTAGAAAGATTTTGCTTAGACTGTGAAGTATCATTGATAATTTGTGATGTCGAATATCCCATGGGAATTGCTGAAATTGAACCTCCTTTGATTCACCGGCAAATTGTAATGACCACATATGGAGATAACGTCACTTCCATTACGCATCAATAATACCGTACAAAATCCCATAGTCATTTTTCACTTTTTCGCTCAAGCCGTGAATTTTGTATCTTCCGTGAAATTTTACCATACCAAAAAACCGCTCATTTAACCAATATATAAAACATTGTATCCAAAAATTGTGTAAAACAAAATTTGGATAACAATTTTTATTCCATATAACCGTTCCACAATGTCAGTCCATTATATTCGTGATAAGTTAGCCCGTACCATGTCTCAGTACCAAATTTCACGACCCAAATCCAATATACAAGAATTGGTTAGAGGCCCAAAAGCCCATGTGAGGCCCAGTTGAGAAAGTGAAATCCCAGATCCAAATGAATACTAATAAGTAACCGTGTATAAAAACAATATCCCACTTATGACCTAAACCTAAAAATCACTACTAGTGATAAAACGCCTACCATCTTATCTTTATACTATCACCCAACTCATTCTTCTCCACAAGTATAAGCCATCCAAATCTGATCTCACATAAACAAAAACAACTCCATATGTTTTCTGCTAAGATCCGTACCTCACAACCGAGTAAAATACTCCTTGTTCATCTTCGTTTTCTGCATAGGTCTCGTTGGAGGTCTCGGGTAGGTATTTGAATGTGTTTTTGTTAATCGTATTTGGTCATTGAACGAAGAAAAAGGGATTAACATAATTGTTATTTCTCTTATTCTTGTATGTTCGAATATCAATTGAAGTCAAACTTCAATAATTAGATCAATGATGATATTGTTTCGTGTGTTTAGACCCTTGATGAAGGTTGATGTTTCAATAATTAAACACGAAAAAATATGAGATTTAAGTATTTGTTTTGATTTTCAGTTTGTTGTATGAATGAGTGTTGGGGAGAGATGGTGAGGGTCCATTGGTGATTCTAGATTAGATTCAGGTATTGTTGGATGATTTTGTTGGATCTATTTAAGCTTTGGGTATTCTTGATTTTAATTTTCTTGGACCAATGATGGCATATGACTGAGGTCGAGATGATGTTTTAGTATATGGTCTTGTTGTGGTCGAAAGTCTTGTTGTGGTCTTTTACGCATAACATTATATGTATTAATCAGTTTTACGCATCTCTTTTTTTTTTCTTTACTCGTAAAGTCAATCTTACGCGTAACTTTCTTGAAACCTTATGCGTAGGATCTTTTCTACTTAAGCGTAACAAACTTATGCGTAAGCCATTTACTTAGGCGTAAAAACCTTAAGCGTAAAGTGCCTTACACGTAGCTTTCTGCTTATGCGTAAAGCTTTAGGCGTAATAATTCCTACGCATAACTTCACAGCTATGCGTAATATCTCTGAAGATGGGTTAAGCGTAACAGCTTATGCGTAACCTTGTTTTTACGCGTATTCCATACGCATAAAAATCCTTATGCGTAAGTTTAGGGTTTTGACCCTTTGACTTTTTCCGATGAGTTTTCCGACCATGTTTTCCGTCTATCTTCATAAAAACCCAGAAAAAAACATTCAAAGTGCATCTTTTATTTGACCCATTTTGACCATAATAACATACCAGATTCATTTAACCCATAAAAATGATATGAGAAGACCTTTTGACCCATTTAATGACCACAAGTTTTCACGGATATTGGTAATAAAAATATGTCTGAAAAGATAAAATATGTTGTTTGGACCCAAAGAGATACAAACAGATATTGTACATATACCACAGGACAATTTTTGAACCAAAATGGATACACATAAAAGAGTATGTAAAAACTGTTTTACCACAAAGATAGGAAAAAAAAAGTTTTCCGGCCATAAAAAAAAGTACATAAAACAGTTTTAACACGAATCAAAACCACAAAAAATCATCAAAACACAAAAACCTTGGCTCTTGATACCATTTGTAGGATCTTACATGTATTGTGTTATGATGATTCGGGTGGCCTTGGATGGTGATGATACAAGAAAACCATGGTTATAGAGAGAGAAAGAGAGGAGAGGGTGGTTCTAGAGAGATAAACAAAAAGGAGAATATTAGATTAAGAATGAAGCATCACCCCTTCCAAGGATGGAAGGGGTATTTATAGTTACAGCAAATACGTCCTCCTGTCGGACTGTGGATCAGGCATACAGTGGGTAAAGACCCGTCCTTCCTCCACGGTGTTGCACTAATCTAATAACTAACTAATTAACTACTAGATAATGTAAATAACGACATGTCTACGAGCTAACATATGCTAGACTATAATTGGGGTGACCGACACTTCCTCGTGGAATTTCCAATTCCTAACAAAAAGATTCATAATCACAAATTCATTAGCAAACAAGCATTAAAAAGTAAGTTTGATATTATGAGAAAACAATATACACTTTGGAAGCAATTAAAACATGGAGAGACCGGTCTAGGTTGGGATGCAAGTACCGGGGCACTAAATTGTTCAAAAGCATGGTGGGATATGAAAATTAAGGTAATAATTTATTGTCATTAAAATTTAAAACATAAAGTACCTCATCTTTAATATTATAAAATATACTAATTTATAGTTTATTTATGTAGGAAAACCCTGATGTTAGTGGTTTTAGGACAAAACCACCATCTAAAGAATTGCAAGAAGCATGAGAACAACTATTTGGGGAATCAATTGCTTGTGGGTCCAAGGTTGTAGGACCCGGTATGGTTAAAGAGACATCAAGTGAGGTTCATAATGGTAACCTTAATAATGTGGCTATAGATGTTGATGACAATGCCGACGCGTATGAAGTATGGAATGTATACTGAGCATTTAGATGCTCAGGAGAATGATTTCTATCCAAGTTTAATGAGAGACGTAGGACAAGATGTCCCAACTTCATGCCAAACTGGAATTTCTGGACAACCTAACAAGTCCACCAATGTGACTATGAAACCCAAAACCGTAGAGATGAAACGAAAAGGGAGGGACTCAGCAGGATCAAAATTATTTAAGGAGTACATGGCTAAACAAGAGGAAAAACAAGATCGTGTTATTAAAATCCTAGAGTCTGATGTTTCCGGTGTTACTAAAGATGATCCTTATAGTGTTACTAGATGTATGGGTGTCATTAATGGCATGGTAGACGGCGCATTGATGACAAATGATAGTCCTCTATTGTACCTTGCTATGGATTTGTTTGAAGATGCTGTGAAAAGAGAATTATTTATGACTATGCGAGACGATAGTGCTAGACTAAAATGGTTGCAACATAAGCAAGATCGAGGCAATTAGATTTATCTTTTTCAAGTGTCCAATAATTCATAATATCCACACTTTGCTTTCTTTTTTTGATTGTTTATTTTCATTTGGATAATTTATGTTTTTCACATGGTTAAGGCTATATTTGAATATTATGAACTTGTTTTATACTTGGATTCGGTGTTATCGTAGATCTCCATATATATGAGATCTTTTTATGTTTGTGTATGACTTATTTGAACAAACTATGAGATTTAATAATTAATGTTTAATTTTTACTCATACATATATAGTTTTGTATAGGTGAAAATAATCAACATGGATGTTGAAATGGATACTGAAAGAAGAAATAGAAAAAGGAAACATGGTTGTCTACATTTTCTTATGGACTCATTGTACTCATGCGATCTAGTTTCCGCGTACTATAACAAATACATGCATAAGGAACCGTGCATGACATCATCTCAAACGGGAGAAGCCTGGATGAATAAAGTATTAAATGGTAACCCTATCCGATCTATTAATGCTTTTAGAATGCATCCAAACGTATTTTTAAAACTATGTGGGGAACTGGAATCAAGTTAGGAGTTAAAGTCTAGTGATAAAATGATGGCTGTCAAGAAATTGGGAATATTTGTGTATACACTTGCGTTAGGGGTGTCTAATACGGATGTTGGTGAGCGCTTTCAACGTTTAGGAGAAACTATCAGTAGAGTATTTCATGAAGTTTTAGAGGCAATAACTGGTAGATCTAAAGGCTTTCATGGTTTAGCCCGTGAGATGATAAATCCGTAGGATCCAACCTTTCAATTAACACCACATCAAATCATGAATGATAAAAGATATATGCCATACTTCAAGGTATTCAATTACTTTTTGCTTATCTAAATTTATATTACTAATACAATATATTGATATTTTCTTAAAAACAATTATTTAGGATTGCATTGGTTGTATTGATGGTACGCATATTGGGGCATGCATCCCAGAGACCGAACAACTGCCTTATATTGGTAGAAAAGGGTTACCTACTTTTAATGTGATGGCAGTATGTGACTTTAATTTATGTTTTACCTTTATATCGGTTGGATGGGAGGGTTCAGCTCATGACACACGTGTTTTCCTCCATGCCATTAACAATCGATCTATGAACTTTCCAAAACCGCCGGAAGGTAAATTTTTACGCATGAGTTATTATACCCAAACTTCACGATAAATTACAAGCGACTTATTTTAAAATTTTACCAGGGAAATATTATTTATTTGATAAAGGATATCCTGATAGAAAGGGATATTTGGTTCCATAACCAAAGACAAGATATCATAAATCGCAATTTGAAAATGTGCCGCCTAAGAACATGCAAGAGTCTTTTAACCGTTCTCATTCATCTCTACGAAGTGCTATTGAGAGATCATTTGGAATTTTGAAGAAACGATGGAAAATACTCGGGAGAATGCCTAAATATAGTGTGGAAACTCAACATGATATAATTATCGCTGCATTTGCTTTGCATAACTACATTCGTAATAATGACAAGGAAGACATGGTGTTTACTACTTTCGAACAACATCCAGATTACGTGGGATGTGATGAACTTCGTGATGTTCGTGGCTCGGTTACAAATAATGAAGGTACTTCTAGTGGATCGTCTAATGAGATGAAACAAATTCGTAATGATATTGCCACATTAATATGGAACGCACGTCGCAGATAAATTATAGTTAGCGTATCATGGTGTGTATGTAATATCAAGCATGTAAAAGTAATGAGTACCTTAGAAATAATAACTTTATTATTTGTTCAATACTTTTTGTTTTAATTTGTATATGCCCTTTTTCGTAATTTTACTCTTTGTAATTACAGCTACTGCTACGTTACTAAACACATTTTTTAAACAAACAACTACTGCTTACTGCTCCTGCTTACTGCTACTGCTTACTACTTACTGCTACTGCTTACTGCTTACTGCTACTGCTACTTGTCGCCAAACGTACCCACTGACTGGTTGTGCTGATTGTCTGATTAGTACCTCAGCATCTCTTGCAAACTCCACACCAAGCCTCTCAGCTTCCAGATTGGCTGCATGCTCTTGCTTCTTGAGTCTAGCAAGGTCCTCTGCAGAGTGTGACTCATCTTCATTCTTGTTAGGAATTGGAAATTCCATGTTAAAGTGTCGGTCACCCCAATTATAGTCTAGTATAAGTTAGCTCGTAGACTTGAGTTATTTACGTTATTAAGTATTTAATTAGTTAGTTTATAGCATAGTATAGTTTAGTTTAACACCGTGGAGGAAGGACGGGTCTTTACCCACTGTATACTTGATCCACAGGCCGTCAGGAGGTCGTGTAGTCTTGTAACTATAAATACCCCTTCCATCCTTGAAAGGGGTGTGGCTTGGAATCTAACCTTTCATTTTTATTGAACCAACTCTCTACCAAGAACACCACCTCTCTACTTTCTCTCTCTAACTATGGCAAACATGTATTTCCATCATCCAAGACCACCCGAATCATCATAACACAATAATATTACGATCCTACAAATGGTACCAGAGCCATGGTTATTGTGTTGTGTTGATTTTTTTGTGGTTTTAGTACATGTTTTGAAACTGGTTGTGTGTTTCTTTTGTGTGGTCGGAATATTTTATACTGGTTTGATACATGTTTTGTCATATGGTTCGTTCATTGTATAAACTGTTTTTGTGTCAAGTTCTTGTCCAAAATAAGTCACTATTTTATTCTGATACATGTATGCTCTTCTTGTTCCTAATATTTGACCAAGACATTTTTGGTTCATTTAAATGTCTTCTGTTTTGGTACCAATCCGTGATGTCTTTTGTGGTCATATGATCAGAATTTTCGAGGTCAAAACAGGTCTTAATGAATAGTTTTTAAGCTGTTTCTGGGTCAAATATGGGTTATTATTGGTTTTGTAAACTGCAGATTATGTTGTTCTTGATAGCGACTTGGTCAAGTTCTTCGTAGAGACTTGACAATATGTCCAGATTCAATGAATCTTACTAGCGACTTGTCTATGTTGTACTGTAGCGACTTGGTGGTTTGTTGACTTTTTTTATAAAAGTCAAAAGCGAGTTATTTACAGATTAGAAGTAGCGACTTGTATCTAGAAAAAAATGTAGCGACTTATCCATGAGTATTTACTCATGGTAGCGACTTGCCAAAGCGAGTTGCCAAGTAGCGATTAGTGCTTTGAAAATGATAGCGACTTGACTCAGAATAATAAATTGGTAGCGACTTGTTAAAAGAAGTATAAGATGAAGAAGATGAATCAACATATGACACGACCTCTACAATAATACCAAATACCAGACGACTTGACCTCAGTTTTACTCATACATCATCAGTCAACAAATACCTTATATCCGTCAAACACATTCATGACCCAAGACTCATCTAATCTCATAAACGAATTGACTCATGACCTTAGTGTTTTGTTCGTGTACATAAATATCATGTCAAGATTAGTTTTGAGAAACATGTCACACGAACAAATAACATCATCATAGATCTCTAACCTTTTGTTATTAATATACGAACACATCATAAGGATTATCAAAACATGTATGTTTTGATCTCTTTTTAGATTCGGTTCATTGATAATCAAATGATTAATGTAATACTAAAGGATCTCAAACTTGTTCTCATGATTCACAAATATTTCATCAAACCACAAGGGTCTTACACATGAGAACAATGACTTTTCATCGATCCTAACTTATTTTTTAACCCTATCCGAATCTGAAATGTAAAGAAGATAACAACTATGTTATTCCTTCACATTAATTCGTATAAGACTCAATGAAAAAAGGGGTTTCAATCGTGTATAATGCTTACCTTGGTAACAATTTGGTTTGGCCTCAAAAAACTTCAAGCCATCTCTGTGGCGAAGTCGAGTTGAATACAAGGAATTTTAGGACTGTTTTTTTGGATTAGGGTTTTTAATTGCTGCTGAGATGAAAGAGGCGTTATGTTGAGAGAAATTTTAGGTTAAGTGGGATATGTGTGCTCTTAAATACCGAGTAATTAGGGTTGTGTGGTTATTGGATCAGTTGGGTTCATCTTCACATGGGCCGAGTAATATGGGTACACGACCACATGGATAGGCCGGACATTGATGATGGTTAGATAATGGGCCTAAATTTGTGTATTAAATCTGTTTATGGGATTGGGTTGGTATGACATTGTCGATTGGGATTTTGGACCTGGTACAACAAACGCATGAAATATATATGTAAACAACTTTCCATTCGAAATGTTATAATTGGATTAAGGGTTTCATTGGTCAATTGATAGTATTGGTCTGATAATACTTGGACCGGGCTTGAGCGTTTATTGATAAATGTTGATATGGATCATGTGTCAGTAATTGAGTTAGATTTGGACTTGGGTATTTGATGTCATGGGTCTTCTAATGCTTAAATGCTTGATGTTGAGACTCGTTGTGTTATGAGGCATGATACTTTGGGTTATACATCTTCTCATAGAACATTATGTCACGGCTTGAATTGATGATTGAACAAAGTTGACCATGGGGCTGTTTGTACGATATTTCTTATTTGAAATTGAAGTGAGGTTTTCCGGGCGCGTTTACTTATTTTCGTCCTCTTTCTTTCTACCCTTCCGCGAAGATGACTTGTTTGGGCGTTTATAGAGTGTGATAAAGACTTGGCTATTTAGGTACGGTTGTGATTCTTTCTCGGTTTACCCACAACGTAACTATCACTTTGGTGTCTCACACAGTTGAGGATGTGTCAAGAGGTTTTGTACATTGGGTACACTATTTCTTCTTCACAAGAATTAGTACAAGTTTAAGTAACAAATCTGGGAAGTTCACTTCATGATCAAGTTTGACATATCGGGTTTACTTCTCCAAGTGGTCACAGCAACTGCCTACAGAATGCGTGAATGATGTGTTTACCAAAGTGTTTATTGGATGGTTGATGATAATGTTTATGTTGGATAATGAACTGTTGATGAACCGCTGCATGTTCCCCTAAAAACAGATATTCTCCGAAACCAAAATTGCCATAACACATTCAAGCAAACTTTGTTTATGGTTTTGTCTTGATTTTGTAAAATCCCGCGAAAGAATCTATTTCTCGGTTTAAATCATATACTTGTAAAATCCCGTGACAATGGAAACATCCTGGTAATTGTAAAGTGCATCTCCGGATCTATCTTACGGTTTATTCTTGGTTTTGTAAAATCCCGCGAAAGAAACTATTTCTCTGTTTTAACCATAGAATTGTAAAATCCCGTGATGATGGAACAATCCTGGAGAAAGGAAAGCGTATTTCAGGATATTATCTGATACTGGTGCTACGACGAAGGGATAAAAGGGTGTACTTCATGAATTGGATGTGTGTTTGGATATTCGTCATGGCAGTTTGGTTATTGCTTGGTTTTATGGGGTTATGTGCTTTTAACCATGGTCGGGATGAAACCATTATCAAAGTTCACTTTTGTGATCAAAGGAGGCTAGATTTGAGCTTTGAATCAGAAGATGTGACAACGGAGTTAATTCACTATTATTTATTTGAGGTTGAAGTGAAATATCACGGGCGAGTGTACTTAGTATCTGAAGGTATCGGGGATGGTTGGATGAAGATTCTTCAAGATCCTTGTTCAAGCTTATTATCAAAAATGAAGACTTGGAAATCTAGTTATTGTTGGGTGACTTTTACCTTTTCTTTTACCACTTGGGGGAATTGGGCTCTTATCACCACAAAATAACTATCACTTAAAGGAGTTACGTTGTAGTGCTCAGTGTCACATTCAATTGTGGATTTTCAAGAGGTGATATACATCTAATACTCGATGGTTGGTTGGTTGAAGAGTATAGAGTAGTTAGAGATTCAAATGGGCATGAAGTCTCGGCACCGCTCTTTGTTACATATGTGGAAGTTTAAGTCACGAGTTCGAGTTAGTTTACTTCAGGGTCAAATTCATCATATTGGGTTTTCTCCATCGGCTGTCACTACAAAGAGCCTACTGAATGATAATGGGGTGGATTACAAGTTTTGCCAAGAGAGATGAAAAGAGAGAGATTATGACGTATGAACACAACAGTTCATGCCTCGTTCCCTAAAGAAAAGAAATGTGTACGCTTCAGTGCGCATTATCTTCGGAAGAAGAGAAATCTTCTCTATTAGGACCATTCTCATCAACATGCTTCATACTTTTTCCATGCGCTAATTCATCAAGTGAACCGAACTACCGATGATTGTTTTCTTATTCCACTTGCTCAACTATAATGACGATGGCGACATCATGTGCTAATTTTGCAGGGGAGAAGTGTGAATTGAATACTTTTGGATGATTTCACTTATTCAATCAAGAATGGCATCTTCGTATGCAATTCTTGAGGGGGAGAAGAAGTATGATAATTATGCATGGTTGATTGTTATTTGAGAATAAATGGTCAAACGGCTCTAAACTCATGTAAGAACCGAGCTTCTTCTTATCGGGTCATTTCTACATGGAGTTTCTTCTAAGAGCCGTTGGCTGACATCTTCACGGGCTGATACGATTAAATGACAAAGTGCTTCCAGTTGCGGGGTTGATTTCCTTGATGAACATCTTTCTGTTCTTGTTTGATTGGGAGGGATTTGATTTAAGGGGATTGGCTATTTGTAAGTTAACGGGAATGCATTTGGTGAGTTGAAGATGTTGACTTTCTATTCCCCAATTGGACAATCTTGAAGAAAGTTGAGTCTACAGTCAGTTTTACATTTTCTGCTGCATGTTAGAAGACTAAAGACGAGTTGCATTTGATTATCCAAAGACTTCTTCTTAATCTGGGCATTTATCAAACAGATTGTCGGTTTAGGGGAGAGCACTAATTGGGGGAGAGTGATATGTCAATTTAATCCCCAATTAGACTTGCTCACATTATTCAGCATGTTGATTCTCACAAAGACTTCAAGCGATCTTCTCAACAGATTTCAAGTATTTGGGCTTATAATGTTTTGCTGATTCTGAAGTGTCAAAACCAGCAAGGGGGAAGGACACAAGCATGTAAACGCTAGTAAACTTGATGAACTTAATACTTCTAAGTAATTGAAGTTATCCCGGGAAGAAAAATTTTATTACCGTATAGAAACTCAAGGTTTGACTCATGGCGAGTAAACTTGATGAACTTAATTCTTCTAAGTGATTGAAGATATCCTGGGAAGACGAATGTCATGACCGCAGAGAAACTCAAGGTTTTACTCATCAAGGCTTTTAGTATTATTATTCAAACTATGTGGGGGAAGTGATGTTAGATAAAGTTTCTGAAGATATAAGAGGTACACAAGTGTGTGATGATCTCGATGTTATCGCAATCATCATGGGAGAGAGAATTGTGTACATTGGGGGCGCTCAGCTGTCTCACTTGAGGGCTTAATCAGTGATTCAGAGATATAATCACTTATTCCGGAGTTGACATCCGCAGAGATTTTCATCCGCAGAGATAATCAGTGATTCGGCCTGCTTCTTCAATGTTATCGGTTGTTCTCTCTTTGGGGAATGTGTATACTTTGGGTCCTTGAGCTTCATACACGATCATCAGGGAAGAAAGCCATTGTTTACCACAAACATTGGGGAGGTGTTTTCTCTCCGGGCATGATGTGTATTCGGGAGAGTTCTTGAGCATTATACAAAGAGACTGACTGCATCAATTCATCTACTTGGGGGGAAGTGGTCTCTTGATAACCTTTTGGAATGGATTGCTTCAAACTTCAGTGGAAAAGGAACTTGAGAAGATTATTTAAATGTGGGATGATACGTTGATATTCTTGTTGATGATATAACCCCGAACGAAGAATCTCGATTATCGTTCTTAAAAGGAGCAGCGGGATTTATGATAATGGTGTGCTTCCTTGTGCACCTGGCTAAAGCAAGCTTGAAATAGAGCTTCGAATCTGCTCATCTAATAGATTTTTCGGTTTGGGGGGAAGCTGCCAAAGTCTCTCTTTCTCAAAGGCTCATGTTCTATCTTCTATTCTGGAGCCTCGGAAGCTTTGGTGGTGGAAGTTTAAGAGATGACGAATTCTATCTTTTAAGACGTGCTGCTCGATATCCTTATCTCGGTACTCGTATCATCATCTTCTTAAACTATATCATCTATTCTATCTGTGTATATATTTTTCAAAAAGCAAAATATAAAAATATAAAACCATCAAAAACAAAATAGAAAATTATAAAATCAACAAAAATCCATAAAAATTTGAAAAATAAAAAAATACCAAAAATATGTTTTCTAAAGACATGTCTTCTGATATCGATAATATCTGCGGTCTTAGAAATGTCATTCAATAATGGCACGGGACCATAGATGAAGTTCGAGCAGGAGGTGTAAATATTTTTTTCAAAACATGTCAAAAAATTATGGCTTGCAGTTACTTCAGACTGTGACCCACGCTTAAACCATGGTTTGTTATTATTTCAGATAGCAACCCGTTCTTCAAGAAAGGAAAGTGCTGCGCTAAACCAATTTTCAAATATTTCGTGCTCTTATCCTAAAAACTATTTGAGGAAAGTATGTCGAAGGACTGCTGTTCCTACAAAAATGTTTTTCCGTCTAAAATTCTTCAGAAAAGTATTTGTTGTTTTCAAAAAGTGGTGGTAAATGAGTTGCTTGAAAATCAGTCAGATTCAGAGTTTTTCGTAATAATTGTGTAGCATATTGGATTTCACATACACATCAAAACATAAATAAAGTAAGCGTATAAGATGAGTTTTAGAGAGAGAAAGTTAGAGGTTTGGGAACTTTAGTGAGAGAAATAAAAATCTAATATGAGCTCCAACTCTCTACCTTGGGAGGTAGAGAGTATTTATAGTCTTACAATAAAACGCCACCTGACGGGCTGTGGATCAGGCATACAGTGGGTAAAGACCCGTCCGTCCTCCACGGTGTTACTTAACTAAATACTACTTAACTTTAAATAACTACGACTACGAGCTTTCTAACGAATACATATACTTGAGGTGACCGACACTTTAATACCTGGATTTACTAAATCCTAACAATCTCCCCCTAAGGGAGGTCACCTCAAACACACATTAAAATTACATAGAATACAAGTAGATATTACATTGAGATTGTTCTTGGATTCTTTTTCATGTTCTTTGTTCTGTAGCTCGTAGTCTTTGATTCTTCATTTTTGCATGTTTGGATAATCTGAGTGGAGGTCTTTAACTGATCCACGTGATACTGAGTTTTGAGCCAGCTTTGAGATCATCAGCCACAGTAAATCTCTGACTCATCCATTGTGGTGTTGGTATTATGTGATGTTGTGACATTAGGACCGACATGCTCACATTCTGGATCATGATATATTCTTATCAGAGTAGCGGAAGCTTTCGTTGATTCATGATATTGGCAGAAGCATAGCAGAAGCATGGAGTGATAATATCAGAGTCATTGATGCACTAATCATGATTTCTTTGGAAATAAATGTGTTGTGTGAGCATGCGGCTATGGATTGACCGCTCCATTCTGATCAGCTGCAAACGTCAGGTGCTCCTGCATAAAACAGTTAGCAATAAAGCGCACAAGAGTGTCTTTGATCACTTTTGTTGAATTGAGGTACACGGACCACGGTTCCCCGTTGATCAGTACAAGTACTGCCTGTGATCAGGTATAATTCTGAAGAATTTCCTTGACAGGGTTTCGCAGCTGCTCTAGCTGTTCTCAAACCGGAACGTCTCAAAGAAGACAACACGGAGTGAGTGAACCAGCGAATTGAGATTCACTGATTGATGAAAAGAGATTTGAGAAAACAATCGTGTACCGCTCAATAGAAATTGTTTTTGCAATACAACGAAGGTTTTAATGAAAATCAATTATCAATCATAAACACCTTTTATTTTGAAAAATTAGTACACAGTTGATGTGCTAAGGAAAAGAGTTTTTAAGCACAACGGCCGGTTTTTCAAAGGTATCCGTCAATCCATAACCTGAACCAGGATTGATTGAAAAGATTGAATCGCCCCATTGTTTCTGTTCAGTTGTCACATGGTTGATCTATTGGATAGATCTCACATGCCACCCACCATGAGCTTGTTTGATGTTGGCTCCAGAAGGCTTTCCATCTTCATTATGAGAATGTTGGCATACTACTCAGATGTTCTGGCAATACTACAAGGATAATGCGTAGGACTCATAAGATATAATCTGTCTTTCCACATTGTGTGAAACAGAGAGTCTTTATTGAAAGTGTCCTAAAGAGATTTATAGATGATCTCGAGGCTCTAGACTCAATTATGCATATTTGGTTCCTATGCCGGAGACTAGGGAGAGGGTCTCCTTCTTCAATATCAACAATCTCTAAGAGAAAGTCAATAGATTATGTCGGTTCCCCGTGAGAATGAAACAAGTCCTTTTAAGAGAAACTTGAGTGGCTTGGGAAGTTGTAGTGCAGTGCGTCACTGGGTCCATGACATCTTGCCTTCAATACCGATGTTACCTTGGTAACCACCAGTAGCATATGAATTGAACCCGGTTTCTGCCCTAAGGTTGAATAAATGGAGGGCTATTTCTTTTCACCCTTTTTTCACATTTAATTTCTTTTTCATTCTTCAACCCCTTTAGTGCTTACCGAAACTTCATAACTAGAACCTTGTTGGGTTTATTCCAGTACTAGCTCAGTTTCAGTCCGCACTTTTCCCATATCTCATTTTTCTCCTTTTTTCAATATACCTAAGGACTCTACACTATCAAGTGGTTTTGTCCCTGGGTAGATCCCTCCGGTTCTGGCGGATCATTGGACCTCAACCAAACCTTATCATCCTTATATCACCATGCATAAAGTAAAGTTGGTTGGTCTTTTGATATAGTTCTTGTGCCTTGAAACCAATTGAAAACCATTTGAAAATCAATCAAGATACTTGTGATATTAAATCAAAGTATTTTGTATCTTAATTGTTTTGATGTTTTAGAAATTCTCCCCCTGAACATATGCATAAAATTCAGAAATTGTTTAGCACATGGAGGTAAGAGATCTTTGAAATCGTTAGATTAAGAATGAAAGGTCCAATCTTTTGATTAACATTTTCTAAAATGATCATCACCACTTCCCAATCAATTTGAGTAGATAAAACATTTTGAGGAAGGATGAGGTTTTCAAAAGTTTGCTCCCCCGCAATATGTGCCTCGAAGTTTGAAAGAGTTTTGCACATATTAGAGGGAACCTGCACTTAGAGACAATTTAATCACGTTTCAATAATTTAAGGTTTAAAGTAGATGCTCCCCCTCAACATGTGCATGGAAATTTTGAAATCGTTTGTCACATGCGGGGAGGAAAACTTGCTAAACACTTATGAACCCATTTATCGAATTATCAGTTTAAATCCAATTTAAATAAAAAATTCTCCTCCGATCACAATTTTCAAAACATTTCAGATTTGAGATCTCTTGTTGATTTAAATTGATTTTGAAAGCTTTTGAGGAGAACTGTGACTTTCTTATGATAACATTTAGCCGATAAGGATCAAGTTTGAAACATAAGACTCCAATGATTAAACATGCTTGAGTATCTTTTTAGAAAACATTATAATAATCAAGGTCTTGTACCAATTGTATAAACTTATTGTAAAACATTTAGAGTAGACCTTACTCATTTACGTGCCAATTGATTGAAAAATACACTTTGATTTAATTGAAAAATCATTCTCCCCCTCAATCAATGATTAAAGTTGTTGATTGAAGGAATGAGATTTTGACATCTGAAAGCTTTGATGATTTTCAAAAATAGAGTCTGGAGTATTTTCAAAACAATTGCGTTTTCATTAGATGACGAATATTTTTTCAGAAGAATCATTAGAAGGAAAAATATTTGGAAGGAAACATTTGTCTTGTTAATGACAAACATTTGTTTTTAGAATCAGAGCATGAGATTTGAAAAGCAAGATAAAGCATGGCTCGGTTCTTTCTTTGAAAAGAGGGTTACTGCCTGAAATGACAATAAACCATTGTTTCACTATCTCTCAATTTTTTTTAAACGAATATGTACATTCGACCAACATCTAAAGACCCGTATCACTCTTTGACTGACAGCACAAAGACCGTAGATATTAATCGAATCAAGAAGAAATATGACAAAAAACAATAATTTTTTTTTTCGAATTTTTCAAATTTTTATGGATTTTTGAAAGTTTTATAATTTTTTCTTTGCTTTTTGTTGGTTTTAAAATTTTGTATTTTGTTTTTCAGAATAAATATTTACAAGAGATGGATGAAGAAAGACCTTTACTCCTCGTCTTTCTCCTGAAGACGTTTGAGTGTTTCTGGTTGAAGGATTTTCAAGCCAAGTCGTGGAAGAATAAACTCAAACGTTCTCTTGGAAGAGCTTTGGTGAAGATGTCTGCTAACTGGTATTATGACTTCACAAAATAGAGTTCCACCACACCGTTTTCTACTTGTTCCCGGATGAAATGATGTCGAATATCGATGTGCTTTGCTCTTGAATGTTGAACGTTGTTGCATGAGAGAGCAATAACACTTTTATTATCACAGTACAGAGGGATTTTGTTGAATTCAAAGCCATAGTCAGATAATTGGGATCTCATCCAAAGGATTTGAGCACAACAAGATGACATGCTATGTATTCAGCCTCTGTAGAGGAAATAGAAGTACTCATTTGCTTCTTTGAAGACCAACTCACAAGCTTATCACCCAAAAACTGAGCACCTCCTGACGTACTTCGACATGTATCTTGACATCCTGCATGATCAGCATCTGCATAGGCTGTTAGTGACATACCGGTGTCCTTCGGGTACCATAGTCCCATATTGATGGTTCCTTGAAGATACCGAAAGACCCGTTTAACCGCTTCAAGGTGCTTTTTAGTAGGCTTAGCCTGATATCTAACACACATGCACACAGCGAACAAGATGTCTGGTCTACTAGCTGTGAGGTACATCAAGGATCCAATCATACTACGATATTTCGTTTGATCTACCATGATCCCTGAGTGGTCCTCATCCAGCTTGGTACGCTCAATCATGGGAGTGTCAACGGTGTCACATGAAACAAATCCAAATTTCTTTAAGATCTCATTTGCATATTTAGATTGATTTATAAAAATGACTCCAGGACTTTGTGAAATTTGTAATCCTAAGAAAAATGACATTTGTCCCATCATTGACATTTGAAATTTGGAACCCATTTCTTTTGAAAAACGATCACATTCATTGGGGTCAGTCGAGGCAAAGATAATATCATCAACATAAATCTGAACGTGAATTAAATGTTTGCCTGACTTTCTGGTGAACAATGTCGGATCAACTGCTCCCTTGCGGAATCCAGTATATAGAAGAAACTTTGACAGCGTATCATACCATGCTCTAGGAGCTTGCTTCAAACCGTAAAGGGCCTTTTTCAAGCGATAGACATGAGTAGGATGCTCTGGATTCACAAAACCCTCTGGCTGGCTGACGTAAACCACCTCTTTCAAATCACCATTAAGAAAGGCAGTTTTCACATCCATCTGATATACGACATGTTCTTATTAGCCGCATTAGCCAAGTAGATTCTGATAGCTTCGATACAAGCAACAGGAGCAAAAGATTCCTCAAAGTCAATAACTTCTTCTTGACGATATCCTTTAGCCACTAACCTAGCCTTATTTTTCAACACATCACCATGCTCATCAAGCTTCACTTTGAAGATCCACTTTAGAGCAATGATCATAGCACAGTCTGGAGCAGGTACTAATTCCCATACATCTGATCGATCAAACTCATGAATTTCTTCTTGCATGGCATTGAACCAGCTGTCTTCATTCATTGCAGTTTTAACATCTTTAGGTTCGATCTTAGAGAGTACGGAGTTGAAGAAGCACCATAAGGCATCAGTAGCAAGTTGTTTACGAGTGGATACAGGACGAGAAGGGTTTCCAATGATGTTGTCCAATGGGTGATCATGTGTCCATTTTCTAAGGTGTTCAGGTGGTTGTTGTTGCAGAACTGAAGTAACAGAGTTGAGGTCTCCTGATGAAGATGGTTCAGATGATGAATCAGGAGCAAATATATTTTCGAATGGAGCATCTTCGGGAGTAGCGAAGGGATTAACTTCATCTTGTGAATCAGAAGCAATTCCTTGATGTACACTCGGTGATTGAAGGTTTGTTGATGAGACTAATTGATCAGCAGCAGGCGCTTCCTGACTTAATGACATAGAAACTGAAGGATTGACTTCATTGACAGGGATAGAAGCAGCCTCTGATGATGGGATTGACAGATCATTAGCAGTTGGTTCATAGTGTTCATCAAACATTGGATCAAATAGTTTCTTCAAGTCATCTTCTGAAGGAGGTACATAAGGAGTTGCTGGCGAGGAGCCGTAAACAAGAGTAGAACTGATGGGACTACATGATGATGCGGGTCCAGAACTGGGTTGTCCTGGAGCCATTGGACCGGTCAGCTCATCGAATGTAACGTGAATAGTTTCTATGCTATTTCGGGTTCTTTTGTTGTAGATTCGGTATCCCTTTTTCTTTGGTGCATATCCTACAAACACTCCAATGTCCGCTTTAGCTTTAAGTTTGCCTAAGTCTTGACCCTCATTAGTTGGATAACACAATGCACCAAACACACGAAGGAATGATAAATTAGGTTTTCTATTGTGGACAAGTTCATATGGAGTTTTTCCATGAGCAGTGTGAATTAGGGATCGATTTTGAGTGTAGCATGCAGTGGCAATGGCTTCAGCCCAGAGAAACATTGGAACCTTTGAGTAAATCAGCATTGTTCTTGTGGCTTCCACAAGAGTTCGATTTCGTCTTTCAACTACACCGTTCTGTTGAGGAGTTCGTGGAACACTTCTTTGATGACTGATTCCAACACTTTCATAAAACTCACTAAGTTGTTTATTAACAAACTCAGTTCCATTTTCTGTTCGGATGATTCTGACAATTTTGTTAAGTCGAACCCGCAGCTGTTTGATAAGTTTGATGATGATATCTGGTGTTTCATCCTTTGTCCTTAAGAACTTAACCCAGGTGAATCGAGAGTAATCATCAACCACAACTAATACATACTTCTTTCCAAAGATATTTTGCACTCTCATGGGTCCACATAAGTCCATGTGAATTGTATGAAGAACTTCTGTAACTGAGTTTGTAGGCTTGGGTTTGTGGGTATATTTCTTGCTTTTTCCCAATTGGCAAGCTGAACAAAGATGATCCTTTTCATACTTTAGTCTAGGTAGACCTACAACTAAGTCCTTTCTGGAGAGATCATTGATGGTGCCGAAGTTCAAGTGATTGAGGCGACGATGCCATAACCATGACTTTGTTTTCGAAGCATTTGACAACAAGCAAATTGGAGAAGACTTCCTCATATCTTCGATAGAGATGGTGTATAGATTTGAACCACGAGTTCCTCTTAAAAGTTCCTTACCATCAAGTTCTCTAACAAAACAAGTATGTTTTCTGAATGCCACTTCTAGATCAGAATCACAAAATTGACCGACAGAAAATAAGTTATGACCAAGACCTTCTACGTAGTATACCCTGGAGATAACACTATCACCGACAACATAATCTCCATAACCCATAATTGCAGCAAAATGATCATTCCCGAATCTAACTGTCCCGATGAATTTACTCACGAAGTTCATGAGCCGTGACCGGTCTCCAGTCATATGCTTGGAACAGCCTGAGTCCAGGTACCACAGAACGATTTGAACGATCTGCAGTTGAACATAGACAAGAATGGATAACTGGATAATTGGGATCCCTATGCAAGAATGGGTTCCATTTGGTTAGTAACAGTGATTGGAACACTCACATCGGAAATAGAAACACCCATATCAGAAATAGAAGCAATGGAACCATTAGGAATAGATGCAGTGCTAGTGTCCGTATTTGACCTATTCAAAGTATGTTCACTTCTTAAAGGAATAGTTCTACCAGTAGGCATCCATTTTCTAGTGGGCATTGTCTTAGTAAATTGAGGGTAAAACTCATTAACCTTACGGCCAGTAGGTATCCATTGATAACCTATATTACTAAATTTTCTTCCTGTGGGTTTCCACTGTTTTCTAACTTTCTTTCGCCTTTGCCTTTTAGCCTTCTTAGCTTGATTTTTAGAATCAGCAGTTTTAACTGGGCAATTGATAGCATTAGACAACCCATTCACAACACATTCATGATTAGTACCAGAAATCAAGCATTCATTACATGTTTTGCAAGTAGTAGCAGAATTCGAATTAATTACAGTACGCTTATAGTTAATACTAGAATCAACACGATTTGTTTTATTCAACTCAAACATAGTGTTCCTAGGGTGATCTTCTACTCTTTTCCAATGCACATTCTTAGCTTGCAAGGTCCTATCATTCCTTGTATTGCCTTGAGACTTTGACCTGCTAGCTTTAATGTCACTGATTACTCCTGTAGAGGGAATGGGAACATTAGTTGGTTTTGCTACTTTTTGCATTTCCTGTTTAGATGTGTTGGGATGTGAACTATTTGAAGGTGCACTGAAGTTCACTTTCTTAACACTAGAGGTGCTGGGATCTGAACTACTTGAAGGCATACTAGAGTTCACATTCATAACATTGGGCATTGAATGAGTTGTATACTTGGCACTAGGCATAGAACAAGGTATCAAGGGACTGACTTGCTCACCTAAGGTTTTAGGGCATATTGTAATTAAGCATTCTAGAAGTTCTTGAGATCGTTTAGCATATAAGCATGCATGGCCAATTGCATTATCAAGTGGTTTCTCTAACTTATCCTCTTCTACAATCTCACGGAGACATTCTAGGCTATCCTTAAGGTATGAGAAATATGTTAGAATAGCAAGTTTGTTATTCCTAAGATGAGGAGGAACATATTTCACAGACAAAGCATATTTATTACAGACATGCACCTTTGAAGCACCATTCTCCTCATTTGTCATTGGCATTTTCCCTTTTACCTGACTCTTCAGATTCTCAATTTCCTTTAGCAACGAAGTTATTTTTTCATTATTTTTGTTACGAGTGACTTTTATTGACTCAAATAACTCATTGAAATGACGTTTAACCTTTTCATTTTCTTCTAGAAAACTCTCATTTTCCTTTTGTAAAGCATTAACCAAGTTTTGAAGATGAAAATTTTGAGAATTCTGAGAATCTAAAGGAGGAGGCATTTGGGAGCCAGTCACATTGTTCATTTCACCCTTTAATTGAGAAATTTGGGCTTTCAAATTTCTGATCGTGTTACAGTGAGCTTGAATCTGTTCATCACGTTTGTTTATTTCAAAAACTGCATCAAACTCTGGAGCATCTGAGGATATCTTGATGTTTGAGGTTTTAACATTTTCTTTGAGATGTTGATATTTTAGTTGTAAATCAAAATGTTCAACTTCTAGTTTAGAAAAATGTTTTACCAAATTATCGTGATCATCCTGTTCAATTTTCTCACTTAGTTTAGAGTTTTTGATTTCAAGCTCAATGACACGATCATGGGAGACTTTCAAAGCAACAAATAATTCATGAAATTGAGAAGCAGTAATAGAACAATTAGTGGCAGTATAGAACACATCTTGAGAGATACATTCAGAAATCAGATTCTCATTTAAGGTATGCAAGTTCTTCCTCTCAATTTCATTGTATTTTAACGCTCACTCATATTCACTAACCTCAACTATCATTGCATCAAATTCCTTTTCCATTCCTTTAATATCTGTATCTATCCCCTTTTTAAGACTCTCAAATTGATCTTTTAGTTGTTTAAAGAAAGGCATGACCTCAGTTAAATAACATTCTTTTGTTTGCTCAAAACCCCTTTCCCCTTCAGTTATCCCAGTGGGTGTGATCCTTTTCTTACAAGTTTTCTCAAAGTCAACAAATAATTGAAATATAACATATTGACTGATTAAGGTCTTGCTCTTAGTGGCAATAGTTCTAGGAACTAAATGCATTGGTGTATTTGGAGGATACATAGTCGCTGCATGCATTTTCCTAAGGGGAGGGTTTGTTTCAACAAGATTTTCAGCTTTTTGCTTATCTAAGTCCTTTTTCCAGAACACTTGTTCAGGTGTTAACAAAGTTTGAGGCTTAAACTTGTTTAAGGAAATCCAACTTTCCTTTTTGTAATCATGGGGTTTGACAATAATCTTATTCTCTTTGCACTTGGGATCGTTAAGCTTCTTATCCATTTTCTCCCTAGATGCATCATCTAGTTTTCTGTCTTCCTTAGTGCACTCAATGCAACTAGGTATATGTCTAGGTTTAAGGATCTCATTGCCATCATAGATAACATTTTGAGCAGCTTTTGCTATCTTACCATACTCAGGGTTGGATTCCTTTATAATGGGGATACTATGCTTATCGTTGAGAACTCTATGCTTTGTGATCATGTGAGTAGTCTGAATTGTATTCCCTTGTACGTACAACTTATTTTCGAGCTTGTTTTACAAGGTTTTTAGATTAGAAAAATCATTCAAAAGTTTTGATTCCTTAGCACTGAATTCTTGCTTAAGCATTTTAACATTTTCTTGAAGTTCTTGTTTTTGCTTAGCAGTTTTAGAAAGATTTTCTTGTAAGGAGTTTAACTCTTGTTTTAATACCTCTTCTCTAAACTTACTTTTTCTAATAGTTGTACGCATTTGATCATCCATTTCCTGCTCACGGGTGGTTAACTCAAACTTAGCAAGTTGTTCATAAATGGGAACTAGTTCTTTATAGGCATTAAGTTCAGAGATAACAGAATCATCAGGGGCACATGCAGTGTATTCATCAAAAACATAGTCATCATTGACTGCAGAAGATGCATCACTTGGTACAATCTCACTTTCACTTTGTTTCACATATTGATCATATGGGACAACATTGATATTACCCATATTTTCAATATCTGACTCAATAGTTTCAGTTGATTGTACTTTGTCATGCATCTTTTGCACATCAGCATCATCGTATAGTTTTAATACCTCAGAAATGATTTTGTCTTTGGATGGACCAGCTTGTGGTGATGAAGAGACTTTAGAAGGGACCATTGGAGAAATGCTAGCCATGAAAATTGTTTGTGCAGTAGGTTCATCATCAACGTCAGAGTCGTATGCATCACAATCAGCGACTTGAAAGGCATTATGATGATTGTGGCCTATCTCCTGAATTGGCTGCTCATCCACATCTGCATCATATGTCTTGGCATTTCCCTCAGCAAGAAACAACAACTCCTCTTCATCCAAAGCTGCACCATTATCCTGGGCTTGCACAAGCAACATCTTATCCCTGAAGCACTCTGCATTCTGAGGGTGTTTTGGCGATGTGCAGTTCCTTGCAATATGTCCCTCACCACCACAATTGTAACACTTGGTCGGCTTTGCTTGTCCTTGATTTCCATTCCTTCCCCTATTCTGATTTGCCACATATCCTCTACCAACTCCACCTCTTCCTTGTTCATACTGCCTTTCTTGAACTGGTTGTACCATAACCTTCCCATCTCTGACAGTGGCTTGATTGTGTGGATTAGATGCAGTTCTGAGGTTGTTGTTGGTGTGTGGGAGAGTGTTCGTGTTTTGACTAACCATGAGAGACAGTTGGTTGATGAAGTTTTCCATGAGTGTGTTAGAGTCTGGAGGCTTATATGATGGATCGGGAATGAGCTTGTAATTACCATTACCAGTGGGTATGACTTGTGAAGCTTTGTTTGTAATCCCAACATTGGTGTAAAATGCAGTTGAATCATTTGATGAACTTGTTTCTCCCTGTTTTGATTTGAACTGATTAAGAATCATTTTTTCAAACATGGCATGTCTCTCATTCTGAAGCAGGAAGGCATATAGTTGTTCATAGTTGGTGACAAACTTGTGCCATTCGGGATTCATGTTGTTCACAAATTTTGAGTTCAACTGAATGTTTGGCATGGTCATTTTGATATTCCTCATATCATTAACAAGCTTGTGGAATCTCACGTAATACTCATAGACACTCTCATCAGGTTTCATCTTGAAGTGCTCAAATTCATCATAGAGTTGTGATTCTCTGTCTTCCATAGTTAATTCAGAACCTGAGAGAAGCATCTTGACATTATCCCACACTGCCTTGGCTTCGGTGTTGTGATTGATAAGCTTGTAGATATCCTTTGGAAGACCTTGAAGTATGATGTTAGAAGCCCTGATATCAGCATCGAATCTCTTTTTCTCCTTATCATTGAGCTCATCATATGTCTTTGGTCTGTCTATTCCATAGATCATTGTTCCATCTGCAGCTGTATCAATTAAGTCTCTTGTAGTCTCAATATGATAAGGTCCTTCATCAATCGATTTGAGAATGTTGATCTCATTTTCCTTTCCAAGACAGTACAATCTGATTCTTTGAGCCCAAGAGTCGTAGTCCGTTCTGTCAAGCAAGGGTGGACGAGTATCTGAACCAGCTGCTTGAACATCCTCGGCAACAGTGGAGATGATTGTAGGTACGTTGGTAGACATGTTTAAAGATTACACGGGATTTTATAACTCAATGATTAAACCGGGAAATAGATTCTTTCACGGGATTTTACTAAATCAAGAGAAAACCGTATTACACATAAGAGTCAACCAAGTCGCTAAGAATCCTTGAACCAAGTCGCTAAGCACCAAGTTGCTAAGTAATTAGAAGACAAGTCGCTAAGTTCCAAATCGCTACGAATTTTGACAGCAAGTCGCTATGCACCAAATCGCTAAGACGTCAAGTCGCTAAATAGCAACTCTCTAAGGTCCAAATCGCTAACACCAAGTCGCTAAGAAACTTAAGAACAAGTCACTATCAAAATTGAAAGCAAGTCGCTACCTTACCAAGTCGCTACCCGTAGTGGATAATCCACTAAGTGTACTGTTTGTCGGCTTGTCTCAAAAGACAAGTCGCTAGGACCAAGTTGCTACCAAAACTCAATACAACTCGCTACCTTTTACTGAACCAAGTCGCTAGGATGAAATTCACTCCGAGAGCCAAGTTACTACTAAGAAAAACTTTAAAAACACACTTTTCAATCCAAAACAAGCTCAACCACAGTGATTCAAGCTTACCAAATCAAAATCCAAGCACATACAATGATTCTAAACACAAAAGTACACCCAAAATTCAAACTTTAACACAAGAAATGAACCAAATGATGCAAAAACCACTAAACTTTTTCAAACTCAAAAACCATCTAAAAACTACTAGAAATCCAAGGATATGTAAGAGATGATCTAACCATGGCTCTTGATACCATTTGTAGCATATTGGATTTCACATACACATCAAACCATAAATAAAGTAGGCGTATAAGATGAGTTTTAGAGAGAGAAAGTTAGAGGTTTGGGAACTTTAGTGAGAGAAAGAAAAATCTTATTATGAGCTCCAACTCTCTACCTTGGGAGGTAGAGAGTATTTATAGTCTTACAATAAAACGCCACCTGACGGGCTGTGGATCAGGCATACAGTGGGTAAAGACCCATCCGTCCTCCACGGTGTTACTTAACTAAATACTACTTAACTTTAAATAACTACGACTACGAGCTTTCTAACGAATACATATACTTGAGGTGACCGACACTTTAATACCTGGATTTACTAAATCCTAACAAATTGAAGACTCAATCAATGACTTCTGCGCTTTTAAACTTTTCAGAAAATAAGTCATTGATTGAGGGGGAGAATGTTTTCAAATTTACATCATCTAACAGGCTTTCTTAGTTATCCTATATGCTTAATTAAAAATCATGTTAACCTACGTTGAAGGACTAGGTGCCTAGGATATGATTGTTAGGATTAGATGATTAGAGTTTGATAAACACATTATTCCCATACATTTGAATGATCTGATTGATATGTTGAATTGAATTTTATTAGTCGATTGCTGTTTGGGTGATGTCGACCACCATATATCTATATGTGTGTTCACTAATGTATGCAGGTATTTTGGTATATAAGAATGTTCCCGATCCGGATCCCACAATTGAAGATGATTGGATGCCGAAAGGAAAGGGTAACTATATCTTGGGTTGACAAATGAAGAAACGGAGCTTAATTGGACTTCTACGGAGTGTTGGCATGGAAAAATGTAACGTAAGAGGTCTCACTGCATCAGCAGATGGTTTTCTTCTAAGTGATTGAAGAAACGGAGCTTAATTTGACCTCAGTTGGCATTAAAATGCAACGTAAGAAGTCTCACTGCATCAGCAGACGGTTTTTCTTCCAAGCCCTACAGCAACAACATAAGCTTCTCAACCACCTAACGTATCTTTGTGCAGGGTTAATAGTGATGATACCATTTTTCTAAAACGTTTAATAATATTGTTTTGAAAATGGAAAAATATTGTTTTGAAAATAAATCGGATTCAAAGTTTTCAAAATCAACCGGACTTTATTTTGTCAAATCTTAAGTGATTTCAAATTAAATATTTTCAAACGATATTTCATCAAAAAGTCCGGTTTGTACAAAATAAGTGGTGATCTAAAGATTTAATGTTATGTCATGGTATGATTTTTTCTTTAAAATCAAGATCTTACAAAATGAAATTTTTTCTGTTCTTGTTTGAGTGTGAAATTGTTTTATTTTACTTAAAGATCTCTTAAAAACTATCATACCAGACACTAACAATCTTTAATGTCTTAATCTGTTCCTTATCTGTCATTTTTCAAAATCAAATCTTGCCACGTCTTTCCCTAAAATTTTATAAATAATTTAAATCAACTGGGATCACAAATCTCAATTGGTTTGAAATTTTTGATCAGGGGAGAGATCGTGATTTAAATCTCTTGTCTTTTTTAATTGAATTGGTTTTAGTCCTTTAAAGGCACTCATGCCTCCATGTGCCAAACGATTTTAAATATACAATGCACATGTTGAGGGGGAGCATTTATCCAAAAACCAGAAGAGTTGTTAAATCAGGCACATTTTCTCTCATGTTTTCTAAACCTCATTAAATCACTTGGGATCCAAAATCTCAAAGGGTTTTATATTTTTGATCGGGGGAGAGATTGTGATTTAATATGAAATTTGATAAAAGATGATCGTTTTGATTCAAAGTGCAAGTTCTCTCTAATATGTGCCACTCTTTCGTATATCGAGGCACATATTGAGGGGGAGCGAATGGTTTATATTGGCAATCATGAAAAGTACGTCAAAGAACTCTTTCCTCTATGTGATAAAATGATTTCAAATATCAAAAGCACATATTGAGGGGGAGAATTTACCAAGAAAATCAAATGGCTTTTTCCATGGAAATTGTGTCAAGAAATTATTTCAAAGAACTCTTGCCTCCATGTGCTAAACAATTTCAAAATCTTATGCACATGTTGAGGGGGAGCGTTTCTAAATGATCAAAACAATTAAGGTACAAAATGCTTTGATATTATATCACAAGTACCTTGATTGATTTTTCAAATGATTTTTCAATTGGTTTCACGGAAGAATGAACTGTACCGAAAGACCGACCATTTTACTTTATGAATGGAGTTATAAGGTTGGTGAGGTTAGGTACTAGTTCCCACGATCCCGCCAGAGCCGGAGGGATCTACCCAGGGACAATCCACTAGATAGTGTAGAGTCCTTAGGTATGATTAAAAAAGGAGAAAAATGAGAAATGGGAAGAGTGCGGACTAAGACTGAGCTAGCACTGGAATAAACCCAACAAGGTTCTAGTAATGAAGTCTCGGTAAGCACTGAAGGGGTTGAAGAATGAAAAAGAAATGAATGTGAAAAAGGGTGAAAATAAATAGCCCTCCAATAATTCAACCTTAGGGCAGTAACCGGGTTCAATACATTTGCTACTGGTGGTTACTAAGGTAACACTAGTATTGAAGACAAGACGTCATAGAACCAGTGACGCACTGCACTAAACTTCCCAAGCTACTCAGGTTCCTCTTAAAAGGACTTGTTTCATTCTCACGGGGAACCTACATAATCTATCGACGTTCTCTTAGAGATTGTTGATATTGAAGAAGGAAAACCTCTCCGTAGTCTCCGACATAGGAAACCAAATGTGCACTATTGAGTCTAGAGCCATGTAAGATCTTTGTTTATCACAAGTTAGGCATAAAGAGATAAGGTTTAGAGAGAGAAAGTGGGAGAGGATGGGAACTTTAGAGAGACAAAGAAAAATGTATTATGAAAGCTCCAACCCTTTGCCTTGGAGGGCAAAGGGTATTTATAGGATACAATCTTAGACGCCTCTATTAGGCTGTGGATCAGGTATACAGTGGGTATAGACCCGTCCGTCCTCTACGGTGTTACAAAGTAAACTAAATACTAACACTGAATTACTATGACTATGAGCTTTCTAACGAGTATACATACTTGAGGTGACCGACACTTTAAGTACTGGATTTACTAAATCCTAACAATCTCCCCCTAAGGGAGGTCGCCTCAACTTACAATAATTATAAACTGATATAATATTTCATTGTTCTTGGTTACTTTGATTAAGCACTTTTGTTCTTTAGCTCGTAGTCTTTGATTCATCATGTTCTGCATGTTTTGTTAATTCAAGAGGAGGTCTTTAACTGATCCACATGATGTTTGAGTTTTTGAACCAGCTTTGAGATCATTAGCAACCATAAATCTCTGACTCTTCCATTGTGGTGTTGATAGTATGTGAAGTTGTCACTTTTGGACCGACATGCTCACATTCTGGATCATGATAACTTCTTATCAGAGTAGCGGAAGCTTTTAGCTGATTCATGATATTTGCAGCAGCTAAGCAGAAGCATGGAGTGAAAATATCAGAGTCATTAATGCACTAATCATGATTTCTTTGGAAATGAATGTGTTGTGTGAGCATGCGACTTATGGATTGACTGCTTCATTCTGATCAACTGCAAATGTAGGGCGTACCTGCATACAACAGTTAGCAATAAAGTGTACGAAGGTGTCTTTGATCACTTTCGTTGAATTGAGGTACACGACCCACGGTTCCCTGTTGATCAGTACAAGTACTGCCTGTGATCAGGTATAATTCTGAAGAATTTTCCTTGACAGGGTTTCGCAGCTGCTCTAGCGGTTCTCAAACCGGAACGTCTCAAAGAAGACAACACAGAGTGAGTGAACCAGCGAATAGAGATTCACTGATTGATGAAAAGAGATTTGAAGAACAATCGTGTATTGCTCAATAGAAATTGTTTTTGCAATACAACGAAGGTTTTAATGAAAATCAATTATCAATCATAAATCACCTTTTGATTTGAAATATTCGTACACGGTCGATGAGCTAAAGAAAAGAGTTTTAAGCACAACAACCGGTTTTTCAAAGGTATCCGTCAATCCATTTCCTGGACCAAGGTTGATTCAAGATTGAATCGCCCCATCGTTTCTATCCAGTTGTCACAAGCTTGATCTTTTGCAAGATCTCACATGTTACCCACCAAGAGCTTGTTTGATGTTGGCTCTAGAAGGATTTCCATCTTCATTGTGAATATTTACATATCACTCAGATGTTCTGGCAATACCACAAGGATAATGCGTAGGACTCAAGATATAATCTCTCTTTCCACATTGTGTGAAACAGAGAGTCTTCATTCAGAGTGTCCTAAGGAGATTTATTGATGATCTCGTGGCTCTAGACTCAATTTGTGCATATTTGGATCCTGTGCCGGAGACTAGGGAGAGGGTCTCCTTCTTCAATATCAACAATCTCTAAGAGAAAGTCTATAGATTATGTTGGTTCCCTGTGAGAATGAAACAAGCCCTTTTAAGAGGAACTTGAGTAGTTTGAGAAGTTTTAGTGTAGTGCGTAACTGGGTCCATGACGTCTTGTCTTCAATACCGATGTTACCATCAGTAGCATATGAATTGAACCCGGTTTCTGCCCTAAGGTTGAATAATTGGAGGGCTATTTGTTTTCACCCTTTTCTCATTCAATTCTTTTTCATTCTTCAACCCCTTCAGTGCTTACCGAGACATCATAGCTAGAACCTTGTTGGGTTTATTCCAGTACTAGCTCAGTTTCAGTCGGCACTCTTCCCATATCTCAATTTTTCTCCTTTTATAATCATACCTAAGGACTTCTACACTAACTAGTGGATTGTCCCTGGGTAGATCCCTCCGGTTCTGGCGGATCATGGGAACAAATACCTAACCTTATTATCCTTATATCACCATACATAAAGTAAAGTTGGTCGGTCTATTTGGTATTGTTCATCTGCCATTGGAACCAATTGAAAGCCATTTGAAAATCAATCCAGATACTTGTGATATATAATCAAAGCATTTTGTACCTGAATTGTTTTTGATATTTTTAGAAGAAGAGCTCCCCCTCAACATGTGCATCAAGTGTTTGAAATCATTTTGCACACGGAGGCAAGAGAAAGAACTAACTTCTTTTGATTACCATTTTCTAAAAGATATCAACATCACTTCCCTAATAAAGCATATAAGGGAAGGATGAGGTTTTCATAAACATGCTCCCCCTCAATATGTGCCTCGAAGTTTGAAAGAGTTTTGCACATATTAAAGGGAACCTGCACTTAGAGACAATTCAATCACGTTTCAATAATTTAAGGTTTAAAGTAGATGCTCCCCCTCAACATGTGCATCAGAAACTTGAAATTTTTTGTCACATGCGGGGAGGAAAACTTGCTAAACACATATGAACCCATTTATCGAGTTATCAATTTAAATCCAATTTAAATGACAAATTCTCCCCCTATCACAATTATCAAATCATTTGATATTTGCGATCTCTGTAGATTTAAATTAATTTTGAAAAGCATTTAAGGAGAATTGTGACTTGATTACGAAAACTTTTTAATAGATAAGGATCGGAATTTGAGACTTTAAACTGCATTGATTAAACATGCATGATTATCTTTTGAAAATAATTGTATGACAAATAACCTTTTGATTTAATTGACATCATTCTCCCCCTCAATCAATGACATAAGTTGTTGATTGAGAGATAGATACAAAATTGTAAGACAGGATGATTTTCAAACTTGAGTCCGAGTTATTTTACAAAGCAATTAGTTTTCATTAGATAGCAGATAAATGTTTATAGAATCAGAGCATGAGATTTGAAAAATATGATAAAACATGGCTCTGTTCTTTCTTTGAAAAGCGGGTTACTGTCTGAAATGACAATAAACCAACATTTTTCTCCATCTCGTTTTTTTTTTTTTTTTTTTTTTTTTTTTTTTTTTTTTTTAAATTCGAACTTCATCTAGAGACCCGTGCCATTCTTTGAGTGACAATTCAAAGTCCGTAGATGTTATCGAACTGACAAGAAAAACATGATAAATAACCAATATTTTTGAAGATTTTCAAGTTTTTCTGATTTTTATGGATTTTGAAAAGTTTTATATTTTTCTATTTTTGTTTTGTTGGTTTTGTATATTTTTATTTGGTTTTTGAAAAGATATATACGAAGAATAGATAGAGTCGAACACCTT
Source organism: Chrysanthemum seticuspe (assembly GCA_019973895.1). Taxonomy (NCBI): domain Eukaryota; kingdom Viridiplantae; phylum Streptophyta; class Magnoliopsida; order Asterales; family Asteraceae; genus Chrysanthemum; species Chrysanthemum seticuspe. Next base: position 137,666,767 of record BPTQ01000003.1, read on the forward strand.
TACTCCTCGACGTCTTCCTGAAGACGTTTGAGCGTTTCTGGTTGAAGGCTCTTTAAGCCTAGTCGTGGAAGAATAAACTCAAAGCGTTCTCGAGAAAGAGCTTTGGTGAAGATGTCTGCTAGTTGATATTCAGTCCTTACGAAGTATAGTTCAAACACACCGTTTTCAACTTGTTCTTTGATGAAATAGTGTCAAATGTCGATGTGCTTTGCTCTAGAGTGTTGAACATTGTTGCACCAGAGAGCAATGGCACTTTTGTTATCACAATACATAGGAACTTTGTTGAATACAAAGCCATAGTCAGATAATTGGGATCTCATCCATAAGATTTGAGCACAACAAGATGACATGGCTATGTATTCAGCCTCTGTAGAGGATATGGAAGTGCTCATTTGTTTCTTTGAAGACCAGCTTACGAGCTTGTCACCTAAAAATTGAGCACCACCTGAAGTACTTCGACGAGTGTCTTGACATCCTGCATGGTCAGCATCTGCATAGGCTGTTAGAGACATACTGGAGTCCTTCGGATACCAAAGTCCCATGTTAATGGTTCCTTGGAGATATCGAAAGACTCGTTTAACCGCTTCAAGGTGCTTTTTGGTAGGCTTAGCTTGGTATCTAGCACACATGCATACAGCGAACAAAATGTCTGGTCTACTGGCTGTGAGGTACATCAGGGATCCAATCATACTACGATATTTCATTTGATCTACTATTATCCCTGAGTGGTCCTCATCCAGTTTTGTACGCTCCACCATAGGAGTGTCAACAGGGTCACTAGAGGTAAATCCAAATTTCTTTAAGATTTCATTAGCGTATTTAGATTGATTTATACAAATGCCTCCGGGACTTTGTGAAATTTGTAATCCCAAGAAAAATGACATTTGTCCCATCATTGACATTTGAAATTTGGAGCCCATCTCCATAGAAAAACGATCACATTCATTAGGGTCAGTCATGGCAAAAATAATATCATCAACGTAAATTTGAACGTGAATTAAATGTTTGCCAGACTTTCTGGTGAACAATGTTGGATCAACTGCTCCTTTGCTAAATCCAGTGGATAGAAGAAACTTTGATAGCGTATCATACCATGCCCTTGGAGCTTGCTTCAAACCGTAAAGGGCCTTTTTCAAGCGATAGACATGAGTAGGATGCTCTGGATTCACAAAACCTTCTGGTTGGCTGACGTATACGACTTCTTTAAGATCTCCGTTGAGAAAAGCCGTCTTTACATCCATCTGATAGACAATCATATTCTTACTTGCAGCATTAGCCAGGAAGATTCTGATTGCTTCGATGCGTGCAACAGGAGCAAAAGATTCCTCAAAGTCGATACCTTCTTCTTGACGATAACCTTTAGCAACTAACCGTGCCTTATTTTTCAAAACATCACCGTGCTCATCAAGCTTCACTTTGAAGATCCACTTGAGAGCAATGATCATTGCACAATCTGGAACTGCTACTAATTCTCATACATCTAGACGATCGAACTCATGAATTTCTTCTTGCATTGCATTAAACCAGCTGTCCTCAGACATTGCAGTTTTAACATCTTTTGGTTCGATCTTGGAGAGTACTGAATTGAAGAAGCACCATAAGGCATCAGTAGCTAATTGTTTTCGAGTTGATACGGAACGAGAAGGATTCCCGATGATGTTATCCAATGGATGGTCATGTGTCCATTTTCTAAGGTGTTCGTGTGGTTGTTGTTGAAGGACTGATGTAGCAGATCTAATATCCCCTGATGAAGGTGGTTCAGGTGTTGGTTCAGGGGCAAAGATGTTTTCAAACGGAGAATCTTTGGGAGTAGCAAAGGGATTAACTTCATCATTGGTTCCAGAAACAATTCCATGATGTACATTCGATGATTGATGATTTGTAGATGAGACAGAGTGATCAGCAGCAGGCGCTTCTTGACTTAATGATATTGAAACTGAGGGGTTGACTTCATTGACCGGGATAAGAGCAGCCTCTGATGTTGAACTTGACAGAGCATTGGTACTTGACTCATACAGTTCATCAAACATTGGATCAAACAATTTCTTCAAATCATCTTCAGATGGAGGTACATATGGAGTTGCTGGAGAGGAATTCGGTACAAGGGATGAACCAATGGGACTGTTTTGAAGTGCGGGTCCAGAACTGGATTGTCCAGGAGCCATTTGACCGGTCAGCTCATCGAACGTGACGTGAATTGTTTCCATGATATTTCGGGTTCTCTTGTTGTAGATTCTGTAACCCTTCTTGTTTGGTGCATAACCAACAAAAACTCCAATATCTGCCTTTGCTCTTAATTTTCCTAAGTCTTGACCGTCATTCGTTGGATAGCACAAGGCACCAAACACACGAAGGTAGGAGAGATCAGGTTTTCGTTTATGAACTAGTTCATATGGAGTTTTTCCATGAGAGGTGTGTATAAGGGAACGATTTTGGGTGTAGCAAGCAGTGGCAATGGCTTTAGCCCATAAAAACATTGGAACCTTTGAATAAATTAGCATTGTTCTTGCGGCTTCCCCAAGAGTTCAATTTCGTCTTTCAACTACACCGTTCTGTTGAGGAGTTCGTGGAACACTTCTTTGATGACTGATTCCAATACTTTCATAAAACTGAATTAAGTCTTTGTTAACAAACTCTGTGCCATTGTCAGTTCGAACAATCCTGACAATGTTGTTGAGTCGAAATTGAAGCTGTTTGATGAGTTTGATGATGACATCTGGAGTTTCATCCTTTGTCCTCAAAAACTTAACCCAAGTAAATCGAGAGTAGTCATCAACAACTACTAGAATATATTTCTTCCCATTTATCGTTTGCACTCTCATTGGTCCGCACAGATCCATATGAAGGGTATGAAGAACTTTCATTACTGAGTTTGTGGGTTTTGGTTTGTGGGCATATTTCGTGCTTTTTCCCAATTGGCACGCTGAACAAAGGTGATCTTTTTCATATTTTAATCTGGGTAAGCCTCTGACAAGATCCTTTCTGGCAAGGTTATTAATGGTTCCAAAGTTCAAGTGATTGAGACGACGATGCCATAACCATGACTTTGTTTTCGAAGCCTTTGACAACAAGCAGATTGGAGAGGACTTCATCATGTCTTCGATAGAGATGGTGTATAGGTTTGAACCACGAGTTCCTCTTAACAATTCCACACCATCAAGTTCTCTAACGAAACAAGTATGTTTTCTAAAAGCCACTTCAAGATCGGAATCACAGAATTGACCAACAGAGAACAAGTTGTGACCAAGACCTTCCACATAGTATACCCGGGAAATTACACTATCTCCAACCACATAATCTCCATAACCCATAATAGCTACAAAATGGTCGTTTCCGAATCTAACTGTCTCGATGAATTTACTCACGAAGTTCATGAGCCGCGACCGGTCTCCAGTCATATGCTTGGAATAGCCTGAGTCCAGGTACCACAGAACGATTTGAACGATCTGCAGTTGAACACAGACAAGAATGGATGACTGGATAATTGGGATCCCCATGCAAGAACGGGTTCCATTTGGTTAGTAACAGTGATTGGGACACCCACATCAGAAATATAATCAATGGAATCATTAGGAATAGATGCAGTACTTGTGTCTGTATTTGTCCTATTCAAAGTATGTTCACTTCTTAAGGAAATAGTTCTACCAGTAGGCATCCATTTTCTAGAGGGCATTGTCTGATTAACCTTATGGCCAACAGGTATCCATTGATAACCTATCTTACTAAAAGTTCTTCCTGTGGGCTTCCACTGTTTTCTAACTTTCTTTAGCCTTTGCCTTTTTGACTTCTTAGCATGATATTTTGCTTTAACAATGTTAACTGGAGATTTGACAGTTTTAGACAAAACATTCACACCACATTCATGATTAGTAACAGAATTCAAGCAGACATCATTACAAGGTTTGCAAATAGTATCAGAATTTGAATTAATTACAGTACGCCTATGGCAAATACTAGAATCAACACGATTCGTTTTATTCTGCTCAAACTTAAAGTTCCTAGGTTGGTCTTCTACTCTCTTCCAATGCACATTCTTAGCTTGCGAGGTCCTATCATTCCTTGTATTGTCTTGAGACTTTGACCTGCTCGCTTTATTGTCACTGATTACTCCTGTAGAGGGAACAGGAACATTAGTTGGTTTTGCTACTCTTTGCATCTCCTGTTTAGATGTGCTGGGATCTGAATTACATGCAGGCACACTAAGGTTCACTTTCTTAACACTAGAAGTTCTGGGATTTGTACTCCTAGGAGGCACACAAGGGTTCGCATTCTTAGCTTTAACAGATTTGGAATCTGAACTACTTGAGGGTATACTACAGTTCACATTCAAAACATCGGGCATCGAATGGATATCATACTTGGCACTAGGCATAGAACACGGAATCAAAGGATTAACTCTCTCACCTAAGGACTTAGGGCATATTGTGATTAAGCATTCTAGAATTTCTTGAGATCGTTTGGCATATAAGCATGCATGCCCAATTGCATTGTCAAGTGGTTTCTCTACCTTATCCTCTTCAACAATCTCACGGAGACATTCTAGACAATCCTTAAGGGATGAGAAGTATGTTTGAATAGCAAGTTTGTTATTCCTGAGATGAGGGGGGACATATTTCACAAACAAATCATATTTATTACAAGAGTGAACCTTTGATACCCCATTCTCCCCATTGGTCATTGGCATTTTCCCTTTTACCTGGCTCTTCAGATTCTCAATTTCCTTTTGCAATGAAGCTATTTCTTCGTTGTTTTTGTTACGAGTGACCTTTATTGATTCAAATAACTCATTGAAATGACGTTTAACCTTTTCATTTTCTTCTAAAAAACTTTCGTTTTCCTTTTGTAATGCATTTACTACGTTTTGAAGATGAAACGTTTAAGAATTCTGAGAATCTAAAGGAGGAGGCATTTGGGAGCCATTCACATTGTTCTTTTGACCCTTTAATTGAGAGATTTGGGCTTTCAACTTTCTGATCGTGTTACAATGAGCTTGAATTTGTTCATCACGTTTGTTAATTTGAAAAGCTGCATCAAACTCTGGAGCATCTGAGGATGTCTTGATATTTGAAGTTTTGACATTTTCTTTAAGACGTTGATATTTTAGTTGTAAATTAAAATGCTCAACCTCTAGTTTAGAAAAATATTTAACCAAATTGTCGTGATCATCCAGTTCAATTTTCTCATTTATTTTAGAATTAGTTTTTTCAAGCTCAATGACACGATCATGGGAGACTTTCAGAGCAACAGATAATTCATGAAATTGTGAAGCATTAATGGAATGATTTGTAGCAGTGTAAAACACATCTTGAGTAATACATTCAGAAATAAGATTCTCATTCAAGGTATGCAAGTTCTTCCTCTCAATCTCACTATATTTAAGTTCTCTCTCATAGTCACTAACCTCAACAATCATCGCATCAAATTCCTTTTCCATTTCTTTAATATCAGAATTAATTCCAATTTTAAGACTCTCAAATTGACCTTTTAATTGTTTGAAGAAAGGCATGACCTCGGTTAAATAACATTCTTTGGTTTGCTCAAAGCCCCTTTCCCCCTCAGTTATCCCTGTAGGTGTGATTCTCTTCTTACACGTTTTCTCAAAATCAACAAACACCTGATAAACAACATATAGGCTGATTAAGGTCCTGCTATTAGTGGAAATAGATCTAGGAACTAGGTGCATTGGTGTATTAGGAGGATACACAGTTGCTTTTGGCAATTTCCTAAGGGGAGGGTTAGAAACAACAAGATTCTCTGCTTTTTGCTTATCTAAATCCATTTTCAAGAACACTTGTTCAGGAGTTAGAAGTGTCTGAGTCTTAAACTTGTTTAAGGAGATCCAGTTTTCCTTAGTGTAATCATGAGGTTTGATCGTTATGTTATTCTTTTTACACACAGGATTTTCTAGCTTCTTGTTCATTTTCTCCCTAGTGACTTCATCTGATTTCTTATCTTCCTCAGTGCACTCAGCGCAACTAGGTTTCTGCCTAGGCTTAAGGATTTCATTACCATCATAAAGTACCTTATGAGCAGCTCTAGCCTTTTTAATAATCTCTGGACTTGGTTCCTCAACAAGGGAACGCTATGCTTATCGCTTAAGACTCTATGCTTAGTGATCATGTGAGCAGTCTGAATGGTATTCCCTTGTACGTACAACTTATTCTCAAGTTTGTTTTTCAAAGTTTTTAGATTGGAAAAATCATTCAAAAGTTTTGATTCCTTAGCATTGAATTCTTGCTTAAGCATTTTCACATTTTCTTGAAGTTCTTGTTTTTGCTTAGCAGATTTAGAAAGCTTTTCTTGTAAGGAGTTTAACTCTTGTTTTAATACTTCTTCTCTAAAATTAATTTTTCTAATAATTGTACGCATTTGGTTATCCATATCCTGCTCACGGGTAGTTAATTCAAACTTAGCACGCTGTTCATAAATAGCAACTTGTTCCTTATAGGTATTAAGCTCAGTGGTCAAGGAATCATCAGGCACAAATGCAGTGTATTCATCAGGCATGCATTCATTGTTAATTGCCGAAGATTCATCACTAGGTACAACAAGACTGTCATCTTGTTTCACATATTGTTCATATGGGATAACATTGTTATTTTCAATATCTGACTCAATGACTTCAGTAGATTGTACTTCATGGTGAATCTTTTGCTCATCAACCACATCATATAGTTTGAGTACCTCTTTAATGATGGATTCCTTGGATGGACTGGCTTGTTGAGATGAAGAGGTCATTGGAGAGATATTAGCCATGAAGATAGTTTGTGCACATGGTTCATCATCAACGTCCGAGTCAAATGCATGACAGTCTGCAACTTGAAAGGCGTTGGGATTGTTCTGAGCAGCATGCACTGGTTGTTCGTCCACATCTCCATCATATGTTCTAGTATTCCCATCAGTCAAGAACAACAACTCCTCTTCATTCAACATTATACCATTATCTTGTGCTTGAACCAACAACATCTTGTCCCTGAAGTATTCTGCGTTTTGAGGGCGTTTTGGTTGAGTACAGTTCCTAGCAATGTGCCCTTCTCCACCACAGTTGTAGCACTTGATTGGCTTTGCTTGACCCTGGTTTCCATTCCTTCCCCAATTCTGATTTGCAGAATAGCCTCTACCAGCTCCACCTCTTACTTGTTTGTACTGCCTTTCTTGAACTGGTTGTACTGTAACCTTTCCATCTCTGACCAAAGCATGGTTGTGTAGATTGGATGCAATCCTAATTTCATTGTTAGTGTGAAGTCTGTTGGTATGTGGAGAGAAGGTTAAGTTTTGTTTAACCATAAGAGCCAATTTATTGATAAAGTGCTCCATGACTGCATCAGAATTAGGTTGCTTATATCCCGAATCAGGAACGGGCTTGTGATTATCATTTCCAGTGGGTGTGACTTGTGATGCTTTGGTGAAGAATGCAGTTGTATTATTTGATGAGCTTGTTTCTCCTGGTTGAGATTTGAACTGTTCAAGAATCCTTTTTTCAAACATAGCATGTTTCTCATTCTGAAGAAGGAAGGCATACAATTGCTCATAGTTGGTGTTCTTAAGTCCTTTGGTAAGCTTCACAGAAGTGACAAACTTGCGGCATTCGGGATTCATGTTGTTTACGAATTTTGAGTTCAGCTGAATGTTTGGCATAGTCATCTTGATATTCCTCATATCATTCACCAGCTTGTGGAATCTCACGTAATATTCATAGACACTTTCTTCAGGTTTCATCTTAAAGTGCTCGAATTCATCATACAGCTGTGATTCTCTATCTTCTATAGTCAATTCAGAACCCTAGAGAAGCATCTTGACATTATCCCAAACCGCCTTGGCTTCTGTGTTGTGATTGATCAGCTTGTAGATATCTTTTGGAAGACCCTGAAGTATGATGTTAGAAGCCCTGATGTCAGCATCAAATCTCTTTTTCTCCTTATCACTCAGCTCATCATATGTCTTTGGTCTGTCTAATCCAAAGATCATTGTACCATCTGCTGCAGTATCAATTAAGTCTCTTGTGGTCTCAACCTGATAAGGTCCTTCATCAATTGACTTAAGGATGTTAACCCCATTCTCCTTTCCTAAGTAGTACAACCTGATTCTTTGTGACCAAGATTCATAGTCAGTTCTATCAAGCATAGGAGGACGAGTATCAGATCCTGCAGCTTGCACATCATCAGCAACGGAAGACATGTTTAAATTCTACGGGATTTTACAAATCTTTGACTTAACCGGGAAATAGATTCTTTCACGGGATTTTTCAAAATCAAGAGAGAAACCGTAAAACTTATACACTTATGCGTAGACAACAACTTTATGCGTAGCAGCTTAGGCGTAACAACAAACTTACGCGTAGACACAAGCTTACGCGTAGACAGAGCTTACGCGTAGTCTAGAGATTACGCGTAGGCTTAAGTTTATGCGTAAACCAAAGCTTAGGCGTAAGAACCTTATGCGTAAGTTTCCCTTAGGCGTAAGACAAGCTTATGAGTAAGAAAAGGCTTATGCTTAAGACTTTTTACGCGTAAGTTTTATGCTTATGCGTAAAATTAGGGTTTTACCCACAAAAATCTCTTACACTTCACAGTGCATGAGATATCCAAAGTCGAAGTGTTTTTCAGGCTTATCCAAGCAAGAAGAACACTGAGTAACCACCAGAAATGAAGATCTCGTGAAAAACACTTTACACGTAGGATTCAGCTTACGCGTAGAACTAGGGTTTTCATATGCGTAGGAAGTACAGATTTTGCCAAACACGTTTTTATGATCAAAACCGTTTAGGAAACCTGATTATAATGATGATACAACCTTAAAAACATCAAAACAACAAAGCTTGAAGATCAAAACCCCGATTCTCTCTTACGCGTAAGATCGTACACTCGAATCCAAACACGCATAAAAACCAAGAAAAACTCGTAAAGTTTGAACCTTTTTGCAAGAAACTGAAATTTAAGCACTCAATAAACCTTAACCCACAAGAATCTTGGATTAAAAAGTGAAAAATTTAAAGCTTTAAAGGTACAAAAACTCGTATACGAGACCACGCATAACCACCACGATACGCGTACAAAAACCAAACCTTATCCCAAAAATAACAATCAAACCAAGAACTTGAGAGATGGATGATCAAACCATGGCTCTTGATACCATTTGTAAGATCTTTGTTTGTAACAAGTTAGGCATAAAGAGATAAGGTTTAGAGAGAGAAAGTGGGAGAGGATGGGAACTTTAGAGAGACAAAGAAAAATGTATTATGAAAGCTCCAACCCTTTGCCTTGGAGGGCAAAGGGTGTTTATAGGGTACAATCTTAGACGCCTCTATTAGGCTGTGGATCAGGTATACAGTGGGTAAAGACCCGTCCGTCCTCCATGGTGTTACAAAGTAAACTAAATACTAACACTGAATTACTATGACTACGAGATTTCTAACGAGTATACATACTTGAGGTGACCGACACTTTAAGTACTGGATTTACTAAATCCTAACAAGCCAAGAGATCATCCACAATATCTCATTAGGACACTATTCTTGAAGACTTGCTGTTTCACACAATGTGGAAAGTAAGAATATATTAAGAGTCCTACGCATTATCCTTGTGGTATTGCCAGAACATCCGGGTGATATGAAAAAATATTCACAATGAAGATGGAAATCCTTCTAGAGCCAACATCAAACAAGCTCTTGGTGGGTGACATGTAAGATCTTTTCTAAAGATCAAGCTTGTGAAAACTGGATAGAAATGATGGGGAGATTCAATCTTGAATCAACCTTGGTCCAGGAAATGAATTGACGAATACTTTTGGAAAAAGCATTCGATGTGCAAATCTTCTTTTCTCTAGCGCATCGAATGTGTATTTATATTTTCAAACACAAAAAGTATCTCTGATTGAAAAAAATACTTTTGGAAAAACCGTTCTGTAAGATATAACTTTTCACATACACATCAATCCATAACAACAAGGTGGCGAATAAGTGGGATTCTAGAGAGAGAAAGTTAGAGGTTTAGGGAACTTAGTGAGAGAAAGTGAAAGATATTATTATGAGCTCCAACTCTCTACCTTGGAAGGTAGAGAGTATTTATAGTCTTACATAAATCGCCACACATCGGGCTGTGGATCAGGCATACAGTGGGTAAAGACCCGTCCGTCCTCCACGGTGTTACTTAACTAAATACTACTTAACTTAAAAGAACTACGACTACGAGCTTTCTAACGATTACATATACTTGAGGTGACCGACTCTTTAATACCTGGAATTTCTAATTCCTAACAATCTCCCCCTAAGGGAGGTCACCTCAATCATGTACCAAAATTACATTGAATACAAATAGATATTACATTAACAATTGATCTTGCATTCTTGATGTAGTCCTTTGCTCCTAAGCTCGTAGTCATTGATTCTTCACATTGCATGTTTGGTTACTTCAAGTGGAGGTCTTTTACTGATCCACGTGATAATAATTTTGAGCCATCTTTTGAGATCATCAGCAATCAACAATCTCTGACACATCCTTTGTGGTGTTGGTATTATGTGATGTTGTGACTTTAGGACCGACATGCTCACCTTCTGGATCATGATATCTTCTCATCAGAGTAGCGGAAGCATTTGTTGAATCATGATATTGGCAGCAGCGTAGCAGAAGCATGGAGTGAAAATATCAGAGTCATTGATGCACTAATCATGATTTCTTTTGAGATGAATGTGTTAAGTGAGCATGCGGCTATGGATTGACCGCTTCATTCTGATCAGCTGCAAACGTCGGGTGTACCTGCATACAACAGTTAGCAATAAATCGCACGAAAGTGTCTTTGATTACTTTCGTTGAATTGAGGTACACGGCCCACGGTTCCCCGTTGATCAGTACATGTACTGCCTGTGATCAGGTATAATTCCGAAGAATTTCCTTGACAGGGTTTCGCAGCTGATCTAGCTGTTCTCAAACCGGAACGTCTCAAAGAAGACAACACGGAGTGAGTGAACCAGCGAATTTTAAGTCCACTGATTGATAAAAAGAGATTTGAAAAACAGTCGTGTATTGCTCAATAGAAATTGTTTTTGCAATACTACGAAGGTTTTATTGAAAATCAATTATCAATCATAAAAACACCTTTTGGTTTGAAAAATGAGTACACGGTCGATGTGCTAAAGAAAAGAGTTGTTAAGCACAAAGACCGGTTTTTCAAAGGTATCCGTCAATCCATAACCTGAACCAGGATTGATTCAAAAGATTGAATCTCCCCATTGTTTCTGTTCAGTTGTCACATGGTTGATCTATTAGATAGATCTCACATGCTACCTACCAGGAGCTTGTTTGATGATGGCTCCAGAAGGTTTTCCATCTTCATTGTGAATATGTATACACATCACTCAGATGTTCTGGCAATACCACAAGGATAATGCGTAGGACTCAAGATATAATCTCTCTTTCCACATTGTATGAAACAGAGAGTCTTCATTGAAAGTGTCCTAATGAGATTTATTGATGATCTCGTGGCTCTAGACTCAATATGTGCATATTTGGATCCTGTGTCGGAGACTAGGGAGAGGGTCTCCTTCTTCAATATCAACCATCTCTAAGAGAAAGTCGATAGATAATGTCGGTTCCCCGTGAGAATGAAACAAGTCCTTTTAAGAGGAACTTGAGTGGTTTGGAAAGTTGAAGTGCAGTGTGTCACTGGGTCCATGACGTCTTGTCTTCAATACCGATGTTACCATCAGTAGCATATGAATTGAACCCGGTTTCTGCCCTAAGCTTGAATAAATGGAGGGCTATTTGTTTTCACCCTACTCTCATTCAATTCTTTTTAATTCTTCAACCCCTTCAGTGCTTACCGAGACTTCATAACTAGAACCTTGTTGGGTTTATTCCAGTACTAGCTCAGTCTTAGTCCGCACTCTTCCCATATCTCATTTTTCTCCTTTTATCATCATACCTAAGGACTTCTACACTAACTAGTGGATTGTCCCTGGGTAGATCCCTCCGGTTCTGGCGGATCATGGGAACCAATACCTAACCTTATCATCCTTATATCACCGTACATAAAGTAAAGTTGGTCGGTCTATTTGGTATTGTTCATCTGCCATTGGATCCAATTGAAAACCATTTGAAAATCAATTCAGATACTTGTGATATATTATCAAAGCATTTTGTATCTGAATTGTTTTTGATATTTTTAGAACGAGAACTCCCCCTCAACATGTGCAATAAATATTTGAAAATGTTTTGCACACGGAGGCAAGAGAAAGAATTAACTTCTTTGATTACCATTTTCTAAAAGATATCAACATCACTTCCCACATCAAATCAAGTAGAAATAGCATTTCCGGGAAGGATGAGGTTTCCATAAATTCGCTCCCCCTCAATATGTGCCTCGAGATTTGAAAAGAGTTTTGCACATACTAGAGGGACCTTGCACATTGAGATAAGTTGATCACATTTCAAATCATAGGTTTAAGATAGATGCTCCCCCTCAACATGTGCATGGAAAATTTGAAATCGTTTGTCACATGTGGGCAGGATAGCATGTACATCCTTATAAAACCATTTACCTAATTATCAGTTTAAATCCAATTTAAATCACACATTCTCCCCCGATCACAATTGTCAAATCATTTGAGATTTGTGATCTCTTATTGATTTAAATTGATTTTGAAAGCTTTTAAGGGGAATTGTGACTTGATTATGAAAGCATTTTAACTGATAAGGATCGGATTTTAAGACTTTAAACTCCATTGATAAAAACATGCATGTACATCTTTTGAAAACAATTTAATGCCAAATAACTTTTTAATTTAATTGAAATCATTCTCCCCCTCAATCAATGACATAGGTTGTTGATTGAGAGATAGAGATTTTGACAAATAAGTCCTGATGATTATCAAAAATAGAGATCGAGTTATTTTTCAAAGCATTTAGTTTTCAGCAGATAAATGTTTATAGAATCAGAGCATGGAATTTTGAAAACATGATAAAACATGGCTCTGTTCTTTCTTTTAAAACCGGGTTATTGCCTGAAAAATGACAATAAACCATTTTCTCTTTCTCCCAAAAATATTTTTTGATTTTTTTTTTTTTTTTTTTTTT
>BPTQ01000003.1:137685489-137834836 GCA_019973895.1 Chrysanthemum seticuspe
ATTCGTTTTTGTTCTTGAATTTCTTTTACACTTTTACGAATTCGTTCTTAAATTACGTTTCCTTAGTTTTGAGAACTCTCTAAAAAGATTAGACTTTTGAAACTTTTTGTTTGAACTTTTGTTCAACATGTATGTTCCTTTGTGGTAAGTCTGACGAGTGTACCAGTGGTTTGTGGCTCAGAATTCGCTATTCGTATCGTAAGGGGAACAACTCCTTGGTTTAGGTCTCCATTAATTTTTCCGATCTTTACGAATATTCCACGAAATACTACCATTACTTTAGGAATTCGGATCCGTCTTTGGATCAACGCAACTCACGTGACTCCTTCTATTCTTTAGTTTACTTTAGTGATCCCTTTTCTACTTATTCTTTGTTTTACTAGGGTTTACGTTTCTCTTTTTGTATTAATAGTGAGGAGTACTAATGTTCTTCCTTTTGACCTAAAGGAACTTGTTCAAATTCGGAGTCTGAAACAACTGAGGGCTTGTTCAGAAGACCTTTTTCCTAAATCTATTCGTCTTTCGCCTTTTATAACAACTTTGTTTGGGAGGGGAAACCTTTTACGGATCTCGCTGACACATAGGAGGATTACTTGTTCAAGGAAATCCAGTTTTCCTTCTTGTAATCATGAGGAGTGATAATTATGTTTTTCTCTTTGCATTTGGGATCATTTTGTTTCTTATTCATCTTTTCCCTAGTGATTTCATTTGATTTCTTATCTTCCTCAGTGCACTCAACGCAACTAGGTTTCTGCCTAGGCTTAAGGATTTCATTACCATCATAAAGCACCTTATAAGCATTTCTAGCCTTTTTAATTACCTCTGGATTTGGTTCCTCAACAAGGGGAATGCTATGCTTATCGCTTAAGACTCGGTGTTTGGTGACCATGTGAGCAGTCTGAATGGTGTTTCCTTGTATGTACAACTTGTTTTCAAGTTTGTTTTTCAAAGTTTTCAGATTAGAAAAATCTCTCAAGAGTTTTGATTCCTTTGCATTAAATTCTTGCTTAAGCATTTTCACATTTTCTTTAAGTTCTTGTTTTTGCTTAGCTGTTTTAGAAAGTTTTTCTTGCAAGGAATGTAATTCTTGTTTCAATACTTCTTCTCTAAACTTACTTTTTCTAATTACTGTACTCACTTGGTCATCCATTTCCTGCTCACGAGTGGTCAACTCAAATTTTGCACGTTGTTCATAAATAGCAACACGTTCCTTATAGGCATTTAGTTCAGAAATTACGGAATCATCAGGAGCACATGCAGTGTATTCATCAAAGACATAGTCATTGTTGACTGCAGAAGATGCATCACTTGGTACAACTTCACTTTCACTTTGTTTCACGTATTGATCGTATGGGACAATATTGTTATTACCCATATTTTCAACATTTGATTCAATAGTTTCAGTTGATTGTACTTTGTCATGCATCTGTTGCACATCGGCATCATCGTATAGTTTTAATACCTCTGAGATGAGCTTGTCATGGGATGGCCCAGCTAGTGGTGAAGAAGAGACCTTGGGAGAAACCATTGGAGAAATGCTAGCCATAAAAATTGTGTGTGCCGTAGGTCCATCATCCACATCAGAGTCGTATGCATCACAGTTAGCAACTTGAAAGGCATTCTGATGATTGTGACCTATCTCCTGAACAGGCTGCTCATCCACATCTGCATCATAGGTCTTGGCATTGCCCTCAGCAAGAAACAACAATTCCTCTTCATCCAAAGCAGCTCCATTGTCCTGAGCTTGTGCCAGCAGCATCTTATCTCTGAAGTAATCAGCATTCTGTGGACGCTTTGGAGATGTGCAGTTCCTTGCAATGTGTCCCTCACCACCATAGTAATAACATTTGATGGGCTTAGCTTGACCTTGGTTACCATTCCTTCCTCGATTCTGGTTGCCAACATAACCTCTCCCAGCTCCACCTCGTCCCTGATCATACTGTCTTTCCTGAACTGGTTGCACCACGATCCTTCCATCTTTAACAGTGGCTTGATTGTGTGGGTTAGATGCTGTTCTGAGGTTGTTGTTGGTTTGTGGGAGAGTATTCATGTTTTGACTAATGAGAAGAGCCAGTTGATTAATGAAGTTACCCACGTGAGCATCAGCATCAGCTTGTTTGTACATAGGATCAGGAATGAGTTTGTGATTCCCATTACCGAAGGGTATGACTTGTGATGCTTTGGTTGTGATTCCGATGTTTGAGTAGAAAGCTGTAGAGTCATTAGACGAGCTTGTCTCTCCCTGGTTGGTTTTGAACTGATTGAGAATCAATTTTTCAAACATAGCATGTCTCTCATTCTGAAGGAGGAAGGCATAGAGTTGTTCATAGTTAGTATTCTTCAATCCTTTAGTGAGCTTCACAGCGGTAACAAACTTGTGCCATTCGGGATTCATGTTGTTCACAAATTTTGAGTTCAACTGAATGTTAGGAATAGTCATTCTGATGTTCCTCATGTCATTAACTAACTTATGAAATCTCACATAGTACTCATAGACATTCTCATCTGGTTTCATCTTGAAGTGCTCAAATTCGTCATAGAGTTGGGATTCTCTGTCTTCCATAGTTAATTCTGATCCTGAGAGAAGCATCTTAACATTATCCCAAACTGCCTTAGCATCAGTGTTATGATTGATCAGCTTGTAGATGTCTTTAGGAAGACCTTGAAGAACAATGTTTGAAGCCCTGATATCTGCATCAAATCTCTTTTTATCCTTATCATCAAGCTCATCATACATCTTAGGTCTGTCCATTCCGTAAACAGGAGTACCATCTTCATTAGTATCAAGTATGTCTCTAGTCGTCTCAACTCGATATGGTCCTTCATCAATGGATTTGAGAATGTTGACACCATTTTCCTTTCCAAGGCAATACAATCTGATTCGTTGAGCCCAAGAATCGTAGTCTGTTCTGTCAAGCATGGGTGGACGAGTATCTGAGCCAGCTGCTTGAACATCCTCGGCAACAGTGGAGATGACAGTAGGAACGTTGGTAGACATGTTAACCGATTATACGGGATTTTATAACTCTATGATTAAACCGGGAAATAGATTCTTTCACGGGATTTTACTAAATCAAGAGAAAACCGTAAACAATCACTCAAGTCGCTAGGAGATAATGCACTAAGTCGCTAGAAGATAATGCACTAAGTCGCTAACACTTAATTCGCTACACCACTAAGTCGCTAGAGTCCCAAGTCGCTAGACAAATCCAAGTCGCTAAGTAGTAACTCGCTAAGACTCAAGTCGCTAGCAAAATTTTGGCAGCAATTCGCTACTCAAGTCGCTAGAGATACAAGTCGCTGAAGAGCAACTCGCTACAGACCAAGTCGCTACTCGTAGTGGAGAGTCCACTACTTGTACTTTAACTCGCTAGATCTAACTCGCTAGGTCTAAAACTGTAACTCGCTACAAATTTGTAAAGCAAGTCGCTATGAAGAAAATAATCCGTGAGCTAAGTCGCTAGCAAGAAAAACCATATAAACATCACTTTTCAATCCAAAAACAACCCAACCAAGATGATTCAAGCTTACCAAATGAAAACCTAAACACTTGTGATGATTCTAAACACAAAAGTACTAACAAAGTTCAAACTTTAACACAAGAAATCAACCAAATGATGCAAAAACCACTAAACTTTTTCAAACTCAAAAACCACTAGAAATCCAAAGATGTGCAAGATATGATCTAACCATGGCTCTCTGATACCAATTGTAAGATATAACTTTTCACATACACATCAATCCATAACAACAAGGTGGCGAATAAGTGGGATTCTAGAGAGAGAAAGTTAGAGGTTTAGGGAACTTAGTGAGAGAAAGTGAAAGAT
The DNA here is from genome assembly GCA_019973895.1 of Chrysanthemum seticuspe. Lineage (NCBI taxonomy): Eukaryota > Viridiplantae > Streptophyta > Magnoliopsida > Asterales > Asteraceae > Chrysanthemum > Chrysanthemum seticuspe. The sequence goes on from BPTQ01000003.1 coordinate 137,689,317, forward strand.
ATTATTATGAGCTCCAACTCTCTACCTTGGAAGGTAGAGAGTATTTATAGTCTTACATAAATCGCCACACATCGGGCTGTGGATCAGGCATACAGTGGGTAAAGACTCGTCCGTCCTCCACGGTGTTACTTAACTAAATACTACTTAACTTAAAAGAACTACGACTACGAGCTTTCTAACAATTACATATACTTGAGGTGACCGACTCTTTAATACCTGGAATTTCTAATTCCTAACACGTTCGATGTGCGAATCTCTTCTTTCATCTAGCACATCGAATGTGTACTCTATTCAAATATAAAAAGTATTTATGATTGAAAATTGATCTTTCTCATAAAACCTTCGTCGTATTGCAAAACTCTTTCTTCTAAGCAATACACGATTGTTTTTCAAATCATTTTTCATCAATCAGTGAATCTTAATTCGCTGGTTCACTCACTCCGTGTTGTCTTCTTTGAGATGTTCCGATTTGAGAACAGATAGAACAGCTGCGAAACCCTGTCAAGGAAATTCTTCGGAATTATAGCTGATCACAGGCAGTACTTGTACTGATCAACGGGGAACCGTGGGCCGTGTACTTCAATTCAACGAAAGTGATCAAAGAAACATTCGTGTGTTTTATTGCTAACTGTTGTTTACAGATACATTTGGAGGGTTGCAGCTGATCAGAATTGAGGAGTCAATCCAAAGCCGCATGCTCATAGCATCCACACTTAATTTGAAGAAATCATGACTGGTGCATATCTACATAACCTGGTTCTGGTATTTTTATACTATGCTTCTGCTACGCTGCTGCAAATATCATGAACCAGTAAAGCTTCCGCTAATCTGATGGAAAGATGTCATGATCCTGAAAGTGTGAGCATGTCGGTCCGAAAGTCACAACTTCACATGATGGCAACACAACAAAGGGTGATCCAGAGATTTACTGTGGCTGATGATCTCAATGAAAGCTCGAAGATCATCAAAGATGTGGATCAGTTAAAGGCCTCCACTAAAAGTACAAATCAATGCGGACTATGAAGAATCGCTACAAAAGCACAAAGATTGCGGAATTGAAGAATTGAAGTCTACGAGCTCAAGAACAAAGTCAAGAATAGAATGCTAGGATGCAAAATGTATTTCATGGGGTGACCTCCCTTAGGGGGAGATTTTTAGGAATTGGAAATTCCATGTTAAAGTGTCGGTCACTCCAATTATAGTCTAGCATAAGTTAGCTTGTAGACTTGTAGTTATTTAGTTTATAGCATAGTATAGTTTAGTGTAACACCGTGGAGGAAGGACAAGTATTTACCCACTGTATACCTGATCCACAGGCCATCAGGAGGTCGTGTAGTCTTGTAACTATAAATACCCCTTCCATCCTTGGAAGGGGTGTGGCTTGGAATTTAACCTTTCACTTTTATTGAACCAACTCTCTACCAAGAACACCACCTCTCTACTTTCTCTCTCTAACTATGGCAAACATGTATTTCCATCATCCAAGACCACCTGAATCATCATAACACAATAATATTACGATCCTACAATTCTCATCAGAAGTACCTTTAGAACTATCACCTGCAAAATGGTTAAGGGAAAAGGAAGGTACAACAATGGATTGTTCATCATTCTCAGACTCACTCTCTGAGTCATCATCAAGGGTACCTGCATTGTCAGTGGGAAACTCTTGTGTACCTCCAGATTGGTTAGCAACATATCTAGTATAACCCAAGGAATCAGTTAAGTAATCCAGGTCAAAGGACCAAACATGACCTTGACCCTGAACATTAGGCTTATCTTCTAGGTATCTCAGGTTAAGAGTTTCCTCAATCTTTCTAGCATTTAAATTATATACCCTATAAGCCTTACTATGAGCTGAATAACCCACAATATACCCCTCATCAGCTTTCTCATCAAATTTTCCCAGTGGATCACTAGTATTCAAAATGGTCACTTGACATCCAAAAGGTTTGAGGTAATGAATATCAGGAACTTTCCTAGTGAGAAGTTCATAAGGTGTCTTGAAATGAGGTCTAGTAATAAATACCCTGTTCATAACATAACAAGCAGTGCTTACTGCTTCAATCCAGAACATAGTGGGTAACTTAGAGTCTGCGAGCATGGATCTTGCTGCCTCTATTAAGGTCCTATTCTTTCTTTCAGCAACCCCATTTTGTTGTGGGGTTCTTGGATTGCTATAGTCCCTTTTTATCCCTTTAGACTTACAGAGTTCGATTAATACAACATTTTTGAACTCTGTCCCATTATCACACCGAATACCTTTAACCTTTTTGTTTAGCTGGTTTTCAACAAGGGTAATGAACTCTTTTAAAATTTGAGATGTTTCATCTTTAGTTTTCAAAAAGAATACCCAACAAAACCTGCTATAGCCATCAGTGATTACCATGCAGAAGAACTTGTGATCAATAGTTCTGATTTGGGTTGGACCAAAGAGATCCATATGCAACAACTGAAGAGGTTCTGAGATAGTGCTCACAGCTGTAATGGCTTTGTATGAGGCTCTGTGTTGCTTTCCTTTGTTACAGGCAACACAATTGTGTTCATTGGTGAAGACTTTGGAAGGAAGTCCTTCAACTAGACCAAGTTTAGAAAGCTTGTTAATGGTCTTGAAGTTCACATGAGCCATTCTTCTATGCCATTTTGTAGACTCATCCAAGGATGCTTTAGCCACCAAACATGTTAGGTCACCTACTGGTTGAACATCATTCAAATTGAATGTGTATAGATTGTGGTTTATGGGAACTCTCAGCAGAATGGATGTATCTTCTGGAAGTTTGAAGTCTTTAGAGAGCACAAGACATTCATCCTCAGAGAAGAATACTTTGTGCTTGGTGTCACAAATTTGTGATATTGAGAACAAGTTGAAATGTTGCAGTTCCTTGACATAGTACACATTCTCAAAATCCAACTAAGGTGTTCTGATAGTGCCTTTCCAAGTGATTCTACCATCTCCTCCACCAAAAGTCACATTGCCTCCTCCTACTATGGGTAGAAAATCATGCATCTTCTCTTTGTTTCTTGACATGCTTCTGGAACAACCACTATCTACAATGCCTACCTCTTTACTCTGCAGAGGATGATCCTACAACAACAACAAAAAAAAACATACAAAATATTAGTACACTTTGGAGACTCAAGTCATCACTGACTTGAGCCTGCCTTGTGGATCATAAGATTTAGGCCATGTAGATGTATAAGATCCACCATTGTTCCTGGGCCTCCTTTGAAAATTAGGTCCCCTGTGAGTCCAAGAACAACCTGCTGAGGGCTTTACAGCAATATCCCTATATCCCTTGCCAACATACATTGAGTCAAAACAACCAGGCCAATAACCATTTGAAAATATGAACTAGTTGGTCTCACATATGGTCTAGCAACAGATTTGCTCCATTTTTAAAATTGTTTATCAGCAGAATTGTGTTTATAAGTTGCTTGTGGAACAAAAGATGCTATATCATTAACATTTTTCCACATTGGTCTAGGTTTCGTTTGACTAGCACATACACCCATTATTTGCTCATGAAAATTACAATCCTTAATCAAATGAAATTTACTTCCACAAACAAAAAATTTCTTCCTTTTAGAAGATTTATTCAAATTGAAAGATGTTTCATTACATGCAAATGCATTCAAACCACAAACATTAACAGAATCGTTTTTAACAGAATTAAAGACATTGTTTTGCAAAGAATTAAATGACAAGTCTTCATAGGAAACTGTCTTGGAAGTTGATTCCTCAGCAGCAACTCTAAGAGGCTTGTAGGGAGTCTTGGGTGTAGGCTTGGGTGAGGTCTTGGGAAGGTCTGACTTTTTACTTGAATCACAACTGGTATATGTAGTAGACCCTTGGTCAGAGGACTTGTCACTGTCAGAACAAGAGACAAAGTCAGTAGTTTTAGAATCAGGGTCTGGCAAGTCTCTTGACTTTTTGCCATAAAGATGGTGTGATCCATCAAATTCTATAGTAATGTCAAGGTCAGTGGGCATATGTTCTCCTCTAATAGGTCCAGGAACAGCATGTAGGTCTCCTTCTTTTACATAATTAGCTAATCCTGCTGGTGTAGATTTACGCATATCAGTTCTAGCTTCTAAGCCAACATACTTCTTAAAACCTAAACCTATCCCATAGTTTACAGATTGACTACCATAGAGAAATCTAGCTACTTTGTCACCTGACACTAACCATTCTTTATGTCTAGCTACTTCCTCATATAGTTTCTTTTTCAGCACTTGGTTTTCTGAAACTACATCAGCTTTTTCTTTCACAGTACATTTTAAATCAATTTTAGTACATTCCAAATCACTTTCTAACACCCTTATCTTTTCATCATAAGCAAGTTGATTTTTTTAAACCAAATTTTTTGTCTTTCTAAAGTTTTTAAAGCCTATTTGTAAGCCTCAACTTCGACATAACATTCATTATATTTAGGTTTCAATTCGTCATAAGCTTCCTTAAGCTCATTATATCTTTCACTACAACCAAAAACACAATTATGTACCTGAGAGATGCCCATAAAGGCAACTTGATTATGCTGATCCTCTGTAGTACAGCTTGCCAGCAATCCACTCTGCTCAGAAGCTTCATCATTATCAGGCTCATGCACCTTCTAGTTGACTTTCTATCCTTGCATTCTCTTGAGAAGTGACCCATCTGACCACAAGTATAGCACTTGACTTTCCTTCTGTCAAATCTTGCTGAATCTCTTCCCTGGAAACCAAACTTTCTCCCAGACTTACTCTCAAACTTCTTGATGTTCATTGAGAGCATGGCCAGTTGCCACTTCAAGTTCATCTCTTCCATATCAAGTGGATCCACCTGTTCAAAATCCTCAAATGCTAGTTGCTGCTGATTGTCATAATCAGCAACAAAAGAGTGAATTACATCTTCCAGTACACCACTAGATTTAGGTTGAGAATTTGATGTGGTGGTGATGTAGGATGATGATTCTGAGGAAATTGGGCTTGGAGCATAGGTCATCTTATGTGAGGAGGTGCTAACAAAAGCTGAGTGACTTGGAGTGGATGAACGAAAGGGACTTCTGACATCAAGCTCAAGAGTTTTAAGTCTGTTGTAGAGATCATCAAAAGTTACCAGATCTAGCCTACCTTTTTCTTTGAGTGCAATGATTACTTCCAACCAAGATAGAGGTAAAGATCGTAAGAACTTTGAATTGCAATCCTCATTATATGGCCTGGCCTTCATCTGATTCAATTGACTCAAAATCCTATGGAACCTGTCATATCCCTTGTGGATACCTTCTTCCTCAGAGATTTGGAATTCCTGAAACTGCTGTTTCAGCATTGATTTTCTCATCCTCTTTAACTCATCATTCCCACCAAACCTAGCCTTGATTGCCATCCAGATGTCCTTAGCATCCTCCATGTAGTGAAAGTCACCCAAGTGATCATCTGGTATAGCCTGAAGGAGAATAGTTCTGACTTTATTCTCTCTCTGAACAGCTAGTATCTCTTCAGCAGTTTTGGGACCAACGATGGTAACAACACCATCAGCATCTTTGACACATTTCTTCAAACTGTTACCCTTACGGACAACTTCCCAAAGATTCCAATCAATATTGGAGATCCAATTCTGCATCTTCATAGCCCACAATTCATACTCCTCCTTCTTGAGGTATGGGAACTTTGCATTGTTGTTTGTGAGATTGAGTTGTTGCAAAGATGTGGTGTTTGGATTTTGAGTAACTTCTGTTCCATCGTCTGACCCCAGGCATTGTTGTGGTTGTTTTGGTTGTGAGGGTGAAATGAAAAAGATTTCCTTAGTATCACAGAGACTCTCCCGAGGCTCTGATACCACTTGTTGAACCTAAGACCTTTGTAAGATATAGGATTTCACAAACACACTAAACCATAATCGTATAGGGCGTTCAAGTATGTTTAGAGAGAGAAAGTTCTAGAGAGAGAAAGAGAAGAGAGTTGGAAACTATGTGAAACAAAGAAAAATGGTATTGAAGCTCCAACCCTCTACCTTGGGAGGTAGAGGGTATTTATAGTGTCTTACAAATAAAGGCCACCTATGGGCTGTGGATCAGGCATACAGTGGGTAAAGACCCGTCCGTCCTCCACGGTGTTACATAACAAACTACTTGCTAACATAACTTGACTACGACTACGAGCTTTTTAACGAATACATATACTTTAGGAGACCGACTCTTTAACGACTGAATTTTCTAATTCCTAACAATCTCCCCCTAAGGGAGGTCACCTCAATTTACAATGAATACAAACCGTTATTGCATTAGATTGTTCTAGGATTCTTGATTTAGTTCTTTGCTCAGTAGCTCGTAGGCTTTGTTTCTTCATGTTCCGCATGTTTGGATAATTTCAAGTGGAGGTCTTTAACTGATCCACTTGATGATGAGTTTTGAGCCAGCATTGAGATCATCAGCTAACATAAATCTCTGACTCTTCCTTTGTGGTGATCGTATTATTTGATGTTGTAAAATTTGGACCGACATGCTCACATTCTGGATCATGATTTCTTCTTATCAGAGTAGCGGAAGCTTTCGTTGATTCATGATATAGGCAGCAGCGTAGCAGAAGCATGGAGTGAGAATATCAGAGTCATTGATGCACTAATCATGATTTCTTTTTAAATGAATGTGATGTGTGAGCATGCGGCTATGGATTGACCGCTTCATTCTGATCAGCTGCAAATGTCGGGCGTACCTGCATACAACAGTTAGCAATAAAGTGCACGAAAGTGTCTTTGATCACTTTAATTGAATTGAGGTACACGGCCCACGGTTCCCCGTTGATCAGTACAAGTACTGCCTGTGATCAGGTATAATTTCGAAGAATTTCCTTGACAGGGTTTCGCAGCTGCTCTAGCTGTTCTCAAACTGAAACGTCTCAAAGAAGACAACACGGAGTGAGTGAACCAGCGAATTGATATTCACTGATTGATGCAAAGAGATTAGAAAAAAAATCGTGTATCGCTCAATAGAAATTGTTTTTGCAATACAACGAAGGTTTTAATGAAAATCAATTATCAATCATAAACACCTTTTATTTTTGAAATATTAGTACACAGTCGATGTGCTAAAGAAAAGAGTTTTTAAGCACAACGACCGATTTTTCAAAGGTATCCGTCAATCCATAACCTGAACCAGGATTGATTCAAAAGATTGAATCGCCCCATTGTTTCTATTCAGTTGTCACATGGTTGATCTATTGGATAGATCTCACATGCCACCCACCAGGAGCTTGTTTGATGTTGGCTCCAGAAGGCTTTCCATCTTCATTGTGAATATGTATGCATATCACTCAGATGTTCTGGCAATACCACAAGGATAACGCGTAGGACTCAAGATATAATCTCTCTTTCCACATTGTGTGAAATAGAGAGTCTTCATTGAAAGTGTCCTAATGAGATTTATTGATGATCTCGTGGCTCTAGACTCAATTGTGCATATTTGGTTCCTATGCCGGAGACTAGGGAGAGGGTCTCCTTCTTCAATACCAACTATCTCTAAGAGAAAGTCGATAGATTATGTCGGTTCCCAGTGAGAATGAAACAAGTCCTTTTAAGAGGAACTTGAGTGGTTTGGAAAGTTGAAGTGCAGTGTGTCACTGGGTCCATGACGTCTTGTCTTCAATACCGATGTTACCTTGGTAACCAACAGTAGTATATGAATTGAACCCGGTTTCTGCCCTACGGTTGAATTTTTGGAGGGCTATTTCTTTTCACCCTTTTCATATTCATTTCTTTTTCATTCTTCAACCCCTTCAGTGCTTACCGAGACTTCATTACTAGAACCTTGTTGGGTTTATTCCAGTTCTAGCTCTATCTCAGTCCGCACTCTTCCCATATCTCACTTTTCTCCTTTTTTCATCATACCTAAAGACTTCTACACTATCTAGTGGATTGTCCCTGGGTAGATACCTCCGGTTCTGGCGGATCATGGGAACAAATACCTAACCTTATCAACCTTATATCACCATACATAAAGTAAATTTGGTCGGTCTATTTGGTATTGTTCATCTGCCATTGGAACCAATTGAAAACCATTTGTAAATCAATCCAGATACTTGTGATATATTATCAAAGCATTTTGTATCTGAATTGTTTTTGATATTTTTAGAACAAGAGCTCCCCCTCAACATTTGCATCAAGCATCATTTTTTAATGGAAATAATTTTCATGTTTGAGGGGTTGGCTTGCATATAAGAGTAGTTATATAAAGACTGTGGTTTTCAAAATAGTTGCTCCCCCTCAATATGTGCATAGATATTTGAAAATGTTTTGCACATATTAGGAAAAGACTGCACATTGAAATAAATTGATCACGTTTCAAATCTTTGTGGTTTAAGATAGATGGTCCCCCTCAACATGTGCATGGAAAGTTTGAAATCGTTTGACACATGTGGGAAGGAGAGCTTGTACATCCTTATAAAACCATTTACCGAATTATCAGTTTTAATCCAATTTAAATCACAAATTCTCCCCCGATCAAAATTATCAAATCATTTGAGATTTGTGATCTCTGTAGATTTAAATTGATTTTGAAAGCTTTTAAGGAGAATTGTGACTTGATTATGAAAACGTTTTAACTTATAAGGATCGGATTTTGAGACTTTAAACTCCATTGATTAAACATGCATGATTATCTTTTGAAAACAATTGTATGACAAATAAATTTTTGATTTAATTGAAATCATTCTCCCCCTCAATCAATGACATAAGTTGTTGATTGAGAGATAGATATTTTTGACAAACAATAAGTCCAGATGATTTTTAAAAATAGAGTCCGAGTTATTTTACAAAGCAATTGAGTTTTCATTAGATGGCAAATATTTTTCAGAAGAATCATTAGACGGAAAAATATTTGGAAAGAGAAACATTTGTCTTTTTTATGACAAACATTTGTGTTAAGAATCAGAGCATGAGATTTGAAAAATAAGCTAAGGCATGGCTCTTTTCTTTACTTTTAAAACGGGTTACTGCCTGAAATGACAATAAACCACCATTTTTTCTCCGCCTCATTTTTTTTTATACAAAAAAAACTATGTACATTCGAAGAACATCTAAAGACCCGTGAAATTCTTTGAAGGTCAACACAAAGTCCGTAGATGATATCGAATAAGGAAAAAACATGACAAAATAAGAATATTTTTGGAAATTTTCAAGATTTTTCAAATTTTTATGGATTTTAGAGAATTTTATATTTTTATATTTTCTTTTGTGGGTTTTTAAATTTTGTATTTTGCTTTTCGAATAAATATATACAAGAGATAGATGAATAAAGACCTTTACTCCTTGTCTTCCTCTTGAAGACGCTTGAGTTTTTCCGGTTGAAGACTCTTTAGACCAAGACGTGGAAGGATAAACTCAAAACGTTCTCTAGGAAGAGCTTTGGTGAAGATGTCTGCTAATTGGTATTCAGTCCTCACAAAATAGAGTTCCACCACACCTTTTTCCACTTGTTCCCTGATGAAATGATGTCGAATGTCGATGTGCTTGGCTCTTGAGTGTTGTACGTTGTTGCATGAGAGAGCAATAGCACTTTTATTATCACAGTACAGAGGGATTTTGTTGAATTCAAAGCCATAGTCAGATAATTGGGATCTCATCCTAAGGATTTGAGCACAACAAGATGACATGGCTATGTATTCAGCCTCTGTAGAGGAAATAGAAGTACTCATTTGCTTCTTTGAAGACCAGCTCACAAGCTTATCACCCAAAAACTGAGCACCTCCAGACGTACTTCGACGAGAATCTTGACATCCTGCATGATCAGCATCTGCATAGGCTGTTAGTGACATACCGGTGTCCTTTGGGTACCAAAGTCCCATGTTGATGGTTCCTTGGAGATACTGAAAGACCCATTTAACCACTTCAAGGTGCTTTTTGGTAGGCTTAGCCTGATATCTAGCACACATGCAAGCAGCGAACAAGATGTCTGGTCTACTGGCTGTAAGGTACATTAGGGATCCAATCATACTATGATATTTCGTTTGGTCTACCATGATCCCTGAGTGGTCCTCCTCCAGTTTAGTACGCTCTATCATGGGAGTGTCAACAGGGTCACTAGAATCAAATCCAAATTTCTTTAAAATCTCATTTGCATATTTAGATTGATTTATAAAAATGCCTCCGGGACTTTGTGAAATTTGTAATCCCAAGAAAAATGACATTTGTCCCATCATTGACATTTGAAATTTGGAACCCATTTCATTAGAAAAACGATCACATTCATTGGGGTCAGTCGAGGCAAAGATGATATCATCAACATATATTTGAACGTGAATTAAATGTTTGCCTGACTTCCTGGTGAACAATGTCGGATCAACTGCTCCTTTGCTGAATCCAGTAGATAGAAGAAACTTTGTTAGTGTATCATACCATGCCCTTGGAGCTTGCTTCAAGTCGTAAAGAGCCTTCTTCAAGCGATAGACATGAGTAGGATGCTCTAGATTCACAAAACCTTCCGGTTGGCTGACGTATATGACTTCTGTTGGAATCACTCCTAAACCTTAATCAAGTGTTAGTAAATCATATGTAATAGTTAGCTTAATTATGGCCTTTATGTTTGTTATTAGCCTTAAGCTTATGTAGAAGGCCCATGAGCTTAGGCCCAAGCCCATAGGAGAAAGGATGGGAACTAGGAGTGTTGCCCTAGCTTCCCTCTTATAAATACTCTTGTATAACCCTCACTTGAGGGTTGGTTGTTCAATTTATTTCTTTCACATACTCCTACGCATAACCGTTTACTTGTATCGTGTGTGTGTGTTTGATTTATTGTTCAATCGCCTTTATCTCTTTCTATTAAGCTTGTGTTGTAAAACTAGTGACCTAACAGTGGTATCAATCGCCTAATAGTTGGGTGAACGTTTGTTTGGTCTACGCGTAGAACAACGCTTTGGCCTTGATACTTTGGTTCGCTTAAAAACACGTTTTTTACACTTTATTATCTAAGATTCTTGTACTTTCAATGTTTTAAGGTGTTAAAATACTTGTTTTTGGCAAAAAGTTTCAAACTTTACGCGTGGATCTACGTTTTTAAGCTAGTTCTTGTACGAGGGTTTCATCCTACGCGTAACTGTTTTAGAGGTTTTGGATCATCAAGTTTCACACTTTTGTGTTATTTTGGTGATATTGAAGCTATCTCATCACAAAAATCTGGTTTAGAAACATCTTTGGGCAAAATCATTTTTACGAGTAAAACTACGCGTATCAAAACCCTAGTTTTACGCGTAACTTCATCCGTGGTTTGATCTTCAGTTTCGTGGTTTACTCCGTGTTTTCTTGCTTGGATAAGCCTAAAAATACGTCGACTTTGGATATCTTTTGCACTGTGATAGTGTAAAAGATCACTTGGGATAAAACCGTAAAATTACGCATAAGTATAAAGCTTACGCGTAGAAAATCCTACGCCTAAGATTCATCTTACGCCTAAGCCTAGTCTTACGCATAAGGTAATCCTACGCCTAAGTTTCTACGCCTAACTTTGTGTCTAAGCATAACTTTAGTGTCTTTTCCCTACTTACGCGTAAGTTAAACCTATTCGTAACTATTGATTGTTACGCATAACTTTGGTATTTTTACGCATAAGTGCTACTTGGTTTATTGTGATTTCTACGTCTAAGGATACTTCATCAACAAAGGTCCATTCGACTACAAAGATCCATTATTACCAACACAAGTTTTCAACATGTCACAACCACCATACTCTAACTATTTCCCTTACACTTATTCTCAACGACAACAACAACTAAGTCCACAACATCAACAATGGAATCAACAACAAGCAATTTATCAACAACAATTTAATCAACAACATACTCCACAACTTGGAGCAATTCCTCCACCACAAATGGTTCAAACACCGCCAAGTCTTCAAGTTCAACCCTACACAAACGATTTCAATCAACATCCATCAAGGAACACTATGAAGGAACCTACTTGGTTTGCAAAGATGTGTGAAGCTTTAAGCAGCCAACAATCAATTCATGAGGCTGGATCACTTGATAGACCTCCAATGCTCACTCCAGGAAACTACGATCAATGGGTAATTAGGTTCTTTAGGTTTTGTGATCTGAAGAAGCCACATGGAAAGTTCTTAAAGAAGGTTATCTTGGAAGGTCCATTTCAGATGCCTACTGTCATTGTACCCGGAGATCCAAATGCTAATCCACCAAGGGATGAACAATCAAACATTGCTACTGTTGCAGACCTGAATCCAGAAGAACTTCTACACTATGAATCTGATGAGCTTGCAATGCAATATATCGTTTTAGGATTACCAAACCCAATTCTTCGAAGTGTTGATGCTCAAAAGACTGCAAAGGCAATGTGGGAACACATTCATCTACTTATGGAAGGATCTGCACTCAATCAGGAGGATATGGAATCCAAAATTTACTTGGCTTATGAACATTTCTTGATTGAACCTGGAGAAACACTAGAGTCTTATCATCATCGATTCTCAGACATCATCAATGATTTGGATAAACACAACATCATCATGCCAAGAATTGCAGTTAATACTAAATTCCTGAGTAGTCTTGGTCCTGATTGGGAGAAGTATGTTATTTTTCTCCGCCAAGCGAAGAACATGCATCATTCTACATACGGATTGTTGTACGATTATTTGAAGCCTCATGAAAAGGAAGTTGATAGGGAAAGGATTCTCCGTGCTCAAATTGCTTCACCTTCACATCCGGAAAATCAACAACTTGCCTTGTATGCTTAAAACAGTTATCCTCCTCAACCAGCAACTCAACCAACTGCCACTATCACACCTAATGATCAATCACAACAATCTCAACATAATCAATTGGTTCCATACAACAACAACAATGCTCAAGCATTTGTCAGTGAAGCTAATGAGGAATCCGATCCGTTCGAAGCATTGCAACAAGGATTTGTTATGATTGCTAATGCTTTTAGCCGTTATACCAACAAATCCAACAATCGTATTCGTTCCTCATCTAACGCACGGAATCAAACTGTTGTGAACAATGGACGAGTTGAAGTTCAGAATTATGGTTATGGTCGTTAGATGGGTGGTGGTCAAGGGTTTAATGCTATGGGTAGGAATAACAACAGAGCTCAAGTGGTGGAACAGGGAAATGCTCAGAATGGGTTGAATGGTCTTCGATGCTACAACTGCAATGAGAAGGGACACCTGGCTAACGCATGCCCAAAGCCGAGGACTAAGGGCAGTGCTTATTTCAAAGAGGCTCTTCTTTTGGCTCTTAAGGATGAAGCTGGTGGAACTCTCACAGACAAAGAACAGAGTTTTATGGCAGATGCAGACTCAGATGATGATATGGAGGACTTGCAGGCCAATGCAGCTGTTATGTTGATGGCTAATATGCATGAGTTACACATGAGTGACACAGGCCCAGTGTATGACACTGATGGCTTGTCTCAGGTACCCGAACAAACCATATTTATCTCTGATCTAATATCTCCGCCAACATCTGAATCCGGCAAGGCTCAGAATGTTCAAAATGAGTCATCTACATCTCATTCCGAAGATTTTCAATTAGACCCCGTAGTTACATTTGATGATCAAGACGACCTTATGGTTTCCTTTGATAATCAAATTGACTCCGTGGTTATACTTGAGGATCTAAATATTGATCATGTTGTCACTCCCGTTGAACAAACCGAACTTTTGCCTCATCCAGATCTTGCTCTTTTTCTTAAAGACCAGCAATTCCAAATTAAAGAATGTTGTGCATTAAATCAGGACTTAAAAAGTAAAAATGCACTGTTAACCAAGGATTTTGAATGTTTAAAAATGCAACTCAACTTTTTCAAAACTCAAGAAAACCGTGAAAAAGGTTTTGAAGCCGCTTTTGCTAAATCTCATCAAAACGAAAAATATTTAGAGAGACAGATGCGTGATCTAGCCGCTTCGAAGAATGCTTTGTTGTCTGAAATAGAACAGCTGAAACATGAACATAAAAAGCAAATTAACGCTCTCACCTTGGAAAATCAAAAAGCTAAGGCTGAGTTGTTAACTTGTCAAAAATAGTTCTCTGCATACAAAAAGCATTCAACGAAACGAATAGATGATCATCTTGAAGAAATTATCGACTTGCAACGCAAACTTAAAGAGTTTAAAACTGTTGTTTACAAACATGGTGAGTCAGTAACTGCCATTGAAAAGTTTACTTTAAAACCCAATCCAAATGGATATGGACCGAATCTTGCTGATTACAAACCTAAGCTTTCAACCAAAGCATTCAAACCAAATCCTGAAGTTTCCAGTGCAGAATATAAAATTGATAATTCTGTTATGAGTGTTGTTGAATATCATCGTCAAGAGGAATTAGATGCAGAAGACGAGAGTCGATCAAAATTAGAAACTGTTGTTTACAACAAACCTTTTAATTATTCAAAACCGGTCACTTTCGTCACACCAACGGATTCTTCTAACACACCAAGGGTTATCATAAAAACGTCTGAGTCTTCTAATGTTAATCCCCAACCAGATTATGCACAAATTTATGGTCCTTTACCTTCCATCAGTGAAGTAAACTCAAAACCTGAAAATCGCAAAATTCTTAGATATTTTGACATTTTCATGGCTGACCTCAAAACTTTACAACATGAGATAGAATATCATTTTGAAATCAAAGTTCAACATTTTCAATCGCCTTTGGCGCGAGAACAAAGAGACATTTTTCAGAAAAATCTTTTACCAAATGTTAAAAATTTGAAAAATTGTGCATTGTCTTGGGAACGGGACTTTCATAAGGAACTTGGAGTGATGAAGGTCATTTTCGAGAAAACAGAAACATCTATTTCTAATACTAAACGTAAAAAGAAAATGTTGAGAAAAGATGTTGATCGACTCTTGAATGATGTTATCTGTGCTGATATCCATAATGTTGTGTTATTGAATTCTGTGCCATATGCATCTGATTATATCTCTGCTGGTACTGTTGACTTTTTGGTCACTGTTGAGAATACTGATAATGTGCTTCAGATCGAGTCTTTAAAAGCTGAAAATGAAAGATTGCTTAACGAACTTTCCAATGCAAAACGTCGTCTTAATTGGTGTAAAAAAGATATTCACAATCAACAACTTGTTTTTCAAAACAAAATCGCTCAGTTGCGTGTAAAATCTTCTGATCCTAAAATTGAGCAACTGGATGATCAAAACGTGTCTTTAAAATGTAAAATCTCAAAATATGAACAAGAACTTGTAAAAGTTAAACAGGAATATGGTGTCATATATGATTTACTTAAAAAGACTCGTGATGATGCATCAAACGAACTTGATCATTATCTTACACACACTAGAGAAGTAATGAATTTTGCTGATAATATTCGTTTTGAAAATCAAGACTTGATTCACAATATCTTTAAGTTAAGAGAAATGTTAGGAAAGCATGAACTACTTCCGCCTACCGTGATTAAGAGAATAGCACCAGTAACACTTAGTAATCGTGAACCTAGAATCCCTACTGCCAAATCACAAGTTGCTAACGTGCTTCCTTCTACTGAAACAGGAATAGTTGCATCTTTTCCAAACGTCCGCACTTCACAGCCTAGGAGCACTACATCGAAGAATAGGAAGTTGCGACCTAAGAAAAGATCAATAAGGAATGCTAAAGTAGAAGAACACCCTAGGACTATGAATAAGACTCACGTTGCTTCCACTATATATATTGCGTCTGGCAAATGTAATAGAAATAGTGATGTAACAAATGCTAAACCTTTAAGTACTTTTGATATTCAGTCTGAATCACCTTGTGTTATTTGTCATAAAAGTATGAATTCTGATTGTCATGACAAATGTGTTGCTAAAGCTATAATCTCTCGTTTACGGAATCCTAAGAATCGGAATACCTCTAGGCCCACTAATCATTCTAAGTCTGTGCTTGGTAGACCACCTTCTTTAGATTCTAAGGCAACCATTGCTGTCCCTGTAGCTCCAGTTTCACCTAATAAGAATGTAGTACCACCTAGTGCATTCACTAAGACTAAAGCAAATACTAGTTGGAGATGGCAGAAATGGATATATAACACACTAGGATTTAAATGGATGCCTAAAGTTATTGATGTGTGTATGTCTACTATAACTGCTCTGAAACCCTCTAACATTTCGGGTTCCACATCTACTTCTATTCCATCTGTGTCGTCTGTGTGTAATGCAGGTGATACAGATCATTCTCTAGATTGTTGATAGCGGATGTTCCCGACACATGACAGGCAACCTTAAACTGTTATCAAACTTTATTGCAAAGTTCATTGGCACTGTCAGATTCGGGAATGATCACTTCGCAGCTATCATGGGCTACGGAGACTATATCAATGGGAACATCGAAATTAGCAGGGTTTATTATGTGGAAGGCCTCGGTCACAATCTGTTTTCAGTAGGTCAGTTCTGTGATGGAGATTTGTAGGTTGCTTTCAGGGAGAAATCTTGTTTCATTCGTGATCTATAAGGAAACGACCTTATGTCTGGCTCGCGTAACTCAAGTCTTTATACTATCTCTATGCAAGACATGGTTGGTTCATCTCCCATCTGCTTACTTTCAAAGGCAACATCAACAAAATCCTAGCTATGGCACCGTCGTCTCTCACATTTAAACTTTCAAACTATAACCAATCTTGCTTGACACAAACTAGTTGAAGGTCTCCCACGATTTCGGTATTCTAAAGATCACCTTTGCTCAGCTTGTGAACAAGGGAAAAGCACTCGTGCTCATTTTCCTTCAAAGGTGGAACACAGCTCTCAGCATGTGCTTCATCTTCTTCACATGGATTTGTGTGGCCCGATGCGCGTGCAAACGATCAATGGAAAACGCTACATCTTAGTAATTGTTGATGACTATTCACGATGGACTTGGGTCTACTTTCTTCGAAGCAAAGACCAAGCTCCACAAATGATCATCACCTTTCTCACAAAAATTCAAGTTCAGCTCCGGAACACCGTCCGCCAAATCAGAACAGACAAAGGAACTGAATTTTTTAACCAAACCCTTCGTGAATTTTATGAGAAAGTGGGAATTCAGCATCAGACATCTATTGCATGTACACCAGAACAAAATGGAGTTGTTGAAAGACGAAACCGAACCTTAGTGGAAGCTGCAAGAACAATGTTAATCAATGCTAAACTTCGAGATTACTTATGGGCAGAAGTTGTATCTACTGCATGATATACTCAAAACCGTTCTATGATCACTAAACGCCACAACAAAACACCGTTTGAGCTTCTCCACAACCATAAACCGAATCTCAAACAGTTTCATGTATTTGGCTCCCTTTGCTATCCGAATAATGATCGTGATGATTTTGGAAAGCTGAAAGCCAAAGCTGACATTGGAGTCTTTATTGGATATTGTGAGAATTCTAAAGGTTACTGGATCTGGAATCGTCATACAAAACAGGTTATGGAAACGATTCATGCTCATTTTGATGAACTTACGGAAATGGCTTCTGAGTATAACAGCTTGGAACCCGGTCACAACCGCTTAAACTTCCCTCAACCCCCATCATCAGCTGAACAAAGCCCCCAGCTCACTCGTCAACAAATTGAAAGGTTATTTGCTCATCTGTTCAGTGACGATATTGATGAACGTGCTCCAGGTGTATCCGCTGTTTCCGCTGCACAACCTGATAATACTCTTATACCTGATACACCCGCCACAACAACTAATGTTGAAAAAGCACCACCAGTTGACTCCACCACAACAGTTCAACAAACCGCTTCCAACAATGATGAACCGGCTGATGATATTCTTAATGAAGTACCCCCACCCGCAGATTTTGATCCAAATACGTTCTTCAACCTGTTTGCTAATGACACTGTTGCACCTGATGTCGCGGAATCATCAACAAACCATTTGAATCCTCAGAATCTGCACAATGTATACCAACATCAACCCTCTACACATCGATGGACAAAAGACCATCCTCTGGAAAATATTATTGGCAACCCGAATCAACCAGTCGTTACGAGACAACGTCTTCACACAGATGGTGAACATTGCATTTATGCACTCACTGTCTGCCAATCTGAGCCTAAAAACATTAAAGACGCAATAACAAAAGACAACTGGATTGAATCCATGCAAGAAGAACTCAACCAATTTAAACGTCTTGAAGTATGGGAACTGGTTGAAAGACCAACAGGGGTCTACGTCATTGGTCTCAAATGGATTTGGAAAAACAAATTGGATGCTGAAGGGAACGTAATCCGAAACAAGTCACGTCTAGTTGCTAAGGGTTATCGCCAGGAAGAGGGAATAGACTTTGAAGAATCTTTTGCTCCGGTTGCTCGTCTTGAGGTTGTTCAGATATTTCTCGCGTTCGCGGCTCATATGAATATGACGATCTTTCATATGGATGTCAAAATCGCGTTTCTCAACGGACAACTGAAAGAAACGGTTTATGTCAGCCAACCAGAAGGATTCGTTGATCCCGAGTTCCCGAACCATGTCTACAAACTGAACAAAGCTCTTTATGGTCTCAAACAAGCTCCTCGGGCATGGTATGATAAGCGATCATCTTTCCTCATTGCTAATAATTTCACCAAAGGTTCGGTCGACCCTACTCTTTTTATACAATATCACGGGGCACATATCTTAATTGTTCAAATTTACGTGGATGACATCATTTTTGGGTCTACACATAAAAAGTACTCAATCGCTTTTGCAAAACTAATGAAGAAAAATTTTGAAATGTCCATGATGGGTGAACTTACGTTCTTTCTAGGACTGCAAGTTCATCAATCACCCCGTGGTATTTTCTTGAGTCAGTCCAAATAAGCCCTTGAATTGTTAAACAAATTTGGAATGAAAACCTATGACACTTATGCCACACCAATGACTCATACCAAGAAGCTAGACGCTGATTTACATGGGAAATTAGTAGACCCTACTAAACACCGAAGTATTATTGGGTCTCTCATGTATCTAACAGCTAGCAGACCTGATATTGTCTTTGCCGTTTATCTATGCTCCCGTTATCAGTCACGACCAACTGAAACCCACCTCTCTGAGGCTAAAAGAATCCTCTGATACATCAAGGGAACCATTAACTTGGGGATCTGGTATCCGAAGGATTTTGGTTTTGAACTAATCGCTTTTTCAGACGCTGACCACGCAGGATGCTTAGATTCACGGAAAAGTACTTCAGGAGCACTACAATTTCTTGGTGATAAACTGGTGTCCTGGCAATCGAAGAAGCAGGATTGTACATCACTGTCATCAACTGAAGCAGAATATGTAGCCATGTCGGCGTGTTGTGCTCAAGTCATCTGGATGAGAACACAACTCAAAGACTATGGTTACGTATTTGACAAAATCCCGATGTATTGCGACAATCGAAGTGCCATTGAGATCTCGTGCAACTCAGTTCAGCACTCGAAATCAAAACACATCGATCTTCGCTATCATTTTATCAAGGACCACGTGGAATAGGGTACAGTTGAATTATATTTCGTGGGTACAGAATACCAATTGGCAGATCTACTCACCAAAGCCTTGCCTCCCGCTAGGTTTAATGAGTTGGTCCACCGGATTGGTTTGAGGTGTTTGACTCAAGAGGAATTGGATGACCTCCTAAAACAGTCTTAAAAACCTGTCAAACACCAAAATCTCTCTTGTAAATAATTTTTCAAAAACAAAATACAAAAATATAAAATCAGATTAAACAACAAAAATATTCTTCTATCCATATTTCTTCAAACATGGCAAGTATATTTCTTCCATCAACACTCAAATCTTTCAAAATTCAGTATTTTTTCGATCAAGTGTTGAGGGGGAGAAAATAAATACTTAACTGTTTCAAAACATCCGTGTACTTGCATGTTATCCTATCCTGGTTGTTTCTTTAAAATGGTGGTCACATTTTCTGGTTCAATGACACTCCTCGGACTAAAATTTATAACCTTTCATTATTTCTTAAGTCGAGGGGGAGTGTCGTCAAGTTTCTTTCTTAAAATCTATCATTTGGTAACCAAAATGGATGTTAAAAGGCTTTGGATGAAAATGGAAAAGATGGAGGGACCAAAACTGCCAAAAGCTTAAAGTTACTTTTAATAAAACTCCTCCACCTAACCTTTCACTTCACATTTATTACTCATAACCTAACAAATCCTACGCTTTAAAACCGTTCAAGAAATCCGTGCTTTTGATCATCATATTGTAAGTGTTTTCATAATCTAAACGTAATTACAAGCAAGGGTTTTGATTTTTATGCAAATCCAACGGCTAAAAAGTGAGATATGTGTGATTATGTGTTCTACGCATAAGCGTATGAACACACAATCATTGGTGTATGTTTGTGGTTAAAACAATTGTGTCAAAACGTTTCAATAACATCAATGATACTATGTTTATCCTCAAAACTTACCCAGAATCACGAATTGATTGATTTTGAAAAACTAGGGTTTATGCGTAAAATTGGGTGTTTTCATGTGTGAATGTCTCTGGCTAATTGGTTGCTTATAATGTGTTGTTTAAATGATGAATTAACTATATCCATGCTTAGAACTTGCTCAGAAACAACAAAAGTGAAAGAATTGTAATTTAGGGTTCTAGTTCATACGAATTGGGCATTTGTGATTCACATGGTGTTTGATGTTAAAACTTGAACAAAACAACTCAATAGGCTTCTAAGACTTCCCAGAAATGATTTGGTGAAATTTCCATGGCTAGATTTCTTAAGCGTAATTCTTGAAATTAGTGTTTAAGTTCTACGCGTAAGGTTTTCTACGCTTAAACTGTTTAACAAGTTTTCATGCCATGATCTGTTATAAGATGAATGTATGGGTTAATATTGATGATATGATGAATTTATTTCAGGTTTGTTACAAGTGAGAATTCAGAATCAAGGTTCTAAGCAAACTACGCATAAGGATCACCTTACGCGTAGCATGTTATACGTAAGAGTAATCTTACGCGTAGCGTCTACGCATAAGGTTCTACAATGGGACTACGCGTATCCTGTAAAGGATATGCGTAAACAGTGAACTCTACGCATAAGGTCTACTCTTACAAGTATACCTTACGCGTAAGGTTTTTATACGCCTACGCGTAAGCTCTATGCATAAGGTTCCCTGTTCCTACGCGTAATATTTCTTATGCGTAAGTCAGGATCCTACGCGTAAGCTTTCGTCTACGCGTATACCACTCCTGTTTACGCATAACTTTTCCACTTTTACGCCTAAGTCTTGATTGACCTTCATTATGAATTGTTACGCGTGCAATCTTGTAAATAAACAAATCATAACGTCACGAAACCAATAAATGTCACTAATAAACTTAAAAGTTTAATATGTTGTGAAAATTAAGTGATAACATAAACTTTAAAACTTAAAGTTAACTAACTCACGAAATTTATCTCGACGTCATTGGACTATTGAACAAACAAGTGACTTTGGACTCGTAACAATCATTGACATTGCACATTCAATAATTAGACAATAAAACCTTCTGTTGACTAACATAATGTCTTTCGATATGTTGGTTCTTTTGGCTAATGTTATTTCAGATCACGACATGGCTGCTCTAATGAATTTGGATGCACCAGATGTTTTCACAATTGCTTATATCTTCCCTAATGGCTATCCAAGGAAGATTGGAAAGAACAACCTCAGGGTTGACTTTGAAACCCTCACCTGCTCAGAAACTTCATGTTTGATTGCTATGGATATTCTCAAGAATCATCCCTACCAGAACATGCTCTCACATTCTGCTACAGTACCGGAGATCTACATGCAACAGTTCTGGAATTCAATGCAGAGGATCAAAGGTCAAAGTGCAGTGACAGTGAAGCTCAATCACAAACAAGTCACCATCACACATGCAGATTTACGGGCTATTCTTCTCATCCTTGACATCGAGCCAACCGACTTCTATGCCACACCTGCTGAAGAGACAGTTTTACAATTCTTGATTGATATTGTCTATGATGAAGCTTCAGGAATTATCTCTAAGCATTCTCATGTGGAACTTAAGAACATTCCTCAACCGTGGAGAACTCTCTACATCATCATTACCAAATCTGTCTCTGGTCGTGATAGCGCCTATGAGCATCCCAAGCTCATAGAACTGCAAATTTTTTGGTCATTAATCAACATGAAGCACATCGAGCTTGAAGCTCTGATATGGGATGACATGATGTCATTTATCAAAAAGCTTGGCTCAAAGATTCCCTATGTCAGATACACTAAACTGTTGATCCAGAGAGCACTTGGTCTTCATCCTGATATTCCCAAGAGGCTCAATGACCCCGACAATCACGACATGTTGAATGAGCCTATTTTAACTGTCAGAATCAAGGAATCGTCAACAAAGAAACAGGGTGCTGTATTACCTGATCACCTTCTGTCAAACGAGATCAAAAAGCTCGAGACATACAAAATGTTAGGAATTAGAAAATTCCAGTATTGAAGAGTCGGTCACCCCAACTATTATCTAGCATAAGTTAGCTCGTAGACTTGTCGTTATTTACATTTCTATGTAGTTAATTAGTTAGTCAGTAGCGTAAAAATAGTTTAGTGCATCACCGTGGAGGAAGGACGGGTCTTTACCCACTGTATCCCTGATCCACAGGCCGTCAGGAGGTCGTTTAGTTTGTAACCTATAAATACCCTCTACCTTGCAAGGTAGAGGGTTGGATGTTCTTTGGTAATCTAACATTCTACAAGTTTCTCTCACTAGAATATCCCACTTTCTCTCTCTCTAAAATCACCTATATGCTCATTGTGTTAATGTTATGATATGTATGTGAGATCCAATATCCAACAATTGGTATCAAGAGCCATGGTTAGATCATATCTTGCACATCTTTGGATTTCTAATGGTTTTTAGGTGGTTTTTTGAGTTTGAAAAAGTTTAGTGGTTTGTGCATCATTTGGTTGATTTCTTGTGTTAAAGTTTGGATTTTGTTAGTACTTTTATGTTTAGAATCATCACAAGTGTTTAGGTTTTCATTTGGTAAGCTTGAATCATCTTGGTTGGGTTGTTTTTGGATTGAAATGTGATGTTTATGTGGTTTTTTCTTGCTAGCGACTTAACACACAGAATTCTTTCTTCGTAGCGACTTGCTTTACAAATTTGTAGCGAGTTACAGTTTTAGACCTAGCGACTTAGAACTAGCGACTTAAAGTACAAGTAGTGGACTTTCCACCACAGGTAGCGACTTGGAGGTAGCGACTTGGTTTGTAGCGAGTTGCTATTTAGCGACTTGTATCTTTAGCGACTTGTGTAGCGAATTGCTGCCAAAATTTTGCTAGCGACTTAATGCTTAGCGAGTTACTACTTAGCGACTTGCATTTGTTTAGCGACTTGGTGGTATAGCGAATTAGGTGTTAGCTACTAGAGGATTAGCGACTTGTACTTAGCGATTTGGATGTTGATTTAACGACTTGGGATTATTGCTATTTTGTTGCTAGCGAGTTGGTTCAAAATCTCTAGAGACTTGGGGAGTAATTCATAATAACACAATGTCAGTCATCACGGATCCTTTAATCACCAAAGTACTTGCTCTCTATGACACAGCACAAAATAGTGAAACAGAATGCTTACCTGAATGCCATACATTTAATGATTCAGCATCGATTAATCATAACAAATCAAATAAGTCACTCGTAATGTCTGCAAATGATGCTAAGAATATGGAATGCACCAGTGAGCCGTTTCAACATCTCAGTCAGCTTCTCAAATTACTCTTATCTACAACCATGGATCGAACAAGTTGTGCCATCCTTCGTCAGGATTTTCCCACTTTGACAAGAACTGTTTTACTTAACTTAGAACGACTGAGGTTTCAAATTACCAAAGAAAAGTTCTCAACTGATGATTCTCATGCTACTCTCCAAACCATCTTCAATCAATTTCAGCCACTTATCCGGGAAGAATACTCCTCAGATTTTGATGATATCATGACTGGAATATCTTTCAAGAAACACACGGGAATGGAAATTCATGAGTTCAGAAACTCATTTATTCAACTTATGAGTAATATGGAAACATACATCAAGGAAGCTGCTAATGAGAATAACAAGTTGAATGAATTGAATGAGTGCCAAGAGATTCCATGGAGCAATGGTGACGTGTCATGCTTCATTCCAGTTGAACCAGCAAATGACACTGATTGCAGTATCTCAGTTGTAATGAAAAAGGATGAAGAGAACAACACTGATCTCAAATTCTCAGAGTCAGAAAATGTGTCAATCAATAAGGTACACTCATCTGATCACACAAATTCTCATAAAAAGGTACATGACTCTTACTCTGAACATAACATTGTGGAATCAATCTTTGTTTTACCTGAATCTAATGCAAGTAACATGATTGAAAAAAGGGTATATGATGAGCTTTCAAACAAATTTTCAATTCTTGAAAAACACTGTATCTCATTGCAAATTGAAGTACAACAAAAGGATGAAATGTTTTATGCAAAAAAACCGTGTACTAATCAGGAACTTCCAGAATTTAGAGAATTTTTTGAAATTAATCAGTTAAAATCCCAGATTCAGGACAAAGATTCGACCATTGGCAATCTGAAATTACTTCTTTCAGAAGCCCAGAAATATGACTGTCATGAGATGAGTGATGCTCTAGAATCCAGAAATTCTGAACTAGCTCTATGTGTGTCCAACCTTCTAAGAGAAAATGAGCATTTAAGAAAGAACCTTGAGGAAACAAACTCTAAGTTAGTCAATCAATCTAATCTCTTGATGAAAGACATTGATGACCTCAAAGCCCAAATTCAGGATAAGAGCTTCAATATTGTTGCCCTAAAAAATGAGCTTAGGAAGTCTGTTGGAAATAGGATGAACACTAAGTTTGCAAAACCTTCAACTTTGGGAAAATCAAATGTTCAGAACCACTTGAAACGAACAGTTATTAAACAACCTAATGCCTTTAGGTCTGAAAGAGCTAAACCATTGAAATCCAAGCTTACATCCCAAGTTGATAATATGTCTGTTTTGTCAAAACCAGTCACTTCATTACCTAGTTCAGATATGATGAATCTCAAACCTCGGACTTATAGTCAATTCTCACAGATCAGAAATACAATAAGTATTACTAGCTCTCATGCAAAACATCATTTGACTGATCAATCCCCTAAGAAATACTCAGATCACATAAGGACAAATAGTCAAAACAAGGTTGTGCACTCATTTAGGTCAACTAACTGTGATTTCAAATGGATTCCCACTGGAAGATTTTTTAAGTTTACAGGACTTAAACGAACTTACATTCCTAGATCATGCCTCAAGTGGATTCCCACAGGTAAACTCTTCAAGAATATAGAACCTAATAGGATCCCCATTAATGATACGTCTGTGTTACACTGTGATGCATCCAAATGTGAGATTAAACATGTCACTAACCCTTCTATGTACAAGTCTACATGTGCTTCAAGTACAATGTGCTCTCAGTCTTTTTCAGGTACAATGCTCAACTCAATCAGGAACTTCATGACTTGGTTCCCATCAGAAATGAACATAGCTCATTCAGGAGCTATAGCGTGCCAGAGTTGATGTACTTCTTACTTTGACTCCTATTCATCTTGAATCAGGACTCGCTCTTCTATATCTGTGTATAAATCAAGTTTCTTAAAAAAAAAATAAATAAAAAAATAATAAAAAATAAAATTCATTTTATCATATGTCACTCTTTTATATTTTTATATATGTCACTCTTTTAAATTTACAATTTTATCATTTTTTTCTCTCTCTCACTCTAATAAAGAATACTTTCATTGTTATCGATAACATCTACGGTCCTAGAAATGTCATTCAATAATGGCACGGGATCATAGATGAAGTTCGAACAATTGAAATATTCTTGCTTTTATAACGGGGTTAATTAATGTCAATCAATGTTCTTTGATGACATTGATTGAGGGGGAGATTGTGTATATGTTTTTCTTGACTATCTATGCCATTGGCTTCTGTGCTGGTTATAATGCTTGCTCGTTAAACTATCTGGCTATGGTATTTATCTCAGTTGTAGGTTGTGGTCGTATCTTGCTCATGTGATTATCATTGTGTACCTATGTATTAAGTGCCTTGCATTAAATGCTTATTTGACTAAATGTTTAATTGATTCATGGTGATCATTGTGATAATCTATGCTAACGACTTAGTCTATAATCCGTGTTAGCGACTTACCACTCGTTAATCAAAACCATAGGGACCAAACTTGTCATATATGGGAAAGTTGTGTTGCACTAGCGACTTATCTCACTTCTTTTTAAAACCACAAGGACCAAATGTGTCAAACTGCCAAAGATAGTTTCTATACCCCTAGCGACTTACCATTTTTTTCTCAAATAAGTTTTTTTTTCTTTTTTCTCTCTCGTTTTTTTTCCTCGTCAAATTGCTCATCCTAGCGACTTAGCAAGTGGTATGTCTCGAATCTCTCTTATCTTAGTTCTCTTAAGCGTTTGTGTTAAGTTTCTAACTTGTCACTTTAACCAGATCCGTACGAGCTCGTGTACTGTGACTGTTTGATTCCCTCTTAGGTTCGATGGTTCATTAAATCGTGTTGCTTTGTTGATTATTGTGTTGCAAGTATACTAAGTGTTGGCATATTGTATTGTGATTGCTGTGTAATGTGTTACCATGTAAGGATGATGATTGATTGGTGGATTGGGAGTTTTGTCTGTTGAAATTATGAATGTTCTTGATGGCGACTTAACATGTTCTTGGTAGCGACTTATCTTGAATGTTCTTCATAGCGAGTTAGCATTCAACTTAGCGATTATGTTTCTGTAGCGAATTAATTTATTATATTCTGGCGACTTGGGTAGCGAGTTAGTTGTCAGCGACTTGTCTTTACAAGTTAGCGAATTAGTAACATTAGCGACTTAGTTAACAAATTTGTAGCGACTTGGTTGTGTTACTGTTCATGGCGACTTGTCTTCACAAGTTAGCGAATTAGTAACCTTAGCGACTTAGTTAACAGATTTGTAGCGACTTGGTTTTGTTACTGTTCATGGCGACTTGTCTGTACAAGTTAGCGAATTAGCATAGCGACTTAGAGAGCTCAACTATTAGCGACTTGTCTGTGGCACTAGTGATGGCGACTTGTCTTTACAAGTTAGCAACATTGTTCACTTTCATGTTGAGAATTAGTCTTAGGGTCGAGGGTTATTAAAATGTTCAAGAGGTTTATTGCTAAAGTTGATCTCATTCTCACAATACTTAGGATCTCCTAATTCAACTTGTTGAGTCAACATACCCTATGTAATCTGCTATGACATTTCTGTTTAGGTAAAAGGTACTTGGTTTCTCTCATGACAACCAAATGTTACTTTCTGCCTCATGCATATTTGTTATATCACTTCTACATGTGTATCTTGGCTCATGACATGATCCCTTTGCAATGCACTCTTTTTGCCTTTTAATCCCTTATCAGCTTGTCGTGTGTAAAATTATCTGTAAGATTCTACTTCATTGAAATATCTCACTTATGCCACTCAATCTTTCTCTGTATGTGTTTTGGGGACTCCTTCTGAGTTACTGCTTCTATGTGTCCATGTCATAAGGGTGCTCTCAATGTTGTCTCAATTATCACTTATCATCTAACCTGTTCCCAATCATTACTGTTGATTGTATGTTTACTCAGATCATCAATGGCAAGTTCAAACCCAGAAAAGAGCGTTACCCCTTCGGCATCATCCAAAGTTCTCTCAGACGAAGAAATCCTTCCCAGGAGTCAATGGGCTGATATTGGAAAAAGCAACTGTTATGTGGACCTACAAAAGCTTCAACAAAATCCGATACTCAAAGTTTCTATTGACATCCTCAAAAACACAAACTTCTTCGGTGATATTACCATGCAATGCTCAATTCCCACCATTTACATTCAACAATTCTGGAACACCGTTCAATGGGACAAAATCACAGCTCGATACTCTTGCAAACTGGATGACAGGGAGTTCACTATTGATTCTGAAATTCTGAGCAAGGCTCTTGGAATCACCCCATGTGACCCTAACCTTCGTTCTGAATCTCCACTTGGTGCTGACAATCTGATTGTCTTTCTAATTGGGTTGGGTTATCAGAACAGTATTTCAAGAGCATCCGACATCATCACTGGACACATGTATCAACCCTGGAGAGCTATTACAACTATTCTTAACTTGTGCTTATCTGGCAAAACATCAGGGTTCGATAAAGTGAGAATTCCTATCCTGCAAATCCTATGGGGAATTGTTAATAGAGTTGATGTGAATGTCTTAGATCGTATTTGGGAAGAATTTTCTTTATCAATACACACATTCATATCTGATAGAACTAATTTCCAGAACAAAGCTCAAGGTCGAAAGAGACAGAACAAGCTTGTGATTCCCAGCATCCGATTCTCTAAGCTTGTTATCCAGTTCTTGCAACAAAATCACAACTTCACTCCTAGGTCTGAATCAACTTTACACAAAGCAGAAGATGAATTTGTTTTAGGGAACCTGAAATATGTTCCTAGAGGTACGGATAAAGAAATATTTGGATTGCCAATTCCTGATAGTCTTCTCACAGAAGATATCAAGAAGAAGGACTACTTCAAACAATACAAGAAAAGAGCTTCCAGTTCCTCTGTTGATGTCACACCTACTCCCTCACAACCCAATGCTCCCAAGACCATCTCTGGCTCTAAAGCATCTTATGCCTCCCTTCCTAAAAAGAGACGCGAAAGATCTCAACAGTCAGACTCCTCATCCAAAAAGCATAAAGAAAAGAAGAAGAAGGTGGAAAAAGAAATTGGTGACAATGCTGAGGGAGCAAGGGATAGCTCCAAGGTAGTTGATGATGATGATGCTGCTCTGCAAATGGGGATCCAGCAAAGCCTAGAAAGTCTAAATGTGAAAGCACCAGTAGGTGGAGTTGTGTTAAGAGAGCCTGATCAACTACCACGACAACCATCTCCAATAACACATGACAAAGGAAAAGGGATTGTGAGTGTTGAAACTGAACAAGCAGCTCACATGCTTTTAACGATCTCATCATCTCCATCAAGCACCACCAATCAATATGAGCTGAAGAGAAGATCAGAATCATCTCATGCTAATGAACAATCCGGAGTGGACAAAGTGCCTGAAACGTTTAAAGAAACTCTTACTCTTAGTGAGACTCAATCTGGCTTGAATGTTGACACTCTGTTGCATAAAGGCTCGCAGGAGAACCTTCAGACAAGATCTGATGAGACCTTGAAGATGGATGAACCAAATCTGTCTACTAACTCTCTATCCTCACTTAAGGATCTTGACACAGATTTCTCTTTTGGTGATCAATTCATTAATGACAAATCCTTAGATACTGCACAATCCATGTATACTGTCAGCATTCAGCAAGATACGTCAACCATTCCTCCGATGTCAGCATCTTCATTATCAACTGCACTTCCACCTCCCATACCAACTCAATCAACTGTACAAACACCACCGACATCATCACCAACCCCTGAACCTGTCATTACAATTGCTGATGTGGATGCTCCACCAGCTTCACCACCACAGATCCTTACCTCTGATCAACTACTGGACAAAGCTGTAAAAAGGATAGAAGCTCTGGAAAGGCAACTTCCTAAATCTGTTGATTCCCTTGTGGATCGTGTCTATAGATTGGAGCACCTCAACTTCAATGAAGGGGTTACTGCCGCTATTGAAGGAGAAGTCAAGGATGCTGTGGAATGGGCTATGGAGGCTCCACTTCTTAGACGATTCAAGGACCTACCTATCACCGATATGAGAGCAGCTCTGTTTGAAAAAATGTATGATGCTGAAGAGGACAAGCATGAGGTTCACAAGAAACTCTATGAGGCACTTGAAGAATCCATTAAGTTCGACAATTATGAGCAGTTTATGATTGACGTCGGGGAAAAAGAAGCTAAAAAGAAAAGGAGAACAATTGTGATGGAATCATTGATGAAGAACCGTAAAGATCCTCCTCCACCTCCACCACCAACGGGGGGCGCTGGAACTTCTGGAGCTGGTGATCCTTCTACGACAACCAACACACCTCCACCACAACCACCATCATCACCGCCAAAACCTTCTAATCAATCAGGTCCTACAAAAGAACAGAGTACTAAGAAGAAATCTGCTGCCTGGACGACGGTTGATTCAAGGTTCACATCCACATCCACCTCAATTCCCGATGATCAAATGGTTCACGAAGAGTCGCATGTCATGGCTGACTCAGAACCAGATGAAGATGATGCATCTACGAAGCATATTCCTAAGCCATCAGAAGATTGGTTTGATACTTACATGGCTGGGAATCGCACTAGCACCTCCAGAGTAGCTCCTTCAAGAGACACAATTCAAAGCTGCATTGTGGAAGATAGACCTCCTTCTCCAGAACCTACATGGACCATCCCAGAGTCAGACTTTATGATTCCTGACAACAATTGGGCATCGGCTATCACCAATAATTATGAAGTTCTAGCTGAAGACTCTCTTCTGCACTACACTGGAGATATGGGAAGTTTTATTAGATGGTTTTGTGAACGAAAGAGTATCTCATCCATAACTCCAAGAGATCTTGAAGGACAAGCTTATGAAATTGTCAAAGTCTTCCACTCAGATGCAAATCATCTTCAATATCAGATGGAAGAATGCCATAAGATGCTGAATGACCAAGTCAGTGAGCAAATTAGTCGCTTCAATGTCAACAAATCTCTTCCTCTTGGTGGTGAACCTGGTCAGATGACCATTCAAGCTGAATTCTTCTTCAATCACGACTTGGACTATCTGTGTGCTTGCTCAACTGAAAGAAGACCTGCTCTATCAATATCAAAGATGAAAGCTGCAACCTACTCTGATCAGGGGCTTGAACAGATGGTTCCTGATCAATTCTGGGCTGATGATGAACAAAAGTATGATATTGCCGCTTCTTATGGTATTTCTCAGTGGTGGTTCAAAAAGAAGAAGTTCTACATCGAAAGACATGGTGCTGATAAAAGACGCAATGATGTCAGATCAAAGCTGCAAATCTGAAGTGTTGTTCGAGTAGAGATCTTCCCTATCTATGGATATGAGTATTTGAAGAAGATAGTCCTTAAAAGAGCAGACCTCAAAGTGTATACTATTGAAGAGAACGACTTCAAACATCTTCTGCCAAATGATTTCGAAGATCTCTATCTCTTAAATCTTCAAGGACACCTTGAGCATTTACCTGTCCGTGAGAAAAAGGCCCTGTCTGCAGCTGTCACTCTTTGGATCAGGGGCTTAGTCATTCGAAAACGAGTTGAGGACTTTCAGCTTGGCATTGAAAGCTACCAAACCAGGATTAACCTTACAAGTCCACAATGGAATGCAACTGGGCATGAATTTCATCGCGAATACAAAGTCCTTGATACCCCTAGAGCCGTCATCTTCACCGACAGATATGGATCTCGCATGCTTATGCGTCTATGTGAGCTCTACAAGTTTAGTGATGGTACTCTCAAATTGGTCGAAGAAGAACTTGACACCAGAATGAAAGAAGTCAAAATTGATATGAAATCTTGGGTTAAGACTACTTTTTGGACTGATGATGACTTGAAGAGGTGTGAACACTTCATTGCTGCAATCAGACGAAGGCTCAAGACACGAAGGATCTTCCGCAGCCTTGAAAGTTTTGTTGGTGGAAGGCTTAGGGATGGTCACTACAAACTTCATCAGAGGACTGAATGAAGACATCTTCGGGAAGATGTTTATGTTGTGTTTTTAAATATGTGTAATATGTGCTGTACTAAATATGAACAACTGTAATACATGTAATAGTGCTAGGATTGGTACTGTGGTTTCCCCTTGTAAAAAGGGAAACATCTGTGTTGTCCACTTCTGATCATATAAAACCAGACACATTTTTCTCCTACAAATATTTTACCTCATATATATTTAAATCACTTGAGATCCAAAATCTCAAAGGATTTAAGATTTTTGATCGGGGAAGAAAATGTGATATAAATATGAAAGATGTTAAAAGATAAGATGACCAATTTTTGTGCATACTTCTCTCTAATATGTGCTAAACAATTTTCGAATCTCGAAGCATATATTAAGGGGGAGAATTCTCTTTGCAAATTCAAGTCATCAGGGTACACAACTTTCAATCTTTCTAAAGTACCTTGATTGTATGGCCTCTAATCCAGTATGTGCAAAACACTCTTTTCAAATCTCGAGGCACATATTGAGGGGGAGCAAACTTATGAAAACCTCATCCTTCCCGGAAATGCTTTATCTACTCGATTTGATCAAGGAAGTGATGTTGATATCTTTTAGAAAATGGTAATCAAAGAAGTTAATTCTTTCTCTTGCCTCCGCGTGCAAAACATTTTCTAATACTTGATGCACATGTTGAGGGGGAGCACTTGTTCTAAAAATATCATAAACAATTCAGGTACAAAATGTTTTGATAATATATCACAAGTATCTGGATTGATTTTCAAATGGTTTTCAATTGGATCCAATGGCAGATGAACAATACCAAATTGACCGACCAACTTTACTTTATGTACGGTGATATAAGGATGATAAGGTTAGGTATGTGTTCCCATGATCCGCCAGAACCGGAGGGATCTACCCAGGGACAATCCACTAGTTAGTGTAGAAGTCCTTAGGTATGATGATAAAAGGAGAAAAATGAGATATGGGAAGAGTGCGGACTAAGACTGAGCTAGTACTGGAATAATCCCAACAAGGTTCTAGCTATGAAGTCTCGGTAAGCACTGAAGGGGTTGAAGAATTAAAAAGAATTGAATAAGGAAAGGGTGAAAACAAATAGCCCTCCATTTATTCAACCTTAGGGCAGAAACCGGGTTCAATTCATATGCTACTGATGGTAACATCGGTATTGAAGACAAGACGTCATGGACCCAGTGACGCACTACACTTCAACTTTCCAAACCACTCAAGTTCCTCTTAAAAGGACTTGTTTCATTCTCACGGGGAACCAAAATTATCTATCGACTTTCTCTTAGAGATTGTTGATATTGAAGAAGGAGACCCTCTCCCTAGTCTCCGGCACAGGATCCAAATATGCACAAATTGAGTCTAGAGCCACGAGATCATCAATAAATCTCATTAGGACACTTTCAATGAAGACTCTCTGTTTCACACAATGTGGAAAGAGAGATTATATCTTGAGTCCTACGCATTATCCTTGTGGTATTGCCAGAACATCTGAGTGATGTGTATACATATTCACAATGAAGATGGAAAGCCTTCTGGAGCCAACATCAAACAAGCTCCTGGTAGGTGGCATGTGAGATCTATTATATGGATCAACCATGTGACAACTGAACAGAAACAATGGGGCGATTCAATCTCTTGAATCAATCCTGGTTCAGGTTATGGATTGACGGATACCTTTGAAAAACCGGTCTTTGTGCTTAACAACTCCTTTCTTTAGCACATCGACCGTGTACTCATTTTTCAAACCAAAAGGTGTTTTTATGATTGATAATTGATTTTCAATAAAACCTTCGTTGTATTGCAAAAATGATGAGTGTGTAAATACTCATCATTTTTGTACAAAATAAACTGCAAAATCATCTGAAAACACTCAGAAACACATCAAAATGATCAAAATATCACAAATCAGTGTTTTATGTGTTTTAAATGCAAAAATATCAAAATCAGATGAAAAACATATCAAATTTGCAAAAATTGCAGTTTTAGTCCCCCAAGTTTCAAAAATAGTCCCTGAGCCAAAATTTCAAAAGAAAAGTCACCAAAGGTCTTTTTAAAATCATAAATTGTCATATTTAGTCCTTTGGTGAGAAATCTAAAAGTTTTGAGAAAATTACAATTTAGTCCCTGAAAATCCAAATTGGCCAAATTTAGTCCTTGGGAATTTCAAAAATGTCAAAATCAACCCTTGGACTATTAAACATTGGCAAAACCAACCCTTTGACTACTCTTCATAAGTTACATGTTTGGCCCTTGGAAATTTCAGTTTTACATGTTTGGTCCTTTGGTTTTGAGAAATTGCAAAAAGGGTCCTTAGTATTATTATCCACTTAAACCATTCGGACCTAATTTAAACCCCAAGCCCAAACTAAAACCCCTGGCCCAAAACCTTACCCGGTCCAAAACCTTAACCCGACCAACCCAAATATTTAAACAATAAACAACCCTGCCCCTTCCCTGTCCCCCCGACACCCCTGTCTGCTCCCACCACCAGCCACCAACATCCCTACCAACCCACCCTACACCACCATTTGTCTCCCCCCTCCTCACCAACCTTACAAGTGCATTAATTGCACCCCTTTTCCTGTCCCAGATATCCAAAACCTATTTTGGCGCCAAAATCATCCAATGGCCAAGATGGCTCAAAAGACATCCAAAGGCTGAGAATTTTGCTGGGATCCACTCAGAAGGTGAGAGAAAAGACTTTGGTGCATAAAAAGAGGCCAAGAGAAGCTAGAAAGGAGAGTTAGTTTTAGTTTTCTAAAAATTGTATGTCGTTTTTTAGTTTGTAGCAACTTAACTAGTTTTCAATGTTGTTTTAAAGTTAATTTGTACTCAACAATAGTATTCAAATGTATTTCAACTCTAATTGAGTATCAATTTAGGTTAAAGTTCAGTTTCCATTTTTTTGCCTACTGTTGCATTTTCTCAATATCAAATTCATTATCAAATCTGTTAGCAGTCTACTTTAAAGCTTAAACAAGCTCTAATAAGCTTGTTAAAGCTTTGTATAAGCTTATTTGCACAATTCATACAACTTTGGCACTGGTCAATGAAAGTCAAACCAATGAGCAAAACTGATGCAGATGTGATATGGGGTGATTCAGAACTTGAAATGGGTGAAAAGGAAGCATTTGGGTTGAATTTGGTAGGATAGTGTTCTTGGTTTCTCAATTGGCTAGCCATTGTGGCTTGGACATTTGTAAGTCAAATTTACAAGTTTCTATGCATAAGCAGTAATTGTAGTTCAAATCTGTTAAAATCTGTGGGAATAGTAGTATTTAGGTTGTCTTAACTTAGTTTGATCATAACTTGTGTTTGTCTAGTGATTAGATCAGTTTTACTTTGTTAATTAATGTATTAAAAGGGTGTTTGGCTCAATTGAATTAACTGTTATTGAGGCTTAGTCAGTGGTTTCTTTAGGTTGTTTCATGTTTGTTAAGTATTATTGAGTGCATTTGAATCACAGTTTGGGGTCTGCTAACACTAAAAGTCAAATTTAATTATAATCCATCTCAACTTCTAACTGTTGTGGATTTTAGACTAGCCAATCCTTGTTTTGTGTTTAAAAACCTCACACAGTGCTTATTTTGTGGTCTTTACATCAAAAAACATCAATATCAGTCATTGAATTGGGTCTAAACTTCACCAAAGTCAACTGTGTATCTGTTTTCAAAAAAGTCAAAATGTCAAAAACTTGTTTTGAGCAGATGTTGCAGATTGTGCACAGGTTCCATTAAAGGTTTTCAAGGTCTGAATTTTTGGTTACAAGTAATTTAATAGGTGGTCTTTAAGACCTAGTATCTTTTTTAAGCTTTAGCCCTCTGGATTAACTTGTGCATAAGCTCAAAATCAGGACTTATTGCCCTGCTCCATAACTCAGTGTCAGCTGAGTTTTTCATCAGCTTTATACAAGCTTGCACAGAGTTTGTAATAGCTTGTTAAGGGCTAGTATTTTGGTTAACAGTAGCTTCCTAGGTCTAGTTTAAGTCTTGATAGTTGGATTTTAGTTTGTAGCTTATTTGGGTGCTTATTTTTGGTCTGCAAATTGATACCAATTTCTGTTTTTAGCTTAATATCAGAATCATCAAATCTGTTTTATTTTGTTAATCTGTGATTGTAACTTGTTGATTTCTATTTGATTTGGTCATATTTAGTGTATCATAGCTTCTGTCAGCAGTAGGTAGCTTGTTTGGTTCATTTGCTTATCAAGTGCTTATTTCAATAAGCACTTGTTTCATCAGATTCATTTTCTTGCAAGCAACCACTTGATTCTCCAATTTTCCTAGCTTCTTATCATCATTTTAGAATTTTCCTGAAATTTTCAGATTTTTATAAGCTGTTTTGCTATTTTTCTTAATTTAATC
The DNA here is from genome assembly GCA_019973895.1 of Chrysanthemum seticuspe. NCBI lineage: Eukaryota > Viridiplantae > Streptophyta > Magnoliopsida > Asterales > Asteraceae > Chrysanthemum > Chrysanthemum seticuspe. Next base: position 137,725,308 of record BPTQ01000003.1, read on the forward strand.
TAGTTTTTAAGCATTTTTAATTAGCAATTAATACAAAAAATTCAGAAAAGGTTCCAAAAAATAATTTTTCATTTTTCTTAGGCTTAGATAAATATAAAAAGTGAAAAAAGTAATTTTCCATATTTTTCATAGTTTATTTGGTAATTTTTAGTGATTTAATTAGTTTTTAATAGTTTAAAATTCCTAGAAAATAGAAAAATAATCACAAAAATACAAAAATAGTTTTGAAAAGTCTATTTTGATATTTTAGACTTTTCCAAGTCTTAATCTTATTTTTCTAGCCTTATTTCACATTTTCTTGTATTTTAGGTAATTAATTAATAGTTAAAAATAGTTTTTAATTAGATAATTAGTTTTAAAAATAATTTTCTTTTTCTAAAAATTTTCTTTTATCATTAGGATTGTAAAAACATCATTTTCATATTTTTAGGGTTAATATTGCTTTAGTTTCACTTTTTATTTTGTACGTCGCGTAGATTTTAATTTCAGTTTCGTAAAAACATAAAAACAAAAACATCATTTTACTTTTAGTGATAGCGTTTATTTAATAGATTTTATCTTTTTAATTTCCTCTCATTTGCATTTTATCCTTTGTATTTGTTTGATATTTCTGTAGTTATAATCATAATCTCATAATCCTTTTTCGTTCAAACTCCTCGATCACTATACGTTGATTGATCCATTGCATAGCTCGCTGGGACATAACGACCCGGGGAGACCCTATACTCCTCTGATCTTCATTGATTTCGTGCTTGAGCTGTTTTAAGTTTTCTTACGCTTGCGTGAGGGAACTTGACGGTTTTGCGCGCATCAAAAAACAATTTCTATTGAGCAATACACGATTGTTTTTCAAATCTTTTTTTTCATCAATCAGTGGACTTAAAATTCGCTGGTTCACTCACTCCGTGTTGTCTTCTTTGAGATGTTCCACCTGATCACAGGCAGTACATGTACTGATCAACGGGGAACCGTGGGCCGTGTACCTCAATTCAATGAAAGTGATCAATGACACTTTCGTGCGATTTATTGCTAACTGTTGTATGCAGGTACACCCGACGTTTGCAGCTGATCAGAATGAAGCGGTCAATCCATAGCCGCATGCTCACTTAACACATTCATCTAAAAAGAAATCATGATTAGTGCATCAATGACTCTGATATTTTCACTCCATGCTTCTGCTACGCTGCTGCCAATATCATGATTCAACAAATGCTTCCGCTACTCTGATGAGAAGATATCATGATCCAGAATGTGAGCATGTCGGTCCTAAAGTCACAACATCACATAATACCAACACCACAAAGGATGTCTCAGAGATTTTTGATAGCTGATGATCTCAAAAGATGGCTCATAATTATTATCTCATGGATCATTAATGACCTCCACTTTAAAGTACAAATCTATGCAAACTTTGATGTTGCACTACTTATGCACTAAGATTGCGAAGTTGAAGTATTAATGTCTACGAGCTCAAGAACAAAGTCAAGAATAGAATGCTAGGATTTGAAATGTAAAACATGGGGTGACCTCCCTTAGGGGGAGATTGTTAGGAATTAGAAAATTCCAGTATTGAAGAGTCGGTCACCCCAACTATTATCTAGCATAAGTTAGCTCGTAGACTTGTCGTTATTTACATTTCTATGTAGTTAATTAGTTAGTCAGTAGCGTAAAAATAGTTTAGTGCATCACCGTGGAGGAAGGACGGGTCTTTACCCACTGTATCCCTGATCCACAGGCCGTCAGGAGGTCGTTTAGTTTGTAACCTATAAATACCCTCTACCTTGCAAGGTATAGGGTTGGATGTTCTTTGGTAATCTAACATTCTACAAGTTTCTCTCACTAGAATATCCCACTTTCTCTCTCTCTAAAATCACCTATATGCTCATTGTGTTAATGTTATGATATGTATGTGAAATCCAATATCCAACACAAAAGGTATCTGGTAGCAGTGAAAGAAGGCAAAGTTGGTCATCTTGATGAGAAACCTTCTGGGACACCTACACGGAGAACCAGAAGAGGCAGTGCAGGGAGTGCTGCAAGCACTGAGAGTCAGAGGAAGTTTCCCAAAAGGAATCCTCCACGTAAGAAGATTGTTCCTTCTAAGGAAGCTGGTCCTATTCCCATTCCAAAGCTTGAACCACAAAGAAAGCTAGTGGACGAAAGCTCTGAAGATACACAATCAGATGAAGAGGTCTTCTACTCCGAATCTGCAACCGAAGCACCTCCTTCAGTAGCAAAACCTCCCAGTCCACCGGCAGTTATAAGCAAAGGGAAGACTCCAGTACTTGTGCCTTATGAAGAGGATAGCTCAGAAGAAGGGCAACTGGATACATCCTACAGGAAGAAGTTTAAAATCGTTAGACGCCTACAAAAAGCTAAGGAATTTGAACAAGATCAAATGCGTGGCCCCGGAGGGTCGAGTGGTTGTGTCCACTCTTCACCAATTCCTGATGCGGTTAATCAACCCGATAAGGGAACTGGTGCCACCACTCTTGTGCAACAGCAAAAGCTTGTGGAAGACTCTATTGATTATAACATTGAGGAACCAGAAAAGGATAAGTCTGAGAAAGAAAAGACTGATGAAGAAGCCCAGGCTCATACGGAAGAAAAAGCTAGATCTGGACAAGATAACGAAGGGAATTATGATGATTATCTTCTCAATAGTCCAATTCGTTCCAAGGAGGATACTTCTGCACCTCCAAAGCACCCTGAGCCTCCTCATGTCTCCTCATCATCAGATTCATCATCTCATTCTTCACCACCACCATCTAAAAGATCAACCAAATCAACATCCAAATCAGTGAAGAAGCCAACTCGATCTTGGATTTCTCATACTCATAAAAGAGTTGTGAATGCTGTCAAACAAGTCAGAAAGAAAGACATGCTATACAGGAAGATGAATGTCTACGCTGATCAGATACAGTATCTTCATGACGAGAATGACGAGATGAAAGTTGAAAGGGAGTATGTTCAGAAGCTCATGAAAGATGATCTTTAAGGGAAAATGGACGAAATGATCAAAGGTTACACTCACAATTACCTTCTTGACTTTGTTCCTAAAGTTACAAAGGAGTTATTTACCAAACAACTCTATCCGAATCTACTTCATCTGGCCAAGCAGACTATGAAATCAACACCAATGCACGTGAGCATCAATCCAGTTGATCCCATAATCTTCTCCGATGCTGAGTTAGTTGACCGGCTGGTAGCTCAAATGTCCAAACGATCTGCAACACTTGCCTCTCACGAAGGTAAATTGCTTGAAGCATTGCTGGAATATCAACTCAAATCAGCATGCCAAGAAGAAGCTGAAAGGCCGAAACGTCCACGCGACGATGAAGATAAGGATCAGGATAAGAATGACGAGCATAAACGCTCGAAGAAGTCTGGTGAATCATCTTCTATGCAACCTCCACCCAAACGGATTCCAGCACAACAAAGGATCCTCCTCGTTCTTCTACTGAAAAACCTCAGGATTCTTCTGAGTTACCACCCCTGACTCAGAAAACAGGTGATCACTTTGAGTATACAGGTGGTGACGATGAGGAATTCCATGAGCCCCAACAACAACCCCCCTCTCCCGAAAAAGTTAAGAAACCAGAATCCTCATCCAGGCCTAAGAAAAAGAAGAAGAAGGCGCCTACAACTGACGTCGTATCATGGCTAGATGAAGATGACACGGAAGAATTTGAATGGTTTTCTACACTTGTTAATTCCACCCCCTATCCACCTGAAGGTCAAAATCTGGAAGACGGTAGTACATTGGAGCATGCTAAGTTCTTGCAAGAGAAATTCCGTGTGAAAAAGATGACGAAATCCGAGTTGAAGCGAATCAAGAATGAAGCATTTCAACTGCTCAAGGACAGCTCGGAAAGTGCTATTGAAGTTGAGTATCACCTTGACAATATAGCACGAGCCATGTCTAACAATATGGATTGGCTCAACCCAGAAGCAAACATCGACTTCACCAAATGGGACAACCTTCCATATTACACCGACTGGTCTAAACCTCTACCGACAATTGGCCAACCAGATCAGCCTAAGATTCCATTTTGCTATTTCTTCAACAGAGAATTGGAATTTCTACTACACGGCAGTGATGATTCAAGGAAATATGCTACATCTCTGACACTTCCGTTCCTGGCAGCCATATACTCAAACTGCATAGCCATCGAGGAAAAGGCTACCCACATGTTTTCTAACAATGTGGAATTATATGACCGTGATGCAATGTATGGGATTCACCATTGGTCGGAACGCCGACGAATCTACTACAGAAGCTGCCAAGTTCAGAAGTCTCAAAATGAAGTGTTCAGTACCAAAGGAATCGTTGCTGTTAAATATGTTGATCTTTCGTCTAAATGGGACTACACTTTTCTCAAGAATATCGTGGTCAAAAGACAAGACGAAAGAGATTATGCATTCAGTGAAGTGGACTTTCAGAATTTGTCTCTCAACGACATTGAAGATCTGTATCTTGCCAAAGTACAGGGACGCATGAGATAATTCTCGACTGAAGTACAACGTGAATACATCAAGTCCTTGCTAATATTCATCAGAAGCATTGTAACACCCCAACCCGACAAGGGTAGAAGTGTCACATTCTGGTGTCATATCAGAACATACAATTAAAACTTTACAAGCGAAAGTATTAAGAATGACATATCAAGTCATTTAAACAATGACTTACAAGGAAAATTACAAAATCCAAAATGTCTAGAATAAAATGAAATCTCCAAACAATAGCCCGACAAAATAAATCCAAATAATAAGGTAACTAGGGTTGGTCCACTCAGATAATCCAACTCTCAGCCCATCAAAGCCCATCTTCAAAACCTAACACCTGCCGCAGGAAAAGAAATACGGCTGAGCTTAAAAAGCCCAGTGAACAGATATAACAAAACGAAAGCTAAATAACATCAAAAATGCGAAATGAAATAAGGAAGCTGATAACTAGGTCGCAACGAAACGGAAACAATGAGTCAAGGAGGATCCTGCAGAACACAATTATACAGATATCCAAACAGAACAGATAACAAGGAGAACGAAGCAAAGCAAAGAATCGATGACATATATACAAGCACATACAAACCAGGCATACAAGTACTGACACATAAGCAAGCATAGCAGACGTCGTATCCACACAACATATACAGCATATAATCAATTCAGGAAATCAAAAGACATACAAGTCAAACAGAAATCTAAAGGCAAGCGGAAGCAATTAATTAGTAAGTGAGCATTGCAATCATACAGGTCAAAACCCTTAGTTGAAAACATAACCAGTATCATAACAGCGGAAGTACTAAAAACAGTCAAACATGACAGTCACACGTAACAAGTAGGAATACAGTATGAACATTATAATTAAATGAACTAGGGACATAACAGGGCAATTAAACAAGTTAACAAGCCAGACGTCATAAGTAGAAACATTTACCCAATCAATCCGCAACATAGACATAAATGTAAACATGGCAGGTCAACAACAAGCAGATAAGGATACAACGGATAGTCATAGTTCACGAGATTAACTTAACGAAGTACACATAATAAACAGACAAAACTATCGATTTCACACTAGCATGGTCACCAGACAAATCAGAGGGTCACAATACCGTGAGATCACATATCATCAGATGACAACAGGTAAATCATATAACCATATAAGAATCATATCGTAATAGGGTAATCAGAAGTCACATAAGACATAAATAGCATAATCAAATCAAATACACATATAATAACCCAGTACGTGAATGGAACGATAGTCTGCAGTAACGGAATAAGAGGATGACAGATCAATGCAATGGAATATATATATCTTCGTAGTAGGGTGAGTCATATAAGGGTGTTGAGTAATGAACAGTTAATACAGAGTATGGTGCATTGGGAAATACAGATGGGACAGTATAGGTATATAAAAAGTGTAAGGGTTGTCAGAAATCTACCACGAGCCCGGAACATATCATATCATATCATATCAAAAGTAACTATTGTATTCGGAGGGGTGACCTCGGAATACCATATATAATAGGAGGGGAGACCTCAGTAACCAATGGAGTAGCTAGCTCCCAGACTGTGAAGACGCGTATTGCACACGACATCATTCACCATATAAATCATATCATATCATATCATATCAAAACATATCTAGGATGCATCCATACGCCCCCGCAGAAACATAGTGGCCAAACATATATCTTGAGCTCATAATCATATAACAGAAAGGGGACGGTGTGTAACATCACTCGTACACACTGGAGTCATGCCATTGGTGCATCAATGACATGGTTATGGTACCTCCATGACTAGGAAACATATTTGGCTCGGGTATCAAACTGAAGGGTCAAAGCATAATCATATCATAAGGGTTCATATCAAAGGTTCAGAAGTCAAAGGTTCATATCAGATTTCCATAACATAAGTTCATAATCAGAGGTTCATAATTAGATGGTTCATAATCATAAGGTTCAAAATCAGAAGTTCATAATCATAACAAACGAATATCATAGCGAACAGAATCATATCAAAGGATTATGTCAGAATCATATTAAAAGGATCATAGCATAAGGAAATCATAGCAAAGGAATATCATAAGTGAAGTAAAGTCAAGGATCGAAAAGTCATGAGAAATCCCTGCTGAAAAGGGATATAATATCTGTACCTCAATCGAAGCAAACAAAATAGGAAAGTCAGGTCACACGATGAATCAATCCCGCCGTCCAGAACCTATTTGAATTTGATAACGCTTATTAAGATCGGGTTACTCATTTTAGACGGCTTTCCATTTTTAGCAGGTTTCCACCTTTAGTAACTTTCTATTTTAGATAACTTTCTACTTTAGGAAGGTTTCCATATTTAACAATTTCCATAATTAATCAAATTAGGTTTTGTTTCAGAATAAGTAATAATTAGATTTATGAGGCTTTTACATGACATTTTAATAAGGTCTAGGGTCGATCATAATGATAATCAAAGTGTAGGGTTAAAAATGTCAAAGTGTCATAGTTTAGGGTTTAGTGAGAAATTAAATAAAAGTATCATGCAAACAAATGATTCACGCGTACATGAGATTTAAGGACTCAGTACAAGTTAGAATCTCGATAATCTTTACACTTGATCGCGGTTCACAATGTTTACAATTACGACAAGGTAAACATGCTATCGGACTAACACGATGCCCGTCTCCCCCGACCCCCTTTCGAAATACCAAACGACGCACACAAAACTTCCGCGATCACTCTCAAACTCACCCCCACAAGGCCACGCCTATACCCTTTTAAAAACAGTTTACACGTCCAAATATTTATCCTTTTTTACCCATCCCAAACGAGGCAACCATGACCCATAACACAGTTTCATGTATGCAAATTTATTCCCATTTTCATTCCTTTGAAGACTATACACATGACACATGAAAGATATGGTTTCAACAGGTTGTATACACATGGTGGATGGTCATCATTCATAAACATTTCCTACCCATTCTCACCATACTCCTTTTTATTTTACTACATGATATACATGTAGGATCCACCTTAATTATTTTTGTTCATAACCAGTTCTTTCATAGGTATTTTAGAGATTGATATAAGTGTCTCAAAAGCCAATTTAGAGATGTATATAATAGCACATTCGCATAGCAAGATTAGAGATCAATGTATGCAATCCAGTTTCCATGATTTTTATGTGATTCTAAACATCGCATAATCATACGTATATATAGACGATTCATGCTAACCTTTATGTGACAAGGTATGTACGTATATAATAGATCGAAACGAGAAGAAAAACAAAAGACGAAGGTGTGCTACCTTGGGTCGAATTGCAACAGAATGAAGGCCAAAATAGAACCAAAGTCGAACCAATTATATTCTCTTGTACACCATTGTACCCACGACAAACACCACCTCGACCTAGCAGTCACGACCCAGCAGCTTCGAACCATAAACCCACGGCCAGAACTCCTTGAACCACCCTCGATGACAGCAGTTTATTGGTGTTTACCTATCTTCCTTGGACTCCTTGTTGTCGACAGGAAAATGGACAAGGAGGGAGTTGCTGTCACTTTTGTGTGGAGGGGTATTAGGGTTTCGTTTTTTTGGAATGTATAACAATTTAGGTTGATAAAATGAAACGTAAATGGTATAATGGAGAGGGTCTCGGCTGAAATTAAGGGGAGGAATTAAATGACCAAATCAATTAATATTTTAGTTAAATGTCATTTATAGATTTTAGTTTAAATGTGTTAGTCAATATATATATAAAATGGTCCAAGTAATATCATATTGTGTGATTCTTTTTACATTCATAGACATGAAGTGAAAGTAGATTAATTATTAACTTGCATAAGTCATCTAAAGTTAAAAGTTTAACGAGTATAACGAGCTTGACGTGTTTTACGAATTTCCCAATCATTACTAGAGGGGCATAATAGTCATTTTATACGTTTACGATTTTTAGGGTTTTACAATTCTTCCCCTCTAAAAGAAAATTTTCGTCCTCGAAAATTGAAGTCGCATGGTACACAGAGACGTACTAGTTTTAAGGCAGATGTAGCAATCCATAGTTTCCCACAAATCATAACGGTTTCAGGCCCAAAGTGTACCAACTTATACGTAACAGAGGTCGATGAGAATCTCATGCAGAGGTACAGAATTCCAAACGAACATGAGGATTGACAAATAGCGGATATGAGCCCTATTCCATTCACGTACCAGCCCCAGGCATTTCCCAAGACGTCGTATTACTTCAATAAGTTCAAATTATATGATCTCGGTATTATCACGTTGATCAGGCGTCATAATACTTGCATCACAAAACAAATCCTTATTGTCATCATATTCTGTCCTGGGTCATGACAAATCACATAACCAATATCACACAAAACATATTACATACAGATATCAAGTAACATACCCAAGCAGACCAGATTCACATACGTACAACATAAACTACATCAAACAACTTACCATATCATAAGGAAAGAAAACCACCAACTTGCACAAAACGGTTCCTCATGACTCATTACTGATGATCCAAAAGAAAAGCTGAGATATTACAAAAATCATAAACGATAAACTTCATGATTCAAACCGAGTTCCGACAGATCAAAGAAAAGTAGTACTGATCAAAATCACATAAAAAATATCAAACCACCTCAAAACGCGTGACAAACAAATCGGAGTAACACAAGTCGCGCCCAATCATATGAAGTAGATGAATCTTCTCACCGTCTTTGCGCCTTTGGTTGATCCGTCCAGCTCTCTTCAGCAGCATCCTGAAGTCTCCAGCAGCATGGCAGTCGGGTGCGGCTTCTGCTTCACGAACCTCTCCAGCTCAGGAACTGCAGCAGCAACGCAGGGTCGGCACCATCATCTTCGATTCCACGAGTAGTCTCCATCTAACGATCGACAAACAGATGTGCAAAGGCAAATCAAACAACATCAAATGCGAAAGGAAGAAGGTCAATTCAGCGAAGACAAGAGAATATCGAAGTCAAATCTGAACGACAATCAAAAGGAATCGGAAGGGATCAGAACAGACGGAAGCCTAGTGTCTACCCAAGTCCTCACAGGTCAATCCTAAGGTCAACAAGACGAAACCTTTGCTCTGATACCATAATTGTAACACCCCAACCCGACAAGGGTAGAAGTGTCACATTCTGGTGTCATATCAGAACATACAATTAAAACTTTACAAGCGAAAGTCTTAAGAATGACATATCAAGTCATTTAAACAATGACTTACAAGGAAAATTACAAAATCCAAAATGTCTAGAATAAAATGAAATCTCCAAACAATAACCCGACAAAATAAATCCAAATAATAAGGTAACTAGGGTTGGTCCACTTAGATAATCCAACTCTCAGCCCATCAAAGCCCATCTTCAAAACCTAACACCTGCCGCAGGAAAAGAAATGCGGCTGAGCTTAAAAAGCCCAGTGAACAGATATAACAAAACGAAAGCTAAATAAAATCAGAAATTCGAAATGAAATAAGGAAGCTGATAACTAGGTCGCAACGAAAGGGAAACAATGAGTCAAGGAGGATCCTGCAGAACACAATTATACAGATATCCAAACAAAACAGATAACAAGGAGAACGAAGCAAAGCAAAGAATCGATGACATATATACAAGCACATACAAACCAGGCATACAAGTACTGACACATAAGCAAGCATAGCAGACGTCGTATCCACACAACATATACAGCATATAATCAATTCAGGAAATCAAAAGACATGCAAGTCAAACAGAAATCTAAAGGCAAGCGGAAGCAATTAATTAGTAAGTGAGCATTGCAATCATACAGGTCAAAACCCTTAGTTGAAAACATAACCAGTATCATAACAGCGGAAGTACTAAAAACAGTCAAACAAGACAGTCACACGTAACAAGTAAGAATACAGTATGAACATTATAATTAAATGAACTAGGGACATAGCAGCGCAATTAAACAAGTTAACAAGCCAGACGTCATAAGTAGAAACATTTACCCAATCAATCCGCAACATAGACATAAATGTAAACATGGCAGGTCAACAAAAAGCAGATAAGGATACAACGGATAGTCATAGTCCACGAGATTAACTGAACAAAGTACACATAATAAACAGATAAAACTATCGATTTCACACTAGCATGGTCACCAGACAAATCAGAGGGTCACAATACCGTGAGATCACATATCATCAGATGACAACAGGTAAATCAAATAACCATATAAGAATCATATCGTAATAGGGTAATCAGAAGTCACATAAGACATAAATAGCATAATCAAATCAAATACACATATAATAACCCAGTACGTGAATGGAACGATAGTCTGCAGTAACGGAATAAGAGGATGACAGATCAATGCAATGGAATATATATATATATCTTGGTAGTAGGGTGAGTCATATAAGGGTGTTGAGTAATGAACAGTTAATACATAGTATGGTGCATTGGGAAATACAGATGGCACAGTATAGGTATATAAAAAGTGTAAGGGTTGTCAGAAATCTACCACGAGCCCGGAACATATCATATCATATCATATCAAAAGTAACTATTGTATTCGGAGGGGTGACCTCGGAATACCATATATAATAGGAGGGGAGACCTCAGTAACCAATGGAGTAGCTAGCTCCCAGACTGTGAAGACGCGTATTGCACACGACATCATTCACCATATAAATCATATCATATCATATCATATCAAAACATATCTAGGATGCATCCATACGCCCCCGCAGAAACATAGTGGCCAAACATATATCTTGAGCTCATAATCATATAATAGAAAGGGGACGGTGTGTAACATCACTCATACACACTGGAGTCATGCCATTGGTGCATCAATGACATGGTCATGGTACCTCCATGACTAGGAAACATATTTGGCTCGGGTATCAAACTGAAGGGTCAAAGCATAATCATATCATAAGGGTTCATATGAAAGGTTCAGAAGTCAAAGGTTCATATCAGATTTCCATAACATAAGTTCATAATCAGAGGTTCATAATCAGATGGTTCATAATCATAAGGTTCAAAATCAGAAGTTCATAATCATAACAAACGAATATCATAGCGAACATAATCATATCAAAGGATTATGTCAGAATCATATTAAAAGGATCATAGCATAAGGAAATCATAGCAAAGGAATATCATAAGTGAAGTAAAGTCAAGGATCGAAAAGTCATGAGAAATCCCTACTGAAAAGGAATAGAATATCTGTACCTCGATCGAAACAAACAAAATAGGAAAGTCAGGTCACACGATGAATCAATCCCGCCGTCCAGAACCTATATGAATTTGATAACGCTTATTAAGATCGGATTACTCATTTTATACGGCTTTCCATTTTTAGCAGGTTTCCACCTTTAGTAACTTTCTATTTTAGGAAGGTTTCCATATTTAACAATTTCCATAATTAATCAAATTAGGTTTTGTTTCAGAATAAGTAATAATTAGATTTCTGAGGCTTTTACATGACATTTTAATAAGGTCTAGGGTCGATCATAATGATAATCAAAGTGTAGGGTTAAAAATGTCAAAGTGTCATAGTTTAGGGTTTAGTGAGAAATTAAATAAAAGTATCATGCAAACAAATGATTCACGCGTACATGAGATTTAAGGACTCAATACAAGTTAGAATCTCGACAATCTTTACACTTGATCGCGGTTCACAATGTTTACAATTACGACAAGGTAAACATGCTATCGGACTAACACGATGCCCGTCTCCCCCGACCCCCTTTCGAAATACCAAACGACGCACACAAAACTTCCGTGATCACTCTCAAACTCACCCCCACAAGGCCTCGCCTATACCCTTTTAAAAAACAGTTTACACGTCCAAATATTTATCCTTTTTTACCCATCCCAAACGAGGCAACCATGACCCATAACACAGTTTCATGTATGCTAATTTATTCCCATTTTCATGCCTTTGAAGACTATACACATGACACATGAAAGATATGGTTTCAACAGGTTGTATACGCATGGTGCATGGTCATCATTCATAAACATTTCCTACCCATTCTCACCATACTCCTTTTTATTTTACTACACGATATACATGTAGGATCCACCTTAATTATTTATGTTCATAACCAGTTCTTTCATAGGTATTTTAGAGATTGATATAAGTGTCTCAAAAGCCAATCTAGAGATGTATAGCACATTCGCATAGCAAGATTAGAGATCAATGTATGCATAAAATCCAGTTTCTATGATTTTTATGTGATTCTAAACATCACATAATCATACGTATATATAGACGATTCATGCTAACCTTTATGTGACAAGGTATGTACGTATATAATAGATCGAAACGAGAAGAAAAACAAAAGACGAAGGTGTGCTACCTTGGTTCGAATTGCAACAGAATGAAGGCCAAAATAGAAACCAAAGTCGAACCAATTATATTCTCTTGTACACCATTGTACCCACGACAAACACCACCTCGACCTAGCAGTTCACGACCCAGCAGCTTCGAACCATAAAACCACGGCCAGAACTCCTTGAATCACCCTCGATAACAGCAGTTTCATGGTGTTTACGTATCTTCCTTGGACTCCTTGTTGTCGACAGGAAAATGGACAAGGAGGGAGTTGCCGTCACTTTTGTGTGGAGGAGTATTAGGGTTTCGTTTTTTTTGGAATGTATAACAATTTAGGTTGATAAAATGAAACGTAAATGGTATAATGGAGAGGGTCTCGGCTGAAATTAAGGGGAGGAATTAAATGACCAAATCAATTAATATTTTAGTTAAATGTCATTTATAGATTTTAGTTTAAATGTGTTAGTCAATATATATATAAAATGGTCCAAGTAATATCATATTGTGTGCTTCTTTTTACATTCATAGACATGAAGTGAAAGCAGATTAATTATTAACTTGCATAAGTCATCTAAAGTTAAAAGTTTAACGAGTATAACGAGCTTGACGTGTTTTACGAATTTCCCAATCATTACTAGAGGGGCATAATAGTCATTTTATACGTTTACGATTTTTAGGGTTTTACAAGCATAGTCATACAGGAACGTGTAGAAGATCTCCAGCTTGCAGTTGAATCATATCAGACCCGTGTCAACTTCACTCCGCCTCAGCTAGATCTTCCCGACATCAACCAGCTTCCACAATACACACTCGTCAGCAAACCATTCGGCGTCGTTTATCGCAGTGAACTTCTACGAAATTGCTTGATGGCGTGTAGAGATCTTAACAAGTTTGGGGATCACACTTTGAAGAAGGTTAGGGACGGATTGGCTTATCGGTTGAAGGCTATAGGGTCTCAAAAGCGATGGAAATCTCAGGACAGAAGGGATGTGCAGAGGATCATCAGAATGATTGATGAAAGGTTGTATCGAAGGGATCATTTCAGAACACTGGAAAGCTTTGTTGGTGGTCGACCTAGGATTAACATCACCGGCTATCAACGCCCTGTTCGCACTCCTGGCAACATCACTGGACTTCCTGGTACCCCTTGAACTGCTTCTATTTCATAATATTTTGGATGTATGATTTATTATCACAATGGCTTGTGCACACATAACAGTGTACAACCCGTAATTGTCAAGAAAGGACCCTGTGGTACACTTAAGTGCCAAAATCCTTATAAAAGGAGCGAAAGCTTCTTAATTTTTGAGTAAAACCTATCAAACCTTTCATCTTTCAAGGTTTTGCTCAAAAGAACAAGTACTTCCCCATATGATTTTCAAAACCTCAACCGTTTATATCACTTGTTGAGGGGGAGTATTTGAATTAAAACTTTGTTCACAAATTGTTCATAGTGGTCATCTTCCCGTAACACTCGAAATGGTCATATTTATTCTCAACTTTTCAAAAATAACACTTATATATGCCATTTTTGAGGGGGAGAAAATTTTGTGATAAGAAATATGTTGTGTTAATGCAAATGAATCTTTGTGCTATAGACTTAACCAACGAATTGACGGTACTTGACTGTTAGTAACTCGAAAAGACTTGTCCAGGACGGGTAATAATTTCAAGCTAGTTCACTAGTAATGTAAACGTGTCTCGCAAAGGATTTGTCCGAGTAGAAAGTACCAATCGAGAAACTCTTGGTAGACATGAAATCTGACGGGTTTGACAACCTTTCGAGGTTTGTCTACACCTTCAAGGTAGTTATTAGAGCTAGTTGTCACCTAAAAGCTGACAATGTAACTCTTTAACTGTATAACGTAACCGTGTCTCGCGGGGGATTGTCTATCTTGAGCTGATCAATTCATAAAGTGCTTGCTCTTTCCTCACTGTGCAGATTTCCATAAAAAACTCTTAAGAACATGTGGAGGGGGAGTATTTATGAAAATCTAAAACTCTTGAAGTGTTCAAACATGTTTTTCATTCACAAACACATTGAGAGATTTTCTTGAAAATTGGTTTTATGGCAACATAGGTTAGTCATGGAGTTATACGGTGACTAAGGTTAGGAATAACCGTCCTATGATCCGCCAGAGTCGGAGGGATCTACCCAAGGACATCACAAAAAGTTAGTACTTAAACGTCCTTAGGTATGATTATAAAAAGGAGAAAATGATAATCGGAGAAAGAAGGAGTTAAAGAATTAAAAAGAAATGCAAAGAAAAGGGTGAAAAAAAATAGCCCTCCAAATTATTCAACTTAGGGCAGACACCGGGTTCAATTCATATGCTACTGGTTGTCACTTAGTGACGCCGGTATTGAAGATTAAAAGTCGTCATGGACCCAATGACGCATGCACTAAACCTTCTTAACCACTCAAGTTTCTCTCAACAGAAGCTTGTTTCATTCTCGCAGGGAACCCTACGTAAACTATTGGCTTTCTCTTAGAGATCGCTGGTATTGAAGAAGGAGACCCTCTCCCTAGTCTCCGCTCAGGAAAACCAAAACGCACTATTGAGTCTAGAGCCACGAGATTCATCAAAAGATCTCTTAGGTACACTTGACATTTCATCACTTGGTGTTCAACAATAAGAACATCAGTGGTACGTTATCGAGTCCTTCACAGATCTTAGCAATCTGTCGAGAACATTTATGAGAGGTTCATAACTGTGATCCTCAGTGATTGAATGGAAACTCCTGCCAGGGTCAACATCAAACAGCCCTGACAGCAGGTCACTTCGGTAACTCCCCGTGGATTACGCTTAGTGTGTCTCAAACGGTTTACAGTCATGAGGTGATGCTTCGGTGTACCTCAGCGACTCATCTGAACTGTAGATGTACTTCGGTACATCGTGTTATCTCACTTGTGGGACTCCAGTTCAGGAACGGCCTTTGTAAGAATTAGAGTTGTGTTTTCACACTATGCTGTTAACACTCTCGAAGTTCAAACTTGTAAGTGCCGGAATCCGTTTATTACTAACCGTTTGAATGTTTTCTTCTTATGGAAGCTCTGGAGCGGAATGATCGTGCAGATTCTTCTCATGCTCACGCCAACATTATCACTAATGGAAGTTCTATCTTAATGCAACACAAAAGTCAGAATGATTCTTCGCCAAATCAAAGAATCTACAAAGTTAAAGACTTAACGAACTTCATCAGTACTGAAATCCAACGTCAAAGAGCATGTGAGCATGTTGAAGAATGACGTGGAGACACTATAGCAGCGAAGCAGACCTGAGGCAGACTTGATGCAGATAACAACAACATACTATCACTACCATCACAAAGAACAATGATCAAAGAACTAAGTTAATGATGACGTCAAAGCAAAACTGTTTAAAGAAAAGAATTTCTCTACACTAGGGAGATTGTTCAAATCAAGGTAATTCTTCTCACAAGAAAGAAGAATGTCAGAAGACGTCAAAGCTACTATTACATCAACGCCTTCACCGTTCATATTCATTCATCACTAACACTTAGGAGGAGATTGTTGGAATTACTCCTAAACCTTAATCAAGAGTTAGTAAATCATATGTAATAGTTAGCTTAATTATGGTCTTTATGTTTGTTATTAGCCTTAAGCTTATGTAGAAGGCCCATGAGCTTAGGCCGAAGCCCATAGGAGAAAGGATGGGAACTAGGAGTGTTGCCCTAGCTTCCCTCCTATAAATACTCTTGTATAACCCTCACTTGAGGGTTGGTTGTTCAATTTATTTCTTTCACATACTCCTACGCATAACCGTTTACTTGTATCGTGTGTGTGTGTTTGATTTATTGTTCAATCGCCTTTATCTCTTTCTATTAAGCTTGTGTTGTAAAACTAGTGACCTAACAACTTCTTTAAGATCTCCGTTAAGAAAAGCCGTCTTTACATCCATCTGATAGACAATCATATTCTTACTTGCAGCATTAGCCAGGAAGATTCTGATCGCCTCGATGCGTGCCACAGGAGCAAATGATTCTTTAAAGTCAATACCTTCCTCCTGACGGTATCCTTTTGCAACCAACCTAGCATTGTTCTTTAATACATCACCATGCTCATCAAGCTTCACTTTGAAGATTCACTTTAGAGCAATGATCATTGCATAATCTGGAGCAGGTACTAATTCCCATACATCTAGTTGATCAAACTCATGAGTTTCTTCTTGCATGGCATTGAACCAGTTGTCTTCATTCATGGCAGTTTTCACGTCTTTTGGTTCGATCTTAGAGAGTACGGAGTTGAAGAAGCACCATAAGGCATCGGTTGCAAGTTGTTTCCGTGAGGATACTGGATGAGAAAGGTTTCCAATGATGTTGTACAATGGATGATCATGTGTCCATTTCCTAAGA
This sequence comes from Chrysanthemum seticuspe, assembly GCA_019973895.1. Classification (NCBI taxonomy): domain Eukaryota; kingdom Viridiplantae; phylum Streptophyta; class Magnoliopsida; order Asterales; family Asteraceae; genus Chrysanthemum; species Chrysanthemum seticuspe. The sequence continues at coordinate 137,742,527 of BPTQ01000003.1, forward strand.
TGTTCATGTGGTTGTTGTTGAGGAGCTTGATGAGTGTCTAAATACTCATCATTTTTATACTGTTAGAATGCCAAAAACATCTGAAAACACTCAGAAACACATCAAAATGATAAAAATATCACAAACAAGTGTTTTATATGTTTTAAATGCAAAAACATCAAAATCTGATGAAAAATGTATCAAGTTTGCATAATTGGCAGTTTTAGTCCCCCAAGTTACAAAAGTTGTCAAAATTAGTCCCTGGTAATTCAAAAACTTGTAAAATATCATTTTAGGTCCTTGGGATTCACAAGTTGTTCAAAATAATCCTTTGAAGTTTAAAATCACAAAATTACAACTTTGGTCCCTCAACTTTGCAAAAGTGTCAAAAATAGTCCTTAAGGTTTTAAAATTGGAAATTAATCAAAATAAACCTTGTACTATTCATATTTGACAATATTGGTCCTTATGAGAAAAGTTTTAAGAAATTTCAAGTTTGGTCCCTGGAGTTTCTAAATTGACAGATTTGGTCCCTAAGGTTTAAAATAATGAAATTTATACTTGTGGTCCTTGTACTAATGGTTAATTGCATGTTCAGTCCTTGAAAACACTTTGGGGGAATCACAATTCCAGCCCCTTAACTTTGCTCAATTTACAACCATGGTCCTTGTGATTATTAGCTAAAACCAAACGGATCCTATATTAACTCAAGCCCAAAACCAACTCAGGCCCAAAACCAACCCAAACCCAAAAATTTAAAACAGATATTACCCGCTCCACTGTTCACCCTCCTTCCCCCCAACACCTGTTCCAGCCACACCCCGACACCTGCTCACTTCCACCTTTTCACACTACCTCCTAACACCTTTCCACATCCCCCCTCCACCTCTACACCAATCCAAAACCCTTAATTGCTAAAACCTACTCTAACCTGCTTAAAGACTTTTCCCGCCAAAACTGACACTTGGACGATTTGGATGATTTTTGAAGAATCAAAGGCTCAGATGAAGTGGGAAAGTCTCATATGTCGACAAGGAAGCCTTTTGGATATCTATAAAGAAGAAAGAAAGCAGATTAAGAAAGGGTCGCATGTTTTAGACCAAGTTTGTAGTGTAAAACCTTTTTAATATCTGTTTTAACTTAAATTTCAGTTCTTAATGTAATATCAAGTTTGTTTCAAGATAAAAGTAACTTTTGTATTGTACTTATTCCAAGTTAATAAGATTTCTAGTTTTCATTTTTCTTGATAATTCGTTTTAAGTCAGTGATACATATTATAAATTACAAATGCTCTTTTATCCTTCCAATAAGCTCAGACAAGCTTATGATAGCTTTTCATGAATTTGTATTAAACCTTAGTATTTAAATTAGAAAAACCAAAAAAAAAGTCAACAAAAGTCAACTAAAGAGCTCAAAATGGATTGGATCATGATAATTGGTGATGCAGTGCTTATTTTGGAATGCTAGTTGGTTTAGAGCTTTTTGGAAAGCCATAGGGGTGCTCTTAATCCTCAGTTCTCTGTTTATGCTTGAATTCCATTTTGTAAGCCATTTCCTTAAATTTTGCATTTCTTAGTTCAAGTGTTTAAATAGTGTTAATTATAGTTCAATCCTGTTTTATTATAGATAATTTAAGATAATTAATAGATCTTTTAGCTTAAAAACTTGTTTTAATGATAAAAGCTTCAAAAACAGTTTTAATAAGGATGTTTGGATTTAGTTGTTTAACTGAGCTAGATAGAATTATAGCTTTTGTTCTTAGTTGATACAAGTTACAATAGGATAATATAGCTTAGTCAAACCAATAAATCTAGTGCTTGTTCTATAAAAAAGTCAAAATCTCTTTTCAATTTCCTTAACAGTCCACTGTAATGAATTTGGATTGCCAAATTCATTTTACATGCTTAAAAGTTGCTATCATAGCTATAGTTAATCTTATTTTAACTTATTATAACCTTATAAGTTCATAGAATCAAGTAAAAGCTCATAAAAGTCAAACTAGCTTATTTTTATAAAATGTCAAATTCTCATATACCTGTTTTTGAATAAAACTTAGAATTTTATAGTGTATTCAATACTAAGAATTAGCTCATAAGCTCCTAGGATAGTAAACTTCAGTTGCTTAAGAAAATTACAAAAATACTAGCTTACTCTAAATTAGCTTATAGATAGCTTATTTTGTAGCTTGTTTTGACCCCTTGTCTGAAAACTGTCCCCTGTGCACCAGTTGAGCTTGTCTTTTTTATAAGCTCCTACAGAGCTTATTAGTAGCCTTTAGCTTATGTAACTTGGTTCTTTAGAAAGCTAGTCTAGCTGGCTTGAGAGTCCAAGCTTAAAATTTCAACTTGCAGCTTATTCAATAAGCCTGCTCATGGCTTTTGTTTTTGTCCATTTTCTGTGAACATCAGCTATTCATGTTTTTTTTCAGTTTCTTCATAAGCTTCTACCAAGCTTATTAGTGTAAGCCATAGTTAGATTTTTAGCTTTTTGAAAAGCTCAGCTGGTCAGCTTGCTTAGTCCAGCTTTTGTTTTCATTTCCAAGCTCATATAAGTACTTAAAATTAAGCTAAAAGTACCTAGTAAAACAATATAGTGTCCTGTGTAAACCAGTTGTTAAGTGCTTATTTGTAGTTATTAAGTACTTATTTTTTAAGTTATTGTGCTCATTCAGTGTTCATATTAGCTAATAATCAATAATATAGCTTATTTCTTTTTATCTTTTGCTTATTTTTAGCTTAATACCCATTTTAGTTAATAACTTGTGCTTATTTCATTTTCTAGCCAACTGTTAAGCTTTTCAAGCTCAAACAGCTTATTGGCTCATTTTCATAAAAAATCACAGTTGAGAAATATGCTTATTTTCATGTGTTTAATAAGTTTGTAAAGAAAAAATTCAAAAATAAAATGAATGTGCAAAAAGGGAGAGGCAGGGGTCGAACCTGAGACCTCTCCCTTATATGGGTGATAGTGGGTACCTGTATGCCATAAGCGCCCTTGGGTCTTTCTTGTCAAACCTTGCAACACTTAATATATAAGGGGACTTGGGCAGTTTTGCTTATAAGCCATTCTTGGCTTATTTCGTGCTTATTTTCAAAAGCAACACCTAGCTTTCTTATTTTTCCTAGGACCAGTGATAATCAAAGTAGTTTCTGTGATTTTCTCGTATTTTTCTAAAGCAGTTTAGTATTTTTAATTATTTAATTTGTTTAAATTAGTTTTTAAATCATAATAAATAAAATAATAATCAGAAAAATATAATTCTTTTTCCTAAAATTTTCTTTTATCAAATAGTACGTAAGAAAATTAGTTTTACACTCGTAGGCCTTTTATTTCAATAATTTTACGTTTTTGCTTGCGCTCCAGCGTATTTTTCGTACATAACGCTCGTTTTCATTTTAGGTTACGTTTTAAGTTTATTTAGGTTTACGTTTTAGTTAATATATTTTATTTAAGTTATTTTGTTTTATAAAATAAACGTTCATCGATCTGTAAAAATAGTGATAGCGTTTATTTAATAGATTTTAACTTTTTAATTTTCTTAATTTGCATTTAAGTCGCTTTAATTTGTAAATCTTTTCTTTAGGTAATTTTCCATCCAAAACCTTACTGATCACTATCCTTAGTGATCATTCTACCATCTGATCAAGTGTTTTTACACCAATTCATCCTCCGTGGGACTTAACGACCCAGGAATTCCCTATATTCCTCTGATCTTAATTGCATTTGTGTTTAAGCTGTTTTAAGTCTGTTAGACTTGACTGTTTAGCACAGATCAAATTTTGGCGCCGCTGCCGGGGAGGCTGTAAGCGTGTTTTAAGCATTTCCAGACCCGTACTTGCACATATACCATCGTTTGTAAACAGTTTTCTGTAAAGTTTTTCAAAATCAAAAAGTTCATTAACACTTTTTCTAAAGTGTTAACAGCACCAAAAATATTTTCATTCTTTGTTTTTATGGCATGTTTTTCAAAAATCCAAAAATATTCATCTTTACCCTCTTACCCTTTTTGATTCTTTATTCCTTTACCCTCTATCCATTTGATTCTAACTTCTTCTATTCTCATGGAATCTCTCGACTACGACGAAATCTGGAACGAAGTTGAAAAACTTCCTATTTTATCACAAATGTCAAGAATTCGTGTTGTTCGTGATGATCCATTGATTCTGCGTAGGGAAATAGAAAGAGAAACCGGGGTGACAAAGGACCAGGTACTTTCATCTGATAATGGAGGTTCTAAATACGTCCAGCCTACGGTTATCCAAAGATCTAATCCCTCGATTGCTCCTAAGCCGTCTAAAATTGATCCTACACTTTCACGATTTACGGTTAAAAGCAAACATGCGGAATCTAGACCGGTGGCTAGCAAGAATGACTTGCCTAATCTTCACGTTTCTCAAGAACCAGAACCGGAGACCATAACGAAAGTGATGGAAATTGCTAGCTCTCAGAGCACACCACTTGTCCCACCTCCGGATTTTTCAAAATGTTCTTTGAGTCTTATTAGTCATTCAGATCACCATGTTGGTTTTGTTGATTCTTTGAATGAACTGATTCCTTCTCATAACTCTCAAATAGAATCGTTTATTCCTTGTGTCGGTTGTGGTGAGCCTCTTTATGGTTCACCATGTCGCTGGTGTACGTGTGTACAGTGTGGTAATGATATACAGAACGGGAGTTGTTTGTTTTGTGGTTCGAGGAATTCATTTGATTATGATCCTAATCTGAACTCATTTAACGACCCCTCAAATTTTTCTAATTACCCACCACAGCCCGACTTATCTTCATATAATCAACAATACTGCTGTGAATTTTGTGGAGGTCCTCATCAAGGATTTGAATGTCAATCCGGAAACACGATTGTTTATGAACAGTTTTCCGATGATGCTCAGAACTTTGGGTATGACCAATATCCATATGATTCACCAATCCAGGATCAACAGTTTTACTGTTGTGAGAACTGTGGAGGTCCCCATTTCAGCTCTGATTGTCAAACAGGGAATCCATTTCCTTGTAACAATTATGACTATCCATATCACGACCAACCTCCACAGTGCCAAATGACTCAAACTCCTCAGAAAACCCAACAAGACACTTATCTAGAACTTCTGGAGTCAGTGAAAAGAACTGAGGAGTTGAGTAAGACAACATTTCATAATGTCCCCAGTTTTTCTTGTGTATATTGTGGGGGTCCTCATGATGATTATCAATGTCAACCTTCCGGTTTTGACAAATTTCCACTCCCACAATGTCCCGTCATTCAAAATTCACATGAGAAATCCATGGAAGAATTGCTAGCTGAAGAGCAGGCTGCTAAAATAAATTCCCAAATTGCCTTTGAAAAGTCTATTAGGGAATTAATTGCAAAAGAAAAAGCAGCCAGATCTAGCTCTCAGTTTCGTTTTATTCCTGATGACAGTGATGATGAAGATACACTTGATTCATCAAATTCATCAGTGGATATTCCAGCAGTTGAGATTCATTCTCATGTAACTGCTATCACACCCAAAGCTCCCACTCACTCTCTTAACATGGGGGACGAACATCTCGACACTGTTCCTGAAAAGGAATCGGACGAATTCATAAAGTCTAGTGTTGAGGACCTTGTCCCAATCCCGAGAGAGTCACAGGGAACTTTTGACCATACATGTGATACCCCTTCCCCTCTTGAGTGTTCAAAAGATCATTTTGAGACTTTCTCCGATTTCATTCCACTTTCATCAGAAAATGATGATGATCTCTTTGATTTCAAAGCCAACTTAGGAGAAATTGAAAATCTCCTTTATAATGATCGTTCACTCACTTCTCACCCTAACAGTCCAATAGAGAATGTTAATCACCTTGTTCCCGAAACATTAAAAGCTACTTTCACCAATCCTCTATTTCAATTCGAATCTGAATTCACTTGGATTTCTAACAATCAAATCTTTGACGAGGATAGTGATGAGTCTACAATGGAACAAGAGTTCACAAATTCACTTCATGTGAATGATTCTCTTTACGAGGAGTTCTCCTTTGAACTCACTCATATCATACCTCTACCAGAGTATGATAATTTCCACTTTGATCTAGACATAAATGATCTTTGTGTTCCGGAGGGAAATGTTCTCAATCATGAGAACTTGCTTGATATCAAAATCCCATCCCTCCCACCCAGAATATGTCTTGATCAAATGAGCTTAAATGATGAGATTCATGATCCAGAAATCATGAATTCTCCTTCGGATGAAGATGAGTTAGTCATGATTTTCATCATGATTTTCTTTCTTTTCTTCACCTATCCCGTGGCTTCTCCTGTTCTTCACTCCTTCGGGAATGAAGACACTATCTTTGACCCCGGCATTTTCATTTATCATTTATGAGCCGGTTCTCTATATATCTCATCGGTGTGGAACTTTCACGTACTTCAATGTTTATACAAACATCTTGAATGAAAGTCCGATGGAGATTGTCACTTCCACTTACTTCCCCATGAACCAATTAATTCGGGGTCGAGTGAAGCTAACGACTCGGAAATCAAAAACAGTAGCTTAACATGGGTTTTCACCCGTGTGTACCACCTTAGTGTGGGGGCGATGCCCCACATGTTGTATATAGATTTTGAAAATAAATAAAAATTGTAAATATTTAAAAAAGAGAATAATTGTTGTGTTTCTACACTTAGTTAATAAATGTTATCTTTTTACGTTCTAAGTTTCGGCATAACCGCCGGTACTTTGAATATTGAGGACAATATTCATTTCTATGTGTGGGGGGGAAATTCTGGCGAATTTGATCATAAATGTACCCTTTTAGTCCCTTTTTCCCCCAAAATGGCCAAATTTTAAAATTTTTTATTTAGTGGAAGTACTATGTACTAAACACAACAAATGGTAATCAGTCCACCATGTCTAACCCACATAAGGACTGGCTAATCCAGGAGCAAACGGCTCTTGGTAAAGATATCTCAAATCCGTTTATGGCTTGCAATTTGCCCAAAATTGTATGGTGTTCAGCTCACCATATCCTAAAAAGTGAAGAGTTGGCTAGCCCGCAAGTTTATGGCTTGTGGTAAAGGCAGTTGGAAATCCATAATTGGTAATCGGCTCACCAAAGATAATTCTGATAATTTATCTAAGAGTTGGCTAGTCCAGAGCAAACGGCTTCTGGTAAAGACAAATCAAATCCGTTCACAGCTTATGATTTGCTTAAAATCATTTGGTTATCATTGTACCAAGGTTCTTACTTGAACTGAAACAATTGGCTACTCCATAAGTAATGGCTTTTGGTAAAGAGATAAAATCCATTAACTTTTCTCAAATCATTGCTAGGGACTAGCAATATCTTAGTGTGGGGGATTGATGAGTGTCTAAATACTCATCATTTTTATACTGTTAGAATGCCAAAAACATCTGAAAACACTCAGAAACACATCAAAATAATAAAAATATCACAAACAAGTGTTTTATATGTTTTAAATGCAAAAACATCAAAATCTGATGAAAAATGTATCAAGTTTGCATAATTGGCAGTTTTAGTCCCCCAAGTTACAAAAGTTGTCAAAATTAGTCCCTGGTAATTCAAAAACTTGTAAAATATCATTTTAGGTCCTTGGGATTCACAAGTTGTTCAAAATAATCCTTTGAAGTTTAAAATCACAAAATTACAACTTTGGTCCCTCAACTTTGCAAAAGTGTCAAAAATAGTCCTTAAGGTTTTAAAATTGGAAATTAATCAAAATAAACCTTGTACTATTCATATTTGACAATATTGGTCCTTATGAGAAAAGTTTTAAGAAATTTCAAGTTTGGTCCCTGGAGTTTCTAAATTGACAGATTTGGTCCCTAAGGTTTAAAATAATGAAATTTATACTTGTGGTCCTTGTACTAATGGTTAATTGCAGGTTCAGTCCTTGAAAACACTTTGGGGGAATCACAATTCCAGCCCCTTAACTTTGCTCAATTTACAACCATGGTCCTTGTGATTATTAGCTAAAACCAAACGGATCCTATATTAACTCAAGCCCAAAACCAACTCAGGCCCAAAACCAACCCAAACCCAAAAATTTAAAACAGATATTACCCGCTCCACTGTTCACCCTCCTTCCCCCCAACACCTGTTCCAGCCACACCCCGACACCTGCTCACTTCCACCTTCTCACACTACCTCCTAACACCTTTCCACATCCCCCCTCCACCTCTACACCAATCCAAAACCCTTAATTGCTAAAACCTACTCTAACCTGCTTAAAGACTTTTCCCGCCAAAACTGACACTTGGACGATTTGGATGATTTTTGAAGAATCAAAGGCTCAGATGAAGTGGGAAAGTCTCATATGTCGACAAGGAAGCCTTTTGGATATCTATAAAGAAGAAAGAAAGCAGATTAAGAAAGGGTCGCATGTTTTAGACCAAGTTTGTAGTGTAAAACCTTTTTAATATCTGTTTTAACTTAAATTTCAGTTCTTAATGTAATATCAAGTTTGTTTCAAGATAAAAGTAACTTTTGTATTGTACTTATTCCAAGTTAATAAGATTTCTAGTTTTCATTTTTCTTGATAATTCGTTTTAAGTCAGTGATACATATTATAAATTACAAATGCTCTTTTATCCTTCCAATAAGCTCAGACAAGCTTATGATAGCTTTTCATGAATTTGTATTAAACCTTAGTATTTAAATTAGAAAAACCAAAAAAAAAGTCAACAAAAGTCAACTAAAGAGCTCAAAATGGATTGGATCATGATAATTGGTGATGCAGTGCTTATTTTGGAATGCTAGTTGGTTTAGAGCTTTTTGGAAAGCCATAGGGGTGCTCTTAATCCTCAGTTCTCTGTTTATGCTTGAATTCCATTTTGTAAGCCATTTCCTTAAATTTTGCATTTCTTAGTTCAAGTGTTTAAATAGTGTTAATTATAGTTCAATCCTGTTTTATTATAGATAATTTAAGATAATTAATAGATCTTTTAGCTTAAAAACTTGTTTTAATGATAAAAGCTTCAAAAACAGTTTTAATAAGGATGTTTGGATTTAGTTGTTTAACTGAGCTAGATAGAATTATAGCTTTTGTTCTTAGTTGATACAAGTTACAATAGGATAATATAGCTTAGTCAAACCAATAAATCTAGTGCTTGTTCTATAAAAAAGTCAAAATCTCTTTTCAATTTCCTTAACAGTCCACTGTAATGAATTTGGATTGCCAAATTCATTTTACATGCTTAAAAGTTGCTATCATAGCTATAGTTAATCTTATTTTAACTTATTATAACCTTATAAGTTCATAGAATCAAGTAAAAGCTCATAAAAGTCAAACTAGCTTATTTTTATAAAAAGTCAAATTCTCATATACCTGTTTTTGAATAAAACTTAGAATTTTATAGTGTATTCAATACTAAGAATTAGCTCATAAGCTCCTAGGATAGTAAACTTCAGTTGCTTAAGAAAATTACAAAAATACTAGCTTACTCTTAATTAGCTTATAGATAGCTTATTTTGTAGCTTGTTTTGACCCCTTGTCTGAAAACTGTCCCCTGTGCACCAGTTGAGCTTGTATTTTTTATAAGCTCCTACAGAGCTTATTAGTAGCCTTTAGCTTATGTAACTTGGTTCTTTAGAAAGCTAGTCTAGCTGGCTTGAGAGTCCAAGCTTAAAATTTCAACTTTCAGCTTATTCAATAAGCCTGCTCATGGCTTTTGTTTTTGTCCATTTTCTGTGAACATCAACTATTCATGTTTTTTTTCAGTTTCTTCATAAGCTTCTACCAAGCTTATTAGTGTAAGCCATAGTTAGATTTTTAGCTTTTTGAAAAGCTCAGCTGGTCAGCTTGCTTAGTCCAGCTTTTGTTTTCATTTCCAAGCTCATATAAGTACTTAAAATTAAGCTAAAAGTACCTAGTAAAACAATATAGTGTCCTGTGTAAACCAGTTGTTAAGTGCTTATTTGTAGTTATTAAGTACTTATTTTTTAAGTTATTGTGCTCATTCAGTGTTCATATTAGCTAATAATCAGTAATATAGCTTATTTCTTTTTATCTTTTGCTTATTTTTAGCTTAATACCCATTTTAGTTAATAACTTGTGCTTATTTCATTTTCTAGCCAACTGTTAAGCTTTTCAAGCTCAAACAGCTTATTGGCTCATTTTCATAAAAAATCACAGTTGAGAAATATGCTTATTTTCATGTGTTTAATAAGTTTGTAAAGAAAAAATTCAAAAATAAAATGAATGTGCAAAAAGGGAGAGGCAGGGATCGAACCTGAGACCTCTCCCTTATATGGGTGATAGTGGGTACCTGTATGCCATAAGCGCCCTTGGGTCTTTCTTGTCAAACCTTGCAACACTTAATATATAAGGGGACTTGGGCAGTTTTGCTTATAAGCCATTCTTGGCTTATTTCGTGCTTATTTTCAAAAGCAACACCTAGCTTTCTTATTTTTCCTAGGACCAGTGATAATCAAAGTAGTTTCTGTGATTTTCTCGTATTTTTCTAAAGCAGTTTAGTATTTTTAATTATTTAATTTGTTTAAATTAGTTTTTAAATCATAATAAATAAAATAATAATCAGAAAAATATAATTCTTTTTCCTAAAATTTTCTTTTATCAAATAGTACGTAAGAAAATTAGTTTTACACTCGTAGGCCTTTTATTTCAATAATTTTACGTTTTTGCTTGCGCTCCAGCGTATTTTTCGTACATAACGCTCGTTTTCATTTTAGGTTACATTTTAAGTTTATTTAGGTTTACGTTTTAGTTAATATAGTTTATTTAAGTTATTTTGTTTTATAAAATAAACGTTCATCGATCTGTAAAAATAGTGATAGCGTTTATTTAATAGATTTTAACTTTTTAATTTTCTTAATTTGCATTTAAGTCGCTTTAATTTGTAAATCTTTTCTTTAGGTAATTTTCCATCCAAAACCTTACTGATCACTATCCTTAGTGATCATTCTACCATCTGATCAAGTGTTTTTACACCAATTCATCCTCCGTGGGACTTAACGACCCAGGAATTCCCTATATTCCTCTGATCTTAATTGCATTTGTGTTTAAGCTGTTTTAAGTCTGTTAGACTTGACTGTTTAGCACAGATCAGAGCTGAAGTAGCAGAGTCTATATCTCCTGATGACGATGGTTCTGATGATGATTCAGGAGCAAATATGTTTTCAAACCGTGCATCTTCAGGTGTAGCAAAGGGATTTTCTCCATCAAGGGTGCCAGAAATACTTCCATGATGTACACTCGATGATTGATGATTTATTGATGAGACAGAGTGATCAGCAGCAGGCGCTTCTTGACTTAGCGTCATAGAAAATGAAGGGTTAGCTTCATTGACAGGGATGGTAGCAGCCTCTGATGATGGGATTGACAGATCATTAGCAGTTGGCTCATAGTGTTCATCAAACATTGGATCAAACAGTTTCTTCAAGTCATCTTCTGAAGGAGGTACATAAGGAGTAGCTGGCGAGGAGTCGTAAACAAGAGTAGAACTGATGGGACTACATGATGAAGCGGGTCCAGAACTGGGTTGTCCTGGAGCCATTTGACCGGTCAGCTCATCGAACGTGACGTGAATTGTTTCCATGATATTTCATGTTCTTTTGTTGTGGATTCGGTATCCCTTTTTGTTTGGTGCATATCCTACAAATACTCCAATGTCCGCTTTAGCTTTAAGTTTGCCTAAGTCTTGGCCCTCATTAGTTGGATAACACAATGCACCAAACATACGAAGGAATGAGAGATTAGTTTTTCTATTGTGGACAAGTTCATATGGAGTTTTTCTATGAGCAGTGTGAATTAGGGATCGATTTTGAGTGTAGCATGCAGTGGCAATGGCTTCATCCCAGAGAAACATTGGAACCTTTGAGTAAATCAGCATTGTTCTTGCGGCTTCCACAAGAGTTCGATTTCGTCTTTCAACTACATCGTTTTGTTGAGGAGTTCGTGGAACACTTCTTTGATGACTGATTCCAATACTTTCATAAAACTCACTAAGTTGTTTATTAACAAACTCAGTTCCATTGTCTGTTCGGATGATTCTGACAGTTTTGTTAAGTCGAACCTGCAGCTGTTTGATTAGTTTGATGATGATATCTGGAGTTTCATCCTTTGTCCTTAAGAACTTGACCCAGGTGAATCGAGAGTAATCATCAACCACAACTAACACATATTTCTTCCCAAATATATTCTGCACTCTCATGGGTCCACATAAATCCATGTGAATTGTATAAAGAACTTATGTAACTGAGTTTGTAGGCTTGGGTTTGTGGGTATATTTCTTGCTTTTTCCCAATTGGCATGATGAACAAAGATGATCCTTTTCATACTTTAGTCTAGGTAAACCTACAACTAAGTCCTTTTTGGAGAGATCATTGATGGTGCCGAAGTTCAAGTGATTGAGATGATGATGCCATAACCATGACTTTGTTTTCGAGGCCTTTGACAACAAAAAAATTGGAGAAGACTTCATCATATCTTCGATAGAGATGGTGTATAGATTTGAACCACGTGTTCCTCTTAAAAGCTCTTTACCATCAAGTTCTCTAACGAAACAAGTATGTTTTCTGAAGGCCACTTCTAGATCAGAATCACAGAATTGACCGACAAAAAATAAGTTATGACCAAGACCTTCTACGTAATATACCCTAGAGATAACACTATCGCCGACAACATAATCTCCATAACCCATAATATCACCAAAATGATCGTTCCCGAATCTAACAGTCCCGATGAATTTGCTCACGAAGTTCATGAGCCGCGACCGATCTCCAGTCATATGCTTGGAACAACCTGAGTCCAGGTACCACAGAACGATTTGAACGATCTGCAGTTGAACACAGACAAGAATGGATAACTGGATAATTGGGAACCCCATGCAATAATGGGTTCCACTTGGTTAGTCACAGTAATTGGAACACCCACATCAGAAGTAGGAACAATGGAATCATCAGAAATAGATGCAGTGCTAATGTTCGTATTCGACCTATTCAAAGTATGTTCACTTCTTAAGGGAATAGTTCTACCATTAGGCATCCATTTTCTAGTGGGCATTGTCTTAGCAAATTGATGGCTGAACTCATTATCCTTATGGCCAGAGGGTATCCATTGATAACCTATCTTACTAAATATTCTTCCTGTGGATTTCCACTATTTTCTAACTTTCTTTCGCCTTTGCCTTTTAGCCTTCTTAGTTTGATTTTTAGCATTAACAATTTTAACAGGGCATTTAACAGCATTAATCAAATCATTCACACCACATTCATGATTAGTAACAGAATTCAAGCAATCATCAGTACATGGTTTGCAGATAGTAGCAGAATTCGAATTAATTACAGTACGCTTATAGCTAATACTAGAATCAACACAATTCGTCTTATTCAACTCAAACTTAATATTCCTAGGGTGATCTTCTACTCTCTTCCAATGCACATTCCTAGCTTGCAAGGTCCTATCTTGCTTGGTATTGCCAGGAGGCTTTGACCCGATTGCTTTTATGTCACTGATTACTCCTGTAGAAGGAACTAGAGGTGCAGGGATCTGAACTACTTGAAGGCACATTAGAGTTCACTTTCTTAATTGTGGGCATAGAACGGTTTGTATGCTTGGCACTAGGCATAGAACAAGGCATCACAGCTTTACCTTTCGCACCTAAGGATTTAGGACATGTTGCTATTAAACATTCTAGCAGCTCTTGAGATCGTTTGGCTTGAATGCATGCAAACCTAATTTCACTGTCAAGAGGCTTATTTATAAAATCCTCTTCCACAATCTCACGGAGACATTCTAGACTATCCTTAAGGTGAGCAACATAGTTATGAAACACAAGTTCATTATTCCTAAGATAAGGAGGAATGTATTTAACAGTCACAGTACATTTGCAGTCTGAGGATGACTTTGATGCAACATTCTCATTAAAAACAAGTGACAGTTTCCCATTTTCCTGACTCTTCAGATTCTCAATTTCTTTTTGTAAAGACGTTATTTTTTCGTTGTTTTGGTCACGAGTGACTTTCATTGAATCATATAACTCTTTAAAGTGTCATTTAACTTTTTCATTTTCTTCTAGAAAACTCTCGTTTTCCTTTTGTAAGGCATTAACTAAGTTTTGAAGATTAAAAGTTTGAGAATACTAAGAGTCTAAAGGAGGAGGCATTTGGGATCCAGTCACATTGTTCTTTTCACCCTTTAATTGAGAGATTTGGGCTTTTAACTTTCTGATCATGTTACAATGAGCTCGAATCTGTTCATCACGTTTGCTAATTTCAAAAACTGCATCAAATTCAGGAACATCCAAGGATGTCTTGATATTTGAGGTTTTAACATTTTCTTTCAGATGTTGATATTTTAATTGCAAAGCAAGATGCTCAACTTCCAATTTAGAAAACTGTTTTACCAGGTTATCATGATCATCATGTTCAACTTTATCATGCAGCTTAGAGTTAGTTTTTTCAAGCTCAATGACACGATCATGGGAGACTTTCAGAGCAACAGATAATTCATGAAATTGAGAAGCATTAATAGAACAATTTGTAGCAGTGTAAAACACATCTTGAGCAATACATTCAGAAATAAGATTCTCATTCAAGGTATGCAAGTTCTTCCTCTCAATCTCATTATATTTTAATTCTCGCTCATAGTCACTAACCTCAACAATCATCGCATTAAATTCCTTTTCCATTTCTTTAATATCTAAGTCCATCCCCTTTTTAAGACTCTCAAATTGACCTTTTAATTGTTTAAAGAAAGGCATGATCTCAGTTAAATAGCATTCTTTAGTTTGCTCAAAACCCCTTTCCCCTTCAGTTATCCCAGTGGGTGTGATCCTTTTCTTACAAGTTTTCTCAAAATCAACAAATAATTGAAAGATAACATAATGACTGATTAAGGTCTTGATTTTAGTGGCAATAGTTCTAAGGACTAAATGCATTGGTGTATTAGGAGGATACACAGTCGCTGAAGGCATTTTCCTAAGAGGGGTGTTTGTTACAACAAGATTTTCTGCTTTTTTCTTATCTAAATCCTTTTTCCAGAACACTTGTTCGGGTGTTAACAACGTTTGAGGCTTAAACATGTTCAAGGAAATCCAATTTTCCTTTTTGTAATCATGGGGTCTGATAATTATGTTTTTCTCTTTACATGTAGGATTGTTGAGTTTCTTATCCATTTTCTCCCTAGTGACTTCATCTGATTTCTTATCTTCCTCAGTACACTCAACGCAACTAGGTTTCTGCCTAGGCTTAAGGATTTCATTGCCATCATAAATTACCTTATGAGCAGTTCTAGCCTTTTTAATGACCTCTGGATTTGCTTCCTCAACAAGGGGAATGTTATGCTTATCGCTTAAGACTCTATGCTTAGTGATCAAGTGAGCAGTCTGAATGGTGTTCCCTTGTACGTACAACTTATTTTCAAGCTTGTTTTTCAAAGTTTTTAGATTGGAAAAATCATTCAAAAGTTTTGATTCTATAGTATTGAATTCTTGCTTAAGCATTTTCACATTTTCTTGAAGTTCTTGTTTTTGCTTAACAGTTTTAGAAAGCTTTTCTTGTAGGGAGTTTAACTCTTGTTTTAATACTTCTTCTCTAAAATTACTTTTTCTAATAGTTGTACGCATTTGGTCATCCATTTTCTGCTTACGGGTGGTTAACTCAAACTTAGCACGCTGTTCATAAATAGCAACACGTTCTTTATAGGCATTGAGTTCAGAGACAACAGAATCATCAGGGGCACATGCAGTGTATTCATTAGAAACATAGTCATCATTGACTGCGGAAGATGCATTACTTGGTACAACCTCACTTTCATTTTGCTTCACATATTGATCATATGGGACAATATTGCTATTACCCTCATCATCAATATCTGATTCATAAGTCTCAGTTGGTTGTACTTCAGTATGCATCTTTCGCTCATCAACATCATCATATAGTTTTAATACCTCTGAAATGATTTTGTCTTTGGATGGACCAGCTTGTTGTGGTGGAGAGACCTTTGGGGAAACCATAGGTGAGATGCTTGCCATGAAGATTGTTTGAGCAGTAGGTTCAAAATCGACATCAGAGTCAAATGCATCACAATCAGCTACTTGAAAGGCATTCTGATGATTTTGACCTATCTCCTGAATTGGCTGTTCATCAACATCAGCATCATATGTCTTGGCATTCCCTTCAGCAAGAAACAATAACTCCTCTTCATCCAAAGCCGTTCCATTATCCTGAGCTTGCACGAGCAACATGTTATCCCTGAAGTACTCTGCATTCTGAGGGCGTTTTGGCGATGTGCAGTTCCTTGCAATGTATCCTTCCCCTCCACAGTTGTAGCACTTGATCGACTTTGCTTGTCCCTGATTTCCATTCCTTCCCCTATTCAGATTTGCCACATATCCTCTACCAACTCCACTTCTTCCTTGTTCGTACTGCCTTTCTTGAACTGGCTGCACCATAACCTTCCCATCTCTGACAGTGGCTTGATTGTGTGGATTAGATGCTGTTCTGAGCTTGTTGTTGGTGTGTGGGAGAGAGTTCATGTTTTGACTAATCATGAGATCCAGTTGATTAATGAAGTGTCCCACGCGTGCATCAGCATCAGCTTGTTTGAACATTGGATCGGGAATGAGTTTGTGATTACCATTACCCATGGGTATAACTTGAGAAGCTTTGGTGGTAATTCCAACATTTGTATAAAAAGCAGTTGAATCATTTGATGAGCTTGTCTCTCCCTGGTTGGTTTTGAACTGATCAAGAATCCTTTTTTCAAACATAGCATGTCTCTCATTCTGAAGAAGTAATGCATAGAGTTGCTCATAGTTTGTATTCTTCAATCCTTTGGTTAGCTTCACAGAGGTGACAAACTTGTGCCATTCAGGATTCATGTTGTTCACAAATTTTGAGTTCAACTGAATGTTTGGCATGGTCATTTTGATGTTCCTCATGTCATTCACAAGCTTATGGAATCTCACGTAGTATTCATAGACACTCTCATCAGGTTTCATCTTGAAGTGTTCAAATTCATCATACAGTTTTGATTCTCTGTCTTCAATAGTTAATTCAGAACCTGAGAGAAGCATCTTGACATTATCCCACACTGCCTTGGCTTCAGTGTTGTGATTGATAAGCTTGTAGATATCTTTTGGAAGACCCTGAAGAATAATGTTAGAAGCCCTGATATCAGCATCGAATCTCTTTTTCTCCTTATCATTGAGCTCATCATACATCTTTGGTCTGTCCATTCCATAGATCATTTTTCCATCTGCAGCAGTATCAATTAAGTCTCTTGTAGTCTCAACCAGATAAGGTCCTTCATCAATGGATTTGAGAATGTTGACCCCATTTTCCTTTCCAAGACAGTACAATCGGATTCGTTGAGCCCATGAGTCATAATCAGTTCTGTCAAGCATAGGTGGACGAGTGTCTGATCCAGCTGCTTGAACGTCCTCAGCTACAGAAGAAACGATAGTAGGTACGATGTTTGACATGATTACAAGCTCTACGGGATTTTACTATTCCTTTATTTAAACCGGGAAATTGATTCTTTCACGGGATTTTACTAAACCAAAAGAACAACCGTAAGAATGTAGCACGAAGAAGTAACAAGACTTAATAGACAAGTAGTTAAACAATCAACTCGCTTAGTTATCAACACGTAAGCCACCCAACTCGCTTAAAGAAACAAGTCGCTTAAAGAACCAACTCGCTTAATGAACCAAGTCGCTTAAGGAATCAACTTGCTTAATAGCCAAGTCGCATATAGAGACAACTCGCTAAATAGCAAGTCGCAAACAGACACAACTCGCTTAACCACCAAGTCGCTTAAACTAACTCGCTAGCTATACAACTCGCCTAATAGCCAAGTCGCTTTAGAACTCAAGTCGCTTAAAGAAACAACTCGCTTAGAACCCAAGTCTCTTAAAGAAACAACTCGCTTAGAACCCAAGTCGCATAAAAAGTCAACTCGCTAAATAGCCAAGTCGCATATACCAACTCGCATCCAGTAACAAAGTAACTCGCTTCGAAGAAACAAAAGTCCGAGACTCAACTCGCTTTGTACAAAGTTCACAAATAACCACTTTATCAATCAAAAACAACCAAACCACAATGATTTAAGCCTTCCAATTCAAAACATAAACACATATGATGATCCTAAACACAAAAGTACAAGCAAAATTCAAACTTTAACACTAGAATTTGTCCAAATGATTCAAACTCTCCTAAACACTTAATACCCCAAAAACCTTATGAAATCCACCAAAACAAAGAGCATGAAAGATGATTGATCAAACCATGGCTCTTGATACCAATTGTAAGATATAGGATTTCACAAACACACTAAACCATAATCATATAGGGCGTTCAAGTATGTTTAGAGAGAGAAAGAGAAGAGAGTTGGGAACTATGTGAAACAAAGAAAAATGGTATTGAAGCTCCAACCCTCTACCTTGGGAGGTAGAGGGTATTTATAGTGTCTTATAAATAAACGCCACCTACGGGCTGTGGATCAGGCATACAGTGGATAAAGACCCGTCCGTCCTCCACGATGTTACATAACAAACTACTTGCTAACATAACTTGACTACGACTACGAGCTTTCTAACGAATACATATACTTGAGGTGACCGACTCTTTAATGACTGAATTTTCTAATTCCTAACAACCTTGATAGATCTTTGAGCGCTCGTGAATTGTTAGTTATGTTTATGTAATCACAAACACACTAATAGAAAGTCTCTATTTTGTATTCTAAAGCGGAAAACAAACACAAGTAAGAACACAGATTACTAAGAATACTTTGATCCTCTATGGATCTTTGAATAAAACTATAACTTGTTTTTCAAAACTCGTCCATCATACATACTAATGTGTTCCTTTTATAGACAAGGAAACCTAAACCGTTTCACAAGAAATGTATATTCATAAAACTAAAGAAGATATACATTATCACTTCCTAATAAAACTCAAGCATATCCTAACTAACTATAAAATACGCGGAATATCTATATCCGCAGAAACAAACTACACCGATTTACTACTTCCGCAAAAACACTTCTTCAGCAGAATCCAGCACTTCAGCAGAATCCGTCAGCAATATCAATCAACAGAATTCTTATCTTGTAGAATTCCCAACAGGTAAAAAGCCTTGGTTATCGACTAGTCGCCAAAGTCAATACTAAATCTTACACCATATTATCTATCACTTTTAATCTGGTGAGCTCCCTTGGTTATCGATGTATCAAGCTCACCACTAATATACGTGCCAATAATATATAATATGATTAGTATCGGGGCCTATGAGCTTATAGAAACTATTGACATGTCATATTCTACATGTAAGTAGTGGCAACAAATCTAAACATGTAGTCATGATCTACGCAAAGGCATAACTCTTTAACATTACATAGAATCATCCAAAACACACATAAAATAAATAAAGAACTTCAATCATTAAATAAGTTAGGTTCATAACAAGACAAGCACAAAAGGCTTAGCCTTCCATGACAAAAGATGAACCGAGATAATTCAGAGTCGACATGATAATCAAAATCATACTTAAAAACTGATAATCTAAGGTTTATGATGTGTTAAACCTTCACTCTTGGTGCTTTATATGGTTCTCTAAAGCTTGTGGAACTTTAAAACCTTGGAACTCTTCAAAACTCCAGAACTCTTGTAATGTGTAGAATAGGGATGTATTTATAAGCCAAAATTACGGTTTGGGCGGTCCATTGATACAACGCATACACCTTGAGAGTTATACGTCGCATCTTCAATAATTTATCTCAATCAAATCTTCAAGAATCCATCCATCCGGCGTATCAGTAGAAAATGGATACGGCTTATGGTCTTCACACTCAAGAAAATAAATGCATGACGAGAGCTCACACGCCATATGACTTAGGATGTCATACGGCATATCCATCTGTAAACTTGGGTAATTCTTGACAAGAATGCACACAACGTATGGCTATAGAGTGTCATATGCCGTATGAAACTGCTGAAAAGGTGCTCTTCATCATACTTTGTCAGTTTAGGTTGATTTCCGGTGTTTTTCGCGAGAATCCTCTTGCATCAAATAATTACTAAAACACAAATTTAGAATAATTAAGTACAATATTCAATAGAAACAAGACAAAAAAGTGCAAGTCGTTAGAATTTGATAGCTAAAACATGTATAAATTAAGAGCTATCAACGATCTTAAATGATTGTATACGGAAAATGAGAATTGATCATAGTTCAAAACTCGTCAGGTGGATTGTGATGCCATGGAAAAGGTGAAAAAAAATGACTATTAGAACATCAGTTAGGTTGCGTGCATCAAATAAAAAAAATGCTCAACTTCTTTGACTAACTTGAACAATGTTTCTTCTTTATATTTTAGAAACAATAATCACAGAAGCTTGTATATTTGTATATTTAAAAAAATTGTTTAAACAACACTTACATGATGGGAAACTTGTATTTTTTAGGGTACAAGCAATTTTTTTAGTTTATTTTTATTTTTTATTATTATTTTATTAATTATTATTATTATTATTACTATTATTATTATTATTATTATTATTATTATTATTATTATTATTAGATATGCAATGCCCCTTTTATTGAGTTATCAGTCAGACCTAGATTAAATATTCATTTTTAAAATACACGCATTTTTAACATGGTTGGACTTCTTCATTGGAGGTGTCAGTCAAGTTTAAACCTACAAGCGGTAATTTTGAAGTCAGCCTTTGAGCTCATATCCCAACGCAAATATTTTTGTGAGGCTGAAGAAAATATGGCTTTTGGAGGAGTTGTTTGAAAATTAAATTTCAATTTGTGACAAAAGCCATAATAACAAAGTTAATATTTGTAGGATCGTGAATATTGTGTTGTTTAATGCTTCGGGTTGTCTTGGATGATGGAAATACATGTTAGCCATTTAGAGAGAGAGAGAGACTAGAGATGGGTGTTCTTGGTAGAGAGTTGCTTTACAAAAATAAAAGGTTAGATTGAGAAGCACCACCCCTTCCAAGGATGGAAGGGGTATTTATAGTTACAGACATAACGACCTCCTGACGGCCTGTGGATCAGGTATACAGTGGGTAAAGACCCGTCCTTCCTCCACGGTGTTACACTAAACTAAACTACGCTACAAGCTAACTAATTAACTACTAAATAACGTAAATAACGACACGTCTACGAGCTAACATATGCTAGACCATACTTGGGGTGACCGACACTTTAACATGGAATTTCCAATTCCTAACAATCTCCCCCTAAGGGAGGTCACCCCATGAAATACATTTTGCATCCTTGCATTCTATCTTTATCATTAGTTCTGAGCTTGTAGAATTCTATTCTTCAAGTTCCAAAATCTTTGTGCATTAGTAGCATTTCTTCAAACTCCGCATTGATTTGTACTTTTAGTGGGGGCCTTTAAACTGATCCACATCTTTGATGATCTTCGAGCTTTCATTGAGATCATCAGCCACAGTAAATCTTTGGATCACCCTTTATTGTGTTGCCATCATGTGAAGTTGTGACTTACGGACCGACATGCTCACACTTTCTGGATCATGACATCTTTCCATCAGAGTAGCGGATGCTTTACTGGTTTATGATATTTGCAGCAGCGTAGCAGAAGCATAGTATAAAAAATATCAGAACCATGTTATGTAGATATGCACCCGTCATGATTTCTTCAATTAAGTGTGGATGTTGTGAGGCATGCGGTTTTGGATTGACTTCTCAATTCTGATCAGCTGCAACCGTCCAAATGTACCTGCAAACAACAGTTAGCAATAAAACACATGAAAGTGTCTTTGATCACTTTCGTTGAGTTGAGGTACACGGCCCACGGTTCCCCGTTGATCAGTACAAGTACTGCCTGTGATCAGGTAGAATTCCGAAGAATCTCCTTGACAGGGTTTCGCAGCTGTTCTAGCTGTTCTCAAACCGGAACGTCTCAAAGAAGACAACACGGAGTGAGTGAACCAGCGAATTGAGATTCACTAATTGATGAAAAATTGATTTGAAAACAATCGCGTATTGCTTGAAGAAAGAGTTTTGTAATACGACGAAGGTTTTATGATAAAGATCAATTTTCAATCATAAATACTTTTTGTATTTGAAAAGAGTACACATTCGATGTGCTAGAGAAAAGAAGAGATTTGCACATCGAACGGTTTTTCCAAAAGTATTTTTCCAATCAGAGATACTTTTTGTATTTGAAAATGAATACACATTCGATGTGCTAGAGAAAAGAAGATTTGCACATCGAATGGTTTTCCAAAAGTATTCGTCAATTCATTTCCTGGACCAAGGTAGATTTACAAGTGAATCGCCCCATCGTGTCTATCCAGTTGTCACAAGTTTGATCTTTAGAAAAGATCTCACATGTCACGCACCAAGAGCTTGTTTGATGTTGGCTCTAGAAGGATTTCCATCTTCATCATGAATACTTTTACGTATTACTCGGATGTTCTGGCAATTACCACAATGATAATGCGTAGGACTCTTAAAATATATTCTTACTTTCCACATTGTGTGAAACAGCAAGTCTTCATT
The DNA here is from genome assembly GCA_019973895.1 of Chrysanthemum seticuspe. Lineage (NCBI taxonomy): Eukaryota > Viridiplantae > Streptophyta > Magnoliopsida > Asterales > Asteraceae > Chrysanthemum > Chrysanthemum seticuspe. The sequence continues at coordinate 137,765,016 of BPTQ01000003.1, forward strand.
AATTTTGTGTCCTAATGAGATTTTGTGGATGATCTCTTGGCTCTAGACTCAATAGTGCACATTTGGTTTCCTATGCCAGAGACTAGGGAGAGGGTCTCCTTCTTTAATATCAACAATCTCTAAGAGATAGTTGATAGATTATGTAGGTTCCCCGTGAGAATGAAACAAGTCCTTTTAAGAGGAACTTGAGTAGCTTGGGAAGTTTAGTGTAGTGCGTCACTGGGTCCATGACGTCTTGTCTTCAATACCAGTGTTACCTTAGTAACCACCAGTAGCATATGAATTGAACCCGGTTTCTGCCCTAAGGTTGAATTATTGGAGGGCTATTTCTTTTCACCCTTTTCACATTAATTTCTTTTTCATTCTTTAACCCCTTCAGTGCTTACCAAGACTTCATTACTAGAACCTTGTTGGGTTTGTTCCAGTACTAGCTCTGTCTCAGTCGGCACTCTTCGCATATTCTCATTTTTCTCCTTTTTTTCATCATACCTAAGGACTTCTACACTATCTAGTGGATTGTCCCTGGGTAGATCCCTCCGGCTCTGGCGGGATCGTGGGGACGAATACCTAACCTAACCATCCTTATAACACCATGCATAAAGTAAATTGATCGGTCTTTTGGTATTGTTCTTTCCTTCCATGAAACCAATTGAAAAATCATTTGGAAAAATCAATCAAGGTACTTGTGATATAATATCAAAACATTTTGTACCTTAATTGTTTTGATCATTTTAGAATGCTCCCCCTCAACATGTGCATATGATCTTGAAATTGTTTAGCACATGGAGGCAAGAGTTCTTTGAAATAATTTCTTGATCACAATTTCCGAAGAAAAGGCCATTTGATTTTCTTGGTAAATTCTCCCCCTCAATATGTGCATAGGATGTTTGAAATTATTTTATCACATAGAGGAAAGAGTTCTTTTGAAGTATATCTACGATCACAAAATCCATTAAGAACTCATTTAGAAAATCAATCAAGGTACATTATGTTGAAACATAGATTTTTTTTTTATTTTTTATTTTTTTTTTGTACCTTGAAAGTTTATTTTCATTTGAAATGCTCCCCCTCAATATGTGCTTCGAGATTCAAAAGAGTTTAGCACATATGGAGAGCAGTATGCACAATTGAATCAAAATGATCATCTTTTATCATATTTCATTATTAAATCACAAATTCTCCCCCGATCAAAAATATCAAACCCTTTGAGATTTTGGATCCCAATTGATTTAATAAGGTTTAGAAAATATAGGAGAATATGTGCCTTGTTTAAATACTCATCTTGTTTTTGGATAAATGCTCTCCCTTAATATGTGCATTATGTATATGAAATCGTTTGGCTCATGGAGGCAGGAGGGCCTTTTAAAGGACTAAAACAGATTTGAGATTTAAATAACGATCTCTCCCCCGATCAAAACTTTCAAACCAATTGAGATTTGTGATCCCAATTGATTTAAATCATTTAGAAAAATTTGGGGAAAGACGTGGCATGATTTAATTTTGAAAAAAGATTGATACGGATCAATTTTAGACATTAAAGATTGTTAGTGTTAGGTATGATAGTTTTTAAGAGATCTTTAAGTAAAATAAAACAATTTCACAATCAAACAAGAACATAAAAAAATTCATTTTTTAAGATCTTTGAGTTTTAAAGAAAATCATACCATGACATAACATTAAATCTTTAGATCACCACATATTATTGTACAAACGGACCTTTTTTGAAGAAATATTGTTTGAAAATATTTTATTTTAAATCACTCTCCCCCTCAATCGATGACCGTAGTCGTTGATTGAGTGACTTAGGTTTTGATAAAATAAAGTCCGGTGATTTTCAAAATTTAGTCCAGTTTATTTTCAAAACTATATTTTTTCATTTTTCAAAACAATATTATTTTAAAAATTGTTTTAAAAAAAATGGTATCATCACAATTATCCTGCACAAGGATACGTTAGGTGGTTGTGCTGCTTTTGTTGTTGTTGCTGGAGGTTTGGAAGAAAACCATCTGCTGAAGCAGTGAGACTCCTTACGTTGCATTTTTTCATGCCAACTGAGGTCAAATTAAGCTCCGTTTCTTCATTTGATGATGAAGAAAACCATCTGCTGATGCAGTGAGACCTCTTACGTTGCATTTTTTCATGCCAACTCTCCATAGAAGTCAAATTTAAGCTCTGTTTCTTCATTTGTCGACCCAAGATATAGTTGCCCTTTCCTTTCGGCATCCAATCATCATATTACGTGGGATCCGGATCGGGAACATTCTTATATACCAATATACCTGCATACGTTAGTGGACACAAACAGATATATGGTGGTCGACATCACCCAAACAGCAATCGACTAATAAAAGTCAATTCAACATATCAATCAGATCATACAAAGGCATGGGAATTATGTGTTTATCAAACTCAAATCATCTAATCCTAACAGTCATATCCTAGGAACCTAGTCCTTCAACGTAGGTTAACATCATTTTTCAGTTAAGCATATAGGATAATTAAGAAAGCCCGTTAGATGATGTAAATTTGAAAACATTTTCCCCCTCAATCAATGACTCATTTTATAAAATATTTTAAAAGTGCGAAAGTCATTGATTGAGTTTCCAAATTTTATAAAAACTCTGATTCTGATTGATTTTTTAAGCAACTCATTTTCCACCATTTAGAAATACAACAAATATTATTCTGGAGAATTTTAGACAGAAAAACATTTGTGTAGGAACAGCAGTCCTTCGACATACTTTCCTCAATAAGTTTTAGGATAAGTGCACGAAATTTTTGAAAATCGTTTAAGCGTAGCACTTTCCTTCTTTGAAAAACGGGTTGCTATCTGAAATAATAGCAAGTCATGGTTTTAAGCATGGGTTACAGTCTGAAATAACTCCAAGCCATTTGATTTGTGACATATTTTGAAAAGAAATATTTACAGCTTCTGCTCGAACTTCATCTATGGTCCCGTGCCATTGTTGAATGAAATTTCTAAGACCGCAGATGTTATCGATACCAGAAGACATGTCTTGAGAAAACATATTTTTGGTCTTTTTCAAATTTTCTGATTTTTAAGGGTTTTTGTTGGTTTTATATTTTTCTATTTTGTTTAGCTGGTTTTATATTTTTGTATTTTGCTTTTTAATAAATATTTACAAAGATAGAGTAGATGATATAATTTAAGAAGATGATGATACGAGTACCAAGATAAGGATATCGAGCAGCCCCGTTGTAGAAGATAGAAATCATCATCTCTTAAACGTCCACCACCAAAGCTTCCGAGGCTCTTGAAAAGAAGAAATAGAGCCTCTATAAAAGTGAGACTTTGGCAGCTTCCCCCCAAACTGAAAATCCTTTAGCTGAGCAAATTCAAAGATTTCATTCAAGCTTCCATTAGCCAGGTGCACCAAGAAGCACACCATTATCATTGATCATGCTGCTCCTTTTAAGAATAATCACCGTGATTCTTCGTTCGAGGCTATATCATCCAATAGAACAACAGCAACGTATCATCCCACATTAAAATAATCTTCTCAAATTTCCATTCAACTGAAGTCTGAAGCGATCCATTCCAAAAGGTGTCAAGAAAACACTTCCCCCAAGTAGTTGAATTGATGCAGTCAATCTCTTAGACTAGAGCTCACGAACCCGAATACACATATACCCGAAGACAAAGAAACTTATACCATCGAAGTAGCAGATTAAGTCCAAGGCACAAAGAATAACCCCGGTGTATACTTTTCTCTCTCCCTGAAGAAAGTGTATGAAGCTCAAGAACCCGAAGTACCCGAATGCCCAAAGAGAGAACAACCGATAACATTAAAGAAGCAGGCCGAATCACTGATTATCTCTGCGGATGACAATCTCTGCGGATGTCAACTCCGAATAAGTGATTATATCTCTGAATCACTGATTAAGCCCTCAATTGAGACAGCTGAGCGCCCCCAATGTACACAATTCTCTCTCCCCTGATGATTGCGATAACATCGAGATCATCACATACCTGTGTACCTCTTATATCTTCAGAAATTTTCTATTACATCGCTTCCCCCACATCGTTGGAACAAGAACACTAGACGACATGAGTCAAATCTTGAGTTTCTCTGCGGTATTGACATATGTCCTCCCGGGATATCTTCAATAACTTAGAAGTATTAAGCTCATCAAGTTTACTCCCGTTTAGATGCGTTTCTCCTTCCCCCTTGCTGGTTTTCATACTTCATAATCAGCAACTCATTGTACGCCCGTATACTAGAAATCATTTGAGAAGAACCTCATTAGCTCAGATGTATCTGTGAGAATCAACTTTCTGAAGAATGTGAGCAAGTCTAATTGGGGATTAAATCTGACATATCACTCTCCCCCAATTAGTGCTCTCCCCTAAACCGACAATCTGTTTAATAAATGCCCAAATTAAGAAGAAGTCTTTAGATAATAAAATGCAACTCGTCTTTAGTCTTCTAACACGTAGCAGAGAATGTAGAACCGACTGTAGACTCGACCTTCTTCAAGATTGTCCGAATGGGGAAATAGACAGTTAACATCTTCTTCACACCAAATGCATTCCTGTTAACTTGTAAATAGCAAATCCCCTTAATTAAAATCCCTCCCAATCAAACAAGAACAGAAAGACGTTCATTAAGGAAATAAGACCCGCAACCGGAAGCACTTTGTCATTATTCATATCAGCCCGTGAGAAGATGTCAACCAGCGGCTCATAGAAGAAACACCATGTAAAGATGACCCGATAAGAAGAAGCTCGGTTCTTACATGAGTTAGGAGCCGTTTGACCATTTTATTCTCATATATCAATCAACCATGCAGTAAATTCACACTTCTTCTCCCCCTCAAGAATTGCATACAGAGTTGCCATTCTTGATTGAATAAGTGAATATCTTCAACAAATGTAGTCTATTCACACTTCTCCCCCGAAAAATTAGCACATGATGTCGCCATCGTCATTATAGTTGAGCAAGTTGAATAAAAAAAACAATCAACGGTAGTCCGGTTCACTTGATGTTTGAAAGCGCATGGAAAAAGCATGAAGCATGTTGATGAGAATGGTCATAATTGAGAAGATTTCTCTTCTTCAGAAGATAAAGCGCACTGAAGCGTACACTTTTCTTTTCTTTAAAGTACGAGGCTTGAACTGTTGTGTTCAAACGTCATAATGAAGAAGTACGAGGCCTGAACTGATGTGAACAGACGTCATAATCTCTCTCTTTTCATCATCTCTTGGCAAAACATGTAATCATCCCCATTATCATTCAGTAGGCTCTTTGTCATGACAGCTGATGGAGAAAACCCAATATGATGAATTTGACTCTGAAGTAAAACAATCTGAACTCGTGACTTAAACTTGCACATATGTAACAACGAGCGGTGCCGAGACTTCATCCTACATTGAATCTCTAAGTACTCTATACTCTTCATCCAACCAACCATCAAGTATAAGACGTACATCACCTCTTGAAAATCCACAATTGAATGTGACATTGAGCACTACAACGTAACTCCTAAAAGTGATAGTTAATTTGTGGTGGTAAGAGCCCAATTCCCCCAAGTGCTAAAATAAAGGTAAAAGACACCCAACAATAACTAGATTTCCAAGTCTTCATTTTTGATAATAAGCTCGAACAAGGATCTTGAAGAATCTTCATCGAACCATCCCTGATACCTTCAGATACTAAGTACACTTGCCCGTGATATTTCACTTCAACCTCAAATAAATAATAGTGAATTATCCCCGTTGTCACATCTTCTGGTTAAAAGCTCAACTCTAGCCTCCTTTGATGTTTTAAGTGAACTCTGATAATGGTTTCATCCCGACCATGGCTAAAAGCACATAACCCCGTAAAATCATGTAATACCCAAGCTGCCATGATGAATATCCAAACACACATCCAATTCATGAAGTACACACTTTTATCCCTTCTTCGAAGCAGAAATCATAGCACCAGCATTAGATAATATCCCCAAATACGCTTTCCTTTCTCTAGGATGGTTCCATCATCACGGGATTTTACAATTCCATGGTTTAAACCGAGAAATAGTATCTTTCGCGGGATTTTACAAAACCAAGAATAAACCATGAGATCGAACCGGAAATGCACTTTACTTACATCGGGATGATTCCATTGTCACCGGATTTTACAAGTCTATGATCTAAACCGAGAAATAGTTTCTTTCGCGGGATTTTACAAAATCACGACAAAACCGTAAACAATGTCAGTTTGAATGTGTTATGACAACTTTGGTTTCGGTGAATATCGTGTTTTAGGGGAACATGCAGCGGTTCATCAACGGTTCATAATCCAACATCATCAACATCATCAACCATCCAGTAAACACTTTGGAAAACACATCTTCCACATATTCTGTTGGCTATTGCAGTGACAACATGGCGAAGTAAACCCGATATGCCAAACTTGATCATGAAGTGAAATTCCCCAGATTTGTTACTTAAACTTGTACAAATCCTTGTGAAGAAGAACGGTGTACCCAATGTACAAAACCTCTTGACGTATCCTCAACTGCGTGAGACACCGAAGTGATAGCTACGTTGTGGGTTAAGTAAGAAAGAATCACAAACGTAACTAATTATCCAAGTCTTTATCACCCTCTATAACTGCTTAAAAAAGTCATCTTCGCGGAAGGGTAGAAAGAAAGAAGACGAAATAAGTAAATGCGCCCGAAAAACCTCACTTCAAATTCAAATAGGAAATACCGTCCAAACAACTCCGTAGTCACCCTAGTTCCAATAGAAATTCAAGCCGTGACAAAATATTCTTTGTGAAAATGCATAACCCAAAGTATCAACCCTCATACCACAACATCAACATCATCATACCAAATCTCATCATTGGATCTCGTCATCAAAACTCATTAACACAAGTCTCATCGTTAAATCACTTCAGCAAATCATATCGTCAAGTCTCATAAATACAATCTTTAACATCAAACCATATTATCACAACTCATAACCAATCTAATCTCATCATCATATCTCAGATAAACGATCCAACGATTCAACGTCCAATAATTACCAAAGTTAGATTTAAAGTCCAATTATCCTCAATCCCATATTCGGTCCAAGCTTAGGAAACCCACAAATAATATTTACCATATAGCCCAAAACACTCCAAGTTTGTCGGTCTAATTCATTCTTACCAAATAATACTCAACTTCATGTCTGGTTACAAATGTGATACGAAATCTCATATAACAAGTGTCTCGTCCAAGCCTTCAAAAAGTATCCAACTTTGGCATAATCAAAAAAAAATTCAGCCCACAAAAACACATAAAGCGCATGAATTGGATCTAGTACTGGCCTATGAGCAAATCCAATATAATACAATGTGTTCCGGCCCACGATCAAAAGAGTAAGAATCAGTTCGGTCCATCATATTTGGAAGAAATATGTAACCCCATTTTACCCTAAAACTTAGGGTATTTAACTTTACATATCACCACTTGACCTAAGAATTACTCCAATAACCAAACCCTAAAAGTTCTTACCTCCACCCCCTTCTCAGAACATCAACACCAAATCTCCATCTCAACCCTAATTAATCTCACACATACCACAATCTTAAGCAACCAAACCGTAGCAACCAAAAAAAAATATATCTCACAAACAACTCTTACTTCTAATCACAAAATCAAGAAGGTTTGTAGATACATGATCCTAGGATGGGTCTCAAGTATACAAGATTAATAATAGCACGGCCTTTAAACCTCCGAATGAGGAAGCCACAGGGTTGGCTTGAGGCTCTTGTGACGTACACGGGTAGGTATTTCATATCCATTTAGTTAACGAGATTTGTTTTTGTAAAACAAAACCGAACTGAATATAGTATAGGAGCACTCTTGTTTTGATTCTTCTTTTCTTTTACGAGCCACGGAACTGAGTTAACATTCTTGTTACACTCATTTCTTGAATTCGAAAATTATCACCAGTTTAGATCAATGAAGAGATATGGTTGGGAATACAAAAACGATTTAGGTTTGTATGATTTTCATGACCACATCTGAGATCTACTATAAGCTTGAATGTTTTGACATGAATAGATCTTTGAGCGAAGCAAAAGAAAGAAGATGACACTCATGTTATAATTCTTATCTTTTTATTCGGACAAATGTGTATGAAGTAAATCTTCACAATGATCAATGATGGTTATTTTTCTTTCGAATGGTCGATCTTAAGAGGTCTTGTTGAGACATTGATTTTTACGAAAGAATAAAAACTGAGATCAATCGAATATGAGTACGAGTCTTGTCCATTGTAATCGTTGTTAAGAAATGGATGAATGATAGATGCTTAATTTTGATGTAGTTTTATTCTTTGTGGTTGAGTCATGTGGTAAATTTGTTTTCTTGGTTAACAACTGCTTCTTTCTTTATCTTATCAAACAAGTCGCTACTTCTTGTTATGAGACAAATCGCTACATGTTAAATAACAAGTCGCTACATTATCTTCACACACCATGCATTTTGACAAATAGCTACATGTTAAATAACAAGTCGCTACATGTTAAACACAAGTCGCTTTCAACAAAGCAACTTAGGACAAGTCGATGCTTGAACAAGTTTGACAAGTCGTTGCCAAAAATGAAGGACACAAAGTACTATCCTGAAAACAGGGACACGGCATTTCTCATACTCCAAGTCGCTACCAAGAATACCAGTAAAAACCCAGAAAAAACTGCTTTAAAGTACATCATATTAGACCCGTTTTTGACCAAGAAACTGACCAGTTGATGACCATTTAACCAGATATTGTAACACTTGTAACATTTGATGACCAAGAAACTGACCTGTTTGGACAAAATGACACAAACCAGATATGTAAGGATGTTGAAACCATGACTTTATAAACCAAAATAGGATACATAAAACTTGTTTAAAACTGTTAAGCCATAAGAATAAGGAGGACAGAATTTTTCGACCAAAAAGTGATACAAAAACAGTTTTTAAAACAAGATTCGAACCAACATAAATCAATAAAACACAATAACCATGGTACTAAACCACACAAATCAAAGATAACACAACAACCTTGGCTCTAATACCATTTGTAGGATCGTGAATATTGTGTTTTTTAATGATTCGGGTGGTCTTGGATGATGGAAATACATGTTAGCCATTTAGAGAGAGAGAGACTAGAGATGGGTGTTCTTGGTAGATAGTTGCTTTACAAAAATGAAAGGTTAGATTGAGAAGCACCACCCCTTCCAAGGATGGAAGGGGTATTTATAGTTACATACATAACGACCTCCTGACGGCCTGTGGATCAGGTGGGTAAAGACCCGTCCTTCCTCCACGGTGTTACACTAAACTAAACTACGCTACAAACTAACTAATTAACTACTAAATAACGTAAATAACGACACGTCTACGAGCTAACATATGCTAGACCATACTTGGGGTGACCGACACTTTAACATGGAATTTCCAATTCCTAACAATATTTATTTTTGGACGAATTACTTTTCTGTTTAGATAATTCATTTTATTATTCGATCAATTTTACCAATGTGTTGAGCAATTACTTGTTAGTAACACTGCATATATAGATGCAATATTTGGATAGAGGGAACTCATATTTTCATATTTTATATAGACATATGTTATCATTACATGTATACTATTTGTAAAGTATTTGAGATTTTTTATACTACTTTATACTTAATAATGCATTTAGGACTTGTTATTAATGGAAGACTTACAAATTCAGATTTAACACTTAGTTATAATGAGTATAATTGTATTAATTTGATATTAATTCAATACATCAATATAGTTTTCAAATTCTGATGTGCAACGTAACCGATATCTTCCTAGCAATTAAAAAACGTATGAAAATCAATGATTAAAATTTATTTTCATGTTAATATATAAAAACAATAAAAATACATAAAAAACGCTTGATGCTTAATAAACCTCAATAAAAACATTTGGGCCTTACAAAAAATCCGCAATCTAAAAACGTGTGAAGATCCGTGACTATCATTAATAACCTGCTAATTTATATGATTTTCACTATACGTTTGCTAAAATTAAGTTGTTAGGTGGTCAATGAATTTGCCCCACAATGCTTATTAATAAATATTCACCCCTTAACCTAGCCACTATATAAACTCGATACACACAAGTCTTAAATATACAAACATATCATATCAACAACTCTGATAAGAAAGGATTATCAACGTTAATACAGTTCAAATTGTGAACTAGTGATCGTTGAACTTGAGGGTGAAATGCATTAACAACTTGATTTCAAGTTTATCTCTTTCTCCCGTCTCATAAATCGATTCGGTGAACATTATATTGAAGTTGAGCATGAGAAAAAATAACATATCCAACCCTTGATGTAACAAACTTGTTGTCATCTTTGTCTCTATCTCCCTCCTTTAAAATTCATTCAGTAATCGTTTATGTTAAGTGTGTAATACATACAACTCTTGAGGTAACATTCATGCATTTACTAGAAATGAGATTAACTAATAATCATAACTCAACTATTTGGTAATGTTTTGTAGCAATATATAATTTACGCTTCTTTACAATAATTTTCTTTTATGTGTAGAAAACAACCTGGCGCGATGATTTTTCAAAGATGAGTACGAAGCGAAAAAGAAAGAATCGAGTTTATATCTTTAAAAATAAGCGGGTTATTTCCTCAAGGAACGACACCGACGAAGAGTTTTGGAATCACTCCTAAACCATAATCAAGTGTTTGTAATTAATATGTAATAGTTAGCTTTATTATGGCCTTTATGTTTGCAATTAGCCTTAGGCTTATGTAGAAGGCCCATAAGCCTAGGCCTTAGTCCATTAAAGAAAGGATGGAAACTAGGAGTGTTGCCCTAGCTTTCCTCCTATAAATACTCTTGTAAACCTTCATTTGAAGGTTGGTTGTTCAATGCATTTCTCTTTCACACTCTACGCCTAACCTTTCATAGTCTATACGTGTGTGTTTGTGTGTGTGTTGTTCATCCGCCTCTCTTCTCCCCTCTATCTCTTTCTATGTTGCTTGTGTTGTAAAACTAGTGACCTAACAGTGGTATCAATCGCCTAATAGTTGAGTGAACGTATTGTTTGAAGTGAGTTTTGGTCTCACGCCTAACTTGCGTCTCCATAACTTTGGCTTGATCAAAAACGTATTTTTTACACTTTTTAATCCAAGATTCTTGTCCTTTCAACGTTATAAGGTGTTAAACTTACTGTTTTTGGCAAAACGTTTCGAACTTTGTGTGTAGATCATCGTTTTTCATCTAGTTTTTGTAAGAAGGTTATATCCTACGCGTAACTGTTTTAAGAGTTTTGGTTCATCAAGTTTCACACTTTTGTGTCTTTTGGTGTTATTGAAGCTATTTCATCACACAAAAACTGGTTTAGAAACAACTTTGAGCATAATCATATTTACGAGTAATCCTACGCGTAGCAAAACCCTAAAACTACGCGTAAGGTTATCCTTGGCTTGATCTTCGTTTTCGTGGTTTACTCCGTGTTTTCTTGCTTGGATAAGCCTGAAAATACGTCGACTTTGGATATCTTTTGCATTGTGATAGTGTAAAAGATCATTTGGGTAAAACCCTAAACTTACGCATAAGCATAAAGCTTACGCGTAGAAATCCTACTCATAAGATTCATCTTACGCCTAAGCCAAGTCTTACGCATAAGATAATCCTACGCCTAACTTTCTACGCATAACTTTGTGTCTACGCATAACTTTAGCGTCTTTTCCCTACTTACGCGTAAGCTAAATCCTACGCGTAACTAGTGATTGTTACGCGTAACTTTGGTGTTTTTTACGCATAAGTGCTACTTGGTTTATTGTGATTTCTACGCCTAAGGATACTTCATCACCAAAGGTTCATTCGACTACAAAGATCCATCAACACAAGTTATTAAAAAAAAAATTAAAAAAAATAATAATAAAATTAGGGGAGACTAAACGTTCAATTTTTACGCGAGATTCAAATTTTGGTTTAACTGTGAAAAGTTTGGTCAAAAATTCAAATTTTTGGGCCTAAATTCAAATTTTTCGGGTAAAATTTGGCGTCAAAATTGTCATAACTCAAATTTTTCTTTCAACCTTAGAATTTAATTTTATAGTGAATTTCAAATTTTGAGAGTCAAAATTTTTCAAAATTATTTTTGGAGGGAAATTGCAATTCACTATATCGACCTTTTGTGTGCTATATCGACTTTGCACCTTTTCTTCTCTTTGATTCTTCTGAAGGGGAGTGAAATGGATTCTGATCATAAAGATCCATTTGTGGCATTGAAAGAAGGATTCACGGCTATTCAACTGGCATTGAAGCGTCAGACATCATCAAATTCCCGATATCCCGCAGTCGTGCAAGGTGAAAGAGTTGATGTACATGAAAGGAATGCTCAATTGAACGTTGAGAATGTTGTGATTACTGCATCCGTCGGTAATGCGGACAATGAGGTTATAGCATTGGAAAAGCAGGATGAAAGCAGCAGATCTGGAGACGATATCATTCTTAACTACGACACCGAGCCCAACTATGACGAAGAACAAATGGTTGAGGAAGATATCTTACCCACCTATGACACTGACACAGAACAGATGGTCGAGGTACAATCTACTATTGATCATATTCTGCCTGCAAATGCGATACAACAAACTGAGCAACCTGAATTCAGTAATGAAGGAGAGGTTGACCAGTGTGTTGCAAAATGTCCAAACAACTTTCTCATGTCTGAGCCCTTACTTGTTAACAATTCAACTGAAACGTCAAATCAAACTCTTGAATCTGAAATCATTCTTCTCAAAAAGACCATTGGTCAGTTTCATAAAGATTTTTCAAAACTAGAGGCACATTGCATCTCTCTTGAACTTAAATTACAAAACAAATCTTTTTCTTTAGAACACAATGGTCAGTATTCAAATGAACAAAGTAATCGTGTGGACACATTAGTAAAAGAAAATGAGCATTTAAAGGCTCAAATTCAAGCAAAGGGGCTTGCACATGTTGCTTTACAAAACAAACTGAGAAGATTAACTGACAAGAGTGTGGATACTAATTTTGCTAAACCAACAATCTTGGGGAAATCGTCTCTACAACCTTTCAGAAAACAATCTGTAGTTAGACAACCAACTGCTTTTCAATCTGAACGTTCAAAATCGTCAAAACCACGGTTTCCCTCCCAAGTTGTTGAGAATAATCATTTGTCAAAACCAGTCTCTCCATATTCCGGGCACAACAATAATGCTTCTGTTTCTATTAAACATGTTTTTGTTAAACCTGCTTCTGTTATACCTGTACAAGTGGCTGCTTCTGGCCAATCTAGGATTAGTTCGAACACTGTGTCTAAACCGAGCATTAAACGTAAACATTCATATGATTCAAATGACGCATACAAGAACTATGATCTAGAAAAGGCTAGGAAACGGGCACTACTCCCAAAGGATGGAATCTTAGGTTCACGACCTAGTGTATCACATTCGAGTGTATTACTGAACACTGCTTGTAGTAGCAAACCAAAACCTAAGTTAACTCAAACAGTTAGAAATAAACCCGTTGATCTAAACATAAAATTTCAGAAACCTAATAGGTGGATCAATATAGGACGTAAATTCTTCCCAAAAGAAGTTTCAACATCCCTTAGATCTAACCTTAGATGGATACCAACGGGTAGAGTTTTCAAAACTGCTGGTCTTAGGTGGATTCCTATAGGCAAGATACTAAGTAGTTGCACCAAAACAAGTGAGATACCCACTACATCCATCCGTGAGGCAGGAAAGGAAATCATCAAAATAGCATGTTCAGGTGTCAAGAAGATAATTGACACTACATCTTTATGCCTCTAACACCTGGAACCCAGTTACACTTGGGGATCCATGTTTCTTGCCCCCCCCCCCTTCTATTTTTCTATGCAGGTACAACAACAATGGCTCCTACTGCAAAATAGCGTAGGACCCGTTTCTCACCGTCAAAAATATCATGATCCATCAGCTGTTCCACCATTGTACTTAATCGTCATGAATTGGAAACATTGCTTGCTCCTCTGGTTAAAGATTCTGCCAAAAGTTGTGCTTCAGATGTATCGAATGTTTCCGCTGCACAACCGATAATACTCTAATTTCAGATACACCTGAATCTACAACAACAACCGAATCTTCTACAACAGAAGATCAAACTGCTTCCAACACCAATGACACAGCTGATGATCAACATAATGAACAGAGATGTTTTATCAGCACTTGACTCTCTCGAAATATTTTTTGGTACTTCATACTTGTTCGATCAATTGGACATACATGGTTTCGTTGTCTCCTTATACATGGTTTCGCTGTCTTCAATTCATCATCAACATACGTGGTGTATGATTCTGAATCATTGAAAACATCGAGGGGGAGAGAGTGTGTAGGTGGTCATTGCTTCCTTGTTCTTCTACATGTTTCTTTGCGAAAACCCAATGCCTTCTTGAATTTCTTCAATTAGAGGGAAGAAATAAGACGATCTGTGGCTCAAACGTCTCACTTTGGTGTTATCATCTCAATTTCACGGGCGATCTTGTGTGAAGTTACCCAAATATAATGTTATGATGCCTCACACACGGTCTTGGTATCGAGTTATTGGATATTCACAGTGATTTGTATTCCGAAAGACCACAACATTCAAGGGAAAGTCGTATCATTTCGTCTTTCGTGGTTTGTTTGGTGTGATGCGTCTACATACGTGAGAAGATCTTGTTGATTTCTGGCATGTTTCCCTCGAACGGATCTTCCGCAATTTGTCAGATTCTCTTTGTGTGGTTTACTGCTCATCTACAAATTCCATTGCGTACTGAAACCTTCAAAAGTTAGAGGAAATGTAGACTTCATCAAAGTTTCAAATCTGCTAAAGACAGTTGTCAGTTTGGGGGGAAGCTGATTCTGAAACTTCTTCACAATGGCTTCTGAGTATAACAGCTTAGAACCCGGTCACAACCGTTTAAACTTCCCTCAACCCCCATCATCAGCAGAACAAAGCCCCCATCTAACTCGTCAACAAATGGAAAGGTTATTTGCTCCTCTGTTCAGTGACGATATTGATGAACGTGCTCCAGGAGTATCCGCTGTTTCCGCTGCTCAACCTGATAATACTCTTATACCTGATACACCTGCTACAACAACTACTGTTGAAGATGCACCTACACCAGTTGACTCCACCACAACAGTTGAACAAACCGCTTCCAACAATGATGAACCGGCTGATGATATTCTAAATGATGTACCCCCACCTGCAGATTTTGATCCAAATGCGTTCTTTAACCCGTTTGCGAATGACACTGCTGCACCTGATGTCGCGGAATCATCAACAAACCATTTGAATCCTCAGAATCTGCACAATGTATACCAACATCAACCCTCTACACATCGATGGACAAAAGACCGTCCTCTGGCTAATATTATTGGCAACCCGAATCAACCAGTCGTTACGAGACAACGTCTTCACACAGATGGTGAACATTGCATTTATGCACTCACTGTCTGCCAATCTGAGCCTAAAAACATTAAAGACGCAATGACAAAAGATAACTGGATTGAATCCATGCAAGAAGAACTCAACCAATTCAAACGTCTTGAAGTATGAGAACTGGTTGAAAGACCAACAGGGGTCTACGTCATTGGTCTCAAATGGATTTGGAAAAACAAATTGGATGCTGAAGGAAATGTAATCCGAAACAAGTCACGTCTAGTTGTTAAGGGTTATCGTCAGGAAGAGGGAATAGACTTTGAAGAATCTTTTGCTCCGGTTGCTCGTCTTGAGGCTGTTTGGATATTTCTCGCGTTCGCGGCTCATATGAATATGACGGTCTTTCAGATGGATGTCAAAACTGCGTTTCTCAACGGACAACTGAAAGAAACGGTTTATGTCAGCCAACCAGAAGGATTCGTTGATCCTGAGTTCCCGAACAATGTCTACAAACTGAACAAAGCTCTTTATGGTCTCAAACAAGCCCCTCGGGCAAGGTACGATAAGCTATCATCTTTCCTCATTGCTAATAATTTTACCAAAGGTTCGGTTGACCCAACTCTTTTTATACAATATCACGGGGCACATATCTTAATTGTTCAAATTTACGTGGATGACATCATTTTTGGGTTTACACATAAAAAGTTTTCAATCGCTTTTGCAAAACTAATGAAGAAAAATTTTGAAATGTCCATGATGGGTGAACTTACATTCTTTCTCGGATTACAAGTTCATCCATCACCCCGTGGTATTTTCTTGAGTCAGTCCAAATATGCCCTTGAATTGTTAAACAAATTTGGAATGAAAACCTGTGATAATTATCCCACACCAATGACTCATACCAAGAAGCTAGACGCTGATTTACATGGGAAATTAGTTGACCCTACCAAATACCGAAGTATTATTGGGTCCCTCATGTATCTAACAGCTAGCAGACCTGATATTGTATTTGCCGTTTATCTATGCTCCCGTTATCAGTCGCGACCAACTGAAACCCACCTCTCTGAGGCTAAAAGAATCCTCCGATACATCAAGGGAACCATTAACTTGGGGATCTGGTATCCGAAGGATTCTGGTTTTGAACTAATCGCTTTTTCAGACGCTGACCACGCAGGATGCTTAGACTCAAGGAAAAGTACTTCAGGAGCTCTACAATTTCTTGGTGATAAACTGGTGTCTTGGCAATCAAAGAAGCAGGATTGTACATCGCTGTCATCAACCGAAGCAGAATATGTAGCCATGTCCGCGTGTTGTGCTCAAGTCATCTGGATGAGAACACAACTCAAAGACTATGGTTACGTATTTGACAGAATCCCGATGTACTGCGACAATCGGAGTGCCATTGCGATCTCGTGCAACTCAGTTCAGCACTCGAAATCAAAGCACATCGATCTTCGCTATCATTTCATCAAGGACCACGTGGAACAGGGTACTGTTGAATTATACTTCGTGGGTACAGAATACCAATTAGCAGATCTTCTCACCAAAGCCTTGCCTCCCGCTAGGTTTAATGAGTTGGTCCACCGGATTGGTATGAGGTGTTTGACTCAAGAGGAATTGGATGACCTCTTAAAACAGTCTTAAAAACCTGTCAAACACCAAAACATCTTTTGTAAATAATTTTTCAAAAACAAAACACAAAAATATAAAACCTGATAAAACAACAAAAATATTCTTCTCATCTAATTTTCTTTCAACATGGCAAGTACATTTCTTCCATCAACACTTTAATCTTTCAAAATTCAGTATTTTTCCGAACAAGTGTTGAGGGGGAGAAAAGTATCACTTAACTGTTTCAAAACATCTGTGTACTTGCATGTTATCATATCCCGGTTGGTTATCTTATCAATGGTGGTAACATTTCTGGTTTCATGACACTCCTCGGACTAAAATTTATAACCTTTCATTAGTTTCTTAAGTCGAGGGGGAGTGTCATCAAGTTTCTTTCTCAAAATCTTTGTTTGGTAACCAAAATGGAAGTTAAATGGCTTTGTATGAAAAAGTAAAGACGGAGGGACCAAAACTGTCAAAATGTTAAAGTCATTTTAATAAAACCACTCTCCACCTAACTATTCCATCACATTTATTACTTACACCTAAAAGATCCTACGCCTAAAAATCGTTCATCCAATCTGTGTTTTTGATCATCAAACTGTAAGTGGATTAATGTTTCTAACATGTTTTTAAACATTGGTTTTGATTTTCAAATGAATCCAACGGTCAAATCTACTTATATGGGTGATTTTGTGTTCTTCGCATACGCGTAAGAACACATGATCATGTGTTATGTGTTTGTGGCTAAAAAGATAAAGTCAAAATGTTTTAATAACATCAATGATATGTTTTCTATCCTCAAAACAAACCCAGAAACTCGAATTGAATGATTTTCAAAATTAGGGTTTATGCGTGATTTTGGGTGTTTTCAAATGTGTATGTTTCTGGTCAAAAATATTGTTGTGTTATGTTTATATGATGTTGAATTGATGATATCCAGGTTCTATAACAACCCAGAAACATTGATTTACTCAGAATTAGGAATTAGGGTTTAAAGTTCTAAAGCTTGGGTATTTTTGATTCATCACGAATTGAGTGTTAAAACTTGGTTATTAGACTCTTATAACATCAATGACCTACAAGAATTGAATTGGTGCTAATCCTATGGTTAAAACTCTTATGTGTAATTCATAACCCTTACGGTTTTGACCTACGCATAAGTGTTTCTACGCATAAATGTTTAACAAGCTTTCATGCCATGATTTGATTTTAGAATGAATATAAGTGTTAAGATTGATGATATGATGGTTTTATTTCAGGCTTGCTACGCATAAAATTCAGAATCAAGGTTGATTGTTACTCTACGCATAAGGATTACCTTACGCGTAGGCAGTTATGCGTAAGAGAAATCATACGCATATCTACTACGCATAAGGTTCTACAATAGGACTACGCGTATCCTGTGAAGGATATGCGTAAACAGTGACTCTACGCATAAGGTCTACTCTTACGAGTAAGCCTTACGCGTAAGGTTTATATACGCCTACGCGTAAGCTCTACGCTTAAGGTCCCCCTTTCCTACGCGTAACTTTTCTTACGCGTAAGTTAGGATCCTACGCATAAGCTTTCGTCTACGCGTATGTCATTACTGTTTACGCTTAACTTTGCCAAAACTACGCCTAAGCCTTGATTGACCTTCATTATGAATTGTTACGTGTACAAACTTGTAAATAAACTAATCATAACGTCACGAATCCAATAATGTCACTAATAAACTTAATCGTTTGATATGTTGTGAACAATAAGTGATAACATAAACTTTAAAACTTAAAGTTAACTAACTAACGAAACATTTCACGACGTCATTGGACTATTGGACAAACAAGTGACTTAGGACTCGTAACAATCATTATCACTGTACATTCAATAACTAGACAATAAGACCTTCTGTTGACTAACATTATGTCTTTCGATATGTTGGTTCTTTTGGCTAATGTTATTTCAGAT
Organism: Chrysanthemum seticuspe; assembly: GCA_019973895.1. Taxonomy (NCBI): domain Eukaryota; kingdom Viridiplantae; phylum Streptophyta; class Magnoliopsida; order Asterales; family Asteraceae; genus Chrysanthemum; species Chrysanthemum seticuspe. Next base: position 137,784,002 of record BPTQ01000003.1, read on the forward strand.
CACGACATGGCTGCTCAAATGAATGTGGATGCACCTGAGGTTCTCACTATTGCTGATATCTTCCCAAATGGCTATCCGAGAAAGATTGGAAAGAATAACCTCAGGGTTGACTTTGAAACCCTCACATGCTCAGAATCTTCTTGTCTCATTGCTGTGGATATTCTAAGGAATCATCCATACCAGAACATGCTCTCACACTCTGCTACTGTACCAGAAATCTACATTCAGCAATTCTGGAATTCTATGCAGAGGATCACAGGTCAAAGTGCAGTGACAGTGACACTTAATCACAAACAAGTCACCATCACTCATGCTGACTTACGGGCTGTTCTTCTCATTCCTGAAATCGAGCCAACTGACTTCTTTGCCACACCTACTGAAGAGACAGTTCTACAATTTCTTCTTGACATTGGCTATGATGAAGCTTCGGGGGTTGTTACTAAGCATTCTCACGTGGAGCTTAAGAACATTCCTCAACCGTGGAGAACCCTCTACATCATCATGACCAAGTCTGTTTCTGGTCGTGACAGTGGTTATGAGCATCCAAAGCTCATGGAACTTCAAATCTTCTGGTCTCTGATCAATAGAAGGACATCGAAATCGAAGCACTGATATGGGAGGACATGATGCTATTTCACAAGAAACTTGGATCAAAGATTCCCTATGTCAGATACACAAAGCTTTTCATCCAGAGAGCACTTGGACTTAATCCTGATATCCCCATGAGGCTCAATGACCCCGACAATCACGACTTGTTGTCCGAACCTATCCTTTCTATCAGAATCAAGGAATCGACAACTAAGAAGCAGGGTGCCGTGCTGCCTGATCACCTTCTATCTAAAGAACTCAAGAAGCTTGAAACGTACAAAAGGTATCTAGTAGCAGTAAAAGAAGGCAAAGTTGGTCATCTTGATGAAAAACCTTCAGGAACTCCTACTCGGAGAACCAGAAGAGGAAGTGCTGGAAGTGCAGTAAGTTCTGAAAGTTATAGGAAGCTTCCCAAAAGGAATCCTCCTCGTAAAAGGATTGTTCCTGTAAAGGAAGCTGAACCTATTCCCACACCTGAACCGCAAAGAAAGCTTTTGGACGAAAGCTCTGAAGGTACTGACACATATGAAGAGATTACCTACTCTGAAACTGCAAAGGATGACAATCCTTCAGTACCAAAACCTCCAAGTCCTCAAGTTGATAAAGGAAAAGGGAAGACTCCTGCACTTGTGCCCTATGATGAAAGCTCTGAAGAAGAAGAAGAGCTACTGGATCAATCCTACAGGAAGAAGATTAAATTCGTCAGACACCTTCAAAAAGCTGAAGAATTTGCAAAAGACCAAATGGGTGGCCCCGGAGGATCAAGTGGTGCTGCCCACTCTTCACCAGATCCTGATGCGGTTAATCGACCCGATAAGGGATCTGGTGCCACCACTCTTGTGCAACAACAAAAGCTTGTGGAGGATACTATCGAATATGAGTTTGAGAAACCTGAAACTGAGAAGTCTGAGAAAGATAAAGATTCTGATTATGACAAGCTGCTTCTGGAAAGTCCTACACGTTCACAGAAGGAAACTTCTGAACCGCCCAAGGACCCCGAGTCTCCTCATGTCTCCTCCTCATCAGATTCTTCATCTCACTCCTCACCACCACCATCAAAGAAATCAACCAAATCAACATCCAAATCTGTGAAGAAACCACATCGATCTTGGATTTCTCAGACTCGTGAAAGAATTGTGAAAGCTGTCCAACAAGTCAGAAAGAAGGACATGCTCTACAGAAAACTGAATTGGTTTGCTGACCAAATACAGTACTTAAATGATGAGAATGACAAGATGCAGAAAGAAAGGGAATTCGTTCAGAAGTTCATGAAAAGTCATCGTCAAGAGGAACTGAACGAAATGATCGAAGGTTACACTAACAAGTATCTTCTGGATATCGTTCCTAAAGTCACAAAGGAAATGTTTACCAGACAACTATATCCGAATCTTATGCAGATAGCCAAGCAAACTATAAGATCAACACCTTTAACCGTCACAATCAATCCATCTGATCCTGTAGTTTTCTCGGATAATGAATTGGTGGCCAAGCTCATCACAAAAATGTCTAAACGATCTGGAACATTTAATTCTGATGAAGGAAAGCTGTTTCAAGCATTGCTGGACTACCAACTCAAAGAAGCATGTAGATTCGAAGCAGAAAGGCCTAAACGTCCTAGCGACGATGAAGATAAGGATCAGGATAAGCATGATAAAGCTAAACGTCAGAAGAAGTCTGGTGAATCATCTTCTATGTTACCTCCTCTCCAACGGACTCCTACTCAACAAAGGTCTCTTCCTCGTTCTTCTACAGATAAACCTCAGGACGATTCCGAGTTACCACCCCTGACTCAGAAAACCGATGATCGCTTTGAGTACACGGGTGGTAACGATGAAGAGGTCCTTGAGCCCCTACAACAACCCACCTCTCCCATACAAGTTCAGAAACCAGAATCATCATCTAGGCCTTCGAAAAAGAAGAAGAAGAAGACGCCTCAGACTGACATCGTATCTTGGCTAGATGACGATAAAACTGATGAATTTTAATGGTTCTCTACTCTTGTTAACAACACTCCCTACCCTGATGAAGGTCAAGATCTGGTAGACTGTAATACTTTGGAGCATGCTAAGATTATGCAAGAAAAGTTCCATGTGAAGAAGATGACGAAATCCGAGTTGAGGCGAATCAAGAATGAAGCTTTTCAACTGTGGAAAGATAGCTCAGAAAGTGCCATCGAGGTTGAATATCACCTTGAAAACATTGCTCGAGCTATGTCTAACAACATGGATTGGCTCAACCCAGAAGTAAACATCGACTTCACCAAACGGGACAACCCTCCATACTACACCGACTGGTCAAAACCTCTACCAACAATTGGCCAACCAGATGAACCGAGGATTCCATTCAGATATTTCTTCAACAAAGACCTGGAATTTCTTCTACATGGTGGCGATGGTTCAAGGAAATACGCTACATCGTTGACACTTCCATTCCCATCAGCTATATACTCGAACTGCATAGCCATCGAGGAACGTGCCAATCACTTGTTCTTTGACAAAGTGGAAGCATACGACCGAGATGCAATGTACGGGATTCATCATTGGCCGGAACGCCGAAGAATCTACTACAGAAGCTGTCAGGTTCAGAAGTCTCAACATGCGGTGTTCAGTACTAAGGATATCGTTGCCATCAAACACGTTGCTCTTTCATCTAAGTGGGACTACACTTTCCTAAAGAATATCGTGGTCAAACGTCAAGATGAAAAAGATTATGCATTCTCTGAGGCTGACTTTGAGAATTTGTCTATCAACGACATTGAAGACATGTACCTTGCCAAAGTACAGGGTCGCATGAGGCAATTTTCAACCGAAGTACAACGTGAATTCATCAAGTCACTGCTCATCTTCATCAGACGCATAGTCATCAAGGAACGTGTAGAAGATCTTCAGCTGGCAGTTGAATCTTATCAGACCCGTGTCAACTTCACACCACCTCAGCTAGATCTTCCCGACATCAACCAGCTCTCACAATATACACTCATCAGCAAACCTTTCGGCGTCGTTTACCGTAGTGAACTACAAAGAAATTGCTTAATGGCGTGTAGTGACCTTCACAAGTTTGGGGATCACACTTTGAAGATGGTTAGGGACGGATTGGCCTATAGGTTGAAGGACATACGTCACAAGATTGGGTCTCCTAAGCGATGGAATTCTCAGGATCGAAGGGATGTGAGGAGGATCATCAGAATGATTGATGAAAGGTCATTTCGAAGGGATCAGTTCAGAACTATTCGCACTCCTGGCGACATCACTGCACTTCCTGGTACCCCTTGAATTGTTTCCTTCATTATTACATTTGGATGTGTGATTATTTATGTGAATGGCTTGTGCACACATAACAGTGTACAACCCGTAATTGTCAAGAAAGGACCCTGTGGTACGCTTCAGTGCCACAATCCTTATAAAAGGAGCGAAAGCTTCTTACTTTTGAGTAAAACCTATCAAACCTTTCATTTTTCTAGGTTTTGCTCAAAAGGACAAGTACTTCCCCATATGATTTTCAAAACCTCAACCGTTTATATCACTTGTTGAGGGGGAGTACTTGAGTTAAAACTTTGTTCACCAATTGTTCATAGTGGTCATCTTCCCGCAACACTCGAAATGGTCATATTTATTCTCAACTTTTCAAAAATAACATTTTATATGCCATTTTTGAGGGGGAGAAAATTATGTGATAAGAAATATGTTGTGTAAATGCAAATGAATCTTTGTGTAACAGACTTAACCAACGAATTGACGGTACTAAACTGTTAGTAACTCGAAAAGACTTGTCCTGGACGGGTAATAATTTCATGCTAGCTCGCTAGTAATGTAAACGTGTCTCGCAAAGGACTTGTCCGAGTAGAAAGTAACATTCGAGAAACTCTTGGTAGACATGAACTCTGACGGGTATGACAACCTTTCGAGGTTTGTCTACACCTTCAAGGTAGTTATTAGAGCTAGTTGTCACCTAAACGCTGACAATGTAACTCTTTAACTATACAACGTAACCGTGTCTCGCGGGGGATTGTCTATCTTGAGTTGATCAATTCTAAAGTGCGCGCTCTTCCCACACTGTGCAGATTTCCGTCAAAACTCTAAAGCACATGTGGAGGGGGAGTATTTCTGCTAAAAGATAAAACTCTCACAGTGGTTCAAACATGTTTTTCATTTACAAACCTCTTGAGAGATTCTTCACAACAGTGGTTTTAATGGCAACATAGGTTAGTCATGGAGTTATAAGGTGACTAAGGTTAGGAATAACCATCCTATGATCCGCCAGAGCCGGAGGGATCTACCCAAGGACATCACAAATAGTTAGTACTTAGAAGTACTTAGGTATGATTATAAAAAGGAGAAAATGAGAATCGGAGAAAGAAGGAGTTGAAGAATTAAAAAGAAATGCAAAGAAAAGGGAGAAAAGAAATAGCCCTCCAAATTATTCAACTTAGGGCAGACACCGGGTTCAATTCATATGCTACTGGTTGTCACTTGATGACGCCGGTATTGAAGATTAAAAGTCGTCATGGACCCAGTGACGCATGCACTAAACCTTCTTAACCACTCAAGTTTCTCTCTACAGAAGCTTGTTTCATTCTCACAGGGAACCCTACGTAAACTATTGGCTTTCTCTTAGAGATCGCTGGTATTGAAGAAGGAGACCCTCTCCCTAGTCTCCGTTCAGGAAAACCAAAACGCACTATTGAGTCTAGAGCCACGAGATTCATCAAAAGATCTCTTAGGAACACTTGACATTTCATCACTTGTTGATCACTAAATAAGATCATCAGTGGTTCATATCGAGTCCTTCACAGATCTTAGCAATCTGTCGAGAACATTTATGAGAGGTTCACAACTGTGATCCTCAGTGATTGAATGGAAACTCCTGCCAGGGTCAACATCAAACAGCCCTGACAGCAGGTCACTTCGGTAACTCCCCGTGGATTACGCGGAGTGTGTCTTAAACGGTCTACAGTCGTGAGGTGATGCTTCGGTGTACCTCAGCGACTCATCTGAACTGTAGATGTACTTCGGTACATCGCGTTATCTCACTTGTGGGACTCCAGTTCAGGAACGGCCTTTGTGAGAATTAGAGTTGTGTTTTCACACTATGCTGTTAACACTCTCGAAGTTCAAACTTGTAAGTGCTGGAATCCGCTTATTACTAACCGTTTTAAATGTTTTCTTCTTATGGAAGCTCCGGAGCGGGATGATCGTGCAGATTCTTCTCATGCTCACGCCAACATCATCACTAATGGAAGTTCTATTCAGAAGCAACACAACAGTCAGAATGATTCTTCGTCAAACCAAAGAATCTACAAAGTTAAAGACTTAAAGAACTTCATCAGTATTGAATTCCAACGTCAAAGAGCATGTGAGCATGTTGAAGAATGACGTGGAGACACTGGAGCAGCGAAGCAGACCTGAGGCAGACTTGATGCAGACAACAACATACTATCACTTTCACCACAAAGAACAATAATCAAAGAACAAAGTTAATGATGACGTTAAAGCATAACCGCTCAAGGAAAACTATCTCTCTACACTGGGGAGATTGTTTGAATCGAGGCAATTCTTCTCACAAGAAAGAAGAATGTCAGAAGACGTCAGAGCTACTATTACATCAACGCCTTCACCGTTCATCACCAACACTTGAGGGGGAGATTGTTGGAATCACTCCTAAACCATAATCAAATGTTTGTAATTAATATGTAATAGTTAGCTTTATTATGGCCTTTATGTTTGCAATTAGCCTTAGGCTTATGTAGAAGGCCCATAAGCCTAGGCCTTAGTCCATTAAAGAAAGGATGAAAACTAGGAGTGTTGCCCTAGCTTTCCTCCTATAAATACTTTTGTAAACCTTCATTTGAAGGTTGGTTGTTCAATGCATTTCTCTTTCACACTCTACGCCTAACCTTTCATAGTCTATACGTGTGTGTTTGTGTGTGTGTTGTTCATCCGCCTCTCTTCTCCCCTCTATCTCTTTCTATTAAGCTTGTGTTGTAAAACTAGTGACCTAACAAAGAGAAAGAAGTTTAGAGTTTTGAAGTCTTGCATTGTTTTCATGTTGTTTTATTATACGTAGGATGTTTTGGTTCAGCTTGCAACAATTATTCATTCACATAATAAAACACTTATTTATTTTGGACTTGAAATTATGCTCTAACAATGCTACTTCTATGTCGATGAAAGAAAAAAACATTCGAGGTTCATTAAATTTGTGTGCTTGGTTCTAATATTTCCGAAATGGAAGGTTTATTTTAGCATTGGTTGCTCACATGTTTTATAAGTTAGTGTTACGGCGTAACATCAAAAAATATTTGTTCGTCAAAAAGTTTAATTACATAGGCACTTGCCGCTGAAACGTGTGGGTACCTGGCAATTACATTTATAATCTTAAACTTTAGTTTATACAATCTGTATTTCATCATACTATCTTATAAAACATTTAGGCATTCTTTAAATAGAAATACTTCAAAATTCAGCTTGTTTATTTTAGAAATTCAATAACTTACAAGACAAGAAGCATAATATAAACTACTTTAATGCACACATTTAAAACACAAAACACAAGTCTTAATAGAACCATAATGTACACTACTTTAATACTATTAATAATTTAATATAGTCAATGTTTTTAATGTAATCAGTTAATTAACTTGTCAATAAATATAATTAATGCAATTATTAAAATACCCTTACATAAAAAATACAAATTATCAAGCATATTGTACAACAAACTTAAACACAATTTCTGCATTAAATGTCACTAATACAAATAATGAAACATATTTTACAAATATTCAAGCCTAAACGGGCAACGGGCCAAACGGGCTCATGTTATACGAATCGCTTTAAAAAGTCCAAAACAAGATCCTATACTGAAAATTAACGGGCTAAACAGGCACAGACCAAACCGGCTCATGTTATATAAATTGGAACCTCTAATATTAATTATCACAATTGTATATTGAAAAACATTGTCAGTAGTTAAGGAGTTGAAATACCTCATATGAAATTCTTGATATCCGTAAATTTATTGTCAAAAAGAATATAATAAAGTAAAATACATGATTCATCGGAAAAAATTATTTTAGAGTACCTGTTGCCACAACGCGCAGATACCGGGCTAGTGAATTTAAAATTGTTAAAAAAATCAATAAGGTTGTAACATATATATTATCAATAAGGTTGTAACATATATATTAATATTGATGGAAAATTAATTATGCATAAAACTGAACATATGTTGACATTCATTAGCTTGTAATAGTCTGTGTGTAATGGTAAAAGCATACATTAAACATCCAAATTTAACCAATACGAGAGCAAAATATTAGTAGTGACCGCCATAAAAACATGACATACCCAAAACATAACATTCTCAATAATTATTTTATTAATGAAATTGTTTCACAAAGAGTATATCTGTAAGAGACTTTCACAAAAGAATTTCATGTGAGGTAACATAGTTCTGCTCTGGCGTAACATAGTTCTGCTATACTCTTGTTTCATGTGAGGTACCATATAATTAACATTTTTGATGAGCAATTTGACGCATAAAGTAGCCATAAAGTATTGGGAAAGTATTAAGTCAATTGTTTTTTCTTTTATTATTATTATTATTATTATTATTATTTTAAATAATTAGCAACTTATTCTCTATATATATTATAGCGGGGAGTTTTACCGGCCAAAAAATAGTAAATTATTATTAAAATATAATTTCCAATCTAAATAATGTTTTTTTGGGCTTCTTCGCGGGGCTGTGACTTTCACAAATTTTGGCTCAAGAGCTGCTGCAGTTACCACTATCATATGTGTGTCTATCATATGTCGGTCCGTCATAGATATTGTCACCGGTTCACCACCTTTGATATATCTAGAAGATGATATAGAAGCTACAACGACGTTCTCTCACATCTATCTCATCTCTCTCGCATGCTACCGTTTAACACAAATCACACTGGCGGATGTTCAAGATAGTTCATTGAAAGAGAATAAGAGCTGGTTGACCTATAATAGGAAGAGATAATGAGCTCTAATGAATCTATTGTGGTTGTTTAGGTCAATCAGCAGCGCACGGAGATGGGTTCGTGTTTTCTTTAAACCTTTCGCGTTTTCTTTAATTTTGGTTATTTGTGTAATATTTTGTTTTGTTTTTTTTTCGGTGTGTTAGGGTCAAGGGGATATTTTCGAGGTTATTGAAAGCTTTTGTTTATAGACAACAAGTGATAAATTGCTTAAAGGGGTATTTGTGTTAGGTTATTTTGTTCGCTTATTAGCTTTAGTTAAAACAAATAAACTATGTGTTGTGGAATTCGTAGACACAAGGAAGTGAATTGTATTTTTATTTATTTATTTTTTGCATTTTTTAAATATTTGGTTTGAAAAATTGTGTCAAACAATAGTGAAAGGAATAATTTTTAGCAAGTTTTGGGGTTACAAGGAGATGCATTGATGTTTAGGTCAACAATGCTTATATGAGCTTCCACTGGTGTAAATATATCAGCTTTTATAAATGGGTTGCTTCCTTAGAGGCATCGAAGAAATTTTCAGCAACGAGTTGTATTGAACGGCGTATAAAAATCCAGGAGTTATATTGCCTTGGAATAGGCACATCAGGTAGCCTTTTTTTGTTACTTTAAACAATAAATGATTGTAACATAGGTGCTGTGTGCTCATTTTTATTTGTTTTCTTACTCCTTCAAACGAATTCTACTTTGTACAAAGACAAAGGCTGCAAAAATTTGACTTGCTGCACTTTTGGAATAAGTGATCATTTAGGGGTGAAATATGAGCTATAAATATCAGTTGCCTTACCGTTGGTTTCAAACAGGTCATCTAAACATTTACAGCCTAACATTTTCCAAATTGTATTGTTCTATGACTTCCTTTAAGGTATTAGAGAAAAATATATGGATAACATAACGATGAGCAGATTTGAAACTATTAGCTTCGTCACATAATAAAAATAATGAACAATTATATGCCATGGTCATTTGTTCATTATTTGAGTGTAATTAATTGGTACCAACAAGCAAGGAAGTCTAATATGCTGACTAAATGCCAAATTATTTCATTAAAAACATATGGATAATGGTTTATAAGTTAATTTGTTATGAGTTTGTTTAATATGATTGATTATAGACGGCAATACTGGTTATGGTTGGTGGCAAGTTTGATAATTTCATTGAATTCCCGATTGATATGCATTGGACTATTTCAAGCGAGGTAACTTTTGAATTTAGCATCTGCCACAAACGTAGTTTCATATCGGTGATTTCTGCTTACTTATATATATTTTTTCCTGATAAAACTAGACAAAGGAAAATTTTGTCCTCTGCATATTGTTGACATTCTTTCTCTTCCTTTTCAGTCTTTTGATCTGTTGTTGGTCTTCGAAAAGGATAACGCTTTGTCGGTAAGTTTGGAGTGCTTAGTATTTTTCAAAATGGGTTTCTTTTACTTGATACACTAACTTTCTACCCACTCTAGAAGGTAGATGTAAATATAACAAATAACAAGTTTACTTAAAACATTGTTTGTGATAATTTTTTTTTTGTTTTAGTTGTTGACATGGATTCATTATTACAGGTGTCAATGAAGGTGACGCGCCAAAATTTTACTCACAATCGTTTGCTACTGCGAGTGAAGGTGACACGATGTATTCTACTTACAGTTGTGATGACAATGTACAAAGTTTACAAACACATGATACAACTAAAAGTGAGTTAAAATCTTTACGCATATTCTTTCTTTGCCATACATTTATTAAAACATGTTGATGTGCTACGTGTGTATAAGTTTTAAATTTATAAAAGACGATTTACCAATTCTACCGATAACACATACGAGCAAGTGCACTCGTCCGTTATAGCAAGATTGTGATGGTAAGTCGGGATCGTTCGCAGGGATTTGTGAGTGAATCATGTAAACAAGTATAAAATCTACTAAGGCAATCCAAAAGTTTTAGGAATTAGAAATTCCACTGTGAAGAGTCGGTCACCCCAAATAAAATCTAGCATAAGTTAGCTTGTAGACATATCGTTATTTACGTTATTCAGTAGTTAATAGTTAGTTATTAGCGTAGTTTAGTTTAGTGTAACACCGTGGAGGAAGGACGGGTCTTTACCCACTGTATGCCTGATCCACAGGCCGTCAGGAGAGCGTATTATTTGTAACTATAAATACCCCTTCCATCCTTAGAAGGGGTGGTGCTTTTCAATCTAACCTTTCATTTTTGCATTACAACTCTCTATCTAGAAAACACCCATCTCTTATCTTTCTCTCTCTAAATGGCTAACATGTATTTCCATCATCCAAGACCACCCGAATCATCAAACAGCATAATATTTACGATCCTACAAATGGTATCAGAGCCAAGGTTATTGTGTTGTGTTGATTTTTTGTGGTTTTGATACATGTTTTTAAACTGGTTTGTGTATGTTTTGTGGTCGAAATATTTTTTTCCGTCTATTATTATGGGTAAACTGTTTTTAACAAGTTTTGGTATCTTTTGGTAAAAAAAAATTTCATATGGGTCTTTCATAGTCAAATCTGTCTTGTGTCAAATTTTTCGTCCAATTCAGTTATAGTTATCATATCTTGTATGTGACTTTTTTTTGCTACCAATATCCGTGATGTATGTGGTCATATCTGTGGTCAAATCTGGTCAATATGAATTTTCATTTGCTTTTTCTGGGTTTGCTATGAAGATGGTCGGAAACTTGGTCGGAATAAATCACCGGAGCAAAAAGTCAAAAAGGCAAAAGCGACTTGTCTTGACAAGTTGTCCAGATTCATTGTATTCAAAGCGAGTTGTTGACTATTGAGTCAACAGCAGTAGCGACTTGTCTATGGTCAATAGCGACTTATCTGAATATCAAGTAGCGACTTGTCTGAATAAAAATAAAAGGAAAGAGAAGAAGAAGATGAATCCTCAATTGACCACGACAACAACAATAACATATACCATATCAAACCCAACAACCTCAGGTTATACCATCATTGGTCCAAGTCCAATTACGGAAAAAAAAGTTATAACGAGCCAAAAATAAAAACATCATGCCTGTTCACATCCTCGACCAACTCTAGTCCAAACTCATCACAAACATCAACTCTCAAACAATCAATGACTCTAAAAAGAAAAATCAAAAGTTTCTCAGATCTTACTCGTGTGTATTAACTGATTTACATCAAACCTTTGAAGGTTCACACGTAGTAATCCTCATTGACACTTATTTGAAGCTAAGCTTCAATTTTTATTTGAACTAAATCAGAAAAAATAAATAACAATTATGTTATTAATTTTTATTGGGTTCGTTCTATGTAACTCATGACCTACAACGAATAAAACATTCGAAGACCCTACCTTAGACCCTCCAAAGGATCTTGATACCACGTTATGATGTCTTGATTTGGTTGGAGCTAGAAAAACGTATACATCTTGTAAGGTTGCATATGTATTTGTAAGATTCGAGTAGCACAAGACTCGGATTTGATAGAGATTTGATGAGTTTTTGTTTGATGATAAGTGATGATATGAGTTTTTATTAGATCTACTTTTGGTTTGTGGAGCGTAAGAGAAAAAAAAAGGGGCGGATTTTTAGATGATTGTGTGTTTAGGGTTAGGATAAGTGAGAATAATTAGGGTATGATGGGTCTTATATCCGGTTACTACTTCTGGTATGGATCGGGTTATAAAAAAAAATTTGGGCCCGGGTATGATGAGTTGAACCAAGTCGAGATTCATGGCTATATCCTTTGTTTGGACAAATGTGATTATATGGGGTTTCTATCTAAATTCGACTTGGGCTGATTTAAACGATGGACTGGAATGCTTGGACAGATTTGATGGAACGAAATTTATGAAATAAAAATGTGTTTTCTGATTTTTTAACAAAAATTTAGGATACATATTTTTAAATATTGGAAAATTGAGTGGTATTTTGGTATGGTATAATTTTACGGAAGGATATACAAATTCACGGCTTGAGCGATAATCTGAAAAAATGATTATGGGGTATTTGTACGGTATTATTGACACGAAATTGAAGTGACGTTATCTCCATATGTGGTCATTAATATTAGCCGTTGAATCAATGGAGGTTCAATTTCAGCAATTCCCATGAGATATTCGACTCCACAGAATGTTTACTATACTTCACAGTCTAAGCAAAATCTTTCAAGAATCTTCAGTGTCAGTCATGACTTTTCAAGATGTTTGCTTATGACAAGAACTTTTCGTACAGATGGTCGTACACGTTATGATGCTTCCGAAAGTTCGAAACCATCATGGGGGAGAAACGTGTACTTTAATGTTTTACAGTCAACCTTTAGGAGAAAGTAGTATTCACTACTCGACTTAGTATGGTTTGTGAAGTTATCTACATATGGGTAAAGAATTGTTGATGATGGAGAATGAACCGTTGTTAAAACCGCTGCATGTTCCCCTAAAACAGATATTCACCGAAACCAAAGTTGTCATAACACATTCAAGCTGACATTGTTTACGGTTTTGTTTTGATTTTGTAAAATCCCGCGAAAGAATCTATTTCTCGGTTTAAATCATAGACTTGTAAAATCCCGTGACAATGGAAACATCCTGGTAATTGTAAAGTGCATTTCCGGATCTATCTTACAGTTTATTCTTGGTTTTGTAAAATCCCGCGAAAGATACTATTTCTCGGTTTAAACCATAGGGTTGTAAATCCCGTAATGATGGAACCATCCTGGAGAAAGGAAAGTGTATTTCGGGATCTTATTTGATGTTGGTGCTACGGTTTCCGTTTCGAAAAAGAGATAAAAGGGTGTACTTCATGAATTGGATGTGCGTTTGGATAATCGTAATGGCAGTTTGGTTATCACATGGTTTTACGGGGTTATGTGCTTTTAACCATGGTCAGGATGAAAACCATTATCATAGTTCACTTAAAACGTCAAAGGAGGCTAGATTTGAGCTTTTAACCAGAAGATGTGACAACGGAGTTAATTCACTATTATTTATTTGAGGTTGAAGTGAATTATCACGGGCGAGTGTACTTAGTATCTGAAGGTATCGGGTATGGATGGATGAAGATTCTTCAAGATCCTTGTTCGAGCTTATTATCAAAACCGAAGACTTAGAAATCTAGTTATTGTTGGGTGACTTTTTCCTTTTCCTTTACCACTTGGGGGAATTGGGCTCTTACCACCACAAAATAACTATCACTTTAAGGAGTTACATTGTAGTGCTCAGTGTCAGATTGAATTATGGATTTTCAAGAGGTAATGTACGTCTTATACTTGATGGTTGGTTGGTTGAAGAGTATAGAGTACTTAGAGAGTACTTAGAGATTCTAATGGAAATCAGCACCGCTCTTTGTTACATATGTGCAAGTTTAAGTCACGAGTTCGGGTTAGTTTACTTCAGGGTCAAATTCATCATATTGGGTTTTCTCCATCAGTTGTCACGACAAAGAGCCTACTGAATGATAATGGGGTTGATTACATGTTTGCCAAGAGTAGATGAAAAGAGAGAGATTATGACGTTTGAACACAACAGTTCAAGCCTCGTACTCTAAAGAAAAGAAATGTGTACGTTTCAGTGCGCATTATCTTCGAAAGAAGAGAAATCTTCTTATGACGTTTAAACACAACAGTTCAAGCCTCGTTCTCTAAAGAAAAGAAAAGTTTACGTTTCAGTGCGCTTTATCTTACGAAGAAGAGAAATCTTCTTATGACGTTTGAACACAACAGTTCAAGCTTCGTTCTCTAAAGAAAAGAAAAGTGTACGTTTCAGTGTGCTTTATCTTCGGAAGAAGAGAAATCTTCTTATTTATGACCATTCTCATCAACATGCTTCATGCTTTTTCCAAGCGCTTTAGTCATCAAGTGAACCGAACTACCGATGATTGTTATCTTATTCCACTTGCTCTTTTATAATGACGATGGCGACATCATATGCTAATTTTACGGGGGAAAAGTATGAATAGACTACATTTGGATGATTTCACTTATTTAATCAAGAATGGCAACTCCATATACAATTCTTGAGGGGGAGAAGAAGTGTGAAATTACTGCATGGTTGATTGATATCTGAGAATAAATGGTCATACGGCTCCTAACTCATGTAAGAACTGAGCTTCTTCTTATCGGGTCATCTTTACATGGTGTTTCTTCTAAGATCCGTTGGTTGACATCTTCACACGGGCTGATTTGATTAATGACAAAGTGCTTCTAGTTGCTGGGCTGATTTCTTTAATGAACATCTTTCTGTTCTTGTTTGATTGGGAGGGATCTTAGTTAAGGAGATTTTCTATTTGTAAGTTAACGGGAATGCATTTGGTGAGTTGAAGATGTTAACTTTCTATTCCCCAATTGGACAATCTTGAAGAAGGTCGAGTCTACAGTCGGTTCTACATTTTCTGCGGCATGTTAGAAGACTAAAGACGAGTTGCATTTGATTATCTAAAGACTTCTTCTTAAACTGGGCATTTATAAAACAGATTGTCGGTTTAGGGGAGAGCACTAATTGGGGGAGAGTGAAATCAGATTCAATCCCAATTAGACTTGCTCATATTCTTCAGCAAGTTGATTCTCACAAGAGTTCAAGTGTTCTTCTCAACAGATTTCTAGTATACGAGCTTATTAAGTGTTGCTGATTCTGAAGCATCAAAACTAGCAAGGGGGAAGGAGACACGCATCTAAATGCGAGTAAACATTGATGAACTTAATACTTCTAAGTGATTGAAGATATCCCAGGAAGACTAATGTCATTACCGCAGAGAAACTCAAGGTTTGACTCATGGCATTTAGTGTTCTTTTTCCAACTATGTGGGGGAAGTGATGTAAGAGAAAGTTTCTGAAGATAAAAGAGGTACACAAGTGTGTGATGATTTCGATGTTATCGCAATCATCAGGGGAGAGAGAATTGTGTACA
The DNA here is from genome assembly GCA_019973895.1 of Chrysanthemum seticuspe. NCBI lineage: Eukaryota > Viridiplantae > Streptophyta > Magnoliopsida > Asterales > Asteraceae > Chrysanthemum > Chrysanthemum seticuspe. Next base: position 137,799,491 of record BPTQ01000003.1, read on the forward strand.
TTGGGGGCGCTCAGCTATTTCACTTGAGTGCTTAATCAGTGATTCAGAGACATAATCACTTATTCCGGAGTTGACATCCGCAGAGATTGTCATCCGCAAAGATAATCAGTGATTCGGCATGCTTTTTCAATGTTATCAGTTATTCTCTCTTTGGGCATTCGGGTACTTCGGGTTCTTGAGCTTCATACACTTTCTTCAGGGGGAGAGAAAAGTATATATCGGGGTTATTATTTGGCTGTTGGACTTAATATGCTACTTCGATGGTATATGTTTCTCTGTCTTCGGGTATATGTGTATTCGGGTTCGTGAGCTCTAATCTAAAGAGACTGACTGCATCAATTCAACTACTTGGGGGAAGTGGTCTCTTGACAACTTTTGGAATGGATTGCTTCAGACTTCAGTGGAAAAGGAATTTGAGAAGATTATTTAAATGTGGGATGATACGTTGTTGTTCTTCTATTTGATGATATAACCCCGGACGGAGAATCGACGATCTTTCTTAAAAGGAGCAGAAAAGTCGATGATAATGATGTGCTTCTTTGTGCATCTGGCTATGGCAAGCTTGAAAAAGAGCTTCGAATCTGCTCAGCTAAAGGATTTTCGGTTTGGGGGGAAGCTGCCAAAGTCTCTCTTTCTCAAAGGCTCATGTTTTGTCTTCTATTCTGGAGCCTCAGAAGCTTTGGTGGTGGAAGTTTAAGTGATGACGAATTCTATATTCTACGACGTGCTGCTCGATATCCTTATCTCGGTACTCGTATCATCATCTTCTTAAACTATATCATCATCTCTATCTTTGTATATATTTATCAGAAAAACAAAATACAAAAATATAAAACCAACAAAAAGAAAATAGAAAATTATAAAACCAACAAAAACCCATAAAAATCAGAAAATTTGAAGAAAAACAAAATATACCAAAAATATGTTTTCTCAAGACATGTCTTCTGGTATTAATAACATCTACGGTCTTAGAAATGTCATTTAATAATGGCACGTGACCATAGATGAAGTTCGAGCAGGAGGTGTAAATATTCTTTACCAAAACATGTCTCAAAATATGGCTTGCAGTTATTTCAAACTGTAACCCGTGCTTAAACCATGGCTTGCTATTATTTCTGATAGCAACCCGTTCTTCAAGAAAGGAAAGTGCTGCGCTAAACCAATTTTTGTGCACTTATCCTAAAACTAATTGAGGAAAGTATGTCGAAGGACTGCTGTTCCTACACAAATGTTTTTCCGTCTAAAATTCTTCAGAAAAATATTTGGTGTTTTCAAAAAATGGTGGTAAATGAGTTGTTTGAAAATCAATCAGATTCAGAGTTTTCGAAAAAAAATTGAAAACTCAATCAATGACTTCAGCGCTTTTAAACGTTTCAGAACAATAAGTCATTGATTGAAGGGGAGAATGTTTTCAAATCTATATCATCTAACGAGCTTTTCTAATTATCCTATATGCTTAACTGAAAATGATGTTAACCTACGTTGAAGGACTAGGTGCCTAGGATATGATTGTTAGGATTAGATGATTAGAGTTTGATGAATACATTATTCCCATGCATGATCTGATTGATATGTTGAATTGACTTTTATTAGTCGATTGCTGTTAGGGTGATGTCGACCACCATATATCTGTATGTGTGTTCACTAACGTATGCAGGTATATTTGTATATAAGAATGTTCCCGATCCGGCTCCCACAATTGAATATGATTGGATGCCGTAAGGAAAGGGTAACTATATCTTGGGTTGACAAATGAAGAAACGGAGCTTAATTTGACTTCTATGGAGAGTTGGCATAAAAAAATGCAACGTAAGAGGTTTCACTGCATCAGCAGATGGTTTTCTTCATCATCAAATGAAGAAACGGAGCTTAATTTGACCTCTATGGAGAGTTGGCATAAAAACATGCAACGTAAGAGGTCTCACTGCTTCAGCAGATGGTTTTCTTCCAGCCTTACAGCAACAACAGAAGCAGCTTCTACACCACCTAATGTATCTTGTGCAGGAAAAGTAGTGAATAATACCATTTTTCAAAATATTTGATAAAATTGTTTTGAAAATAAATTGGACTAAAATTTGAAAATCACCGGACTTCATTTTTTTCAAAACCTAAGTTACTCAATCAACGACTACGGTCATTGATTGAGGGGGAGAGTGATTTATATTAAAATCTTTTGAAACGATATTTCTTCATAAAAGTCCGGTTTGTACAATAATAAGCGGTGATCTAAAGATTTAATGTTATGTCATGGTATGATTTTCTTTAAAACTCAAATATCTTACAAAATGAAAAAAATTTCTGTTCTTGTTTGATTGTGAAATTGTTTTATTTTACTTAAAGATCTCTTAAAAACTATCATACCTGACACTAACAATCTTTAATGTCTAAAATTGATCCGTATCAATCATTTTTCAAAATTAAATCAAGCCACGTCTTTCACCAAAATCTTTTAAATAATTTAAATCAATTGGGATCACAAATCTCAAAAGGTTTGAAATTTTTGATCGGGGGAGAGATCGTGATTTAAATCTCAAATTTGATTAAATGGAATTGGTTTTAGTCCTTTAAAGGAATTGGTTTTAGTCCTTTAAAGGCACTCCTGCCTCCATGTGTCAAACGATTTCTAATATATGATGCACATGTTGAGGAGGAGCAGTTATCCAAAAACAAGATGAGTATTTAAACCAGGCCACATTTTCTCCCATGTTTTCTAAACCTGATTAAATCACTTGAGATCCAAAATCTAAAAGGGTTTGATATTTTTGATCGGGGGAGAATTTGTGATTTAATTATGAAATCTGATAAATGATGATCGTTTTGATTCAAAGTGCAAGTTCTCTCTAATATGAGATAAACTCTTTCATTTATCGATGCACATATTGAGGGGGAGCAAATGGTTTCTTAATGGCTTTTGTGATCGTGAATGTACTTCATAAGAACTCTTTCCTCTATGTGATAAAATGATTTAAAATATCCTACGCACATATTGAGGGGGAGAATTTTCCAAAGAAATTCAAATGGCTTTTTCTTAGGAAATTGTGATCAAGAAATTATTTCAAAGAACTCTTGCCTCCATATGCTAAACAATTTCAAAATCATATGCACGTGTTGAGGGGGAGCATTTCTAAATGATCAAAACAGTTAAGGTACAAAATGCTTTGATTTTATATCACAAGTACCTTGATTGATTTTCCAAATGATTTTTCAATTGGTCTCAAGAAGGAAAGAACAATACCAAAAGGCCGACCAATTTACTTTATGCATGGTGTTATAAGGATGGTTAGGTTAGGTATTCATTCCCACGATCCCGCCAGAGCCGGAGGGATCTACCCAGGGACAATCCACTAGATAGAGTAGAGTCCTTAGGTATGATGAAAAAAGGAGAAAAGTGAGATATGGGAAGAGTGCCGACTGAGAAAGATCTAGAACTGTAATAAACCCAACAAGGTTCTAGTTATGAAGTCTCGGTAAGCACTGAAGGGGTTGAAGAATGAAAAAGAATTGAATGTGAAAAGGGTGAAAAGAAATGGCCCTCCAATAATTCAACCTTAGGGCAGAAACCGGGTTCAATACATATGCTACTGGTGTTTACCAAGGTAACACTAGTATTGAAGACAAGACGTCATGGACCTAATGACGCATTGCACTAAACTTCCCAAGCTACTCAAGTTCCTCTTAAAAGGACTTGTTGTATCCTCACGGGGAATCTACATAATCTATCGACTTTCTCTTAGAGATTGTTGATATTGAAGAAGGAGACCCTCTCCCTAGTCTCCGGCATAGGAAACCAAAATGTACAATTGAGTCTAGAGCCAAGAGATCATCCACAAAATCCATTAGGACACAAAATTAATGAAGACTTCCTGTTTCACACAATGTGGAAAGTAAGTATATATTGAGAGTACTACGCATTATCCTTGTGGTATTGCCAGAACATCCGAGTGATATATAAAAATATTTAAGATGAAGATGGAAATCCTTCTAGAGCCAACATCAAACAAGATCTTGGTGGGTGACAAGTGAGATCTTTCCAAAAGATCAAGCTTGTGACAACTGGATAGAAACGATGGGGCGATTCACTCGTGAATCAACCTTGGTCCAGGAAATGAATTGACGAATACTTTTGGAAAAACCGTTCGATGTGCAAATCATCTTTTCTCTAGCACATCGAATGTGTACTTATGTTTTCAAACACAAAAAGTATCTCTGATTGAAAAAAATACTTTTGGAAAAACCGTTCAATGTGCAAATCTCTTCTTTTCTCTAGCACATCGAATGTGTATTCTCATTCATATACAAAAGGTGTTTTTGATTGAAAATTGATCTTTCTCATAAAACCTTCATCGTATTGCAAAACTTTTTCTTCAAGCAATACGCGATTGTTTTTCAAATCAATTTTTCATCAATCAGTGAATCTCGATTCGCTGGTTCACTCACTCCGTGTTGTCTTCTTTGAGATGTTCCGGTTTGAGAATAGCTAGAACAGCTGCGAAACCCTGTCAAGGAGATTCTTCGGAATTATACCTGATCACAGGCAGTACTTGTACTGATCAACGGGGAACTGTGGGCCGTGTACCTCAATTCAACGAAAGTGATCAAAGACACTTTCGTGTGCTTTATTGCTAAGTGTTGTTTGCAGGTACATTTGGACGGTTGCAGCTGATCAGAATTGAGAAGTCAATCCAAAGTGCATATCTACATAACCTGGCTTTGATATTTTTATACTATGCTTCTGTTACGCTGCTGCAAATATCATGAATCAGTAAAGCTTCCGCTACTCTGATGAAAAGATGTCATGATCCAGAAAGTGTGAGCATGTCGGTCCAAAAGTCACAACATCACATAAAGGCAACACTACAAAGGGTGATCCAGAGATTTACTGTGGCTGATGATCTCAAATAAATCTCGAAGATCATCAAAGACGTGGATCAGTTCAAAGACCTCCACTGAAAGTACAACGCAATCGGACTTTGAATTATCACTGCTAAAGCACAAAGATGCGGATATTGAAGAATTAAAGTCTACGAGCTCAAGACTGAAGATAAAATAGAATGCTAGGATTCAAAATGTAAAACATGGGGTGACCTCCTTTAGGAGGAGATTGTTAGGAATTAGAAATTCCATAGTGAAGAGTCGGTCACCCCAAATACAATCTAGCATAAGTTAGCTCGTAGACATATCGTTATTTACGTTATTCAGTAGTTAATTAGTTAGTTATTAGCGTAGTTTAGTTTAGTGTAACACCGTGGAGGAAGGACGGGTCTTTACCCACTGTATGCCTGATCCACAGCCGTCAGGAGGGCGTATTGTTTGTAACTATAAATACCCCTTCCATCCTTGGAAGGGGTGGTGCTTTTCAATCTAACCTTTCATTTTTGCATTACAACTCTCTATCTAGAAAACACCCATCTCCTATCTTTCTCTCTCTAAATGGCTAACATGTATTTCCATCATCCAAGACCACCCGAATCATCAAACAACATAATATTTACGATCCTACAAAAAGCAATTAGCAAAAATTGATATAATGAAATTCAAATGATTAAAAACTACACTTGCTTAAACTAGTTTCTTATCTTCGAGTAGTATGATTGTGTAAACCTCTTAACATGTTGGTTACGATAATTAGTTGGTGGACTAATCTATTGTTCTTACAAGTTAAACCTTCGTCAAGATTTTAGTTTATAAAAACAATCATTAAGTCTAACCAATGAATTTAAGATCAATTCAAGTTTCATAAGTTAACTTTCTTAAACTTAAACACAAAAACATCTGTTTGTCTTATCAAATTTGCTTAAGAAATGGTCAATACAAAAGGTAACCGATTATACACAAAAGGTTACAATTGATTGTAAACAACTAATCTTACGACCTTTTAGATGTTTCCAATCAATCCAACTTGATAATCAAAAGCGTTCTTATTACAACCACACTTTAGTTTCTTTGTTTGATCAAGAATAATGGGTAAAAACAATCATCCATAGACAAAATGATTATAACTAGTTGAATAACAATAAGTTCTTTCGACCTTTTATAATTACTAACAACTAGTCAAACTTGATTAACAAATGTCACTATGAAACTTAAGCACAATTGGATCTTAGAATCAACTTGAAATTGAATTAAAACATGTTAACACAATCATAAACTAATCATAAGATAATTAACATTATTTAAGCAAGTGCATAAAGAAACTAGCCACTCATAGCAAACATAAACATGAACTCAGAACTTTGAACATTAGAAAACATGATTAAGAGTCTTAGAATGATTGGAATAAGATTAAAAATGATTGAGTAATGATTCCCAAAGTATTGGTGTTGACTTCTCGGGGGTTTGACCTCCAAATGTTGACTTCTTGGACCTCCAAACTTTCCTAGAATTCTAATGACAAATTTGAGAGCTAAAAGGGATGGGTTTGATGAGTAGAGAGTTGTATTGAAGTGTGTGTTCTCAAATGCTCACAAGAGGTCTCTATTTATACTAGTCCCAAGGCCTAGGGTAATAAATGTTGAACTTGGCCTCCAAGGAGCTAGGAAGGGACTAGAATATACCAAGGAAGGACCTAGAAACGTTTGGATGCAACGGGAATTCTTAATGATGAAGAAATAGCATAACATGCCTCCCCAACCGATCGGTTCCTTGTCCAGCCGATCGGCTGGTCACTTTGACACTTATCCAGCCGAATCGGTTGTGGGCAGCGACCGATCGGCTGGTCCATCTTCAGCAACGCAAAATGGCATTTTTCCAGCCGAATCGGTTGTGGGAGCAACCGATCATCTGGTCTTCCTGAAGGATGGAACTTGGAATTTTTGCTTGATTCTGGCTCGTGGACTTTGGTTCTTCACTCAACTTGATCCTCTTAGGTACTTGAAATGTTGACTTGTGCTTGACATGCTTCAATGAAATGGAAATCTTCTTTTATCTAACATTCTTTAACTTTTCCTTCCGTTTCCCTGCAGTTGGTTATATATACTAGAGAAACGTCCTTTGATGCGATTAAGTAATAAAAACATATGAATAAAACCAAATAACATATACAAAAGCACGAATAACGCAACCAAAAACATGTACAATCTGAGCGTTATCAAATTCCCCCACACTTAAAACTTTGCTTGCCCTCAAGAAAATCTAGAATCAAAATAAAATATCCACTGGTACAAAATTATGATTGAGAAAAATATGATGCAAATCTACCAAGTACAAGTACAAGATAAGATTCATCAAGTTAGCTTTCAAAGGCGAAAATTCGAGATGTTTGACGATATCCAATGATTTTCTTGCATGATTAACATTTCAAAATGTTAGCCTTGATTATTTTTATTAGAAGTGATGGTCATTCACCATTAGGAACTTTGTAATGTGTGTTAGATATCGTGATAGAATAGTCAACGGGCTCGTGGATTGGGTTAAGCTAATTGGGCATTAGTTAAGTTAAGCTAGCCTTGTCTAGTTCGTGTAACACAAGCCCAATCCAAGTCCATCTCAAGGCCCATGGCCAAGCCTTAGGGCATCATCCTCTCTTACTATAAATACCCCTCAAGTATGTCATTTGAGGGGTGTGCTTGAAAGTGTGTGTGTGTGTGTGTGTTTTTCCTTGAAGCAATATACAACTTATAGTTTTCATTTTCTTCTCTCTATCTCTCTAAACACATACGAATTCATATTCAAGTCACCACTTCTTTACTTAATCTTTCATTCATCTCTACGCATAACATCTGTTTATGTAAACGTGGTATTCTTGTGCTCATAACGTGGGTATTTGATAAGGTTGGAATATCTAAGGTTATAACACAAAACACCTTAGGAAAAAGGAACGAAATATAATTCACTCAATCACTAAATTTTTAGTGGAGTAACAAGATAAATCACACTCATTGCTCAATCATGATTAGATTATTACCATAAGCTTGTACAAGAAACAAAACTCCACCAACGTGGCGTGAGCACCAAGTGAAAACATCTAAAGAGGGCTTTTATTCGGGTTGAAATGTTAGGCTTGGGGTAAAGGGTATGGATAAGGCATGGGAATGTTTATGAAATTGGTGTTAAAAGAAAAACGAGATCAAGTCTAATACCCATGTTGCTAGTTACCGAACAATCCACAAACCAGTAAATGATTATAGCTTCAATTTTCTTTTTCTTTGGATTTCCACAATTCTTCACATTGATTTGCCGTAACAACTTCCTTCGAACATAGCGCATTGGCTAATACTTATTTCTTAACCTATTTTTTTTTTATTTTTTTTTACACATAAACTCTTTTCTTCAAAATGGCTCATACAAATGACAAAGTGCGGTCACTCATAATCATCCAGACAATCATCTCATATCAAGCGACTAGCAACCAACCGTTTAGACATTGACAAGGGTTAGGCTAAGGCTTAAAATGTAAAATATTTTTGTATTTTTGAGGATTTAACAAAAATGAAAAGATTGGCTCGGAGGGTATAACTAAGGGTATCTAGCACTAAAAGTGAGTGCTAAAAATGGGTCCATATAGGTGGTTAACTAACCGATGTGGCTAGTTAATATATCATAATATGAATAATGGAAGGCCATTTGGGTTTGAATCCTAAGGTGCCTCTTTATCACACGAATTCACTTATATCGCACGAATGCGATCTCACTGCGGTCTGGTAATGATTTACAAGTACAAGTTCTAGAATAAATAAAATCACCGGCGCACTCATGAAAAGATCTAAGCATAAAAGATGTATGCTTCATATATGAAATAGGCTCAAATCCTCACAATTGGTGAAAGGGTTTGTAATGTGTGCTAGAAAATGTTATCAATCCCAGAATGGATTGCAAGATTAATCGGAATACATCTCAAATTTTAAAAAATTACAAATTTTACCAGTGGATTAATCCAGTTATTCTAATATATTATCCTGAAAGCGTGAAAATAACTAGATCACAAGGGCAAACAAAATTTAAATTTAAGCTTAAAAACTCTACTTTTCCTATTCATCCCCTACACTTAAGTTAAACATTGTCCTCAATGTGAAAAACGAACTTCAAAGTATAGAAATAGGGATAAAACCAAATATTCCAAATGAGTTTGTCAGCTTAACTTCCTTCGATCCAAGCGTCCACTGGAGTAATCATTACCTGCAAAAATCTTATACACAAACAAAAAGAGTTTTATTAAGGCGTAGCACCCCACCACACTTAAGTTCAACCAAAGGTTTAAACTTTGGGCCGTGACCACTATAAATTAAATTTGAAACACACGGGTTGCCTCCCGAGAAGCGCTTGTTTTATTATCGAGTCATCAGCCTGACTCAAAGTTTCCCGAATTCACTTAGCTGCAGTTGCAGCTTTAGATTTCTTTAAAATTTCAGGAATATACATGAATTCTTCACCAGTCGCATCAATATCTCTCCATATGAATTCAGTAGATGGTTTCCAAGGAACACTTTGTGTGATTCTTCCTGGAAAAGGTGCTACGAATGTGATGGTTTCGAATTCATTTTCAGGCAAAATTGCCTCAATTGAAATTTCATTCAATTGCTCCTTATTGTAGTATAACTTGATTCGGTGTCCATTAACAATAAAACTTCCGCCTTGCTTGTCATAAAGTTCGACATAACCGGATGGATATCCATGTTTCACGATATACGGTTCGAACCATTTCGGTTGCAGCTTAGGAGCTTTGAATTTGAATTTCATGTTAAAAAGCAGAACCTTGTCTCCGGCTTTGAATTCTTTACGAATTCGCAACTTTTTTTCATGATAAGCTTTGGTTCTAGCTTTGTACAGTTTGGAATTCTCATAAGCTTGGAGTCTTAATTAGTCGAGTTCATGCAATTGCAAAAATCTCTTTTCTCCAGCTATTTTGAGATCGGTGTTACAGCTTCTAAGGGCCCGGTAAGCACGATGTTCAACTTCGAACGACAAGTGACAAGTTTTTCCATACATGAGTCTGTAAGGAGTTGTGCCAATATGAGTTGTGTAAGCCGTACGAAACGCCCACAGAGCATCGTCAAGTTTTTTCGACCACACTGAAGGATTATCCTTCACTGTTTTTTGTATTATTCTTTTCAGAGCTCTGTTGGTGTTTTCAACTTGGCCACTGGCTTGTGGGTGATAAGCTGTCGCAAAACGATGACGAACTCCATATATTTTCATGGTTTTCTCCATTTGTCTATTACAAAAATGAGTTCCTCGATCGCTTATCAAAGCTTTGGGAATTCCATAACAAGCAAAAAGATTTTTGAGAAAATTAACGACAACACGAGCATCGTTTGTTGGTAAAGCTTCGGCTTCTGCCCATTTGGACACATAATCGATAACAACTAGAATGTATTCGTATTTGTGGGATTTAGGAAATGGTCCCATGAAATCAATTCCCCAAATATCGAATATTTCACACACTTGAATGCTTTTTAATGGCATTTCGTCTCTGCGTGAGAGATTACCGGATCTTTGGCAAGCATCGCAGTTTTGGACAAGTGTATGTGCCTCCTTTGTTAGGATTTAGAAAATCCAGGTATTAAAGTGTCGGTCACCTCAAGTATATGTATCCGTTAGAAAGCTCGTAGTCGTAGTTATTTAATGTTAAGTAGTATTTAGTTAGGTAACATCGTGGAGGACGGACGGGTCTTTACCCACTGTATGCCTGATCCACAGCCCGTCAGGTGGCGTTTTATTGTAAGACTATAAATACTCTCTACCTCCCAAGGTAGAGAGTTGGAGCTCATAATAAGATTTTTCTTTCTCTCACTAAAGTTCCCAAACCTCTAACTTTCTCTCTCTAAAACTCATCTTGTACGCCCCTTGTGATAGTGATTTGATGTGTATGTGAAATCCAATATGTTACAAATGGTATCAAGAGCCATGATTAGATCATCTCTTACATATCCTTGGATTTCTAGTGGTTTTTAGATGGTTTTTGAGTTTGAAAAAGTATAGTGGTTTTTGCATCATTTGGTTCATTTCTAGTGTTAAAGTTTGAATTTTGGGTGTACTTTTGTGTTTAGAATCATTGTTTGTGCTTGGGTTTTGATTTGGTAAGCTTGAATCACTGTGGTTGAGCTTGTTTTGGATTGAAAAGTGTTTTTTTAAGTTTTTCTTGGTAGTGACTTGGCTCTCGGAGTGAATTTCTACTTAGCGACTTGCTTCAGTAAAAGGTAGCAAGTTGTAGTGTTGTTTGGTGGCGAGTTAGTCCTAGCGACTTGTCTTTTGAGACAAGCCGACAAAAAGTACACTTAGTGGATTCTCCACTACGAGTAGCGACTTGGTAAGGTAGTGACTTGCTTTCAATTTTGATAGCGACTTGTTCTTTAAGTTTCTTAGTGACTTGGTGTTAGCGATTTGGACCTTAGCTAGTTGTTATTTAGCGACTTGACGTCTTAGCGACTTGGTGCATAGCGACTTGCTGTCAAAATTCGTAGCGACTTGGAACTTAGCGACTTGTCTTCTTATTACTTAGCAACTTGGTGCTTAGCGACTTGGTTTAAGGATTCTTAGCGACTTGGTTGACTTTTGTGTGTAATACGGTTTCTCTTGATTTAGTAAAATCCCGTGAAAGAATCTATTTCCCGGTTTAATCATTGAGTTATAAAATCTCGTGTAATCTTTAAACATGTCTACCAACGTACCCACAATCATCTCCACTGTTGCCGAGGATGTTCAAGCAGCTGGTTCAGATACTCGTCCACCCATGCTTGACATAACTGACTACGACTCTTGGGCTCAAAGAATCAGATTGTACTGTCTTGGAAAGGAAAATGGGGTCAACATTCTCAAATCGATTGATGAAGGACCTTATCAGCTTGAGACTACAAGGTACTTAATTGATACAGCTGCAGATGGAACAATGATCTATGGAATAGACAGACCAAAGACATATGATGAGCTCAATGATAAGGAGAAAAAGAGATTCGATGCTGATATCAGGGCTTCTAACATCATACTTCAAGGTCTTCCAAAGGATATCTACAAGCTTATCAATCACAACACCGAAGCCAAGGCAGTGTGGGATAATGTCAAGATGCTTCTCTCAGGTTCTGAATTAACTATGGAAGACAGAGAATCACAACTCTATGATGAATTTGAGCACTTCAAGATGAAACCTCATGAGAGTGTCTATGAGTATTACGTGAGATTCCACAAGCTTGTTAATGATATGAGGAATATCAAAATGACCATGCCAAACATTCAGTTGAACTCATAATTTGTGAACAACATGAATCCCGAATGGCACAAGTTTGTCACCTATGTGAAGCTAACCAAAGTTTGAAGAACACCAACTATGAGCAACTATATGCCTTCCTGCTTCAGAATGAGAGACATGCCATGTTTGAAAAAATGATTCTTAATCAGTTCAAATCAAAACAGGGAGAAATAAGTTCATCAAATGATTCAACTGCATTTTACACCAATGTTGGGATTACAACCTAAAGCTTCACAAGTCATACCCATGGTAATGGTAATTCACAAGCTCATTCCCGATCCATTCATATACAAGCCTCAGACTGCTGATGCACACTCATGGGAAACTTCATTAATCAACTGTCTCTCATGATCAGTCAAAACATGAACTCTCTCCCATACACCAACAACGACCACAGAACAGCATCTAATCCACACAATCAAGCCACTGTCAGAGATGGGAAGGTTATGGTACAACCAGTTCAAGAAAGGCAGTATGAACAAGGAAGAGGTGGAGTTGATAGAGGATATGTGGCAAATCAGAATAGGGGAAGGAATGGAAATCAAGGAAAAGCAAAGCCGATCAAGTGTTACAACTATGGTGGTGAGGGACATATTGCAAGGAACTGAACATCGCCAAAACGCCCTCAGAATGCAGAGTACTTCAGGGATAAGATGTTGCTTGTGCAAGCTCAGGATAATGGTGCAGCTTTGGATGAAGAGGAGTTGTTGTTTCTTGCTGAGGGAAATGCCAAGACATATGATGCATATGTGGATGAGCAGCCAATTCAGGAGATAGGCCACAATCATCAGAATGCCTTTCAAGTCGCTGATTGTGATGCATACGACTCTGACGTTGATGATGAACCTACTGCACAAACAATTTTCATGGCTAGCATTTCTCCAATGGTCCCTTCTAAAGTCTCTTCATCACCACAAGCTGGTCCATCCAAAGACAAAATCATTTCTGAGGTATTAAAACTATACGATGATGCTGATGTGCAAAAGAGGCATGACAAAGTACAATCAACTGAAACTATTGAGTCAGATATTGAAAATATGGGTAATATCAATGTTGTCCCATATGATCAATATGTGAAACAAAGTGAAAGTGAGATTGTACCAAGTGATGCATCTTCTGCAGTCAATGATGACTATGTTTTTGATGAATACAATGCATGTGCCCCTGATGATTCTGTTATCTCTGAACTTAATGCCTATAAAGAACGAGTTGCCATTTATGAACAACGTGCTAAGTTCGAGCTAACCACCCGTGAGCAGGAAATAGATGACCAAATGCGTACAACTATTAGAAAAAGTAAGTTTAGAGAAGAGGTATTAAAACAAGAGTTAAACTCCTTACAAGAAAAGCTTTCTAAAACTGCTAAGCAAAAACAAGAACTTCAAGAAAATGTTAAAATGCTTAAGCAAGAATTCAGTGCTAAGGAATCAAAACTTTTGAATGATTTTTCTAATCTAAAAACCTTGAAAAACAAGATCGAAAATAAGTTGTACGTACAAGGTAATACAATTCAGACTGCTCACATGATCACGAAGCATAGAGTTCTCAGCGATAAGCATAGTATCCCCATTATAAAGGAATCCAACCCTTAGTATGGTAAGATAGCAAAAGCTGCTCAAAATGTAATCTATGATGGCAATGAGATTCTTAAACCTAGACAGACACCTAGTTGCATTGATTGCACTGAGGAAGATAGAAAATTAGATGATGCATCTAGGGAGAAAATGGATAAGAAGCTTAACGATCCCAAGTGCAAAGAGAATAAGATTATTGTCAAACCCCATGATTACAAAAAGGAAAATTGGATTTCCTTAAACAAGTTTAAGCCTCAAACGTTGTTAACTACCTGAACAAGTGTTCTGGAAAAAGGACTTAGATAAGCAAAAAGCTGAGAATCTTGTTGTAACAAACCCTCCCCTTAGAAAATGCCTGCAGCGACTGTGTATCCTCCAAATACACCAATGCATTTAGTTCCTAGAACTATTGCCACTAAGAGCAAGACCTTAATCAGTCAATATGTTATATTTCAATTATTTGTTGACTTTGAGGAAACTTGTAAGAAAAGTATCACACCCACTGGGATAACTGAAGGGGAAAGGGGTTTTGAGCAAACAAAAGAATGTTACTTAACTGAGGTCATGCCTTTCTTTAAAAAACTAAAAGATCAATTTGAGAGTCTTAAAAAGGGGATAGATACATATATTATAGGAATGGAAAAGGAATTTGATGCAATGATAGTTGAAGGTTAGTGACTATGAGCGAGCGTTAAAATATAATGAAATTGAGAGGAAGAACTTGCATACCTTAAATGAGAATATGATTTCAGAATGTATCTCTCAAGATGTGTTCTATATTACCACAAATTGTTCTATTACTGCTTCTCAATTTCATGAATTATTTGTTGCTTTGAAAGTCTCCCATGATCGTGTCATTGAGCTTGAAATCAAAAACTCTAAACTAAGTGAGAAATTTGAACAGGATGATCACGATAATTTGGTAAAACATTTTTCTAAACTAGAAGTTGAACATTTTGATTTACAACTAAAATATCAACATCTCAAAGAAAATGATAAAACCTCAAACATCAAGATATCCTCAGATGTTCCAGAGTTTGATGTAGTTTTTGAAATAAACAAACGTGATGAACAGATTCAAGCTCACTATAACACGATCAGAAAGTTGAAAGCCCAAATTTCTCAATTAAAGGGTGAAATGAACAATGTGACTGGCTCCCAAATGCCTCCTCCTTTAGATTCTCGGAATTCTCAAAACTTTCATCTTCAAAACTTGGTTAATGCTTTACAAAAGGAAAATGAGAGTTTTCTTGAAGAAAATGAAAAGGTTAAACGTCATTTAAATGCGTTATTTGAGTCAATAAAAGTCACTCGTAACAAAAATAATGATCAAATAACTTCATTGCAAAAGGAAATTGAGAATCTGAAGAGTCAGGTAAAAGGGAAAATGCCAATGACCAATGGGGAGAATGGTGCATCAAAGGTGCATGGTTGTAATAAATATGCTTTGTCTGTGAAATATGTTCCTCCTCATCTTAGGAATAACAAACTTGCTATTCAAACATATTTCTCATACCTTAAGGACAACCTAGAATGTCTCCGTGAGATTGTAGAAGAGGATAAGTTAGAGAAACCACTTGATAATGCAATTGGCCATGCATGCTTATATGCCAAACGATCTCAAGAAATTCTAGAATGCTTAATTACAATATGCCCTAAAACCTTAGGTGAGCAAGTCAATCCCTTGATACCTTGTTCTATGCCTAGTGCCAAGTATGCAAGTCATTCAATGCCCAATGTTATGAATGTGAACTTTAGTATGCCTTCAAGTAGTTCAGATCCCAGCACCTCTAGTGTTAAGAAAGTGAACTTTAGTGCGCCTTCAAATAGTTCACATCCCAGCACATCTAAACAGGAAATGCAAAAAGTAGCAAAACCAACTAATGTTCCCATTCCCTCTACAGGAGTAATCAGTGACATTAAAGCGAGCAGGTCAAAGTCTCAAGGCAATACAAGGAATGATAGGACCTTGCAAGCTAAGAATGTGTATTGGAAAAAAGTAGAAGATCACCCTAGGAACACTATGTTTGAGTTGAATAAAACGAATCGTGTTGATTCTAGTATTAGCTATAAGCGCACTGTAATTAATTCGAATTCTGCTACTACTTGCAAAACATGTAATGAATGCTTGATTTCTGGTACTAATCATGAATGTGTTGTGAATGGGTTGTCTAATGCTATCAATGGCCCAGTTAAAACTGCTGATTATAAAAATCAAGCTAAGAAGGCTAAAAGGCAAAGGCAAAAGAAAATTAGAAAACAGTGAAAACCCACAGGAAGAAAATTTAGTAATATAGGTTATCAATGGATACCTACTGGCCGCAAGGTTAATGAGTTTTACCCTCAATTTACTAAGACAATGCCCACTAGAAAATGGATGCCTACTGTAGAACTATTCCTTTAAGAAGTGAACATACTTTGAATAGGTCAAATACTGACACTAGCACTGCATCTATTCCTAATGATTCCATTGCTTCTATTTCTGATATGGGTGTTTCTATTTCTGATGTGAGTGTTCCAATCACGGTTACTAACCAAAATGGAACCCATTCTTGCATGGGGATCCCAATTATCCAGTTATCCATTCTTGTCTTTATTCAACTGCAGATCGTTCAAATCGTTTTGTGGTACCTGGACTCAGGCTGTTCCAATCATATGACTGGAGACCGGTCGCGGCTCATGAACTTCGTGAGTAAATTCATCGGGACAGTTAGATTCAGGAATGATCATTTTGGTGCAATTATGAGTTATGGAGATTATGTTGTCGGTGATAGTGTTATCTCCAGGGTATACTACGTAGAAGGTCTTGGTCATAACTTATTTTCTGTCGGTCAATTCTGTGATTCTGATCTAGAAGTGGCATTCAGAAAACATACTTGTTTCGTTAGAGAACTTGATGGTAAGGAACTTTTAAGAGGAACTCGTGGTTCAAATCTATACACCATCTCTATCGAAGATATGGTGAAGCCTTCTCCAATTTGCTTGTTGTCAAGGCCGTCAAAAACAAAGTCATGGTTATGGCATCGTCGTCTCAATCACTTGAACTTTGGCACCATCAATGATCTCTCCAGAAAGGACTTAGTTGTAGGTTTACCTAGACTAAAGTATGAAAAGGATCATCTTTGTTCAGCTTGCCAATTGGGAAAAAGCAAGAAATATACCCACAAACCCAAGCCTACAAACTCAGTTACAGAAGTTCTTCATACAATTCACATGGACTTATGTGGACCCATGAGAGTGCAGAATATCTTTGGGAAGAAATATGTATTAGTTGTGGTTGATGATTACTCTCGATTCACCTGGGTTAAGTTCTTAAGGACAAAGGATGAAACACCAGATATCATCATCAAACTTATCAAACAGCTGCAGGTTCGACTTAACAAAACTGTCAGAATCATCCGAACAGACAATGGAACTGAGTTTGTTAATAAACAACTTAGTGAGTTTTATGAAAGTGTTGGAATCAGTCATCAAAGAAGTGTTCCACGAACTCCTCAACAGAAAGGTGTAGATGAAAGACGAAATCGAACTCTTGTAGAAGCCGCAAGAACAATGTTGATTTACTCAAAGGTTCCAATGTTTCTCTGGGCTGAAGCCATTGCCACTGCATGCTACACTCAAAATCGATCCCTAATTCACACTGCTCATGGAAAAACTCCATATGAACTTGTCCACAATAGAAAACCTAATTTATCATTCCTTCGTGTGTTTGGTGCATTGTGTTATCCAACTAATGAGGGTCAAGACTTAGGCAAACTTAAAGCTAAAGCAGACATTGGTGTGTTTGTAGGATATGCACCAAACAAAAAGGGATACCGAATCTACAACAAAAGAACCCGAAATATCATGGAAACAATTCACGTTACGTTCGATGAGCTGACCGGTCCAATGGCTCCAGGACAACCCAGTTCTGGACCAGCATCATCATGTAGTCCCATCAGTTCTACTCTTGTTTACGGCTCCTCGCCAGCAACTCCTTATGTACCTCCTTCAGAAGATGACTTGAAGAAACTATTTGATCCAATGTTTGATGAACACTATGAACCAACTGCTAATGATCTGTCAATCCCATCATCAGAGGCTGCTTCTATCCCTGTCAATGAAGTCAATCCTTCAGTTTCTATGTCATTAAGTCAGGAAGCGCTTGCTGCTGATCAATCAGTCTCGTCAACAAACCTTCAATCACCGAGTGTACATCAAGGAATTGCTTCTGATTTACAAGATGAAGTAAATCCCTTTGCTACTCCCGAAGATGCTCCATTTGAAAATATATTTGCTCCTGATTCATCATCTGAACCATCTTCATCAGGAGACATCGACTCGGCTACTTTAGTTCCACAACAACAACCACATGAACACCTTAGAAAATGGACACATGATCACCCATTGGACAACATCATTGGAAACCCTTCTCGTCCTGTATCCACTCGTAAACAACTTGCTACTGATACCTTATGGTGCTTCTTCAACTCCGTACTCTCTAAGATCAAACCTAAAGATGTTAAAACTGCTATGAATGAAGACAGCTGGTTCAATGCCATCCAAGAAGAAATCCATGAGTTTGATCGATTAGATGTATGGGAATTAGTACCTGCTCCAGACTGTGCTATGATCATTGCTCTAAAGTGGATCTTCAAAGTGAAGCTTGATGAGCATGTTGATGTGTTGAAAAATAAGGCTAGGTTAGTGGCTAAAGGATATCGTCAAGAAGAAGGTATTGACTTTGAGGAATCTTTTGCTCTTGTTGCTCGTATCGAAGCTATCAGAATCTTCTTGGCTAATGCGGCTAGTAAGAACATGGTCGTATATCAGATGGATGTGAAAACCGCCTTTCTTAATGGTGATTTGAAAGAGGTGGTTTACGTCAGCCAGCCAGAGGGTTTTGTGAATCCAGAGCATCCTACTCATGTCTATCGCTTGAAAAAGGCCCTTTATGGTTTGAAGCAAGCTCCTAGAGCATGGTATGATACGCTGTCAAAGTTTCTTCTATCTACTGGATTCAGCAAGGGAGCAGTTGATCCGACATTGTTCACCAGAAAGTCAGGCAAACATTTAATTCACGTTCAGATTTATGTTGATGATATTATCTTTACCTCGACTGACCCCAATGAATGTGATCGTTTTTCAAAAGAAATGGGTTCCAAATTTCAAATGTCAATGATGGGACAAATGTCATTTTTCTTGGGATTACAAATTTCACAAAGTCCCGGAGGCATTTTTATAAATCAATCTAAATATGCAAATGAGATCTTAAAGAAATTTGGATTTGTTTCATGTGACACCGTTGACACTCCCATGATTGAGCGTACCAAGCTGGATGAGGACCACTCAGGGATCATGGTAGATCAAACGAAATATCGTAGTATGATTGGATCCCTGATGTACCTCACAGCTAGTAGACCAGACATCTTGTTCGCTGTGTGCATGTGTGCTAGATATCAGGCTAAGCCTACTAACAAGCACCTTGAAGCGGTTAAACGGGTATTTCGGTATCTCCAAGGAACCATTAATATGGGACTATGGTACCCGAAAGACACCGGTATGTCACTAACAGCCTATGCAGATGTTGATCATGCAGGATGTCAAGATACACGTCGAAGTACGTCAGGAGGTGCTCAGTTTTTGGGTGATAAGCTTGTGAGTTGGTCTTCAAAGAAGCAAATGAGTACTTCTATTTCCTCTACAGAGGCTGCATACATAGCCATGTCATCCTGTTGTGCTCAAATCCTTTGGATGAGATCCCAATTATCTGACTATGGCTTTGAATTCAACAAAATCCCTTTGTACTGTGATAATAAAAGTGCTATTGCTCTCTCATGCTACAACGTTCAACATTCAAGAGCAAAGCACATCGATATTCGACATCATTTCATCCGGGAACAAGTAGAAAACGGTGTGGCGGAACTTTATTTTGTGAAGTCAGAATACCAGTTAGCAGACATCTTCACCAAAGCTCTTCCAAGAGAATGTTTTGAGTTTATTCTTCCACTACTTGGCTTGAAAAGCCTTCAACCAGAAACACTCAAACGTCTTCAGGAGGAAGACGAGGAGTAAAAAGGTCTTTCTTCATCCATCTCTTGTAAATATTTATTCTTAAAAACAAAATACAAAATTTTAAAACCAACAAAAAGCAAAGAAAAAAAATATAAAACTTTCAAAAATCCATAAAAATTTGAAAAATTCGAAAATTCTCAAAAAAAAATAAATAAAAAAAAATTATATTGTCTTTTTGTCATCTTTTTGTCATGTTTCTTCTTGATTCAATTAATATCTACGGTCTTTGTGCTGTCAGTCAAAGAGTGACACGGGTCTTTAGATGTTAGTCGAATGTACATATTCGTTTAAAAAAAATTGAGAGAAAGTGAAACAATGGTTTATTGTCATTTCAGGCAGTAACCGCTTTTCAAAGAAAGAACAGAGCCATGCTTTATCTTGCTTTTTCAAATCTCATGCTCTGATTCTATAAACAATTGCTTTCAATCTAATGAAAACTAATTGCTTTGAAAAATAACTCGTACTCTACTTTTGTAAATCATCTGGACTTAACGTTTGTCAAAATATCTATCTCTCAATCAACAACTTATGTCATTGATTGAGGGGGAGAATGATTTCAATTAAATCAAAAGGTTATTTGTCATACAATTGTTTTCAAAAGATATTCATGCATGTTTAATCTATGGAGCTTAAAATCTCAAAATCCGATCCTTATCAGTTAATTTTTTTTTCATAATCAAGTCACAATTCTCCTTAAAAGCTTTCAAAATCAATTTAAATCTACAGAGATCACAAATCTCAAATGATTTGATAATTGTGATCGGGGGAGAATTTGTGATTTAAATTGGATTTAAACTGATAATTCGATAAATGGGTTCATAAGTGTTTAGCAAGTTTTCCTCCCCGCATGTGACAAACGATTTCAAATTTTCCATGCACATGTTTAGGGGGAGCATCTACTTTAAACCTTAAATTATTGAAACGTGATTGAATTGTCTCTAAGTGCAGGTTCCCTCTAATATGTGCAAAACTCTTTCAAACTTCGAGGCACATATTGAGGGGGAGCAAACTTTTGAAAACCTCATTCTTCCTCAAAATGTTTATCTACTCAAATTGATTGGGAAGTGATGATGATCATTTTAGAAAATGTTAATCAAAAGATTGGACCTTTCATTCTTAATTAAACGATTTCAAAGATCTCTTGCCTCCATGTGCTAAACAATTTCTGAATTTTATGCATATGTTGAGGGGGAGCATTTCTAAAATATCAAAACAATTAATATACAAAATACTTTGAATTTATATCACAAGTATCTTGATTGATTTTCAAATGGTTTTCAATTGGTTTCAAGGCGGAAGAACTATATCAAAAGACCGACCAACTTTACTTTATGCATGGTGATATAAGGATGATAAGGTTAGGTTGTGGTCCAATGATCCGCCAGAACCGGAGGGATCTACCCAGGGACAAAACCACTTGATAGTGTAGAGTCCTTAGGTATATTGAAAAAAGGAGAAAAATGAGATATGGGAAGAGTGCGGACTGAAACTGAGCTAGTACTTGAATAAACCCAACAAGGTTCTAGTTATGAAGTTTCGGTAGGCACTGAAGGGGTTGAAGAATGAAAAAGAATTGAATGTGAAAAAGGGTGAAAAGAAATAGCCCTCCATTTATTCAACCTTAGGGCAGAAACCGGGTTCAATTCATATGCTACTGGTGGTTACCAAGGTAACATCGGTATTGAAGACAAGACGTCATGGACCCAGTGACGCACTGCACTACAACTTCCCAAACCACTCAAGTTCCTCTTAAAAGGACTTGTTTCATTCTCACGGGGAACCGACATTATCTATCGACTTTCTCTTAGAGTTTGTTGATATTGAAGAAGGAGACCCTCTCCCTAGTCTCCGGCTTAGGACCCAAATATGCACAATTGAGTCGAGAGCCTCGAGATCATCAATAAATCTCATTAGGAAAGAGAGATTATATCTTATGAGTCCTACGCATTATCCTTGTGGTATTGCCAGAACATCTGAGTAGTATGCCAACATACTCACAATGAAGATGGAAAGCCTTCTGGAGCCAACATCAAACAAGCTCCTGGTGGGTGGCATGTGAGATCTATCCAATAGATCAACCATGTGACAACTGAACAGAAACAATGAGGCGATTCAAACTTTTGAATCAATCCTGGTTCAGGTTATGGATTGACGGATACCTTTAAAAAACCGGCCGTTGTGCTTAAAAACTCTTTTCCTTAGCACATCGACTGTGTACTAATTTTTCAAAAATAAAAGGTGTTTATGATTGATAATTGATTTTCATTAAAACCTTCGTTGTATTGCAAAAACAATTTCTATTGAGCGGTACATGATTGTTTTCTCAAATCTCTTTTCATCAATCAGTGAATCTCAATTCGCTGATTCACTCACTCCGTGTTGTCTTCTTTGAGACGTTCCGGTTTGAGAACAGCTAGAGCAGCTGTGAAACCCTGTCAAGGAAATTCTTTGGAATTTTACCTGATCACAGGCAGTACTTGCACTGATCAACGGGGAACCGTGGGCCGTGTACCTCAATTCAAAAAAAGTTATCAAAGACACTCTTGTGCGCTTTATTGCTAACTGTTTTATGCAGGAGCACCTGACGTTTGCAGCTGATCAGAATAGAGCGGTCAATCCATAGCCGCATGCTCACACAACACATTCATTTCCAAAGAAATGATGATTAGTGCATCAATGACTCTGATATTATCCATCCATGCTTCTGCTACGCTGCTGCCTACATCATGAATCAACGAAAGCTTCCGCTACTCTGATAAGAATATATCATGATCCAGAATGTGAGCATGTCGGTCCAAATGTCACAACATCACATAATACCAACACCACAATGGATGAGTCAGAGATTTACTGTGGCTGATGATCTCAAAGCTGGCTCAAAACTCAGTATCACGTGGATCAGTTAAAGACCTCCACTCAGATTATCCAAACATACAAAAATGAAGAATCAAAGACTACGAGCTACAGAACAAACAACATGAACAAGAATTCAAGAACTATGTCAATGAAATATCTGTTTCTATTCTATGTAATTTTAATGTGTGTTTGAGGTGACCTCCCTTAGGTGGAGATTGTTAGGATTTGGAAAATCCAGTAGTTAAAGTGTCGGTCACCTCAAGTATATGTATTCGTTAGAAAGCTCGTAGTCGTAGTTATTTAATGTTAAGTAGTATTTAGTTAAGTAACACCGTGGAGGACGGACGGGTCTTTACCCACTGTATGCCTGATCCACAGCCCATCAGGTGGCGTTTTATTGTAAGACTATAAATACTCTCTACCTCTCAAGGTAGAGAGTTGGAGCTCATAATAAGATTTTTCTTTCTCTCACTAAAGTTCCCAAACCTCTAACTTTCTCTCTCTAAAACTCATCTTGTACGCCCCTTGTGTTAGTGGTTTAATGTGTATGTGAAATCCAATATGTTACATATTTGTTAATGTTTTCTTGGCATATTGCCTAAATTGTTTTTGTTAATGTATTTATTTAAAACATAAAGTTATTGTGGATATTAAAGATCACATACTTTATTGGCATTATAATATATTAACATGTTCGCCATACGTACTATTTTTATGAATTAATGGATGCAGTAGTATTTTATAATTTATGAAAGTTGAATCTATTAAGCTGAAACAACTTTTTTTGATTTTATTTAAATTTTGGTTAACATAGTATAACAAAGTTATATTTCGATGATCATACCTTAGATATTAGGGGATGATTTTTCTCTCAGTAAACGCATAACTTTTGTAAATATTAATTTTTCTTTTTAAAAGTGTAATTGCCTTCATAACTCGTTTATTGTATTTTTTTCGCAATCACATACTTTATTGGCATTATAAGATATTAGTTATATTTACATGTTTGCCATACGTACTATTTTAATGAATTTATAAATGCAATAGTTTTTTATAACTAATAAAAGTTGAGACTATTACGTTGAAAGGATTCTTTTTACTATTTTACTTAATTTAGTTAACAAAGTGTCCCAAACTTATTCTTCTATGATAATAACTTAGATATTAGGGGATGATTTTTACTGAACCGAGGAAAGAGATGGTGGGGAAGAAGGACTTTCTCTCTTTCTAACTTCCCAACAGAGCAAGTAGTAAAGGAGTCAAAAGCAGATGATGAAGCGAATGTAGAGGAAACAACATATCTAGGTCGGTTGAAATCTCTTGAGTGTTAGGCGGGACTTTTCAGGAAAAAGAAAAGAGCAGGATAAACTGTCTTTTGCCCAAAATTTATTGCATGTACGAGTAAGTGAAAAGGAAGTGAACAGTTGGCAAAAATTTTCATTAGAACATGTTTGGTGGTTTTCCAATATTGAAAGAATAATTGGAAGATGTTTGACACGTCCCCCTCCCCTCCAACCCCCCCCCCCCCCCCCACTAAAAACAACCCCGTACCCACTATAAAAGAGAGTGTCGATTGAGATAATCACAACCACTTCACAAATTTATTGTTGTATGAATTGAAGTGCATTTACTCTCATGAGCTTACAATAGGTCTCGGATACCTCACAATTCACTTGAAATTTTTATTATGTGTTTAAGTTTGAGTGGTCAAAGAGCATAAAAAATTGTCATTCAACAAGTGTATATTTCGTATAACACTGTGTAATTCTTTAAATCATTCAATAAGGATTTACACATTTTAAAAGGAAATACTTGTGTTTGCATTTACATAACTGGCTCATACTTTTCTCTTTGGTATTGGGAAATTTAGATAAAAAAAATAAATAAATAAATAAAAATAAAAGAAAACTGAATATCAAATGAGACATTTATTACACTCATTTTCTAGTGAGATTAATAAAAAAGATGAAAATAAATAAACAACTTACATCATCATTTTAAAAATTAATATCTCATAAACCACTTATCGTTAAGTTAAACTGGTTACAACATCATATACAGCGTAAAGACAGTTTTCATTTAACAAGCATTTCTATATACTTTCGACGAACTTCATTTTCTAGTTTTACCCACAAGAAGATCACATGTGACATGTAATTTTATAAATCACATGTGACTTTGTAAAATCAAATGTGATTTGTAATTTAAACTTTAAAAGTCACATCACAAATCACATGTGATTTGTAATTTAAACTTTAAAAGTTGCCTCAAAAATCACATGTGATTTCTTATAGTGTATTTTCGGTTGCTTAACGATTTACTATTTGCAAGATATTTTGTTTTCTAAAGAAATATAAGTCATTTAATATGGATCAAAATATGAGTTCTAGAGAGGCTCCATTTAATCACTGAATTTTTAGTAGTCTTGGTTACTTACCCTCGAATACCAAACCCTTAATCAAATTGTATCCTATTCTCATATGGTTAGTCTTTCCTTTCTAAGATAAATTAAAATTTAAATATTTATGTGAACCAAAAGATGTTCTAACATATTATTATAGAATTATGACTGCAAAAAGCTGAAAAGGTAAAGTTATATTGCCAAAAATGTATTTGTTAATGTTTTCTTGGCATATTGCCTTAAATGTTTTTGTTAGTGTATTTATTTAAAACATAAAGTTATTGTGGATATTAAAGATCACATACTTTATTGGCATTATAATATATTTACATGTTCGCCATACGTACTATTTTTATGAATTAATAGATGCAGTAGTATTTTATAATTTAGGAAAGTTGAATCTATTAAGCTGAAACAACTTTTTTTTTATTTTATTTAAATTTTGGTTAACATAGTATAACAAAGTTATATTTCTATGATCATACCTTAGATATTAGGGGATGATTTTTCTCTGAGTAAACTCATAACTGTTTGTAATTATTAATTTTTCTTTTTAAAAGTGTAACTGCCTTCATAACTCGTTTATTGTATTTCTTTCGCAATCACATACTTTATTGGCATTATAAGATATTAATTATATTTACATGTTTGCCATACGTACTATTTTAATGAATTTATAAATGCAATAGTTTTTTATAATTAAAAAAAGTTGAGACTATTAAGTTGAAAGGATTATTTTTACTAATTTACTTAATTTAGTTAACAACGTGTCCCAAACTTATTCTTCCATGATAATAACTTGATATTAGGGGATGATTTTTACTGACCGAGGAAAGAGATGGTGGGGAAGAAGGACTTTCTCTCTTTCTAACTTCCCAACAGAGCAAGTAGTAGAGGAGTCAAAAGCAGATGATGAAGCGAATGTAGAGGACACAACATATCTAGGTCAGTTGAAATCTCTTAAGTGTTTGGCGAGACTTTTCAGGAAAGGAAAGAGCAAGATAAAGTTTCTTTTGCGCAAAAGTTATTGCATGTATGAGTAAGTGAAAAGGAAGTGAACAGTTGGCAAAACATTTCACTAGAACATGTTTGGTGGTTTTCCTATAATGAAAGAATTAATGGAAGATGTACTTTTCCAGTAAATGTTTGACACGTCCCCCTCCCCCACCCCACACTAAATACAACCCCGTACCCACTATAAAAGAGAGTGTCGATTGAGATAATCACTACCACTTCACAAATTTATTGTTGTATGAATTGAAGTCCATTTATTCTCATGAGCTTACAATAGGTCTCGGATACCTCACAATTCACTTGAAAATTTTATTATATGTTTAAGTTTGAGTGGTCAAAGAGCATAAAAAATTATCATTCAACAAGTGTATATTTCGTATAACACTGTGTAATTCTTTAAATCATTCAATAAGGATTTACACATTTTAAAAGGAAATACTTGTGTTTGCATTTACTTAACCGGCTCATACTTTTCTCTTTGGTATTTGGAAATTTAGATAAAAAATAAATAAATAAATAAATTAAAATAAAAGAAAACTGAAGATCAAATGAGACATTTATTACACTCATTTTCTAGTGAGATTAATAAAAAAGAAAAAAATAAATAAACAACTTACATCAACATTTTAAAAATTAATATCTCATAAACCACTTATCGTTCAGTTAAACTAATTACAACATCATATACATCGTAAAAACATTTTTCATTTACCAAGCATTTATATATACTTTCGACGAACTTCATTTTCATGTTTTTTAGTGAGTGTCCATATTTACCCACAAGAAAATCACATGTGACTTGTAATTTTATAAATCACATGTGACTTTGTAAAATCAAATGTGATTTGTAATTTAAACTTTAAAAGTCACATCACAAATCACATGTGATTTGTAATTTAAACTTTAAAAGTTGCCTCAAAAATCACATGTGATTTCTTATAGTGTATTTTCGGTTGCTTAACGATTTACTATTTGCAAGATATTTTGTTTTCTAATGAAATATAAGTCATTGAATATGGATCAAAATATGAGTTCTAGAGAGGCTCCATTTAATCACTGAATTTTTAGTAGTCTTGGTTACTTACCCTCGAATACAAAACCCTTAATCAAATTGCATCCTATTCTCATATGGTTAGTCTTTCCTTTCTATGATAAATTAAAATTTAAATATTTATGTGAACCAAAAGATGTTCTAACATATTATTATAGAATTATGACTGCAAAAAGCAGAAAAGGTAAAGTTATATTGCCAAAAATGTATTTGTTAATGTTTTCTTGGCATATTGCCTAAAATGTTTTTGTTAATGTATTTATTTAAAACATAAAGTTATTGTGGATATTAAAGATCACATACTTTATTGGCATTATAATATATCTACATGTTTGCCAAATGTACTATTTTTATGAATCAATAGATGCAGTAGTATTTTATAATTTATGAAAGTTGAATCTATTAAGCTGAAACAACTTTTTTTGATTTTATTTAAATTTTTGTTAACATAGTATAACAAAGTTATATTTCTATGATCATACCTTAAATATTAGGGGATGATTTTTCTCTCAGTAAACGCATAACTGTTTGTAATTATTAATTTTTCTTTTTAAAAGTGTAACTGCCTTCATAACTCGTTTATCGTATTTTTTTCGCAATCAAAAACTTTATTGGCATTATAAGATATTAATTATATTCACATGTTTGCCATACGTACTATTTTAATGTATTTATAAATGCAATAGTTTTTTTATAATTAATAAAAGTTGAGACTATTAAGTTGAAAGGATTCTTTTTACTATTTTACTTAATTTAGTTAACAAAGTGTCCCAAACTTATTCTTCTAGGATAATAACTTAGATATTAGGGGATGATTTTTACAGAACCGAGGAAAGAGATGGCGGGGAAGAAAGACTTTCTCTTTTTCTAACTTCCAAACAGAGCACGTAGTAGAGGAGTCAAAAGCAGATGATGATGTGAATGTAAAAGACATAACATATCTAGGTTGGTTGAAATCTCTTTAGTGTTAGGCGGGAATTTTCTGGAAAGAAAAGAGCAGGATAAAGTTTCTTTTGCCCAAAAGTTATTGCATGTACGAGTAAGTGAAAAGGAAGTGAACAATTGGCAAAATTTTTCACTAGAACATGTTTGGTGGTTTTCTAATAATGAAAGAATTAATGGAAGATATACTTTTCCAGTAAATGTTTGACACGTCCCTCTGCCCCCTAACTAAAAACAACCTCGTACCCACTATAAAAGAGAGTGTCGATTGAGATAATCACTACCACTTCACAAATTTATTGTTGTATGAATTGAAGTGCATTTACTCTCATGAGCTTACAATAGGTCTCGGATACCTCATAATTCACATGAAAATTTTATTATGTGTTTAAGTTTGAGTTGTCAAAGAGTGTTAAAAATTGTCATTCAACAAGTATATATTTCGTATAACACTGTGTAATTCTTTAAATTATTCAATAAAGATGTACACATTTTAAAAGGAAATACTTGTGTTTGCATTTACTTAGCTGTCTCATACTTTCTCTTTGGTATTGGGAATTTTAGATAAAAAAAATAAATAAAAAATAAATAAAAAAACTAAAGATCAAATGAGACATTTATTACACTCATTTTCTAGTCAGATAAATAAAAAAGATAAAAATAAATAAACGACTTACATCATCATTTAAAAAGTTAATATCTCATAAACCACTTATCGTTAAGTTAAACTAATTACAACATCATACACAGCGTTTCATTTAATAAGCATTTCTATATACCTCCAACAAACTTCATTTAAAGAAATATGAGTCATTTAATATGGATCAAAATATGAGTGCTAGAGTTGCTCCATTTAATCACTGAATTTTTAGTAGACTTTGTTCAACTTACCCCCGAATACCAAACCTTTCTAGAAATCAAATTTCATCCTATTCTCATATGGTTAGTCGTTCCTTTCTAAGATAAATTAAAATTTAAATATTTATGTGAACCAAAAGATGTTCTAACATATTATTATAGAATTAAGACTACAAAAAGTTGAAAAGGTAAAGTTATATTGCCAAAAATGTATTAGTTAATGTTTTCTTGGCATATTGCCTAAAATGTTTTTGTTAATGTATTTATTTAAATCGTAAAGTTATTGTGGGTGTTAAAGATCGCATACTTTATTGGCATTATAATATATTTACATTTTCGACATACGTACTATTTTTATCAATTAATAAATGCATTAGTATTTTATAATTTATGAAAGTTGAATCTATTAAGTTGAAACAACTTTTTTTGATTTTATTTAAATTTAGTTAACATAGTATAACAAACTTATATTTCTATGATCATACCATAGATATTAGGGGATGATTTTTCTCTCAATAAATGCATAACTGTTTGTAATTATTAATTTCACTTTAAAAAAGTGTAACTGCCTTCATAACTCGTTTATTGTATTTTTTTCGCTATCATATACTTTATTGGCATTATAAGATATCAATTATATTTACATATTTGCCATACGTACTATTTTAATGAATTTATAAATGCAATAGTTTTTTATAATTAATAAAAGTTGAGACTATTAAGTTGAAAGGATTCTTTTTACTATTTTACTTAATTTAGTAAACAAAGTGTCCCAAACTTATTCTTCTATGATAATAACTTATATATTAGGGGATGATTTTTACTGAACCGAGGAAAGAGATGGTGGGGAAGAAGGACTTTCTCTCTTTCTAACTTCCCAACAGAGCAAGTTGTAGAGGAGTCAAAATCATATGATGAAGCGAATGCAGAGGACACAACACATCTAGGTCGGTTGAAATCTCTTGAGTGTTAGGCGGGACTTTCCTGGAAAGAAAAGAGCAGGATAAAGTTTCTTTTGCCCAAAAGTTATTGCATGTACGAGTGAGTGAAAAGGAAGTGAACAATTGGCAAACATTTTCACTAGAACATGCTTGGTGGTTTTCCAATAATGAAAGAATTAATGGAAGATGCACTTTTCCAGTAAATGTTTGACAGGTCCCCCTCCCCCCCCCCCCCCCTCCCCCCACTAAAAACAACCCTGTACCCACTATAAAAGAGAGTGTCGATTGAGATAATCACTACCGCTTCACAAATTTATTGTTGTATCAATTGAAGTGCATTTACTCTCATGAGCTTACAATAGGTCTCGGATACCTCACAATTCACTTCAAATTGTTATTATGTGTTTAAGTTTGAGTGGTCAAAGAGCATTAAAAATTATCATTCAACAAGTGTATATTGCGTATAACACTATGTAATTCTTTAAATCATTCAATAAGGATTTACACATTTTTAAAGGAAATACTTGTGTTTGAATTTACTTAACTGTCTCATACTTTTTTCTTTGGCATTGGGAAATTTAGATAAAAAAATAAATAAATAAATAAAATTTAAATATTTATGTGAACCAAAAGATGTTCTAACATATTATTATAAAATTATGACTTCAAAAAGCTGAAAAGGTAAAGTTATATTGCCAAAAATGTATTAGTTAATGTTTTCTTGGCATATTGCCTAAAATGTTTTTGTTAATGTATTTATTTAAAATATAAAGTTATTGTGGATATTAAAGATCACATACTCTATTGGCATTATAATATATTTCACATGTTCGCCATACGTACTATTTTTATGAATTAATAGATGCAGTAGTATTTTTTTTAATTTATGAAAGTTGAATCTATTAAGTTGAAACAACTTTCTTTTATTTTATTTAAATTTAGTTAACATAGTATAACAAAGTTATATTTCTATGATCATATCTTAGATATTAGAGGATGACTTTTCTCTCAGTAAGTGCATAACTGTTTGTAATTATTAATTTTTCTTTTCAAAAGTGTAACTGCCTTCATAACTCGTTTATTGTATTTTTTTCACTATCACGTACTTTATTGGCATTATAAGATATTAATTATATTTACATGTTTACCATACGTACTATTTTAATGAATTTATAAATGCAATAGTTGTTTATAATTAATAAAAGTTGAGACTATTAAGTTGAAAGAATTCCTTTTACTATTTTACTTAATTTAGTTAACAAAGTGTCCCAAACTTATTCTTCTATGATAATAACTTATATATTAGGGGATGATTTTACTGAACCGAGGAAAGAGATGGTGGGGAAGAAGGACTTTCTCTCTTTCTAACTTCCCAATAGAGCAGGTGGTAGAGGAGTCAAAAGCAGATGATGAAGCGAATGTAGAGGACACAACATATCTAGGTCGGTAGAAACCTGTTGAGTGTTAGGCGGGACTTTTCTGGAAAGAAAAGAGCAGGATAAATTTCTTTTGCCCAAAAGTTATTGTATGTACGAGTAAGTGAAAAGGAAGTGAACAATTGGCAAACATTTTCACTAGAACATGTTTGGTGGTTTTCCAATAATGAAAGAATTGATGGAAGATGTACTTTTCCAGTAAATGTTTGACATGTCCCCCTCCCCCCCCCCCCCCTCCCCATACGAAAAACAACCCCGTACCCACTTTAAAAGAGAGTGTCGATTGACATAGTCACTAGCACTTCACAAATTTTTTGTTGTATGAATTGAAGTGCATTTACTCTCATGAGCTTAAAATAGGTCTTGGATACCTCACAATTCACTTGAAATTGGTATTATGTGTTTAAGTTTGAGTGGTCAAAGAGCATTAAAAATTATCATTCAAGAAGTGTATATTTTGTATAACACTATGTAATTCTTTAAATCATTCAATAAGGATTTACACAATTTAAAAGGAAATACTTGTGTTTGGATTTACTTAACTGTCTCATACTTTTCTCTTTGGTATTGGGAAATGTAGATAAAAAATAAATAAATAAATAAAATTGAAATATTTATGTGAGCCAAAAGATGTTCTAACATATTATTATAGAATTATGACTTCAAAAAGCTGAAAAGGTAAAGTTATATTGCCAAAAATGTATTAGTTAATGTTTTCTTGGCATATTGCCTAAAATATTTTTGTTAATGTATTTATTTAAAATATAAAGTTATTGCGGATATTAAAGTTCACATACTTTATTGGGATTATAATATATTTTACACGTTCGCCATACGTACTATTTTTATGAATTAATAGATGCAGTAGTATTTTATAATTTATGAAAGTTGAATCTATTAAGTTGAAACAACTTTTTTTTATTTTATTTAAATTTAGTTATCATAGTATAACAAAGTTATATTTCTATGATCATACCTTAGATATTAGGGGATGATTTTTCTCTCAGTAAATGCATAACTGTTTGTAATTAATAATTTTTCTTTTTAAAAGTGTAACTGCCTTCATAACTCTTTTACTGTATTTTTTTCGCTATCACATAATTTATTGGCATTATAAGATATTGATTATATTTACATGTTTGCCATACGTACTATTTTAATGAATTTATAAATGCAATAGTTTTTATAATTAATAAAAGTTGAGACTATTAAGTAGAAAGAATTCTTTTTACTATTTACTTAATTTAGTTAACAAAGTGTCCCAAACTTATTCTTCTATGATAATAACTTAGATATTAGGGGATGATTTTTAGTGAACCGAGGAAAGAGATGGTGGGGAAGAAGGACTTTCTCTCTTTCTAACTTCCCAACAGAGCACGTGGTAGAGGAGTCAAAAGTAGATGATGAAGCGAATGTAGAGGACACAACATATATAGGTCAGTAGAAATCGGTTGAGTGTTAGGCGGGACTTTTCTGGAAAGAAAAGAGCAGGATAAAGTTTCTTTTGCCCAAAAGTTATTGCATGTACGAGTAAGTGAAAAGGAAGTGAACAATTGGCAAACATTTTCACTAGAACATGTTTGCTGGTTTTCCAATAATGAAAGAATTAATGGAAGATGTACTTTTCCAGTAAATGTTTGACACGTCCCCCTCCCCCCCCCCCCCCACACTAAAAACAACCCCTTACCCACTTTAAAAGAGAGTGTCGATTGAGATAATCACTATCACTTCACAAATTTATTGTTGTATGAATTCAAGTGCATTTACTCTCATGAGCTTCCAATAGGTCTCGGATACCTCACAATTCACTTGAAATTGTTATTATGTGTTTAAGTTTGAGTGGTCAAAGAGAACTAAAAATTATCATTCAACAAGTGTATATTTCGTATAACACTATGTAATTCTTTAAATCATTCAATAAGGATTTACACACTTTAAAAGGAAATACTTGTGTTTGCATTTACTTGACGGTCTCATACTTTTCTCTTTGGTATTGGGAAATTTAGATAAAAAATAAATAAATAAATAAAATTGAAATATTTATGTGAACCAAAAGGTGTTCTAACATATTATTATAGAATTATGACTTCAAAAAGCTAAAAAGGTAAAGTTATATTGCCAAAAATGTATTAGTTAATGTTTTCTTGGCATATTGCCTAAAATGTTTTTGTTAATGTATTTATTTAAAATATTAAGTTATTGTGGATATTAAAGATCACATACTTTATTGGCATTATAATATATTTTACACGTTCGCCATACGTACTATTTTTATGAATTAATAGGTGCAGTAGTATTTTATAATTTATGAAAGTTGAATCTATTAAGTTGAAACAACTTTTTTTTTATTTTATTTAAATTTAGTTAACATAGTATAACAAAGTTATATTTCTATGATCATAACTTAGATATTAGGGGATGATTATTCTCTCAGTAAATGCATAACTGTTTGCAATTATTAATTTTTCTTTTTAAAAGTGTT
Source organism: Chrysanthemum seticuspe (assembly GCA_019973895.1). Taxonomy (NCBI): domain Eukaryota; kingdom Viridiplantae; phylum Streptophyta; class Magnoliopsida; order Asterales; family Asteraceae; genus Chrysanthemum; species Chrysanthemum seticuspe. Next base: position 137,833,281 of record BPTQ01000003.1, read on the forward strand.
ACTACCTTCATAACTCGTTTACTGTATTTTTTTCGCTATCACATTTTAATTATATTTACACGTTTGCCATACGTACTATTTTAATGAATTTATAAATGCAATAGTTTTTTATAATTAATAAAAGTTGAGACTATTAAGTTGAAAGAATTCTTTTTACTATTTACTTAATTTAGTTAACAAAGTGTCCCAAACTTATTCTTCTATGATAATAACTTAGATATTAGGGGATGATTTTTAGTGAACCGAGGAAAGAGATGGTGGGGAAGAAGGACTTTCTCTCTTTCTAACTTCCCAACAGAGCACGTAGTAGAGGAGTCAAAAGCAGATGATGAAGCGAATGTAGAGGACCCAACATATCTAGGTCGGTAGAAATTTTTTGACTGTTAGGCGGGACTTTTCTGGAAAGAAAAGAGCAGGATAAAGTTTCTTTTTCCCAAAAGTTATTGCATGTACGAGTAAGTGAAAAGGAAGTGAACAGTTGGCAAAAATTTTCACTAGAACATGTTTGGTGGTTTTCCAATAATGAAAGAATTAAAGGAAGATGTAATTTTCCAATAAATGTTTGACACTTCCCCCCCCCCTCCCCCCACACTAAAAACAACACCGTTCCCACTATAAAAGAGAGTGTCGATTGAGATAATCACTACCACTTCACAAATTTATTGTTGTATGAATTGAAGTGCATTTACTCTCATTAACTTACAATAGGTCTCAGATACCTTATAATGCACTTGAAAATTTTATTATGTGTTTAAGTTTGAGTGGTAAAAGGGCATTAAAAATTGTCATTCAACAAGTGTAGATTTCGTATAACACTGTGTAATTCTTTAAATTATTCAATAAAGATTTACACATTTTAAAAGGAAATACTTGTGTTTGCATTTACTAAAATGTCTCATACTTTTCTCTTTGGTATCGGGAATTTCATATTAAAAAAAAATAATAATAAAAAAAAAAAAAAAAAAAAAAAAAAAAAAAAAAAAAAAAAAAACTGAAGATCAAATGAGACATTTATTACACATATTTTTTTGTCAGATTAATAAAAAAGATAAAAATAAATAAACAACTTACATCATCATTTTAAAAATTAATATCTCATAAACCACTTATCGTTAAGTTAAAAATGCATAACTGTTTGTAATTATTAATTTCACTTTATAAAAGTGTAACTGACTTCATAACTCGTTTATTGTGTTTTTTCGCTATCAAATACTTATTGGCATTATAAGATATTAAACTATATTTACATATTTGCCGTACGTACTATTTTAATGAAATAATAAATGAAATAGTTTTTTATAATTAACAACAGTTGAGACTATTAAGTTGAAATGATTCTTTTTCCTATTTTACTTAATTTAGTTAATAAAGTGTCCCAAACTTATTCTTCTATGATAATAACTTAGATATTAGGAGATGAGTTTTACTGAACCGATGAAAGAGATGGTGGGGAAGAAGGTGTCTCTCTCTCTCTCTCTCTCTCTCTCTCTATATATATATATATATATATATATATATATATATATATATATATATATATATATATATATATATAT
>BPTQ01000003.1:137834936-137898619 GCA_019973895.1 Chrysanthemum seticuspe
GTTTTCCCATATGATCAATATGTGAAACAAAGTGAAAGTGAGATTGTACCAAGTGATGCATCTTCTGCAGTCAATGATGACTATGTTTTTTATGAATACACTGCATGTGCCCCTGATGATTCTGTTATCTCTGAACTTAATGCCTATAAAGAACGAGTGGCCATTTATGAACAACGTGCTAAGTTCGAGCTAACCACCCGTGAGCAGGAAATGGATGACCAAATGCGTACAACTATTAGAAAAAGTAAGTTTAGAGAAGAAGTATTAAAACAAGAGTTAAACTCCTTACAAGAAAAGCTTTCAAAAACTGCTAAGCAAAAACAAGAACTTCAAGAAAATGTTAAAATGCTTAAGCAAGAATTCAGTGCTAAGGAATCAAAACTTTTGAATGATTTTTCTAATCTAAAAACCTTGAAAAACAAGCTTGAAAATAAGTTGTACGTACAAGGGAATACAATTCAGACGGCTCACATGATCACGAAGCATAGAGTTCTCAGCGATAAGCATAGTATCCCCATTATAAAGGAATCCAACCCTGAGTATGGTAAGATAGCAAAAGCTGCTCAAAATGTAATCTATGATGGCAATGAGATTCTTAAACCTAGACAGACACCTAGTTGCATTGATTGCACTGAGGAAGATAGAAAATTAGATGATGCATCTAGGGAGAAAATGAATAAGAAGCAGGAAGATCCTGAATGTAAAAAGAATAACATAACGATCAAACCCCATGATTACAAGAAGGAAAACTGGATTTCCTTGGACAAGTTTAAGCCTCAAACGTTGTTAACTCCCGAACAAGTGTTCTGGAAAAAGGATTTAGATAAGCAAAAAGCAGAGAATCTTGTTGTAACAAACCCTCCCCTTAAGAAAATGCCTGCAGCGACTGTGTATCCTCCAAATACACCAATGCATTTAGTTCCTAGAACTATTGCCACTAAGAGCAAGACCTTAATCAGTCAATATGTTATATTTCAATTATTTGTTGACTTTGAGGAAACTTGTAAGAAAAGTATCACACCCACTGGGATAACTGAAGGGGAAAGGGGTTTTGAGCAAACAAAAGAATGTTACTTAACTGAGGTCATGCCTTTCTTTAAACAACTAAAAGATCAATTTGAGAGTCTTAAAAAGGGGATAGATACATATATTATAGGAATGGAAAAGGAATTTGATGCAATGATTGTTGAGGTTAGTGACTATGAGCGAGCATTAAAATATAATGAAATTGAGAGGAAGAACTTGCATACCTTAAATGAGAATATGATTTCAGATTGAATTTGTGTTCTATACTGCCACTAATTGTTCTATTACTGCTTCTCAATTTCATGAATTATCTGTTGCTTTGAAAGTCTCCCATGATCGTGTCATTGAGCTTGAAATCAAAAACTCTAAACTAAGTGAGAAAATTGAACAGGATGATCACGATAATTTGGTAAAACATTTTTCTAAACTAGAAGTTGAACATTTTGATTTACAACTAAAATATCAACATCTCAAAGAAAATGTTAAAACATCAAGATATCCTCAGATGTTCCAGAGTTTGATGCAGTTTTTGAAATAAACAAACGTGATGAACAAATTCAAGCTCACTGTAACACGATCAGAAAGTTGAAAGCCCAAATTTCTCAATTAAAGGGTGAAATGAACAATGTGACTGGCTCCCAAATGCCTCCTCCTTTAGATTCTCGGAATTCTCAAAACTTTCATCTTCAAAACTTGGTTAATGCTTTACAAAAGGAAAATGAGAGTTTTCTAGAAGAAAATAAAAAGGTTAAACGTCATTTCAATGAGTTATTTGAGTCAATAAAAGTCACTCGTAACAAAAATAATGAACAAATAACTTCGTTGCAAAAGGAAATTGAGAATCTGAAGAGTCAGGTAAAAGGGAAAATGTCAATGCCCAATGGGGAGAATGGTGCATCAAAGGTGCATGGTTGTAATAAATATGCTTTGTCTGTGAAATATGTTCCTCCTCATCTTAGGAATAACAAACTTTCTATTCAAACATATTTCTCATACCTTAAGGATAGCCTAGAATGTCTCCGTGAGATTGTAGAAGAGGATAAGTTAGAGAAACCACTTGATAATGCAATTGGCCTTGCATGCTTATATGCCAAACGATCTCAAGAACTTCTAGAATGCTTAACTACAATATGCCCTAAATCCCTAGGTGAGCAAGTCAATCCCTTGATACCCTGTTCTATGCCTAGTGCCAAGCATACTAACCATTCCATGCCCAGCTTTAAGAAAGTGAACACTAATGTGCCTTCTAGTATTTCAGATCCTTGCACATCTAGTTCAGGAATGCAAAAAGTAGATCAACCAACTAATGTTCCCATAATTCCCTCTACAGGAGTAATCAGTGACATTAAAGCAAGCGGGTCAAAGCCTCCGTGCAATACCAAACAAGATAGGACCTCGCAAGCTAAGAATGTGCATTGGAAGAGAGTAGAAGACCAACCTAGGAACTTTAAGTTTGAGTTGAATAAAATGAATCGTGTTGATTCTAGTATTAGCCATAGGCGTACTGTGATTAATTAGAATTCTGATACTATCTGCAAACCATGTATTGATATCTGCTTGAATTCTGTTGCTAATCATGAATGTGGTGTGATATGTTTTGTCTAATGCTGTCAAATGCCCAGTTAAAATTGTTAATGCTAAAAATCATGCTAAGAAGGCTAAAAGGCAAAGACGTAAGAAAGTTAGAAAACAGTGGAAACCCACAGGAATAACATTTAGAAAGATAGGTTATCAATGGATACCTTTTTCTGCTAAGACAATGCCCACTAGAAAATGGATGCCTACTGGTAGAACTATTCCTTTAAGAAGTGAACATAATTTGAATAGGTCAAATACTGACACCAGCAATGCATCTATTCCTAATGATTCCATTGCTTCTATTTCTGATATGGGTGTTTCTATTTCTGATATGGGAGTTCCAATCACTGTTACTAACCAAATGGAACCCATTCTTGCATGGGGATCCTAATTATCCAGTTATCCATTCTTGCCTGTGTTCAACTGCAGATCGTTCAAATCGTTATGTGGTACTTGGACTCAGGTTGTTCCAAGCATATGACTGGAGACCGGTCGCGGCTCATGAACTTCGTGAGCAAATTCATCGGGACAGTTAGATTCGGGAACGATCATTTTGGTGCAATTATGGGTTATGGAGATTATGTGGTTGGTAAAAGTGTAATTTCCAGGGTATATTACGTAGAAGGTCTTGGTCATAATCTGTTTTCTATTGGTCAATTCTGTGATTCAATTTAGAAGTGGCTTTCAGAAAGCATACTTGTTTCGTTAGAGAGCTTGATGGTGTGGAACTTCTCAGAGGAACCCGTGGTTCAAACCTATACACCATATCTATCGAAGACATGATGAAGTCCTCACCAATCTGCTTGTTGTCAAAAGCTTCAAAAACAAAGTCATGGTTATGGCATCGTCGTCTCAATCACTTGAACTTCGGCACCATTAATAAACTTTCCAGAAAGGATCTTGTCAGAGGCTTACCTAGATTGAAATATGAAAAAGATCATCTCTGTTCAGCTTGCCAATTGGGAAAAAGCACGAAATATGCCCACAAACCAAAACCCACAAACTCAGTAATGGAAGTTCTTCATACCCTTCATATGGATTTATGCGGACCAATGAGAGTGCAAACGATAAATGGGAAGAAATACATTCTAGTAGTGGTTGATGACTACTCCCGATTCACTTGGGTTAAGTTTTTGAGGACAAAGGATGAAACTCCAGATATCATCATTAAACTCATAAAACAACTTCAGATCCGACTCAACAAAACGGTTCGAATCATCCGAACTGACAATGGAACTGAGTTTGTTAATAAAGAACTCAATGAATTTTATGAAAGTGTTGGAATCAGTCCTCAAAGAAGTGTTCCACGAACACCTCAATAGAACGGTGTAGTTGAAAGACGAAATCGAACTCTTATGGAAGCCGCAAGAACAATGTTGATTTACTAAAAGGTTCCAATGTTTCTATGGGCTGAAGCTATTGCCACTGCATGTTACACTCAAAATCGATCCCTAATCCACACATCTCATAGAAAGACTCCGTATGAACTTGTCCACAATCGAAAACCTGATCTATCATACCTTCGAGTGTTTGGTGCATTATGTTACCCAACTAATGATGGTCAAGACTTAGGTAAACTGAAAGCTAAAGCGGACATTGGGGTATTTGTAGGATATGCACCAAACAGAAAAGGATACCGAATCTACAACAAGAGAACCCGAAATATTATGGAAACAATTCACGTTACGTTTGATGAGCTGACCGGTCAAATGGCTCCAGGACAATCCAGTTCTGGACCCGCATCACAACTCTCATCTAGTAGTCCTATCAGTTCTACTCTTGTGTCTAATCATTCACCATCAACTCCTTATGTACCTCCCTCTGAAGATGATTTAAAGAAATTGTTTAATCCTATGTTTGATGAACACTTTGAGCCAAGTACTATTGATATGTCAATTCCATCAACAGAGGCTGCTTCTATCCCTGTCAATGAAGTCAATCCTTCAGTTTCTATGTCATTAAGTCAGGAAGCGCCTACTGCTGATCAATCTGTCTCATCAACAAACCTTCAATCACCGAGTGTACATCATGGAATTGCTTCTGATTCACAGGATGAAGTTAATCCCTTTGCTACTCTCGAAGATGCTCCATTTGAAAATATATTTGCTCCTGATTCATCATCAGAACTGTCTTCATCAGGAGACATCGACTCTGCTACTTCAGTTCCACAACTACAACCACATGAACACCTTAGAAAATGGACACATGATCACCCATTGGACAACATCATTGGAAACCCTTCTCGTCCTATATCCACTCGTCAACAACTTGCTACTGATGCCTTATGGTGCTTCTTCAACTCCGTACTCTTTAAGATCGAACCTAAAGATGTTAAAACTACGATGAATGAAGACAGCTGGTTCAATGCCATGCAAGAAGAAATTCATGAGTTTGATCGATTAGATGTATGGGAATTAGTATTGATCCGCTCCCAAACGGTCAGGTTTATTACACAAGTCAACCACTTGTGAATGGTCAACCGTAATAAAAGTCAGACAGCTTGAGAACGCAATGCAATTATCCAGGAGAGTTTAGTGTTTCCCCGGGTCGTTAAGTCCCAACGAGGTGTGTAAACTGTAATACAACGAATCTGTGATCGGGTGAATATTGAACAGGAAAAGGTTATGATTGATTACACTAAGGAAATTAAATCTAATAAAGACTTTGAAGTCATTTTAATTCTATATTTAAAATCGTTAGAATAAAAAAAAATGCAATTTACATCCTACGAGTGCAAATATAATTTTCCTACATTCTAATTGACCAAAAATAATTTTAGGAAAAAGCCGAGTATTTTTTTTGACTTTTATTTTATTTTCTACGAATTAAAAACTAATTTTAAACTAATTAATTAATTAAAAATACTAAACATTTTTAGAGAATTCTAAAAAAATTACAAAAACTACTTTAGAAACTACTGAATTGAGGAAAAATAAAAAGCTACACTACTACATTTGGAAATAAGCAATTAAAAAGCAAGTAAGTAAATAAGCTATTAAACTGAAAGGTTGCTAATATATTAAATGGTGTAAACTAAAACAAGAAAAAGTCCCTAGCACAGTTGGTACTTGGTGTGATGTTATGGTCGTGGTGCAGGAGGTCATGGGTCCGAATCCCACCTCCTGCCTAATTGGCTACTTATTTTTTTTGGATTTATCTATTCTTGCAACTTGAAAATGAGAGCAAAATAACTCTTTTATACAAAAACTAAAATCACAAAACTTGGAATTTAGCTGTTCGAAGTCTAAAAAAACATAAACAGAAGCTAAAAAAAATCCTAAGGGACTGCTAAGGACTTGTTTGGGATAGTGGCAGTCAAGGGCAAAAATATGCTACAACAAGCCTTGAAAAAAGCTAGAACATATGAAAATTAATCTATAATATTAAAATGAGCAATCTAGGGGACCTAATAAGCAATAAGTAAACATTAAAAAACAACAAAAAAAGTGGTAAGAACCTGCTGTGTACCTGTTGCTGTAACAGTACACAATGGGTCAACTAGACAAGTTTAGGCTTAAAAACAAGCCACCAAGGGACCTCTAAAACTGAAAATAAGCTAAGCACTATAATCTCTACACTACTGGGTTTCCAAAATAAGAAAAGGTGAGCAAGGAGGGTCCCTTGACAGCTTATAAATAAGCTGTCAAGGGAGTGGATTTGGGACTGTAGAACAGTGAGCAAACAGCCACCTTGGGCTTATTGAGGGCTAAAAAGAAGTGTGATAAGAAGCTCTAAGAACCTCAATAAGCTGAAATTCTTAATTCTTGTATTCCTAACTACTATTAGAACTTAAATCAAACCTTAAAACTAACTCTTGCCAACCTAAAATCAATCAAAAACTTGGACAAATGGGACAGTAGGGCTACTGATGCAAAGAGATAGTGGACAGATAGCGGGTTTTCAAAAGCTAAAATAAGCATGCTAATAAGCTAAAAATCCTAGAATAAGCAAAGATGGAGCAACTTGGTACTACTAACTACTAGTAAAAACAAAAGCTAATCCTAAACCTAACTTTAATCTACTTAACTAATGCTCAAAAAGGAGGAACTAGGGGCTGCACAGGACAGAATGGTGCTAACAGCTAAAAAAAAATAGAAAATGCAAAAACACTTTCAAGCAAGAACTAACCTTCAATCAATTTGTAAAGCTAGGTGAAACAACTAACAATCACTTGGTCAAGAATCACAATGGGTCAAAATTGAATTTTTACCCATAAGCGAGCCAATCCAAACACTCTACTTTAGGACCTTAACTGAATTTTTTTTTTTAAATAATAAAACTTGAACTTGAGGAACCTTTAACAAATTTTTCAAAACATCTCAATACAAATCAAGATCATAAATTAATTAACCATGAACAAAAGGACAACTGCAGAAATTTTAAGTAAACTGGAATTTATAAAAAAAACAAGAATTGCATTGAGATTAAAAATTACAGGAATGAAAATGACAAGAAAGTTAACATTGGGCTAGAGCATTAAAAATCCTATACTGAAATTAAATTTAAACTAGGGACATTACATTGAAATTAAAAGTGCAGAAAGGAAAAACTGGACTAGAACTAATAATTCTCGACTGAAAAAAAAAACTAAAAACTAACTAACTCTTTATGAATTGGCTACAACATCTATAAATACTAAAACTCAGTGGGTCTTCACTTGTGCTCCTGCTGTCTCCTCTGACTTGTTCCTCCTGTCTCTCTCTTCACTTTCTTTACTGATAAGGATGGGTTGGTGATGGGTTTGCCAGGAAGGGTGTGGGTTGAAAGGAGTTTGTCAGGGGAAGTGTGGGAGGTTGAGTGTATGGGTTTCAGAGAAAGCAGGAAAAGAGGAGGAAAAAGGGTAGAGGGTTTGGCTGGGCTGGTGGGTTTTTTTTTAATTTGTGTTCCTGGTTTGGATTATTAATAAAAAAGGATCATTTTGGCTTAGTAGTTATCACAAGGATCAATTGCAATTTAGCAATTTTTTCGAGGACCGATCTTGCCCAATTTCCAAAGTTATCAATAGGACCAAACTTGTCAATCTTTAATAGTACAAGGACCACATTGAATGTTTTCCATTTTATTCCACCAGGGACCAAATCTGCCAAAGTTCAAAGTAGAGGGACCATTTTTGTAAATTTTCAAATCTTTCACCAAAGGACTAAATATGACAACTTATGATTTCAAAAGGACCTTTGGTGACTTTTCTTAAAAAACAAATGCTCAGGGACTGATTTTGACAACTTTTAAAATTTGGGGGACTGAAACTGCCAATTATGCAAACTTTGTTTGTTTTTTAGCTGTTTTTACTCACTTTGCATTTAAAACATATAAAACACAATTTTGGGATATTTCCAGTATTTTGATGCATTTCTGAGTGTTTTTAAATGTTTTGCAGTTCAGATTTGATCAAAAATGATGAGTATTTACACACTCATCAAGTACCTACTCCAGACTGTGCTATGATCATTGCTCTAAAGTGGATCTTCAAAGTAAAGCTTGATGAGCATGGTGATGTGCTGAAAAATAAGGCTAGGTTAGTGGCTAAAGGATATCGTCAAGAAGAAGGTATTGACTTTGAGGAATCTTTTGCTCTTGTTGCTCGTATCGAAGCTATCATAATCTTCTTGGCTAATGCGGCTAGTAAGAACATGGTCGTATATCAGATGGATGTGAAAACTGCCTTTCTTAATGGTGATTTGAAAGAGGTGGTTTACGTCAGCCAGCCAGAGGGTTTTGTGAATCCGGAGCATCCTACTCATGTCTATCACTTGAAAAAGGCCCTTTACGGTTTGAAGCAAGCTCCTAGAGCATGGTATGATACGCTGTCAAAGTTTCTTCTATCTACTGGATTCAGCAAGGGAGCAGTTGATCTGACATTGTTCACCAGAAAGTCAGGCAAACATTTAATTCACGTTCAGATTTATGTTGATCATATTATCTTTGCCTCGACTGACCCCAATGAATGTGATCGTTTTTCAAAAGAAATGGGTTCCAAATTTCAAATGTCAATGATGGGACAAATGTCATTTTTCTTGGGATTACAAATTTCACAAAGTCCCGGAGGCATTTTTATAAATCAATCTAAATATGAAAATAAGATCTTAAAGATATTTGGATTTGTTTCATGTGACACCGTTGACACTCCCATGATTGAGCGTACCAAGCTGGATGAGGACCACTCAGGGATCATGGTAGATCAAACGAAATATCATAGTATGATTGGATCCCTGATGTACCTCACAGCTAGTAGACCAGACATCTTGTTCGCTGTGTGCATGTGTGCTAGATATCAGGCTAAGCCTACTAAAAAGCACCTTGAAGTGGTTAAACGGCTCTTTCGGTATCTCCAAAGAACCATCAATATGGGACTATGGTACCCGAAGGACACTGGTATGTCACTAACAGCCTATGCAGATGCTGATCATGCAGGATGTCAAGATACACGTCGAAGTACGTCAGGAGGTGCTCAGTTTTTGGGTGATAAGCTTGTGAGCTGGTCGTCAAAGAAGCAAATGAGTACTTCTATTTCCTCTACAGAGGATGAATACATAGCCATGTCATCGTGTTGTGCTCAAATCCTATGGATGAGATCCTAATTATCTGACTATGGCTTTGAATTCAACAAAATCCCTCTGTACTGTGATAATAAAAGTGCTATTGCTCTCTCATGCAACAATGTTCAACATTCAAGAGCAAAGCACATCGACTTTCGACATCATTTCATCCGGGAGCAAGTGGAAAATGGTGTGGTGGAACTCTATTTTGTGAAGTCAGAATACCAGTTAGCGACATCTTCACCAAAGCTCTTCCAAGAGAACGTTTTGAGTTTATTCTTCCACGACTTGGCTTGAAAAGCCTTCAACCAGAAACACTCAAACGTCTTCAGGAGGAAGTCTAGGAGTAAAGGTCTTTCTTCATCCATCTCTGTGTAAATATTTATTCTGAAAAACAAAATACAGAATTTTAAAACCAACAAAAAAAATATTATAAATCTTTCAAAAATCCATAAAAATTTGAAAAATTCGAAAAAATAAAATAAAATAAAATAAATTGTCTTTTTGTCATGTTTCTTCTTGATTCGATTAATATCTACGGTCTTTGTGCTGTCAGTCAAAGAGTGACACGGGTCTTTAGATGTTGGTCGAATGTACATATTCGTTTAAAAAAAATAATAAAAAAAAATAATAATAATTTGGGAGAAAGTGAAACAATGGTTTATTGTCATTTCAGGCAGTAACCCGCTTTTCAAAGAAAGAACAGAGCCATGCTTTATCTTGCTTTTTCAAATCTCATGCTCTGATTCTATAAACAATTGCTTTCAATCTAATGAAAACTAATTGCTTTGAAAAATAACTCGTACTCTATTTTTGTAAATCATCTGGACTTAACTTTTGTTAAAATATCTATCCTTCAATCAACAACTTTCATCATTGATTGAGGGGGAGAATGATTTCAATTAAATCAAAAGATTATTTTTCATACAATTGTTTTTCAAAACAAAATCATGCATGTTTAATCTATGGAGTTTAAAGTCTCAAAATCCGATCCTTATCAGTTAAAACTCTTTTTCATATTTAAGTCACAATTCTCCTTAAAAGCTTTTAAAATCAATTTAAATCTACAGAGATCACAAATCTCAAATGATTTGATAATTGTGATCGGGGGAGAATTTGTGATTTAAATTGGATTTAAACTGATAATTCGACAAATGGGTTCATAAGTGTTTAGCAAGTTTTCCTCCCCGCATGTGACAAACGATTTCAAATTTTCCATACACATGTTGAGGGGGAGCATCTACTTTAAACCTTAAATTATTGAAACGTGATTGAATTATCTCTAAGTGCAGGTTCCCTCTAATATGTGCAAAACTCTTTCAAACTTCGAGGCACATATTGAGGGGGAGCAAACTTTTGAAAACCTCATCCTTCCTCAAAATGTTTTTATCTACTCAAATTGATTGGGAAGTGATGATGATCATTTTAGAAAATGTTAATCAAAAGATTTGACCTTTCATTCTTAATCTAACGATTTCAAAGATCTCTTGCCTCCATGTGCTAAACAATTTATGAATTTTATGCATATGTTGAGGGGGAGCATTTCTAAAATATCAAAACAATTAAGATAAAAAATACTTTGATTTTATATCACAAGTATCTTGATTGATTTTCAAATGGTTTTCAATTGGTTTCAAGGCGGAAGAACTATTTCAAAAGACTGACCAACTTTACTTTATGCATGGTGATATAAGGATGATAAGGTTAGGTTGAGGTCCAATGATCTGCCAGAACCGGAGGGATCTACCCAGGGACAAAACCACTTGATAGTGTAGAGTTCTTAGGTATATTGAAAAAAGGAGAAAAATGAGATATGGGAAGATTGCGGACTGAAACTGAGCTAGTACATGAATAAACCCAACAAGGTTCTAGTTATGAAGTTTCGTTAAGCACTGAAGGGGTTGAAGAATGAAAAAGAATTGAATGTGAAAAAGGGTGAAAAGAAATAGCCCTCCATTTATTCAACCTTAGGGCAGAAACCGGGTTCAATTCATATGCTACTGGTAGTTACCAAGGTAACATCGGTATTGAAGACAAGACGACATGGACCCAGTGACGCACTGCACTACAACTTCCCAAACCACTCAAGTTCCTCTTAAAAGGACTTGTTTCATTCTCACGGGGAACCGACATTATCTATCGACTTTCTCTTAGAGTTTGCTGATATTGAAGAAGGAGACCCTCTCCCTAGTCTCCGGCTTAGGAACCAAATATGCACAATTGAGTCTAGAGCCACGAGATCATCTACAAATCTCATTAGGACACTTTCAATGAAGACTCTCTGTTTCACACAATGTGGAAAGAGAGATTATATCTTATGAGTCCTACGCATTATCCTTGTGGTATTGCCAGAACATCTGAGTGATATGCAAACATATTCACAATGAAGATGGAAAGCCTTCTGGAGTCAACATCAAACAAGCTCCTGGTGGGTGGCATGTGAGATCTACCCAATAGATCAACCATGTGACAACTGAACAGAAACAATGGGGCAATTCAATCTTTTGAATCAATCCTAGTTCAGGTTATGGATTGATGGATACCTTTGAAAACCGGTCGTTGTGTTTAAAAACTCTTTTCTTTAGCACATCGACTGTGTACTAATATTTCAAAACAAAAGGTGTTTATGATTGATAATTGATTTTCATCAAAACCTTCGTTGTATTGCAAAAACAATTTCTATTGAGCGGTACACGATTATTTTCTCAAATCTCTTTTCATCAATCAGTAAATCTCAATTCGCTAGTTCACTCACTCTGTGTTGTCTTCTTTGAGACATTCCGGTTTGAGAACAGCTAGAGCAGCTGCGAAACCCTGTCAAGGAAATTTTTTGGAATTATACCTGATCACAGGTAGTACTTGTACTGATCAACGGGGAACCGTGGGCCGTGTACCTCAATTCAACAAAAGTGATCAAAGACACTCTTGTGCGCTTTATTGCTAACTGTTTTATGCAGGAGCACCCGACGTTTGCAGCTGATCAGAAGGGAGCGGTCAATCCTTAGCTGCATGCTCACACAACACATTCATTTACAAAGAAATCATGATTAGTGCATCAATGACTCTGATATGATCACTCCATGCTTCTGCTACGCTGCTGCCAATATCATGAATCAACGAAAGCTTCCGCTACTCTGATAAGAATATATCATGATCCAGAATGTGAGCATGTCGGTCCAAATGTCACTACATCACATAATACCAACACCACAATGGATGAGTCAGAGATTTACTATGGCTGATGATCTTAAAGATGGCTCAAAACTCAGTATCACGTGGATCAGTTAAAGACCTCCACTCAGATTATCCAAACATGCAAAAATAAAGAATCAAAGACTACGAGCTACAGAACAAAGAACATGAATAAGAATCCAAGAACAATTTCAATGTAATATATGTTTGTATTCTATGTAATTGCAATGTGTGTTTGAGGTGACCTCCCTTAGGGGGAGATTGTTAGGATTTAGAAAATCCAGGTATTAAAGTGTCGGTCACCTCAAGTATATGTATCCGTTAGAAAGCTCGTAGTCATAGTTATTTAATGTTAAGTAGTGTTTAGTTAGGTAACACCGTGGAGGACGGACGGGTCTTTACCCACTGTATGCATGATCCACAGCCCGTCAGGTGGCGTTTTATTGTAAGACTATAAATACTCTCTACCTCCCAAGGTAGAGAGTAGGAGCTCATAATAAGATTTTTCTTTCTCTCACTAAAGTTCCCAAACCTCTAACTTTCTCTCTCTAAAACTCATCTTGTACGCCCCTTGTGATAGTGATTTGATGTGTATGTGAAATCCAATATGTTACATCCTTGAATATTGTCGGCCAATAGAATCCAGCATCAAAAACTTTTTTAGCTGTGGTGGAAGGACTATAGTGTCCCCCAGTAGGGCCATGATGACATTCATCAAGAATTATGCGGGTTTCGGAACCAGAAAAACATCTTCGGATCATTCCATCAGGGCACATTTTGAAAAGATATGGATCTTCCCAATAGTAGTGTTTAAGTTCCGAAAAGAATTTGCTCCGTTGAGCGTGAGTTAGTCCTTTTCTAAGAATTCCTCCGACGAGATAGTTCGCAAAGTCAGCAAACCAAGGATCTTCATTTTCATCAACCGTCATGAGAGTTTCATCAGGGAAGTAATCATCGATTTCTTCTTCCTTTAACTCCTCTAGATCAGGATTTTCAAGATGTGACAAATTATCAGCGGCTAGATTCTCTGCTCCTTTCTAATCTTTGATCTCGGTGTCAAATTCTTGGAGTATCAAAATCCATCGGATAAGACGCGGCTTTGCATCTTGCTTGGTGAATAGACATTTGAGTGTCGAATGATCGGTGAACACGACTGTTTTCGAAAGCACGAAGGAAGATCGGAATTTGTTGAATGCAAAAACTACGGCCAATAATTCTTTTTCTGTAACCGTATAATTTTGCTGAGCACCATTCAGTGTCCTTGCTAGAAAAATATATGGGCCAAAAGTGTTTTCCTTCTCGTTGGCCTAAAATAGCTCCAACAGCAAAATCGCTTGCATCGCACATGAGTTTGAATGGTAGTGACCAATCAGGTGAAACCATGATGGGAGCACTAGTCAGTTGTGATTTCAACATTTCGAATGCTTTCATGCAATATGCATTGAAGTCGAAGACATAATCTTTCTCAAGAACTTTTGTCATAGGACGAGATATTTTTTAAAAATCCTTGATAAAGCGGCGGTAAAAATCGGCAAGTCCTAAAAAACTTCTAACGGCTTTAACGTTAGTTGGAGGTGGTAGTTTTGTGGTAACGTTAATTTTTGCTTTATCTACTTCCATGCCCGCACTGGAGATCTTGTGACCAAGCACAATTCCTTCAGTCACCATAAAGTGACATTTCTCCCTTTAAGGACAAGATGTGCAGCTTCGCATCTTTCGAGCATTTTATCAAGATTGAAAAGACAAGCTTCGAATGAGTTTACGAAAACTGAAAAGTCATCCATGAAGACTTCCATGGAGGTTTCAAGCATGTCTTGGAATATGGCTATCATACACCTCTAAAAAGTTGTAGGTGCATTACAAAGACCAAAAGTCATACGCCGATATGCGTAAGTTCCAAAAGGACAATACAAGTGGTCTTTTCTTGTTCATTCAGATCGATTGGAATTTGAAAATATCCTGAAAATCCATCGAGGAAACAAAAGAGTTTGTTCCCTGCTAGTATTTTAAGCATTTGATCCATGAAAGGCAGGGGGAAATGATCTTTCCTGGTGGCTTTGTTCAATTTACGATAATCAATACAAACGTGCCATCCAGTGACAGTTCTAGTTGGAACTAGTTCATTTCGTTCGTTAGTCACAACCGTCATTCCTCCTTTCTTGGGGACACAGTGAACTGGACTCACCCAAGGACTGTCCTCGATGGGGTAAATAATACCAGCATCAAGAAGTTTGATGATTTTATTTTTAACAACTTCTTTCATGTTGAGATTGAGTCGACGTTGTCATTCCACAACAGGTTTAATCCCACCTTCGAAATTGATTTTGTGTTTGCAGAAATTGGGACTAATTCCTGGGATATCAGAAGTTTTCCAAGCGAAAGCTCTTTTATGATTTTTGAGAATAGAAACCAAACTTTATTTCTCCTTGTATTTGAGTAATGAAGATATGACTACCGGAAGAAGTGAGTTTTCCTCCAGATAAGCATATTCAAGATGATCAGGGAGTGGTTTTAGCACGAGATCTGTTGGTGGTTCTTGAAGAGAAGATTTATTGTCATCTCATCATCAAAAGTTATTTCTTCAAAATTCTCCTCCTCCATTTCTTCCTCCTCCGTTTTATCTCCTTCGAAATCTACTTTCATAAAATCAGCAAACTCTTTGTCAAGGTCTGTCTCATTGATTTTTTCTAAAGTAGTCATGAATGGATCAGATTCGTTAAGTAATGCCTCCAATTCTTTGTCAGTGACTTCATCGATAACATCAATGTTGAAACAAGTGTCATCACTGGAACGTGGATAGCGCATTTCTTTGTCGATTAAAAAGGTAATTCGATCTTCTCCAACTCCCAAGGTTGAGTTCTTTACCTTTGAATTGTATGATTGCATCAGCGGTATTTAGGAAAGGTCTTCCTAAGGTGAGAGGGACTTTACTATCTTCTTCCATTTCTAGGATTACAAAGTCCACGAGAAAAATGAATTTACCAACTTGAACGAGCATGTTCTCGGCAATTCCAACAGGATATTGATAAGAATGATTAGCTAATCGAATGCTCATCTTTGTAGGTTTTAGGCTGTTGATGGATAATTTGGAATACAGCGAATAAGGCATCAAATTGATACATGCGCCAAGGTTAGCTAAAGCATCGCCTTGAATATTATTCCCGAAAGTGCATGGAATCAGAAAGCCCCCAGGATCTCCGAGCTTTGGTGGAATTTTGTTTTGAACAATGGTTGAGCATTCCTCGTTAAGGAAGGTAGCGGATATTTGCTCTAACTTGATTTTGTTGTTAAGAAGTTCCTTCAAGAATTTCCCATAATTGGGCATTACGGCTAAGACATCAACGAGTGGAACATTGAGTCTAACCTCTTTGATTATTTCAATGAACTTCTTATATCGCTCTTCCATTTTTTCTTTCTTAAGGCGTTGAGGATATGGAACTTTTGGTGTGTACGCCTTGATAGGTGAGACGGTTTTCTTTTTGGCGGGTTGGGTTGGGTTGGTTTCCTCAGCTTCATCTTCACTATCTTGGGTGATAAGAGCATTATCGTTTGGATTTGGTGGCTAGTCATATGAGAAACCACTTCTTATAAATACAGCATTGATATGCTCATTTCTTGTTTGTGGTGGACAATAGGTTTTATCGTTTGATGGTTTTGGGTTGGATTGGGTGTTACTAGGTGTTGGGAACTATATTTAAAGTTGATAAGACAACATACATGAAAGATGAAGGACTCTTGAAGACAAAGAAAGACAAGGGACCTACGTGGCAAAGAAGTATTTATTATTTAGTCCCTTGTAGTCATTTGTATTTGTAACCCTAGTATCTTTATTATATAAAGAGATACAGGGAATTAGGTTTTATGTGGGTCAAGATGTAAAACACCAAAGTGTGTGTGTGGGGGAAAACCTAGGCGTGGGTGCCTAGGGTTTTGATGAAGTCGACTTATAGTGTTTAGCCTCAAGGATCATTGATCCCTGTTAGATTGTAACCGTCTTAGAGTTGATCGTCTAGGATTGGGGCTATGGATGTGTTTTGTAGAACACATGACGATGACGAAGAAACCTTAATAATAACAATGATAGTTTGATTATTCCGCTGTGCATACATATATATTGTTCATTGTTATTTGTGCTTTATTGATAATCCTAGATAAGGTCTAAACAACCTAGAGCATCGATTCTAACATGTGGTATCAGAGAGGGTTGCTCTCGATATCTAGGATCTACAAGGTTTCTCGAAGAAAATGGTGAAAATTCGGATCTTGAAGTTATTTTCGCAACTTTATGCAGCACTGTTTTGTATTGATCATAACGTTTTCGTTAACCGTTGGATCATGACGAAATTTTAGGTGGACGTTCTCTATATAGCTATCTAACTGTTCACCGGAGGGATCGTCGATCTGAGCTCTCAATAAAAAGTTATTATGTGTCGAATATGGCTGCTAATGAAGGTATAATTTTTCGAATTTTTGAGTTTAATTGCAAAATTTGTAATATTGATTGGTATACATGATCACATGGGGTGATATTAAATTGAACGTGGGACTATGGTGACATTATTTAATGTTACAAACATTCTTTTGGTAGATGATAATCTGGTAAATCTAATGTCTTCTCTTAATTGGTTCAACATCATCATGGCACTGTTGAGAGGTGAAAACAAGGATGCATGATACCCAACCATGGATTATATTAATACACATTTTCCTGAAGTTTCTTTTGATAGTCTTGGTTTTATACACTTGCACGTGACTAAAGGCATGCTTAAAGGTAGATATCA
The DNA here is from genome assembly GCA_019973895.1 of Chrysanthemum seticuspe. NCBI lineage: Eukaryota > Viridiplantae > Streptophyta > Magnoliopsida > Asterales > Asteraceae > Chrysanthemum > Chrysanthemum seticuspe. Next base: position 137,852,050 of record BPTQ01000003.1, read on the forward strand.
TGATATTATTACATAATCTGGTTGGTGCTCATCTTTATTTATGAATTGGTCGGTTAATGTTGCTTTCAAAGTCCAAGCTGATGTTGGAAGTTAATGTTGCTTTTCGAGTTGCTACTGTTCAAACACGATGAATCTGCTGCTTGTTACTTTGTTAATTATCTGCTGCTACGCTTGTGTGCTGCTATCATAGTTCGTTAAGGATACTGTTGAGATCGGTTACCACTGCCTTTGATATGGTTACCACTGCTACCTTCCTCGTAACTACTGCTACCACTCACTCATTACCACTGCTAGTGTTGTGGGTTACTACTGCTATCACAAGTTTACCACTGCTCATCGTTTGCTCAATTATATTGATGGCACGTTTTGTATCATGGGTTGGTGGTCAAAGGAATACAGTGCCAAGGGACTTTTAAATTAGTCAGTTATCATATTTTTCTATTTTCACATGGTCCACTTGAAGATTATTTTATGGTCGATTGTGGGTCGGTAATTATATTTAGAAGTATAACTGGTCTGCATGGCTTGGATACTGATGTAGAGGTAAGTTATAAAGTGGGACAAACATTGTGAGTGGCACATGGTAATACAGGCAAAGTGAATAGAAAGAGGCTTTGGATTATGCATGTGATTTTGGTGGTACTGCTTATGTTGTTACTCAACCTCCTCGTTATGTCAGTTGAAAAAGACAAGTTTGTTGGGGTTGTTTAACTATGTCATTCTTATTATAATTATTATTTATTAGGGGGTGATATATTGTGGGATTCAATGAGTGCTTTGGCTGCGATATATTGTGGGATCTCAACCCGATATACGTTGTTTCTACGATATCGGATAGAACATGATTTTTGGTTCTCGAATAGTTTTGGAATTGAGGGGAAGTTGTACGAGTTTATTGGATTTTTGGCGACACACACAGAAGATTTGGTTCACACACACAGGTGTTTGGATTTTGGTTTTTGTTCTTAAACGTGTTAAAAGGCTCGTATTTGGTTTCTATTGAACAAGTGATTACAAAGAAGGTTATTTATCACTTATTTGAAGGTGAAGTGGATTTCTTAGATGCGTGTTCTTATTTGTGTGCATTCTTATTGTAACAAAGAATTGACAAAACACTTGAAGGAGTTACGTTATTGTGCTCAGTGATTATTGTCAAGAGATTGCGGTCTCCCTATATATGGATATACGTTCGGAGTTATGTGGTTTGTACAAGACATAAGACATACGTTTGGGTTATTCTACTTCTTCAACAAGTTTGTTATATTTGGTTTTCTTCACAAGTAATCATTACAAGGAGCTTTCAGATTTGAAGAATCAAGAAGATGGTTAACACATAGGTTTTGGGGAAAGCTTATTGTTCAATGTTTAACCATCTACATGCATCATTCGAGGAGAAGATTTTTACTCTTGTAATTCATTATTATTACTTTTGGTTTAAGTATCTAGTGTCTTAAGTTCATTTTTAGTTGCGGAAAACTTCATGGTGGGTAATTTGAGACATTAGATGGCTGAATTGGAAGTGTGATGATGATTTGTGATGGTCAAGATCAAAGTTGCTTATATTCGCATCTTTCCTAGTGGATTATGACAAAAAGGGGAAGAAGGCTACATAGAAGATTTGCAACTTGAAAATCTTTGGTGGTATTGCATGTTTAAGGGGAAGTTTGTTTATCTTTCATGACATACTTGTTCGTGCTTATTTGGTTTTGTCATTATCAACTAGGGGAAGATTGTTGGGAACTATATTTAAAGTTGATAAGACAAAATACATGAAAGATGAAGGACTATTGAAGACAAAGAAAGACAAGGGACCTACTTGGCAAAGAAGTATTTATTATTTAGTCCGTTGTAGTCATTTGTATTTGTAACCCTAGTATCTTTATTATATAAAGAGATACAGGGAATTAGGTTTTATGTGGGTCAAGATGTAAAACACCAAAGTGTGTATGTGTGGGTCAAGATACAGGGAATTAGGTTTTATGTGCCTAGGGTTTTGATGAAGTCGACTTATAGTGTTTAGCCTCAAGGATCATTGATCCCTGTTAGATTGTAACCGTCTTAGAGTTGATCGTCTAGGATTGGGGCTATGGATGTGTTTTGTAGAACACATGATGATGACGAAGAAACCTTAATAATAACAATGATAGTTTGATTATTCCGCTGTGCATACATATATATTGTTCATTGTTATTTGTGCTTTATTGATAATCCTAGATAAGGTCTAAACAACCTAGAGCATCGATTCTAACACTAGGTAATGAACCAGATGGTCGAGAAGAAAGTTGATCAGAAAATCTACCAAATTTGTTTTCAAGGTCCTGGATAGAGGCTAGATGATTTTTCTGTCCTTGCTCAACTTTGGTCTTGAGATTGAAAAATTGATTTTTGATAAAATCATTCGTTGATTTTTGAGCAGCCACGAATTCTCTCATGGTTTTTTCGAATTCGGATTCTTCCAATTTTTTGTCAGAGTTTTGTGGGGGTTTATTGTGTGTTCGAGGTTGAGAATCACGGTTGTTATCCCTTTGTTGGCGGTCTTGCCAATTTCTAGAATTTCTACCGTAATAATTACCACGATATCCTCCTCCACGGTATCCTCCTTGAACATAATTAGCTTCTCCTTCGTTGGGTCCACCCATAGGTTTATCGTCGTACTCTGACGATGGGTGATTTCCTCCATAATTGTTGCATCCATCTCGCATTTCTTTCATTTCTCCTTTGATATCTTTGTATTGCGAGTCAATTTTTGAAGTCAAAGCTTCCATTTTCTCCATGAGTTTCGAGGTATCAGAATTTTAGACAAAAGCAACGGTTTTTCTAAGAGGTTTGGTTTTGGAATCTTTAGACCAATAAAGTTTAAGAAGTACTCGATCTTTGAGTAATTGATGTGCGTCGTTAGGAGTCTTATAGAGAAAAATTCCTCTGGCATCAAGAATACCTTGAGAAATTTCGTCTAGTCCATGGTAAAAGATTTGGATAATGGTTCCTTTGGATAGACCATGTCCATGACAACTACGAAGCAAATCTTTCATCCGAAGCCAAGCTTCGACAAGTGATTCGTTGGGGTTTTGTGTGAAAGCACGAATTTCTCCCATTAATCGATCAAACATGGCAGGTGGAAAGAATCGGCTTACAAAGGCTTGCCTCATCTCCTCCCAAGTATTGATAATTCCTGGGGTTAATTCATTGTACCATACTTTTGCATCTCCAGCGAGTGATGATGGAAAAAGTTTTAGTTTGATGGCATTGACATCGGTGTCGCCATACCGGAACATGCCGCAGATTTTGATGAATTCGGCAATGTGCTTATACGGATTGTCCCGCACACGGCCATCAAATTGACGGTCTTTAATCATAGAAAGATGATGACCCTTCACGGTGAAGTTGTCACCTAGGTTGACGGCAACAATAGCACTCCCAGGAGTGGGTGCTACGGCTCGGTTGGTTCCCCACATGGGGTGATCGTCGGCCATGGGAAAAGGAAAATTGGTGAATGGGTTATAAACAACTTTGGCTTCAAACGGTTTTCTAATGGGACAAAAGGTTTTCTTCTTCTTCTTCAGATCAAACGTTCGGGGTTGGTAAGAGGTGAGATTGGTTCTACTCTAGCTGCATGAGTGTTCATACAATTACCTAGAGAATCCAGGCAATATTTAAGCACACGAGCAAACAAAGAAAACAGATTTTTGGGCAGAAATGAGGAACCGGATCGGTTACGAGAGGTGACCGATCGGTTGGAACTTCTTGGTATGGATTTTAGGCGTAACCGAATTGCTTGTATCGACGACCGATCGGTTAGAGGTCTCGTAAATTTTTTTTTGGAATGGATCGACTGACGCGGATTTTTAAAACTTGTTGAAACACAATCAAAATCCCCGGCAGCGGTGCCAAAAACTTGATGTGCTACGTGTGTACAAGTTTTAAATTTATAAAAGACGATTTACCAATTCTACCAATAACACATACGAGCAAGTGCACTCGTCCGTTATAGCGAGATTGTGATGGTAAGTCGGGATCGTTCGCAGGGATTTGTGAGTGAATCAAGTAAACAAGTATAAAATCTACTAAGGCAATTTAAAAGCAATTAGCGAAAATTGATATAATGAAATTTAAATGATTAAAAACTACACTTGCTTAAACTAGTTTCTTATCTTCGAGTAGTATGATTGTGTTAACCTCTTAACATGTTGGTTACGATAATTAGTTGGTGGACTAATCTATTGTTCTTACAAGTTAAACCTTCGTCAAGATTTTAGTTTATAAAAACAAGCATTAAGTCTAACCAATCAATTCAAGTTTCACAAGTTTACTTTCATAAACTTAAACACAAAAACATCTGTTTGTCTTATCAAATTTGCTTAAGAAATGGACAATACAAAAGGTAACCGATTATAGACAAAAGGTTACAATTGATTGTAAACAACTAATCTTACGACCTTTTAGATGTTTCCAATCAATCCAAATTGATAATCAAAAACGTTCTTAATTACAACCACACTTTAGTTTCTTTGTTTGATCAAGAATAATGGGTAAAAACAATCATCCATAGACAAAATGATTATAACTAGTTGAATAACAATAAGTTCTTTCGACCTTTTATAATTACTAACAACTAGTCAAACTTGATTAACAAATGTCACTATGAAACTTAAGCACAATTGGATCTTAGAATCAACTTGAAATTGAATTAAAACATGTTAACACAATCATAAACTAATCATAAGATAATTAACATTATTTAAGCAAGTGCATAAAGAAACTAGCCACTCATAGCAAACATAAACATAAACTCAGAACTTTGAACATTAGAAAACATGATTAAGAGTCTTACAATGATTGGAATAAGATTACAAATGATTGAGTAATGATTCCCAAAGTATTGGTGTTGACTTCTCGGGGGTTTGACCTCCAAATGTTGACTTCTTGGACCTCCAAACTTTCCTGGAATTCTAATGACGAATTTGAGAGCTAAAAAGGATGGGTTTGATGAGTAGAGAGTTGTACTGAAGTGTGTGTTCTCAAATGCTCCTATTAGGTCTCTATTTATACTAGTCCCAAGGCCTAGGGTAATAAATATTGAACTTGGCCTCCAAGGAGCTAGGAAGGGACTAGAAAACACCAAGGAAGGACCTAGAAATGTTTGGATGCAATGGGGATTCTTAATGATGAAGAAATAACGGAACATGGCTCCCCAGCTGCTCGGTTCCTTGTCCAGCCGATCGGCTGGTCACTTTGACACTTATCCAGCCGAATCGGTTGCGGGCAGCGACCAATCGGCTGGTCCATCTTCAGCAACGCAAAATGGCATTTTTCCAGCCGAATCGGTTGTGGGAGAAACCGATCGGCTGGTCTTCCTGAAGGACGGAACTTGGACTTTGATAACATCAAATAGTCCTGAATATTAAGTGTCAATTTCTCCTGATAATGCTTGTAATTTATATCATTTATATGGATTTATGCTTGTTTTCCATTGTTTTCCACTTTTAGGTAAATTACAAGTATTGGAGCTAAAGAGACGCGGAATTGGAGAAATATCAAAAGATTTATCATAGTATGCTGACTTTGAAGAAGTTAAGGCGTAACTCATCTCTCACATTACGCCGTAACTAAAGCGTGACTCAGAAAACCAACTCATCAGAAGGTTACGGCGTCACTCTCCCCAAACACTACGACGTAACTATATTAGGTCAAATGAGGTTCCACGCAGCTGATAACTACACCGTAACTATTTTACCAACTACGGCGTAACCCAGTTATATTGAAGATACGGCGTAAACACTCATAAGGTTACGCCATAACCAGCAGATCTAATGCAAATTACGAAGGAATTGAAGATTACGGCGTAACTCTTATATTAGTTACGCCGTAACCCAGATCTGGCCTGTAAATACCCCACGATTTCCAGCATTTCAAAGCATCCCATTCCACACACCACAACCAAAGAACGTGGGAAGAAGCCAAAGGCAGGTCTAGAGGAGCATACGGAGCTGTCTCTAAGGGAGAAATCACTACCCTAAGATAAGCATTAGCATTTTATCTTTTCTTTACTTTCGATTCATGTATTTTGTAACTTTGAATATTGAATTGATTTGTATGGTTAATATGAGCGGCTAAGTACCTCTTGGTGCTGGCCTAGTTATGATTCCTTAATTGTTTTGAATACGTTTATATTACTTCCGTATAATTATTTCTAAGGGTATGCATGCATAGTTTATTGGTAGCTACCCTTGTTTCGGTAGTTTTGAATGGCGGTAGAGGCTAGTTGCTTAGGAGATATGACCAACTGACCCTAAGTGAGTATACTGAGATGGGAAGGGTAAGATATGATCAACTGACGACTCTTTCTACTTGTGCGATTTGACCAACTGATCACCTACCGTTTGGATGAAATTAAGAATTAGGGGGTGAGTGTTTAAGTTGCTAACGCCAGGTCACTCACTATTATAAATCTAGCATGTAGCGGTACTTAATGACTTAGCTTAGGGGACCAGGAACAACAGGACTTATGAGGAGACACCTGACTTCTCCTGTGGTGGCATCTTTGCTGATAGGTTAGGGCGAATTGACCAAATGTTGTACTCTCGACTTTGACCCCACCTGAAGTAATTGGAAGTAAGTAGACGTAGACATTACTAGCTAGGAGGAATAACTAGGTTAGCACCACTCTCCTCTATTGATTTATCCTTTACCTTTTATCTGCTTTTATCTGCTTTAGTAGTTAATTAATTATTTCCTTATCATAATCATATTAAAAACTGTGACACCTAGACTTAGTAATAATCCAACACACATAGCTCTTGGGACGACCTCGGTTTTACCAAATAGTACACTACACACGACCGGGTACACTGCCCGTTAGTGCATTAGGGTAGACCATAGGTATAACGAGACTTTATAAATATTAAAACCTGGTCAGTAAAACCTGCATCAAGTTTTTGGCGCCGCTGTCGGGGAGTTATATTAGGATTTTTATTAAGTCTTTAGTTTTATTCTGATACTATGTCTCTCACTGTGAATGATTATCTCACCACCTCTAAAAGTAAACAGGGAATCACCATTCCGGCTCTTGAAGAAAATGTAAAATTCAAATTCTGGGGACTATGTCTTGAAGAACTGAAAAGATGCTGCTTTTATGGAACCAAAGATGAAGAAGCACACGAGCACATCGCAAAAGTATGTGAGATCGCCGATTTATTCCACGCGCCTGGGGTCTCTAGAGATCATGTTATGATGAGGGCATTTCCTTTTACCCTAAAAGGAAGAGCTAGAGATTGGTTAAAGAAACTACCATCTAGATCTATCACAATGTGGAGTGCATTTAAGAAGGCTTTTCTTAAGGAATATCGAACTCCTGCAAAAATCCTCTAGCAAGTTGATGAAATTAGGAGGTTTAGCCAATTCAATGATGAACCACTGTTTATAGCTTGGGAAAGATTCAATGAAGCCATCCTCAAGTGCCCCGAGCATAAACTCAACAAGCACGAGCAACTGCAAATATTTTATAATGGGTTGAACATAAAAACTCGGCAATTATTGGACTCAAAAGAACCTATCCCGTTAATGACTGCTGATAAAGGATGGACAAGATTAGAAGAAGTAGCTTTCCACTCGTTGTCTTGGAATGAAGACCCTATCGAGCTACAATTAGTAATAAAGAATCTGGAGGAATTTGAAGTTGGTATGCAATCCCTTACTGAAGAAGTCAAAATGGTTAAACACAAGTTCGATAAACCCATTGATGGGAGAGTAACGGATCTCGAAAAGGCTGTGAAAAACCTTTTCAAGGAATCCAGCAGAAAACAAGAAGAAAGCGAAAAATTGGTATGGAATATCAAGCGAGATTACGACCATGTGCTGAGAACACAAGCAGCTGCTATAAGAAGACCTGAAAATCAAGTCGAAAAGCTCGCAGAATCTATCAGAATGAGAGATGAAGGAGAACTACCCAGCACAACTGAACCAAATCCTTGAGATCTAGCACATGCTATTACAACAAGAAGTGGATTAAACTATAAGGAACCAGCCTACCCTTCAAACTCGAATGATCTGATTGAAGAAACACCTCAAGACAACAACAAAGAAACCGAGGGGGCTCAACTAACTGTCGAGAAAGTCCGTCCCTACGTTCCTCCAATACCATTTCCGGGAAGAATTAAGAAGGAACAAGAACGAATGTTATTTCAGAAATTCAAGGAAAAGTTACAACAACTCAGCATTAATATTCCTCTCGTTGAAGCTCTTGATAAAATGCCCAAATATGCTAAATTCATGAAGGATCTCCTAACCCATAGAAGAATTTCTGATAAGACGTAGATAACTTTAAATCAAAGGTGCTCTGCTACCCTTCTAAAAGATATGCCTCTTAAAGAAGAAGATCCAGGGAGTTTCACCTTACATTGCACAATCGGGGGAATTATGTTTGACAAGTCCCTTGCCGATCTTGGGGCAAGCATAAGTCTTATGCCATTCTCTCTCTATTCATGGCTGGAATTGGGGGACCTGAAACCAACTAGAATGTGCATTGAGCTAGCTAATAAAACAACTCAATATCCTAAAGGAATCGCTGAAAATGTTCTTATTAAGATCGATAAATTTGTCTTCCCGGTTGACTTCATAGTCCTTGACATGGAAGAGGATGATATCCCAATTTTGCTTGGGAGACCCTTTCTTGCCACAGCACATGCTATGATTGATGTTTTTAACAAGAATATTTCTTTAGAGATTGGTAATAACAAGGTTACCTTCGATCTTGAAAAATCAATGAGATATGCATCTTTCACTGACGACAACCTTGACGATCTCGACCTTATCGAAGCTAACGCTCAGAAACATGCCCAGGAATGCTTTCTGCCCGACCTTTTGAAATCATTGAAATTCGAAGATAATGATGGGATATCTTGCGAGGGAGAAAGAGAAACGGAAGAACTAGCTGTGAACAATCAAACGCTATGTTCGGCAAATACCCCGGAAGAAGCTGATACTACCCCCAAACTTAAGGAGATCCCTCTGCATTTAGAATATGCATTCATTGATGGGGATCCTAATTTTCCTGTTGTGATTTCTTCTTTGTTATCTGACGAAGAAAAGGAGTCGTTATTGCAGGTTTTAAACAAGCACAAGGGGCAATTGCGTGGAAAGTCTCTGACATAAAAGGGATAAACCCTTCATACTGATCTCACAAGATACTAATGGAAGATGATTTCAAACCAGTAGTACAGCCACAGAGGAGATTAAACCCAAAAGTCCAAGACGTGGTAAAAGACGAAATCATTAAACTTCTGGATGCAGGTCTAATTTACGCTATTTCCGATAGTCCTTGGGTTAGTCCTATTCATGTTGTACCAAAGAAAGGAGGAATGACAGTAGTCACTAATGAAGATAACGAGCTAATACCTACTAGGATGGTCATTGGCTGGAGGGTGTGCATCGATTACAGGAAATTAAATGAGGCAACACGAAAGGATCACTTCCCCCTTCCATTTATCAATCAAATGCTTGAAAGACTATCTGGACATGAGTATTATTGTTTTCTTGAGGGATTTTCAGGATACTTTCAAATTCCGATCGCCCCTGAGGATCAAGAAAAAACTACTTTCAACTGCCCTTACGGAACTTTCGCCTACCGAAGGATGCCTTTCGGACTATGCAACGCTCCCGCCACATTCCAATGGTGCATGACTGCTATATTCTCGGATATGTGTCAAGATTTTATGGAAGTCTTCATGGACGACTTCTCGGTTTTCGGTAACTCTTTTTCATCTTGTCTTAATAATTTATCTAAAATGCTTGCCAGATGTGAAGAAACCAACCTTGTCCTTAACTGGGAGAAATGTCATTTTATGGTTAGAGAAGGAATTATTTTGGGGCATAAGATTTCCCAAACAGGGATCGAAGTTGATAAAGCTAAGGTTTACGTTATTTCTCGACTTCCTTATCCAACCAATCTGAAAGGAATTAGGAGTTTTCTTGGGCACGCTGGATTTTATAGAAGATTTATAAAAGATTTTTCTAAAACTGCCAAACCTATGACCCAACTCCTCATGAAAGATGCAAAATTTGATTTTAATGATGATTGCAAAAAAGCTTTTGATATTTTAAAAGAAAAGTTGACTACTGCCCTTGTTATTATTGCTCCTGATTGGGGCAACGATTTTGAACTTATGTGCGATGTTAGTGATTATGCTGTAGGGGCTGTTCTAGGACAGAGAGTGGATAAAAAATTTAAACCCATTTATTACGCTAGTAAAACCTTAAATGAAGCACAAGAGCATTACACAACCATCGAAAAGGAACTCCTGGTTGTGGTTTATGTCTTTGATAAGTTCAGATCTTATTTAGTAATGTCAAAAACTGTTGTCTACACTGACCATTCTGCTTTGAAGTACTTATTCAATAAACAGGATGCCAAGCCAAGATTGATAAGATGGGTGCTGCTGCTACAAGAATTTAAAATCGAGATCAAGGATAAGAAAGGGGTAGAAAACTTAGCTGTTGATCACCTCTCGCGATTAGAAAACCCTGTGCTTGATGAACTTGACAAAGAAACTATTCGGGACTCCTTCCCCGATGAGCATCTCATGGCAGTAATAATTAAAGATTCCAGTTCCGAACCATGGTACGCAGATTTCGTTAATTACCTCGCGGCCAGAGTACTACCGAGCAACAAAACTTATGATCAAAAGAAAAAGTTCTTCTCAGATCTTAAATATTACTTTTGGGATGATCCTTTCCTTTTTAAATCATGCCCAAATGGTATTATTCGGAAATGTGTATTTGGAAATGAGCAAAAACAGATTCTGGAACATTGTCACAACGGACCTGCGGGAGGACACTACGGGGCCGATAATACTGCTCGGAAGGTTTATGAGGCCGGATTCTTTTGGCCCAGCATTTTCAAAGATGCCGCAAAACATGTGAGGGACTGTGACACTTGTCAGATGGCAGGAAACATCTCTTCTCGAAATCATATGCCACTCAACAACATTATGGTATCTGAGGCTTTTGATGTTTGGGGAATCGATTTTATGGGACCTTTCACCCCATCAAAGAATAAAAGTTATATCCTTGTAGCTGTCGATTACGTTTCAAAGTGGGTCGAAGCTGAAGCTCTGCAAACATGTGATGCTAGAAGTGTCATTCGCTTTTTGAAAAGATTATTCTCCAGGTTTGGGATCCCTAAGACCATCATAAGTGATCGAGGGATGCACTTTTGTAATGCTATTATGGAAAAAGTCGTGAACAGGTATGGGGTACTCCATCGAATGTCTACACCTTATCACCCACAAACTAATGGGCAAACTGAAAACACCAATAGGGCACTCAAGCGAATTTTAGAAAAGTCCGTCAGCAGTAACAGAAAAGATTGGTCCGACAAACTCGAGGAAGCTTTGTGGGCATTCAGAACAGCTTTCAAAACTCCTATTGGAAGCACCCCTTTTAAGATTGTTTACGGAAAAGCATGTCATCTTCCCGTAGAATTGGAAAATAAAGCATATTGGGCTCTCAAGAATGCTAATTTAGAGGCTGATGTGATCAAGGAACACCGATTTTCCCAAATAAATCATTTAGCTGAATTACGAGATGAAGCATACGATCATGCCAAAGCATACAAAGACAGGACCAAAAGATGGCACGATAAGCGAATTAAGGATAAAAATTTGAAGTCGGACAGGAGGTTCTCGTTTTTAACTCAAGACTCAAATTATTCCCTGGAAAAATGAGATCTCGTTGGGTTGTCCCCTACACAGTAAGTAAGGTGTTCCCCTATGGGACTATTGAGGTTCATAACAAGGAATGAGTATATTTCAAGGTAAATGGACACCGTGCAAAACTTTATTATGGGCAAGATGTTAGCAAGCTTTCGGGAGATGAATTCTTCGCACCTGCATAAAGCCCCGCGGCTCTGAGTCTAACTTAAAGACTCGTAAATAAAGAAAAGTGCTCTTTCGGGAGACAACCCGAATTATCCATTTCTTTTATTTTGTTTCCATTTCTGTAGGGTTTTGTGTTTTCTAACCATTTTTGCAGGAAACGAGGAGGTGATTGCTGTTGCAGTTTGCTGATCTGACCATAGTTATGGTGTAACTCATCTATGTGATTACGCCGTAACCAACCTTTTTACAGCAGAATTTTAGACGCAGTACCAATTACAGCGTAATACCATTTCTGTGGTTACGCCGTAACCACTCGCTTTGCAGCTTATGTCAGGTTTTGCCAGTTACGACGTAACCTTTCTCTGCTTTACTTCTTTCAGTTTAAAACACAATAACATTGTATTAGTATTTTAAATGAACTTTGTGGGTGTGTTCCCTGTAAACCCTCGCGAGACTTCACTCGTCCACTTGGGACACCAAGTGGTTTAAAAGGCTTGTTGCATATGCTAAATGCAACCGTGATTCCTACGAAAGTGAGTTAGGTTTGTTTTTCATTTTTTATTTTTAGAATTATGCTTGTCGGTAGTATGATTTTAGGGATTGAAGTTTGCTCACGGATGCTTATACGAAGGCACGTCTCTTTTTCGTGGACCTTTTTTCTTTTTGGAGCAAATTTCAGGGAAGTTCTCGCTCTAATTCTACTTTTCTCTTCACCTTTATTTAACGCTTAGTATAAAAGGGACTTTGTGCAATTCAAGTGGGGGGACGGGAGTAGAATTATCTCTTGAACTTTATTTTGCCCTCGTTTTTCTAGTTTATTTTGAAAAATTATGCCATTTTTAAAATTTTGACATGTTTTTCTTAGCCTAACTAGATTAGACCTTAGCCGAGCACATACAACCCTTGACATTATATGGTGAGATTAGCCTTATCCGTTTTCAATATTTTACCCCAAATCCACCAAATTATGAGTGTGCCGGTAGCTTATAAACTTTAGAACTTGGCCTTTGCATCATTTCGAGACCATAGACGAGGTATGTTGAGATAGCTCGATGTATTTGGACTTTTCAGTTTTAGAAGGCAATATTATAGGATTATCACCCAAATAGCCTACCATTGTGTGTCTATCGATTAGTCATCTCGACTTCTCGACCCCCTTGTGAAACCCTTTTGTTGCACTCACCTTTAGTGCAAGATACCCCTAGATACACCCATCTGAGCCATTCCTTCATTTTGATAACCCAATATATTGTTTCGATACACCTTAGCCTACCCTGTAGTCTTTATTTGTGATTAAGAAGTCATCATTTGCCTAAGTTCAAGGTTCAAGTGGAAAGGTTCGGAGATCACACTTTCGTCGACGACATATTTTTGAAGATCAATGAAGACCCCCGAATTCCCGTTGTTCATCTCAAGTGGGGGGGATATTATGTTTAGTTGTTATTGCTATGTTGAAGGAAAAAAAAAGTTGTTATGTTATTGTAAAGTGCGATGTTATAAGCACTATGAGCTTTATAGATTTAGTATCAAGGAGGCCACCTCGGTCACATTCGAAGATTGGAGTTGGTAATCATGCCAACAGTTGGAGAAAAGGTAGTGTGCCCATCACGACGTCCTCTAATGACACATCTACCTAGTATTTCATGATCCGGTTTCTTGACTTCAAAGCTTGAACTCTGGGCGGACGGTAAGTGGTGATGACTTGGTTATAGATTTAGACTACCTGCTTGATTTTTATTTTACACCATTTATATATCCCATGTCTTATCCTACCCTTTAGTCATGAAGCATGTCTAGGTGATGAAACGAGCAATCGTTGGTGTCTTGGCCATGGACTTGGTCATGTATCATTGATTTTGTCCACTTCGCCGTGACATGTTAGTAATGACGAGTCACCCCTTAACCTTTGTCGTGTCTACCCATATTGCCTTCGAGAATTGTTTAGCCCTTAACTCTAGTGGTGGAGATTTGTGTAACCGCCAATCTTATGATAGAATACATGCTATGACTGTGCGATTGAGTGATCACCCCGAAATTGACACTAAGAATAGTTGAGAGAATTGAGTGTTTCTTTCCCATTTCGTGAGGTGTTCGGCTTTGTTTTATTCTAGCATAAGGGATTTGTAAACTTATATTTTCCAGGTTATGGGAGATATCTTTTTAGGAATCTTTCTAATAAGGTCTACTTGAGGGCAAGTAGAGTTCAAGTGGGGGGATATTTGATAACATCAAATAGTCCTGAATATTAAGTGTCAATTTCCCCCGATAATGCTTGTAATTTATATCATTTATATGGATTTACGCTTGTTTTCCATTGTTTTCCACTTTCAGGTAAATTACGAGCATTGGAGCTAAAGAGACGCGGAATTGGAGAAATATCAAAAGATTTATCATAGTATGCTGACTTTGAAGAAGTTACGGCGTAACTCATCTCTCACATTACGCCGTAACTAAAGCGTGACTCAGAAAACCAACGCATCAGAAGGTTACGGCGTAACTCTCCCCAAAGACTACGACGTAACTATATTAGGTCAAATAAGGTTCCACGCCGCTGATAACTACGCCGTAACTATTTCACCAACTACGGCGTAACCCAGTTATATTGAAGATACGGCGTAACCACTCATAAGGTTACGCCGTAACCAGCAGATCTAGTGCAAATTACGAAGGAATTGAAGATTACGACGTAACTCTTATATTAGTTACGCCGTAACCCAGATCTGGCCTATAAATACCCCACGATTTCCAGCATTTCAAATCATCCCATTCCACACACCACAACCACGGATCCCACGGATCCCTTACTTGAGGGATCCATCCAATGTAAACTGGGGGAACCGTGGGACGCTCCTCTTTGCCCATGGGTTTTGGGTCATGGGTCATGGGTTATGGGTCATGGGTCCTAGACATTGGACCATGGGTATCCAAGTAGATGCAATGTATCTAGTAGGTGTAATGCATCTATTCCATTGGTCATGGGTTAACTCCACGGGTCATGGATAATACCCATTTATGACTTATGCATGATGTCATGCAATGGGTTATAAGTTATGCTCCATGGGTATGGATTATGGACTTTGGGTTTTACCCAACTACATTCAATGTATTTAGTCAATGGTCAAATACTTAAACTTCTACCCATTATAATACATACTAAGTATATATATATCTACTCAATATGTAAACACTAGTTGTTGTACATATGTATTACTAAATCATGAAAACACTATTACTTGTTTAGTGTTTCATGTGAAAACGTAAGTGTGTTAGTAAAGTATTGGCTCAAACCATTTACGTATTTTATTTGTTTTGTTAAAATAATTTTACGTTTGTTATCGACAAAACATTAGAAGATCGTAAAATATAAATAAACGTTTTTACGGCTTATTTGTATTAACAATCTCTCCCTTTTTGTTGATAACAAAACATAAGATTATTTTAAGGAAAAACTAAAATTCGTAAAAGTTTGAATTGGAGTTTTTTACTCTCTTCTCCCCCTTTTTGTCGAAACAAAAAGAGCATCGAAACAAAACTAAAACCTTGCTTTAATGGTAATTTTTTGATGATTTTTTTGTCGTTGTCATAACCAGGGGTTGCAAACCTATCATACAATCAACCAATCATGGAACACGTGGTTCGCGGTTTAAGGAGATGCTAAAGAAGTTCTTTTTTTGCCACTGTTCAAAGTGCAGGTATGCGGACTACAGTTGATAAACTTTCTAACCCAGTTAGTCTTATTATTAGCCCATAAAAGTATACTTTTATAATAAGCAAATACTACTTTCGTCTAAGATTTTTTTTTTTAATTTTAGCTTTTTTAACAATGTGTATTATGTTAGGCTCATCGATTGGTGGTAAACATGAATCCTAAATTTATTGACTTTTTTGAAGTAATTAGCTTTCATTTTTTTTATGAAATATGATTAACATGTTCAATATCAGCAGCCGAGAGAAACCGTATTGTTGATTTTGCCCAAATCATGGTAAGGTGTTTTTACTTTCACTTGATTTTATTCAAATCATGGACTACCAACAATATGCGGTTTTTGATGCCGTTGCAATTTCGTTTGTATAGAAAAAGTGTTTCCGATTGATTATGACGTTGATGTTGTCAGTACAGTGATTTCGATTAGTAGTTGTCTACTGAACTTCTATAAATAAAGGATGCTTTTAGGATAGAACTTAAATAACAAAATTTTATATGAAAGATACATGCTAATTATACTACGAGTATGTCCATATGTTTTAAATATGTACCAATCAAGGGTTCAATTGTGTCTAATTTTAATACTCTTCTACAAAAGAATGGGTATAAAATATTCTCAAATTTCAGCGTTAAAAAAATGTATGTTGTCAAGCTGACAAAGCATGAATCTAAAATTCACTTGACAAAAGTCATTTATGAACCTTTATACAACATACGGGAATAAAGTAAAAATTAATCTTTTAAATACGGAAGTCTATTGTTATGCTGTTTCGGGGCCACTTTATAAAATAATATTCGGTAACTTTTGTTTATATGCGGGTTATGATTGGTTGGTAGGCGTTGAGATGAGTCCTTCGTCAGTTTTCGCACGAACCTGTTGTGACTATTGCTGCCCGTGATAATTCCTCAGAGGCACTCAATTACGACCAAGTAATTACAATTTTTTTTCTGTTTTTTTTAGTCTAATGTTTGTAAGATTTTCATAATATTGAACTGTGATTCGATATCTAAAATGGATAAAGTTTAGAACTTCAACTAAAATGTAAACAAGCTTCAAGTTAAACAAGTGTATTCAATTACATGTTCGACTTATTTTTTTGCAAACCGTGTCCATCCTTCAAACTCAAATCATGTAAATTGATTAATGATACCAAAAGCAAAAGTGGGCTATCTCACAACCTCTGCAGATATTAACCTGGGCTAACACGTCCAATAGATAAAGAGGGAAATGCTACTTCTATGAAGTGGTTTATGCTAAGTTGTGTGATTCTATGCACCTGACGTCTTCGGAACATCTTAGTCGCCTTGCAAAGGTAAAAAAAATACGCCTTTTTTATTTTCCTCATTTAATTTTAGCTCCTTATTAGTTTTAAGTTACTGTGTATCTATTGTTTTATGTTAAAGATGGTTACTTTATAGGCTTCTAGGAGTCAATGTTTGAAGAAGAAATTGTTGAAAGAAGGCGACGGATGGGATACACCTACATCTGGTGATGAAATTGAACTTTGCTTCCAGGTAATGTGTTATCTTTAACAGTTTGAGCGTGCAAAAAAGTCAAAAGGGAACGTGTTAACAGTTTGGGCCAATTGGGGCCTAAAATGTATTTTTTTTTTCAATGTATGCCTAATCTGTTAGTTTAAACGTATATTTTATTACTTACTTATTATGACATTGTAGTCATATTTGACACAATAATTGTTTATAAAAATTTCAAAATTCACAAAAAAACATGGGGATGGACTTTCTTTATTATTCCGATGTGTACATTTTGATACTTAGTTATTATACCCTCTTCAATTTAGCTCTTGGATGTTTACAGTTTGTTGAAACTAGCAACTAAGGATTTGTGCATACTCTATACCAAAGACCTTGGAATCAAGTGCAAAATTGGTCTTTGTCACAACATTGATGGAAAGGTACAATCAATTTTGTAACATAATTAATACATTTTTTACTTTATTTTACGTAAAATTTTCAAAAGAAAATAATGTTTTATTACATCGTAGCACTTGCAGATGGAAGGGAGAAAGCACATGATGTGATCTGCAGAAAAGCCCTTACATCAGCTGATATGTTTGAAGTCTGGAATTTTATGTTGGCTATGAAAAGTCTTTGCGATGAGAGAACGCGACAACCAACAGAAGATGCTCATCTTGGTGAGTTAGTCATAAAATGGATCACATATGAGCCTATACATTCTTACTACTTCGTATTAATACATAGTTAATACTAATACAGGTCATTTGATCTATCTTGATGCAGAGCCAAACTGATTGTTGATTAACTACGGGATGCCACATAAACATAAGAAAAAGGTTGTATCCTAAACAGTGGGTTAGGTTGGCAAGTGAGGCAACCATCTCTAGAGTCATCTCAGGAAGGCCATGGTATCACAAAACACACTTAGCTTGCATCCAAGAAATATTGACGAATTCCCTGCACCAAGCTGCAAGGACCTCGAGCTTGCCCAAACTAATGCTATTGTTACCGTGTTAGTTCTATTTCTATGAACATGTGTATGCATCAATTCTAATTAAAAGTTATGACAACGCTCACAGATTAAGGAGTTTGTTGAAAACTAGAAGGGGGGTTGAATAGTTTTACCGATTAAAACTTGGTTATAAACTATTTAGATCGACTTTTGTCAATCTAGTTGAACGTGTGTGTTGGATGTTGATAGACAAGTATATAGATAAATAAAACCTAAGATAAAGAGTTAGAAGCACAAAACCACAACGCGAGTATTTATAGTGGTTCGGCTACAAGGACACCTTCCTTGCCCTACTCCACTCCCCGAGTCACCTACTCGAGAGTTCGTAATCACTACACAACACAAACTCCTTGTGGCGGAGAAGCCTTCACAATGTCGCCTACTCTTTATCCGGTACAAGGCTAGACACCGGGTTCTTCCACGAGGTAGAACCAAACCTATCACTACATCGCCTACACTTTATCCGGTACAAGGCTAGATACCGAGTTCCATTTACAAAGGTGGAACTACTACCCAACACTATACAACTCCTATCCCAAAGGAGATCTACTCCTTATGACAACATCAACAAGGATATCAATATCCTTTTACCCAATACAAATCTATCTTGTACATCGACACACCATATCGAATGTACACCTTAGGTACCTTTCACTAAGGCATTTGACTCGACTTCTAAGCACCCTTCACTAATGCCTTGTGACTTGACTTCTAGGCACCCTTCACTAATGCCTTTTGACTTGACTTTTAGGCACCTTTCACTAATGCCTTCAACACGGACTTTCGGCACCTTTTACTAATGCCTTTACTTTGACTCTTCGACACTTTTCACTAATGTCTTTGTCTTGACCCTTTAGACATCTTTCACCTATATCTTCGACACTACACTTCTAATGAGAAAGAGAAGAACTATCAACAAGATACCATTAGTAGTCTTGATGATGACGAAGCTAGGAAACTCATGGACTTGAGCTCCCTCGACTTCAAGAGGTGGTGATCTCGCCTTTAAGAGGAACCTAGAGAATCACACAAACACAAAACTACATAGAAAGATCATTTGGATCTGTGGTTAGAGAGTTTACAACACAAAGAGAAAATATGTGTGAAAGGAGTGAGTTACAATGAAGAAATGACTCACTATTTATAGATAAACTTTTGCTACTGTTCCACGGATCCCACGGATCCCTTACTTGAGGGATCCGTCCAATGTAAACTGGGGGAACCGTGGGACGCTCCTCTTTGCCCATGGGTTTTGGGTCATGGGTCATGGGTTATGGGTCATGGGTCCTAGACATTGGACCATGGGTATCCAAGTAGATGCAATGTATCTAGTAGGTGTAAAGCATCTAGTCCATTGGTCATGGGTTAACTCCACGGGTCATGGATAATACCCATTTATGACTTATGCATGATGTCATGCAATGGGTTATAAGTTATGCTCCATGGGTATGGATTATGGACTTTGGGTTTTACCCAACTATATTCAATGTATTTAGTCAATGGTCAAATACTTAAACTTCTACCCATTATAATACATACTAAGTATATATATATCTACTCAATATGTAAACACTAGTTGTTGTACATATGTATTACTAAATCATGAAAACACTATTACTTGTTTAGTGTTTTATGTGAAAACGTAAGTATGTTAGTAAATTATTGGCTCAAACCATTTACGTATTTTATTTGTTTTGTTAAAATGATTTTACGTTTGTTATCGACAAAACATTAGAAGATCGTAAAATATAAATAAACGTTTTTACGGCTTATTTGTATTAACAATCTCTCCCTTTTTGTTGATAACAAAACATAAGATTATTTTAAGGAAAAATTAAAATTCGTAAAAGTTTGAATTGGAGTTTTTACTCTCTTCTCCCCCTTTTTGTCGAAACAAAAAGAGCGTCGAAACAAAACTAAAACCTTGCTTTAAGAAAAACATGTGAAAAAGAAAAATATGAAAAATAGAGAGTAAGTGAGGAGAAGTATTCTCGACTTAGCTCCCCCTTGACGAGTCTTTCCCTTTGTGAGGGCGTGAAGTAAGAAAAAAATACTAAACTAATGCATTGCAACTATGTTTGCAAATGATTTCGTCTTTGTCACGAATATGCTCCCCCTTTATTTTTGCAACTTTGCAAGGAGGACGTCATGTAATGTAATCCTAATGTGAATGATATTGCAAATGATTTTGTAATGTATCGCTTTGACACGAAACTCCCCCTAGCTTAGGGTGTCAAAGTCTTTATGTGGATATTAAAAATCTACAAAACATAGGTAAGAAAACAAGTATATAGTGCATAATTTCCTGTAAATAAGACTCAAGTTAGTAGAAAACCAGTCTTCTGTTGCACGGATCCCACGGTTCCCTCTTTGGAGGGATCCATCTAGGCAAAATAGTGGGATCTGTCTGTCTGAAAGTTTAAGACAGCAATGGTGATGTGAACAAATGATGTCAACATCAAAATGAGATATGTATTAAGGCATCAAACATATTCTCAAGACAATATGGCATATAACATGTAATTTCATTCAATAAAACATACGAGAAATGATCTACATATCTCAAAAACTAAGAGAATGATTTAAGAATGAAATATGATTCCTAAACTATCTAAGATAAGCTTAAGACTAGGACACCACTTGAATCCTTAAGCTCAAGGTTGTTTGGGTTTGTTGATCTCGTCAAAACGTTCAAGGAGGTGATAAAACATGAAACGTTGATCTTGACGTACTTCATGTATCAAACTTTCAACATGTTGACAATGATAACAATCTTTGTCATGACTCGGAAATGGTGGTGGTAGAAAAGAAATGACTTGAGATGGAAGGTTTGGTTGAGATTCCACAAAAGAAGGAGGAATATGTGGAGGTATATTTGGAGGCGATTCAACCAAAGGTGGTGGTGGTGGAATATGTAATGAGGATGGTGGTAGAGAGGTATCTACTTCCATGTGATCGGGTGGTTGACTTTGATGATTCCTCATGATCCAAAAGGGACTATTTGAGGGTGATGGAGAAAAAGATGCTGGGGCCAGTGTTGATTCAACACCTTGATTTTGTTGCTCTATTCTTTCCATTGAGAATGTTGGCAATGGGGGAGGATGAAATGGCCGAAGAGGCAAGTCCTATAAATTGTAGAGGTGTGGTGATGAGAGTGGAGTGGTGAATGATAGGGCTATAGGCACTAAGGGTGATGGTTTAGTGGAAATAGGAGTTTTTGGTTTAGGGGGTATAGTGGTGTTTGGCATTAGTATTTTAGTGGGAACAATCCTTTTGGGGATTGATTTGATAGATGGAGGGGAGATCCTAGCATTTGTGGATTTAACGAGAGATGATTCGGTTGAAGAAATTTCGTGAACAACACGAGTAAGTTTCTTGGGTGGTCCTTTGGTGGATGAGTTACCACTAGGAGCATTCCTCATGATGAGATGATTAAAAAAAAATGGGTTATAAGAGTTT
This sequence comes from Chrysanthemum seticuspe, assembly GCA_019973895.1. Taxonomy (NCBI): domain Eukaryota; kingdom Viridiplantae; phylum Streptophyta; class Magnoliopsida; order Asterales; family Asteraceae; genus Chrysanthemum; species Chrysanthemum seticuspe. The sequence continues at coordinate 137,873,579 of BPTQ01000003.1, forward strand.
CTAAATGCTGAGAATGAGGATGTAGATGATGACTTTAGGAGTCATAACAAGATGCTTTATAAGGGGAAGGATTTGGTAAGTGCATTCAAGACTTAAGCCACTAAGATCCTTTGGAGTGTGATGATTTGCATGCACAAGAGTCAACTTCAGAGTTGTACTGATCTAGGAGTTTACTTAAAACAAGATGGAGTGTTCAAGTTAGCAAGGAGAGCTTGAAATGATTGTTTTAGCTAGAGTTTGGATGAATCTGTCACTCGGATCTCACGGTTCCCTCCAATGAGGGATCCGTCTAGGCTAATTCTAGGGATCCGGCTCTCAGTAGCTAAGAAAGGAGAAAAATGATGTTTGTAAGGTCTAATACCTATACCTCTTAAGTGTTTCAGTCTTCCTAAGTGTCTTTAAATGAAAGGGTACTTAAATGATCAAGGGCAATGAGTGAAGGTAGCTAATGATTGCCTTTTATGGAAGAAAATGGAACTTTATGAGTACCAAAGATGACACTATAAAATTTGAGAGTGTCAAGTGGAGCTAAATGATCTTTGAGACCAGATAGTAACTTAAGATAATTTTGGAAAATATCTTAAAAGAAATGAAAAACTAGTATTTGACCCATTCTAAGGTAGAGATGACTAAAATCAATTTGCTAAAATTAAGAGATTTATAAAGCTAGATGTGTTGACATGTGAGAGATGATGTGTGAGTATAGGAGCGGAAGAATGATGAGTTTTTGGTGAAATGATAAATCGAAAAGCACCTTGAGTGTGATCCTAAATGAGCTATGAGTGAGTGTGAAGCTTACTGAGCTTGAGAAAGACTTAATTTGTCCCAAGGTATTATGTTTAGCTAGTGTGAAGTAGTCTAAGGACATGGTTTGATGTATAAAGTCAGCAACTGCATTTCTGTTTGCCCGGATCCCACGGTTCCCTAAGTGAAGGGATCCGTCTAGTACAAAGTGAGGGATCCGTCTCCTACTAAATAGTACCTTCACAGAAGGTATGCAAAAGTTGCACAAGGTATCGTATTTCAAAGCTAGTGTTTTCTAAGAGGTTTGAACAACTATATAAACGAGACATCAAACGTTTAAATGTTTTAGTTCATGAGAAAAAAAACACATTAAAATGATAAAAGATGAAATATAAGGATTGAGCCTATTTGGAAAGAAAACTAAGTTTCTTGAGCATTTTCGCTAGATGGATCGTCAAATGGATGATGAGTATTTGCCGATTAAGGGATGAAGAAAGACTTGATGAGAGATGTGTTTAGAGGTTCCATCATCATATTCATGAGTACGTACAACGGACTTTGAAATTGAGGGTGGAAGTACATGATGTGATGATAAAGGCGTGTCAAGAACATTCCATAAGGGATTAGTTTGTTTTTTTGCCTTGAAGGTTTACAATTCGCCTTGCGAAGAAATAGGTGAGATTGTATGGTTGTTATGTTAGCAAATAATACATTATGTGAGCACAACAAGCGGGAAGGATTTCTCGATTTCCCCTAAGACTCCAAACATTTTCACGTAGGATGAGTGCGAGAGGTTTAAAATCATCTCGGATATCCCGTGTATAGATTATGTTTGGATCAGAGTAATATGGTCGAGGTTTGCATAACATGCGAGTCAAGTCTTTAGGGGAAGGTATGTGTGAACAATATGGACTATTTTCTTCACGATGGTTGAAGAGAGAATCAAAAGACCAATCTTCAGTGAAGGCACATTGTCCATGATTTGGAATTCGGAGAATGTGAGCAAATTTCCCAAGGGTTAAAACAAACTTTTGGTTTTTGATCCAAAACCAAAGAGATAGAGATCGATCCTCGTTACGAACGAGTTCAACTTGACGGAAGAATTCCAATACAAACCTTGGACATATTTTCTCGTTAATTCCAAGAAAGCCTTCTAGTACTATGGTTCGTAAAGAGGTATTGATACCTTCTTCATATAGTAGAGGTGTGTCGACAATACGTCCTTCATGGAAGTGACGAGTTTCGAAATTATTGAACCCACGGACATGATTGCCATGTGTGTTGGGCTCAAGAGAAATGTTAGGAATGTAGACATAAGTGAGTGAAAAGTCGAACTCATACTCATGAGACATGACGAGACCTATGGAAGTGAAAAGAATATGATGAGACGCATTAAAGAAAAAAAGATGATCACTTAATGTTTTTACTAGATTTCTATTAACAATGACAATTAACTCACTTAGTATTTAACATTCTAGTGGGATTTTTCTTTTTAAGATGAAGACTGTTTTTATGTTGCATGAGAATCTGTCTCCTAGTTCCACGGTTCTCACGGTTCCCTTCCAAGAGGGATCCGGCTAGTTGAACTATAGGGATCCGTGGATCTGTAGTGACAGAAAAGATTTTGACGAAAAAATAGGTTTTTGCATCTTATAGGTTTATAAAAAGAAATGTATTTTAGCTAATATTTACATAGTTAAGCATGCATTGTAGGTTTCTAAGATATCTCAAGGCCAAATGTACAAAGGACAAAAAATAGAAGAAATGACAAACACATTATGAAAAATAAATTAGATAAACTAAAACATTAGTAATATTTTATTTCAATGCTAAGAACGATACAAAGGATTGGGTATATAACACCAATGTAGATTAACAACACAAAATACATGTCTCCATGAGAAAACTTGATCATGGGGAACACGAGAGCGATGAGTGTCAAGACGATGATCACGAAGGCGATGTAAACCATGATGATGAAGTTTTTCTTTGGTATTGATTTGAGATGAGATGAGATGAGAAGGAAGATGATGTTTGAATGAGAGGTAATTTTTGAAAGTGAAAGATTTGAAAAATGAGGGTTTGGTGGAGTTGACGATCGGAGGAGGTATTTATGGGGAAGGAGGAATTTTTGAGATTTGTGTTTTGTTTTATTATTAGGAAGATTTGATTTTTTTTTTGGATTAAGTAAAATAAGACACCTGTTTATAACTAGAATATATACGGAAGAATAATACGTATGCAGGAAAAGTTTCCTAAGGAAGCTATGTGTACTATATGAGTATGTAAAAAAAATAAAAAATAAACTCCTATGTGAGCATACTTACTCTTAAGCTAATGTTATTTAGAGAAAAGTAGGAAGTCATACCTCTAATGCAATTATGAGTGTCTTTCTTTTGACAAAAAATGTCAATAGACAACTCCGGTTCCTTCGTGATTAAGATACCTTCTTAGGGAAGATAATCTTGTTACCAAGAAATTCCTATGGCTTGATAAACATGAGCTTTAACTAAGCAAAATGACAAGGAAGGTTAGTGTAATTTAGTAAGATAAAATAAGAGAAAAAAAATATTGTTGTCATCTAATCAACATCCTACAAAAGTGTTTTTAAGACATGATGTTTGATTTTGTAAAAGACCTTCTTTGTAGTTTTCAATTATACACGGATCGTATCAAGTTTTTAAAGTACAACATACTCTAAGAAACTTGGTAACGAAGCTCTGATGCCAATTGTAGAAAACTAGAAGGGGGGGTTGAATAGTTTTACCGATTAAAACTTGGTGTTAAACTATTTAGATATACTTATGTCAATCTAGTTGAACGTGTGTGTTGGATGTTGATAGACAAGTATATAGATAAATAAAAGCTAAGATAAAGAGTAAGAAGCACAAAACCACAACGCGAATATTTATAGTGGTTCGGCTACAAGGACACCTTCCTTGCCCTACTCCACTCCCCGAGTCACCTACTCGAGAGTTCGTAATCACTACACAACACAAACTCCTTGTGGCGGAGAAGCCTTCACAACGTCGTCTACTCTTTATCCGGTACAAGGCTAGACACCGTGTTCTTCCACGACGTATAACCAAACCTATCACTACTTTGCCTACACTTTATCTGGTACAAGGCTAGATACCGAGTTCCATTTACAAAGGTGGAACTACTACCCAACACTACACAACTCCTATCCCAAAGGAGATCTACTCCTTATGACAACATTAACAAGGATATCAATATCCTGATATGCTATTCGAGTTGGTTTTCAGCACAGTAAAATAGACTCTTCTTAATTTATATTTCATCGTGGTTCTGACATTGCTTACTTGCTATTATATGTGAATGATATCATACTTACAACTTCAATTCAGCTTTCTTACAATGGGTTATTGCTTTGTTACATGGTGAGTTCGCTATGATGAACCTTGGTTCATTGGATTATTTTCTTGGCATTTCTGATCATTAGTCATATGCAGGTTTATTTTATCCCATTCTACTTATGCTGAGGAAATTATTGAGCGTACACATATGCATAAGTGTAATCCATGTAGGACTCCTGTAAATACTGAGTCCAAATTAGGAGCTTATGGTGATCCTGTAAGTGATCCTACGTTAAATCTAAGCTTGGCTGGTGCGCTTCAATATCTCACATTTACTCACCTTGAAATTTCTTACACATTTCAGCAGGTTTGTCTTTTCATGTATGATCCACGAGAACCACATTTGGCTGCTTTAAAGCATATTTTACGTTATGTGCCTGGTACTATTGATCATGACCTTCAGTTTCATGTATCATCTACATCTCAGCTTACTGCTTATGCTGATGCTGACTGGGATGGTTGTTCGGTTACTCGTCGATCTACCTCGGGTTATTGTGTTTTTCTTGGTGATAACTTATTTTCATGATATGCCAAGCGGCATGTTACCTTGTCTCGCTCTAGTGTTAAAGCTGAATATAGAGATGTTGCTAATGTGGTTGCTGAGACTGCGTGGGTGCGTAATCTTTTACGTGAGCTCCACGCTCCTTTGTTTACCGCCACATTGGTTTATTGTGATAATGTTAGTGCAGTATATTTGTCTGCTAATCCTGTGCAGCACCAGCGTACGAAGCATATTGAGATTGATATTCATTTTTTCCATGACTATGTTGCTTCGGGTCAAGTTCGTATCCTCCATGTTCCCTCACTGTTTAATTTTGCAGATATTTTCACTAAAGGGTTGCCTACTGCGTTATTTCTTGATTTTCGCTCAGTTTGAACGTTTGAAGGCCACTCGCTCAAACTGCGAGGGTGTATTAGCCGAGATTATTGCTTATTATTTAGCCCATATGTTTTTATGTGTATTTTCTTGAGTCCAACCCATTAAGGGTATCCATGCTACACATGGTTTTGTATTGTATTTATATTGAACGATTGATAATAATGACATCAGGGGAATTATAAAATCTAATAAAAAGAATGCATCTACGCCCTCACCAATGCATGGGTGACGACCTTACTACACCCAGTCTTAGGTTTTTCTTGCAATAAAAGAGTTTGAACTTGGTTACTTCTTAATGCCCCAACCTTATAAATATATTAGAGTTAAAATATGTTAGACTAGATGTAGTGGTGATTAACATTCTCACCGCCAACTCAGCGTCGCATCACCTTTTTCCCTCCCATCATCAACAATCCAACACCACCACCGACAAGATCAACTTCACAGTTAAAACATATTCCACTTATACCCAAATATACAACACAAAAACCAAATCACACACATAACTCGGACATCACCTTCACTCAAGTCGGTCGGTCCCGACTTCTCAATTTTCCTTGCCACATACGTGAGGCGAGGTGGATCTTATAAGAGCGGCATTTCCTTCTTGCTCACCAACGCGTTAGTCTTAAATATTATATTCAAGGAAGTTACGTTTACGAAAAGCTCTTATCCTTCTTATTAACAAAATAAAGCTTATGCTAGAAGAACTACTTATTTTTTTAGAAGACATAAACTTAATTTATAAAAAATAATAATAATAATAAAAATTGAGTAAATTGCAAAAATCGTTCTTGTGGTTTGGTCAAATTTCACGTTTCGTCCTTGTGGTTCATTAAGTGTAAAGATGGTACATATTTTCTATTGTTACGTGTACTTTTGGTCCTTCATTTTAACCGACGTTAATTAAGTTCTGTTAATAGTTACACGTTATCCCTTTTGGCTAAAGATCGATGCAGCGTTCTTCCTTTACCGTTGCAGCGCCCATCATAACTAACGACCGTTTATAATTTAACGTTTTCGTCCGTTTTTATACGTTTTCGTCTGTTTTATACGTTTTCGTCCCTTTTTTTACGTTTCGACCGTTTTTTACACTTTCGTCTGTATTTATACGTTTCCGTCCGTTTTATACGTTTTCGTCCTTTTTTTTTACGTTTTCTTCTGGTTTTTAACGTTTTCGTCATAAAAATTTTCGACATATAAATCTTGAAAAATATTTTGAACATTTTTTCGACATAAAAAATTTTTGTCATAAATTTTTTTCCCAATTCTTTTTTTCAAAATTCTTTTTCAATTTTTTTTTCCATTTTTTTTCGAAATTCTTTTTCAAAATTTTTGAAAAACAATTGGAAAAAAAAAATTTATGTCAAAAATTTTCATATTGTTTTTTTCATAAATTTTATGTCAAAATTTTTTATGACGAAAACGTAAAGAAATGGATAAAAACGTAAAAAAAGAGAGGAGAACGTAAAAAACGGACGAAAACGTAAAAAAAAAGGACGAAAACGTAAAAAAAATGATGAAAACGTTAAGAAACGAAAGAAACCGTAAAAAATGGACGAAAACTATAAATTATAAACGGCCGTTAGTAAAGGATGGGCGCTGCAACAATAAAGGATGAACGCTACAACGATCGTTAGCCAAAAGGGCTAACGTGTAACTATTAAAGGAACTCACTTAACGCCGGTTAAAATGAAGGACCAAAAATTCACGTAATAGTAGGAAATACGTACCATCTTTGTACTTAATGAATCACAAAGACAAAACGTGCAATTTGATTCAACCACAAAGACAATTTTTGCAATTTACTCTAAAAAAATTAAGCTCCTATTAACCGGTCGTGAGTTTTGCCTTGAAAACATATATTCCGTATATTAAGCTCAACCTATTAAACTTCTTACATGAGGAAAAACTTATCTTCTTTCATCCCTTTTTCTTAAGAAAAGAAAAATCATTTACAGCTTGAAACAAAAAAGAAAAAGAAAAATGATAAATGAACTTAATTAAAAAGGTCTAAAAAATGGCCTAACACATAAACAACTTGTACAATTGTATAACTGTACAAATCATTTATACGTTAAGCGCCTATTTAATGGAGATAACAAGCAACACAAGAATGTTGGACACTCAAAGATCATCAACACTGTGATATCTACAAACTACATTCATCATCACAAGTGCCTTGTTAATTGTAGTAGCATGTAATAGTAGTGTATGTTGTAAAAGGTCAAAGTTACATATAGTATAGAAAGTCAAAGTATAGTTAGAAAGTTAGTTAGTCTTTATTTTCCCTCTCATGTAAAGTGTATAAATACTGGCTCCTTCTCATTTCAAATGTAATGAAAGTAATATCATTTTCACCTTTCATCATTTCTCTCTGATTATCAAAATGGTATCAGAGCCACTGGTCTTATTCCGGTAGGTTAATCACCACTAAATAACTGAAATAACCACCTAACAACTTTTTCCGATCAAAATAACCAACTCCGATCAAATAAAAAAACTTTTCCGGTGACATAATTTCTCTCAATTCATCAATAACTAACTCCAATTTCACTAATCCCAGTTTCCGATCAATCTTCTGATCAATTCAATCACACCTGATTGTTATTTCTTGAATCCACCACAGTTTCTGATCACTTATCACCACCAAAATGACTATCCCCAATCCAAACACAAACACAACCACATCATCATCAACAACTCAATTTGATGATGATGATGTTAATTCACCTCATCATCCACTTTACCTACATTCACAAGATCATCCTGGCTTAATTCTCATATCAAAGAAGTTAACAGGATCTGAAAATTATGGTTCTTGGAAAAGATCGATGGTGATTGCTCTTAATGCAAAGAACAAGATGAAACTGATTACAGGAGAGTTTGCTAAACCAAGAATGGACTCCAGAATTAGGGCTTTATGGGAGAGAACAAATGATATGGTCATTTCTTGGATCCTCAATACCATTTCAGAGCAGATAGGTAACTCACTCAGCTTTATTAATATAGCATCTGATCTCTGGAATGAACTCAAAGAACATTATTCACAACTAGATGGTCACAGGATTTATCAACTTACTCATGATTTGGTTCAATTGAAAGAAAATAACACTGCAATAGAAGTTTATTATCATAAACTAAAGGGATTGTGGGATGAGTATGACTCTTTAGAGGCACCTTACATGTGTATCTGTACCTGTACTTGTGAAAATGGGAGAGTAAATGGTGAAAGAGACCATAGGAAAAGATTAATCCAGTTTCTCATGGGATTAGATGAATGTTATGCTAATATTAGAGGTCAAATTCTGCTTATGAGTCCTATTCCTAGTGTAGCAAAAGCTTATGGTATGATAAGGCAAGAAGAAAAGCAAAGAGAGGCCCATACACCAGTTGTACCCATAGCCACTGCCCTATCTGCCCAATCAAACAACCATAGGAATTCATACAACAACAACACAAGGTTTGGTAGAAACTTCAGTCAAGGTGACTACTCCACCAGAACCTACAATAACCAAAACAACTGTGAAAAGAAGTGCCTTCAGAAAAGGAATTATCTGTGGTAATTGTAACAAGGAAGGACACACCAAAGAGGAATGCTATCAGTTGGTAGGCTATCCAGTTGGTCATCCCCTACATGGAAAATACAAACCACCAAACCAGAGGCACAATGTGCAAGACACCACTCATCACAGAACAGTCAACATGATAGTTGGTCAAGGTGCAAACAATGAACTCCCAAAATCAGCACCTCAGCAAAATGATACAGCAATGTATGCAAGAATGGATCAGCTCCAGAACCAGCTCAATCAAATGATGCTCATGATGCAGAACGGCAAAGACATCACTGGTATACCACCTCTGAACCCAGAAGGTATTCCTAGACTCATTGCAACACATACTACCAGAACTTACAGAATCATTGCATCACATATTACTGCTAGAACTTATAAGGTCATTGCATTTGTCCTAATTAATCAAAAGTTTCTCTGGGTGGTTGATAGTGGTGCTACAGACCATGTCTGCATATCCCTTACTTCCATGCACAAAGTTCAACTATGTTCACAACCAATCTATGTCACCTTACCTAATGGCTTAAACACCTTAGTAACCCAAGTAGGATCAGTGTATATCAACCCTGCTATCACATTACATGATGTACTTTATATCCCATCCTTTTCATATAATTTTCTCTATGTCAGCAAACTAGGCACTCACATACCTTTATCCATCCTCTTCACACCCTTTTCATGTTACTTTCAGGACCACCACAGGAGGATTACTCATGGCAGCCTCTATAATGGTCTCTATATCATCAAACAAGAACCCAAAGTTCATACACCAACTGTTCTGACCATCAACAACACCAACTTGGACCTCTGGCACTCAAGACTTGGACATCCTTCTTCCTCTGTTTTACATCAAATAAAATCATTGAACATTTCTGGAAATTGTACTTCAAACTCTTGTAATGTTTGCCCTTTAGCTAAACAACATGCTCTGTCTTTTCCTACCAGTGCTTCACATGCAAATGCTTTGTTTGATTTAATTCATGTTGACTTGTGGGGACCTTACAAACATCCTACCATCAATAAGTGCAAATACTTTCTCACAATAGTATATGATTATTCTAGAGCCACATGGACTTATCTACTTCCATCAAAACATCATACAATTTCACAAATCAAAATATTTCATGCTTTTATCCTCAACCATTTCAACATCAGCTTGAAAACCATCAGAAGTGACAGCGGCTCAGAATTTCTCAATCAATCATTAAAAGATTTTTTCCAAACAAATGGAATACTTCATCAAACTTCTTGTCCCTACACCCCCCGCCCAACAAAATGCAAGGGTAGAAAGGAAACATAAACACTTATTGGACAAGATTAAGTATGGCCAAAACTTCTCGAAAGCATACACTACGGCTAGTAATTCTTTCTCAGTCGTAGTGTAATGTGCTTGAGCTTCAGTCAAAGTTTTGCTAGCATAATGTATAGGCTGGAAATGTTATGATTTTCGTTGCCCCAAGACCGCACCTATGGCGAAATCACTTGCATCGCACATAAGCTCAAATGGTAATTCCCAATCGGGGGCAACCAGAATTGGTGCTTCAGTGAGCTTCCTCTAAAGAGTTTGGAAAGCTTCAATGCACTCACTAGAGAAGATGAAAGGAGTATCCTTTTCAAGAAGTCGGGTCATAGGCCGGGATATTTTCAAAAAATCTTAAATGAAACGACGATAAAAACCGGCATGACCAAGGAAACTTCTAACTCCTTTGACAGTTGTGGGAGGAGGTAGCTTTGCAATAACATCAACTTTAGCTTTGTGATAAGGTTTTAAAAGGTACCATTTTGAGGGGTCGTTTAAGTCCTTATTTGATCACTTTTGTATCCGTTATTGCTTAATATTGTTCCTTTTCACTTTTTAGGTCTCTTGAAGGCAAAATGCTGGAATGGCACTTATTTGGACGAAAAGGCACGAATATACGAAGAAAATGGCCAAATTCAGAATCGAGACACTCAAAGCTGCTGAAAACAGAAGGCGACGGCGTCAGGTGTTAATTGCGACGCCGTCGGAGGATTTTTGTGACGATACAGTAGCCAAATACCCTATTTTCAAGTGACGACGTCGGGCTTTAAAAGAGTAGGTCGTTGCTACTCAGACGGCCTAGATGCAACCCAGACGACGTCAGAAGCTGAAGAGGACGGCGTCACAGACATAAGGTGACGCCGTCGCAAGGTTAACGTGGCCAAGACGAAACCCTAATGACGGCGACACGACGGCGTCACAAAACATAAGGTGACGCCGTCGCATATGTAATATTATATATAGAATCCGAATTTTTCAGTTTTAAGGGAGTCTTTTGTGGAGTAAAAACCTAAAACCGAACCAAGGGTGTCTTGTACAGTATTTTAGGGTTTTAAACCCTATCTTACATCAAGATAAGTATTTACTTCATCAATTCAATTATGTCTTTAATTATTTGTGTGTATGCTTGCATGTTCTCCATGTCCGGCTAATTTATTTGTGTGTTTGCTTAGGGAATATGAAACTTAATTATTGAATATTGATTGGTTGTTTCTTATCTTAGTTGATTAAAGATCTAGTAATGCGATAGGTCATTCGTTGTGTACTTAATGCTTGATTCATCTTTGTGAACCTTAGAATATAATTACCTGAGTAGTTGTAAGCTAAACCATCCAAAGAGTGCCTTAGAGTAAGAGTTTATTATCCCTAGTGGGTTTTGTAGACGAGACCCTTTGGTAAGTTCAAAGAGTTAGGGAGAAATGCATACCCTACAACTTTAGACACACAACGCGACTAAGAATAAGGAAGTGACAACTCAACCATCAATAGGAGATAATTAAGGAGTAGTAAAACCTAAGTAAACACATCTTTAAACTATCATACGAGCACACATTAATTAGACATAGACTACCACCACCTTAGTTTAGATAATTAGATATTAGTAGAGTAATCGTTAGAAATACCAACCCCCCAAATCCAATACCCGAGATTCGTACCTTTCAATTTCCTAAAAAACATAAAAAAGATAAAAAATAATCTTCCTCAACCTTAACCTTAGCGTAGTAACTTCTCACTAGCATTCCTATTCCCCTAGAGAACGATATCAATACCCGTGGCTTACCCTAATTACTACACTACAACGATTAGGTTCACTGCCTAGGGTGTTATAAAACTTGCTCGAAGAAAAGGAAGTTCCTTTGACCCCGAACGACGTGTGTAGCGTTATCAAGTTTTTGGCGCCGCTGCCGGGGAATAGAATAGCTAGTTAGTAGTCCACCTCGTTTAGGTTCTTTGCTTGATTCCTATCAAGTAAATTTTTTCTCATTTTTAGCTTTCTCTTAGTCTATCCCCCTTCTTCGTGACCTTTGTTCGTAACACCCATCACTTTTCATTATGGAAGATGATAACCAACCACCACTCATCAACCCACCACCAAATGACCCGCCAAGAGCCCGTACTCTTGGTGAATACTCAAGACCAAGCCACCTAGGCTATAGGAACACCATTGAGCTTCCCGACCAAGCCCAAACTACGGCCTTGCGATCCGACACCATCCGGTTGGTGCAAAACGGATGTGCATTCCATGGACTTCGTTCCGAAGATCCAAATCAGCATCTGAGGGATTTTCTCAAAATTGTCGATTCCATTGACCTTGATGCTACTACTCGGGAGACCACGCGCCTGCGTCTCTTCCAATTTTCTCTACGGGACCAAGCTAGTAATTGGCTTGAGCGACTTCCCGCCGGCTCCATCTCAAGTTGGGATGATCTTACCTCTCGCTTCCTTGCTCAATTTTTCCCACCGGGGAGAACCACTAAATTTAGGCGAGACATCTTGACGTTTCAGCAACTCCAAGGTGAGTCTCTCTACAAAGCATGGACTCGATTCAAGGAACTACTCCGTAGACTCCCCCACCATGGCATTGATCTTTGGCTTCAAATCCAAATCTTCTATGATCATACCGATTTCATCACTCGACGATCCATTGATCGAGCCGCCGGTGGAAGGCTCAGCGACTTTAACGCAGAAAAATCTTGGGATATTATAGAGGAGCTTGCCGATCAAAGCTACGAAGATTGGAATGAATCTCCCGAAACTCCGATTAACGTGGTTAATGCCATATCAACTCCTTCTGAATCCTCCGATACCCTCGAGGAGCAATTGAGTGCCATTGAGAGAGGAATTGATTATCTTATGGAAAGGCAGAAAATAGCCCCCGTACAAAGTCCTAGAGAAGCTGTCAAATCCGCCAACTCCACCAACCGCCCCACAACTTCTTCGGAGTCCCCAAGTCGTGAGCAAAACCCAAGTTCCGAAAGGTGCTTCCGTTCTACTTCCCCAATACCACTTTCACCAAGCTTCAAGGATCAAATGAGGGAGTACATGGCAGCTCATACGGAGAGATTAGCCAGATTTGAAGAGGAGGTTTATAGGCAGAGAGAGGAAATGCAAGCAAAAATGACAGAAATGATGAATTTGGTAATTGAATTTACCAAAACAAAGGTTCCCGAAAAGGTGCTCGTAAGAAGCAACGATTGCCCTCCCACTTCATTTGTTAACGCCGTTTCCATTATGCCCGAGAATGCAAGGGTTGAGATGTGGAAAACTAAGGAAAGCAAGAAGGAGGAGTCTGTGCCTAATGATGAACCTGAGACCATTGAGTACTACCTTAAGCACGGAATTAACAAGAAAACCATTGCAAACCAAGTAAACAACTTTAGGTACAATGAAGTTCTTAGGGAAGCTCTTGAAGGAAAAATGACGGAAGAAGAATATGACGCCTTACCTATGGAACCTCTATATGAGTTGGTTATAAAAAAACTGTTAACAAGAAAATGAGACACCACAGGGAATTTCGTGATACCAGTTAGCATCGGTGACATTGATAATATAAATTCCTTGGCCGATCAAGGGACCGATGTGAACATAATGCCACTGTCAATCTATAATAAGTTAACTAAGGAGAAACCAGCCAAGACCGACCTTAGACTTTCCTTAGCTAATCATACTTATGTCCACCCCGTAGGAATCGCTGTTGATGTTCTAATTGAGGTGGCTAACATCGTTTATCCGGTGGATTTCGTGATCATTGATGTTGAGGAAGATAAAAACGTACCCCTCATTCTTGGGACACCGTTCCTGGCCACCGCCAAGGCAATCATCAAATGCGGAGAAGGCATCATGATACTCAAAAGCGGGAAGGGGTACACTAGGATACCCATCATCCTAAGATACCCTCTTAAGATCATGGAAATGATTACGGGTGGAAATCGAAAAGCCCCGGGCAACAATGTTAAAAAGAAGATGAATGACTGGGAAAAAGGGCTTAGAGACTTTATGGTTCAAGGATTGTATGCGACGTTGTGGAAACCCGATAAAAAGTTAGGAAGCAATCCCACCTCAATACCTAAGGTACAAAAGGACCCTAAGGAATTTCTAAAGGGAGAAAAAGTGCTCTTGTATAGATCTCGGATAAGGGCATTACGAGGAAGAAACAAACCAAGATGGTTTGGGCCTTTCACAGTTAAGGAGACCAATTTAAAAGATAAAACCGTCGCCATAATTGACAGCGTTGGCAAGGAATCCACGGTGAGCATACAGCGTATACACCCTTTCGATGAAGGGAAAACAAAGGGTCAAGAGGGCGGTAATGAGAAAACGTAGGAGCACGACTACGAGTCTAGCTACAAGACTCTTAAATAAAGAAAAGCGCTTCGTGGGAGGCAACCCATGCTTAATTTTTTGCTTGTTAGTGTCATATATCTTTTATTAATTGTTTATCCTCATGTTTAAATTTGTAAAAATGCTTTATTTTGTTTTTAACCTCGTCTTAATTGCATATAAAGGTATTTTACATAAGGGATAAGTGTAGGGAGGATTACACACGTTTTCAAAAGAAACGTAAACATGAGAATAACAATTAAATAAAAGATATATATGTTTGTTTGTTAGAGTCAAATGCTTGTATCGAGTCATAATGGATGTTTTGTAGAAATTTTTCCAGATTCTAAAGATGTAAATTTTCCGGAATTTTTTTCAGAAAATCGCAGAACAGTTTTTGTCAGGATAACCTGACGGTGTCAGGATTGCAACCTGACGGCGTCAGGAAGGAGTAAAAACATCAGATCACTTTTTCTCGTTTTCTGAGCTACTTATAAATTTTTGGAATTTTCCAGGTCTTAACTTTCTTAGAAATTATGTAAACATCCATTCCACAAGCATTATATCTTAGTTTAAATCGAGTCTTATATATATTATTACCGCCGATTTTACGCGAAGGTTTCGTTTGTTTTCTTCAAGTGTGCAGGTTTAATTTTTCAAGTAGAAGTTACATAAGATTGAGGAGCTTTTCACGCATAAATTCTTCTTGGAAAGGATTTAACCACCACTTTACACGGATCCTACCGAGCTAATCAGGGGAGTATTAGTTTCTTTCATTTTTTACCATCTTTTATCATAACTTTGATACTTTCGGGGAACATTGGGGACAATGTTCAGTTTAAGTGTAGGGAGGGAAAATAAAACGGGAACTTTGAAACTATGCTTTTCCTTGATTATTTGCTTTGTCCAATTGTGATTGTGTAATAAACCATGAGAAAATGTCGGTTAGGGTAATTTTGGCACCAAATTTGAAATTTTTCATGACATATAGGAGTGGGCCATTAGTCTTAACAAAAGCGTCTCACGGATAGGAAGTTATAAGACTAGCACAAAACCCTTTACCACCCAAATTCCACCCAAAAATGTGAGGATCGCCCTTAGATTAGTAGGAATTAAAGCATTCATCTTTAATGGTTAGAGTGTGAACCGGTAGTATATTAGATTCTAGAACTTGTTTTGTGATGCATTCCGAGATCGCAAGTGAGACTACACTTGTGTAGTTAGGAATAACTAAATGATAAGAGGCATTAGGATAACCCTTGTTTGATACCCGTAATATAATTACTTCTTCCACATCGGTTGAGTAATTCCCCCACACCCTTTGCGTTGTACTCATGTTTAGTACACGATACCCCTAGTTAACCCCTCAGAGCCTATCCTTTTCGCGGTTCTCGTGATGTTTCGGTTTTTCCGGAATATCAATGAAGAGCATTGTTTACACCCCAACCTCAAATATACACCCAAATCGCCTTAGCCTACCCCTTATGCACTCACTTTTAGTGCAATTGTTTGTTATCACCCTAAACCCTTAGTTCAATTATCTGGTTGCTTGCATAAGTTGCTAAGTCGAGTCATATCCTTTGTATACAGTTTTGGGACGATTGGGATTCATGGGAAAAGTTAAAGTTTATAAAATGACGGGAAGGGAACGTTAAATTCAAATTCCCTTTGTTTGCATAATAATGTACCATAAGTGTTTTGATATTTTCAATTCGGGTCAAATTAGTGTTAGAGTAATAAAAACTCAAGTGTAGGGATGTGCCTATAAATCCCTATTATTTTGATGTTACCGTAGAGGATGGTAGAGTAAAAGAGTATTAAAAAAAAAAAAAAAAAAAAAAAAAAAAAAAAAAATCGAAAAAAAAATCGAAAAAAAAAAAGAGAAAAAGAAAAAAATAGAGTGTAAAAAAAAAAAAAAAAAAAAAAAAAAAAAAAAAAAGAAAAAACGGGCTACCATCCTACATCTATCCTTTAAATTTATGTTTGTTTGTTTCAGTTACCTAGAGTTTAGAGTGTCGAGTCTTGGCTTAGCAACGCCATTCTTCATATGCTTGTAACATAGAGATTTTTGACTTGCCACCACTAAATATCCTATCCCACCAAACCCTTTGTTTCCCCACCGTAAGCCTAACATTACAACCCTTTAAAGAACTCTTTGATAGTCTTTCCTAGGTGCTTACGCCAAAGCGATGGAGGTTTGATCTATTCTCAAGCCTATGGTAATCTATGTACTAGGACCGGTTAATGAGTGTTTATCTTCCATTTCCTATTTGTTATATTTCATATATACACCCGAGAGAGATGTGAGTATCCAAACACCCCATGTGAGGTGCTAGTATGTAATTTACGTGCTTGTTATGACTTTTGCGGGGCTTATATGTGTTGTGGACCGTTTTAAATCAATGCTTCATGACCCCTAACTTATAAATTAATTGGCTAAAAGCACATTTGCTTGAGGACAAGCAAATAACAAGTGTAGGGATATTTGATAAGGTTTTAAAAGGTATCATTTTGAGGGGTCGTTTAAGTCCTTATTCGATCACTTTTGTATCCGTTATTGCTTAATATCGTTCCTTTTCACTTTTTAGGTCTCTTGAAGGCAAAATGCTGGAATGGCACTTATTTGGACGAAAAGGCGCGAATATACGAAGAAAATGGCCAAAGTCAGAATCGAGACACTCAAAGCTGCTGAAAACAGAAGGCGACGGCGTCAGGTGTTAATTGCGACGCCGTCGGAGGATTTTTGTGACGATACAGTAGCCAAATACCCTATTTTCAAGTGACGACGTCGGGCTTTAAAAGAGTAGGTCGTTGCTACTCAGACGGCCTAGATGCAACCCAGACGACGTCAGAAGCTGAAGAGGACGGCGTCACAGACATAAGGTGACGCCGTCGCAAGGTTAACGTGGCCAAGACGAAACCCTAATGACGGCGACACGACGGCGTCACAAAACATAAGGTGACGCCGTCGCATATGTAATATTATATATAGAATCCGAATTTTTCAGTTTTAAGGGAGTCTTTTGTGGAGTAAAAACCTAAAACCGAACCAAGGGTGTCTTGTACAGTATTTTAGGGTTTTAAACCCTATCTTACATCAAGATAAGTATTTACTTCATCAATTCAATTATGTCTTTAATTATTTGTGTGTATGCTTGCATGTTCTCCATGTCCGGCTAATTTATTTGTGTGTTTGCTTAGGGAATATGAAACTTAATTATTGAATATTGATTGGTTGTTTCTTATCTTAGTTGATTAAAGATCTAGTAATGCGATAGGTCATTCGTTGTGTACTTAATGCTTGATTCATCTTTGTGAACCTTAGAATATAATTACCTGAGTAGTTGTAAGCTAAACCATCCAAAGAGTGCCTTAGAGTAAGAGTTTATTATCCCTAGTGGGTTTTGTAGACGAGACCCTTTGGTAAGTTCAAAGAGTTAGGGAGAAACGCATACCCTACAACTTTAGACACACAACGCGACTAAGAATAAGGAAGTGACAACTCAACAATCAATAGGAGATAATTAAGGAGTAGTAAAACCTAAGTAAACACATCTTTAAACTATCATACGAGCACACATTAATTAGACATAGACTACCACCACCTTAGTTTAGATAATTAGATATTAGTAGAGTAATCGGTAGAAATACCAACCCCCCAAATCCAATACCCGAGATTCGTACCTTTCAATTTCCTAAAAAACATAAAAAAGATAAAAAATAATCTTCCTCAACCTTAACCTTAGCGTAGTAACTTCTCACTAGCATTCCTATTCCCCTAGAGAACGATATCAATACCCGTGGCTTACCCTAATTACTACACTACAACGATTAGGTTCACTGCCTAGGGTGTTATAAAACTTGCTCGAAGAAAAGGAAGTTCCTTTGACCCCGAACGACGCGTGTAGCGTTATCACTTTGTCCACCTCAATCCCGTTCTTAGAGATCTTATGGCCGAGGACAATGCCCTCTTTGACCATGAAATGACATTTCTCCCAATTTAGACAAAGATTCTTGTTTTCACAACGTTCAAGCATCTTGTCCAAATGAGAGAGACATGTTTGGAAAGAATCCCCAAAGACCGAAAAATCATCCATAAAGACTTCCATAGTCTTTTCGATCATATCATGGAAAATGGCCATCATACACCTTTGGAATGTACCGAGAGCATTGCATAAGCCGAAAGGCATGCGCCGGTAAGCAAATGTTCCATAAGGACACGTGAATGTGGTCTTTTCCTGATCTTGTGGGTCTATAGGAATTTGAAAGTAACTCGAGAAACCATCGAGAAAACAATAGTATTCGTTTCCCGCTAATCTCTCAAGCATTTGGTCCATGAAGGGTAAAGGAAAGTGGTCTTTACGGGTGGCTTCATTTAACTTTCGATAGTCAATGCAAACACGCCATTCCGTAACCAATCGAGTAGGAATCAACTCGTTTTCATCATTTTCAACAACGGTAATACCACCTTTTTTGGGCACACAATGAACGGGGCTCACCCAAGGACTATCCGAGATAGGGTAAATCAATCCGGCATCGAGAAGTTTTATGACTTCTTGTTTGATAACCTCATGAATTTTAGGATTCACCCTTCTTTTTTGTTGAACCGCCGGTTTGAAGTCATCTTCCATTAGAATCTTGTGTGTACAAAATTCCGGGTTAATACCCTTGATGTATGAGGTTTTAAAATGTACCTTTTTGAGGGGTCGTTTAAGCCCTTATTTGATCACTTTTGTATCCGTTATTAGTTTATTACTTAATATCGTTCCTTTTCACTTTTTAGGTCTCTTGAAGGCAAATTGCTGGAATGGCACTTATTTGGACGAAAAGGCGCGGATATACGAAGAAAATGGCCAAAGTCAAGAATCGAGTCACTCAGACTGCTGAATTACAAGGGGACGGCGTCAGGTGTTAATTGCGACGCTGTCGGAGCACTTCTGTGACGGCTCAGTAGCCAAATTGCTTATTTTCAAGTGACGGTGTCAGACTTTAAAAGAGTAGGCCGTCGCAACTCAGACGGCCTAGATTTGATCCAGACGGCGTCAGAGACTGAAGGGGATGGTGTCACAAGCATAGGGTGACGCCGTCACAAGACTAACGTGGCCAAGACGAAACCCTAATGACGGCGACCCGACGGCGTCACAAATCATAAGGTGACGCCGTCGCGATTGTAATCTTATATATAGAATCCGAATTTTTCAGTTTTAGTGTGTAGTCTTTTGGAGTAAAAACCTAAACCGAACCAAGGCTGTCTTGTACAGTATTTTAGGGTTCCAAACCCTATCTTACCACAAGATAAGTGTTTTACTTTATTAATTCAATTATGTCTTCAATTATTTGTGTGTATGCTTGCATGTTCTCCATGTCCGGCTAATTTACTTGTGTGTTTGCTTAGGGAATATGAAACTTAATTATTGAATATTGATTAGTTGTCTCTTATCTTAATTGTTAATGATCTAGTAATGCGATAGGTCATTCGTTGTGTAGTTAATGCTTGATTAATCTTTGTGAACCTTAGACTATAACACCTAGAGTAGTTGTAGGCTAAACCATCCAAAGAGTACCTTAGAGTTAGAGTTTATAATTCCTAGAGATTTTGTAGACGAGACCCTTTGGTATTTTCAAAGAGTTAGGGACAAACGCATACCCTACGACTTTAGACACACAACGCGATTAAGAATAAGGACGTGACAATTCAACCATCAATAGGAGATAATTAAGGAGTAATAAAACCTAAGTAAACACATCTTTAAACTATCATACGAGCACACAATAATTAGACATGGACTACATACACCTTAGACTAGATAATCAGATAAGTAGAGTAATCGGTAGAAATACCAACCCCCAAATCCAAGCCCCAAGATTCGTACCTTTTCAATTTCTAAAAAAACATAAAAAGATAAAAAATAATCTTCCTCAACCCCAACCTTAGCGTAGTAACTTCTCACTAGCATTCCTATTCCCCTAGAGAACGATATCAATACCCGTGGCTTACCCTAATACTACACTACAACGATTAGGTTCACTGCCTAGGGTGTTATAAAACTTGCTCGAAGAAAAGGAAGTTCCTTTAACCCCGAACGACGCGTGTAGCGTTATCAAGTTTTTGGCGCCGCTGCCGGGGAATAGAATAGCTAGTTAGTAGTCCACCTCGTTTAGGTTTCTTTGCTTGATTCCTATCAAGTAAAATTTTTTCTCATTTTTAGCTTTCTCGTAGTCTATCCCCCTTCTTCGTGACCTTTGTTCGTAATCCCATCACTTTTCATCATGAAAGGTGATAACCAACCACCAAACAACACTTTACCACCAAACAAGTACCCACCGCTTGACCCAGCCTCTGCCAACCAACTTCGAGCTCGTATTGGAGAGCTTAGGAAGCTAAATAGGATAAACGTGAATGAAGAGGATAGTGCTTATTTCAATCTTTACCCCACTAAGGAAGAGGTTGCTTACCATCGATACATAATCAATAATCCCCGATCACCTATCATTAGGATATGCCCAAAGATTAGGAGAGGAAATACTTGGAACCTAAAAATCCCTTGTATGATCGGATATAGGAGTGTCGACCATGCTTACATAGATACGGAATCTCCCATTAATTTGATGTCATCTGCTGTCTACAATGACATTATGAATGAGCGACTTAATATTAGGAGGGACCCTAAGTATCCAGGTAGAGTTTGCAACTTTATGGGAAGAGTCAAGGATGTACATGTCTTTATAGGAAATTTCATCTACCTAGTTGATTTTGTGGTCCTAGAAGATATAGGATGCGTCATTGACTATAGTTTATCCCAAGTAGTGCTAGGAAAGCCGTTTGTTGAAACATCTAAGATGAGCCATAACAAGTATGATGGAACGGTTAGGTTTAAGGAAGGAACCGATGAGATCACTTATAGGATGCCTTGGAAAACAAATGAATATGGCCATCTACCCATTTTTTAACGAGACAACATCAAAGCTTTTGAGGACAAAAGCAAGGACGATGTTGAAAAAGGTTATAAATTTATGTGGGAAAGAAGGAGGCTTTATTATAAAGATTGCTTGACCCTAGGGCCTAGGTATAGAGTCGATGAAAATTTTGTCAACATGATAGAATTCTCATTGAAAATGCAAAGCGAGACAACGTAAGGGCACGACTACGAGTCTAGCTACAAGACTCATAAATAAAGAAAAGCGCTTCGTGGGAGGCAACCCATGCTTAATTGTTTGCTTGTTAGTGTCATATATCTTTTATTGATTACTTATTCTCATGTTTAAATTTGTAAAAATGCTTTATTTTGTTTTTAACCTCGTCTTAATTGCATATAAAGGTATTTTACATAAAGGATAAGTGTAGGGAGGATTACACACGTTTTCAAAAGAAACGTAAACATGAGAATAACAATTAATTAAAATATATATATGTGTGTTTGTTCGAGTCAAATGCTTGTATCGAGTCATAATGGATGTTTTGCAGAAATTTTTGCATATTCTAAAGATGTAAATTTTCCAGAATTGTTTCCAGAAAATCGCAGACCAGTTTTTGTCAGGATAACCTGACGGCGTCAGGAAGGAGTAAAAACAACAGATTCGTTTTCTGAGCTACTTATAAATTTTTGGAATTTTCCAGGTCTTAATTTTCCATAAATTCTGTAAACATCCATTCCACAAGCATTATATCCTAGTTTAGTAGAGTCTTATATATATTATTACCGCCGATTTTACGCGAAGGTTTCATTTGTTTTCTTCAAGTGTGATGGTTTAATTTATTAAGAAGAAGATACATAAGATTGGAAGGAGCTTTTCACGCATACATTCTTCTTGAAAAGGATTTAACCACCACTTTACACGGATCCTACCAAGCTAATCAGGGGAGTATTAGTTTCTTTCGTTTTTAATTACCTTCTATTATCATAACTTTGATACTTTCGGGGAACATTGGGGACAATGTTCAGTTTAAGTGTAGGGAGGGAAAATAAAATAGGAACTTTGAAACTATGCTTATCCTTGATTATTTGCTTTGTCCAATTGTATTTGTGTAATAAACCATGAGAAAATGTCGGTTAGGGTAATTTTGGCACCAAATTTAAAATTTTTCATGACATATAGGAGTGGGCCATTAGTCTTAACAAAAGTGTCTCACGGATAGGAAGTTATATGACTAGCACAAAAACCCTTTACCACCTAAATTCTACCCAAAATGTGAGGATCGCCCTTAGATTAGTAGGAATTGAAGCATTCATCTTTAATGCTTAGAGTGTGAACCGGTAGTATATTAGATTCTAGAACTTGTTTTGTGATGCATCCCGAGATCGCTAGTAAGACTACACTTGTGTAGTTAGGAATAACTAAATGATAAGAGGCATTAGGATAACCCTTGTTTGATACCCGTAATATAATTACTTCTTCCACATCGGTTGAGTAATTCCCCCACACCTTTGCGTTGTACTCATCTTTAGTAAACGATACCCCTAGTTAACCTCTCAGAGCCTATCCTTTTCGCGGTTCTCGTGATGTTTCGGTTTTTCCGGAATATCAATGAAGAGCATTGTTTACACCCCACCCCCAAATGTACACCCAAATCGCCTTAGCCTACCTTGTATGCACTCACTTTTAGTGCATTATTGTTATAACCCTAAACCCTTAGTTCAATTATCTAGTTGCTTGCATGAGTTGCTAAGTCGAGTCATATCCTTTGTACACAGTTTTTTGACGATTGGGACTCATGGGAAAAGTTAAAATTTATGAAATGACTGGAAGGGAACGTTAAATTCCCTTATTTGCGTAATAACGTACTCCAAGTGTTTTGATCTTTTCAATTCGGGTCAAATTAGTGTTAGAGTAATAAAAACTCAAGTGTAGGGTTGTGCCTATAAATCCCTATCATTTTTATGTTACCATAGAGGATGGTAGAGTAAAAGTGTATTAAAAAAAAAAAAAAAAAAAAAAAAAAAAAAAAAAAAAAATCGAAAAAAAAAATATAGAAAAAGAGAAAAGAAAAAAAGAATAGAGTGTTCAAAAAAAATACGGGCTACCATCCTACATCTATCCTTTAAATTTATGTTTGTTTGTTTCAGTTACCTAGAGTTTAGAGTGTCGAGTCTTGGCTTAGCAACGCCATTCTTCATATGCTTGTAACATAGAGATTTTTGACTTGCCACCACTAAATATCCTATCCCACCAAACCCTTTGTTTCCCCACCGTAAGCCTAACATTACAACCCTTTAAAGAACTCTTTGATAGTCTTTCCTAGGTGCTTACGCCAAAGCGATGGAGGTTTGATCTATTCTCAAGCCTATGGTAATCTATGTACTAGGACCGGTTAATGAGTGTTTATCTACCATTTCCAACTTGTTATATTTCATATACACCCGAGATATGTGAGTACCCAAACACCCCATGTGAGGTGCTAGTATGTAATTTCCGTGCATGTTATGAATTTTACGGGGCTTGTATGTGTTGTGGATTGTTTTAAACCAATGCTTCATGACCCCTAACTTATAAATTAATTGGCTAAAAGCACATTCGCTTGAGGACAAGCAAATACCAAGTGTAGGGATATTTGATAAGGTTTTAAAATGTACCTTTTTGAGGGGTCGTTTAAGCCCTTATTTGATCACTTTTGTATCCGTTATTACTTAATATCGTTCCTTTTCACTTTTTAGGTCTCTTGAAGGCAAATTGCTGGAATGACACTTATTTGGACGAAAAGGCACGGATATACGAAGAAAATGGCCAAAGTCAAGAATCGAGTCACTCAGACTGCTGAATTACAAGGCGACGGCGTCAGGTGTTAATTACGACGCCGTCGGAGCACTTCTGTGACGGCTCAGTAGCCAAATTGCTTATTTTCAAGTGACGGTGTCAGGCTTTAAAAGAGTAGGCCGTCGCAACTCAGACGGCCTAGATTTGATCCAGACGGCGTCAGAGACTGAAGGGGACGGCGTCACAAGCATAGGGTGACGCCGTCGCAAGACTAACGTGGCCAAGATGAAACCCTAATGACGGCGACCCGATGGCGTCACAAATCATAAGGTGACGCCGTCGCGATTGTAATCTTATATATAGAATCCGAATTTTTCAGTTTTAGTGTGTAGTCTTTTGGAGTAAAAACCTAAACCGAACCAAGACTGTCTTGTACAGTATTTTAGGGTTCCAAACCCTATCTTACCACAAGATAAGTGTTTTACTTCTTTAATTCATTTATGTCTTCAATTATTTGTGTGTATGTGATCTGAGCAAAACCGTCAAGTCTAATAGACTAAAAACTGCTCAAACACTAATGCAATTAAGATCAGAGGAATATAGGGAATTCCTGGGTCGTTAAGTCCCACGGAGGATGAATTGGTGTTAAAACACTTAATCAGATGGTAGAATGATCACTAAGGATAGTGATCGATAAGGTTTTCGATGGATAATTACCTAAAGAGAAAATCTACAAATTAAAGCGACTTAAATGCAAATTAAAAAGATTAAAAAGTTAAAATCTATTAAATAAACGCTATCACTATTTTTAAAGATCGATGAACGTTTAAAACCTAAAACTTAAAACTTACGTTTAAATTAAAATTACGTCTACGTACAAAATAAAAAGTGAGTTTTAAAGAAATAAAAGACCTACAAATATGAAAATGATGTTTTAACAATCCTAATAATAAAAGAAAATTATTAGAAAAAGAAAATTATTTTTACAACTATTTATTTAATTATTATTAATTAAAAACTATTTATTAAGTATTTAAATTGCACTAAAATAGAGGAAAATACAAAATTAACCTAGAAAAATGAAATTATAACTTGGAAAAATCTAAAATATGATAAAACTTATTTTAAAACTAAAAATATCTAAAAGAGAAATCC
>BPTQ01000003.1:137901898-138271124 GCA_019973895.1 Chrysanthemum seticuspe
CACGTTTTCGAATTTCATCATATGGTTTTTAGACAAAACGAATAAATCGAATTTGGAGTTTAGACACAACTGAACATTAGGTCTCCAAGTTCGAACAACTAAAACCAACGTAAACTCAGTAATATCGTATAAAATCGAAGGAATAGTCAAACCACCAGAAACCAATATTTAACCGAAAAAGTTCACGAATAATAATTCGTCAGTGTTGACGTCAACGATTAAAGAGGTTTGTTCTGGTACAAAAAGATAAAAAGAATCTGAGTCATCTAATTTTATCTGAAAAGGACTTTAAAAGTATTAAAAAGTATTGACCAAACAGTTATGAAAAATTATGAAAATTTCAGGAAAAGTCTATTTTAATCTACTGAGTCTAAGAAAAATAGAAAAACATGGTCTTGTTTGGAGAAATTAGCAACTGCAGTTGTGACTGCTTAATAATAAGCACTTGAAAAAGCCAATTTATAACCAAAGACCACCAAACTGATAAGGAAGCTAAAATATGCTATAATGACTCAAATGCAACCAAAATCAACAAGCTTGAACCTCTGGATTACAAGTCAACACAGATTTGAGGTTTAAGCTAAATAAGCAAAACAGATTTTTGGTATACTACTTTAAGCTTTTGCACAGAACACAAAATAAGCTAAAGCTGAAAAGTAGAAATTGGAACTTGTTTAATACCTGGTTGAGACCAAGTACACCAAAACTCAGACAATGAAAAGCTCTTATGAGCTTGGGAGAAGCTTTTTCAAAACCTGATAAAACACTGAGTGAAACTCAGTGTATGCTGAGTAATATGGGACAGAAAGATAAGCACTTGCAGGCTTATCAAATAAGCTGCAATTGGAATTTTAAAACTTGTAAATTGAAAAGGACCAGGTTGGCTATCTTAAGACCAAAAATCAGAGGTTATGGACAAGTAATAAGCTCTGTAGAAGCTTATGATTGAGCTATAAAAACTGGTGCACAGGGCATATTTGCAAACAGGTGTGAAAAATAAGCTAAACAAAAAGCTATCAAATAAGCTATAATTGGAAAATAAGAACTTGTAACCTTGAGACAGCTTGGTTGGCTTCTCAAAAAGCCAAAACACACAGGATAATGATCACTAATAAGCTCTCTAAGAGCTTATGAACTTGCTACCAAATCTGTGCACAGGACAGATTATTGACTTTTTTATGACACACTCAGTTTGACTTTTATGAGATTGTAACTAATTCCATGGACTGATTGTGATATATTAGACTAGAATAATATGAGATTAAGCTAGCTTACCATATTTTAAGTACTTATGATGAGATTTACCCTTTAAAATTTTAACAGTGATGAAATGAGGTGAGATTAAATGAAAGTTTGACTTTTGCACTAATGAACACAGGTTTTCTTGCTTGTACTGAGTTCTTTAGACCAAGTTTGACACAAAACAACCACAAGCACAGGTCTGCACAATCTTTAATACAGATAACTACACAAATCCAAACAGACCTTTATGTGACAGTTTTGAGGATTTTCAAAGAGAATCACTGATTAAGAACATGCCATGAATTGCAGACCTTAAATTATCACTTACTAGGACTAAAGAAACACTAAATGACAGCAATAACAACATAAGACCAAGGATTGAAGATTATGCAATATTAACTGTGAAAATGAGATTGTTGTAAACTATAAATTTAAATTAACAAACAACTGATTTTAAAGCTTAATTAGACTTAACTAGAGCTAGTGAACAATAAAAAACAGAGATTACAACTAATGACTGATTTAAACAGTAAAATGCAAGAAATGAGCAAAAGCTTACAAATGGCTTTGAGTTGAAAACTGATAACTTAGGACCAAGTAACAGATCCTATAGCTTACCAATAAGCACTACACCCAAGACCATCCATTATATATCCTGCTCCAGCCTGCTAGAACCTTGAACCATGGATTTTTATTTTTAAGCTATTTAATTAGTATTTTTGTGAATTTTTGATTTTTTCTAATAAACTGCTTTTAAGAGTGTCTAAAAGCTTTGATAAGCTTTATGAGGAGCTTATATGTACTTCTGAATCCAAACTAACAGTTAAGTAACAACATTCACCAATTTGAGATTCTTGAATTAGTAAAAATTGCATAACAAGAGATAATACTTGAAACTGGAAATTGATTATTGAAAAGGTTTCAAAATACACTGATAATACTTAATAAAGTACTTGAGAGCTTAAAAATACATTGGATAAAGGAAATTAACTAAAACGACATAAGCTTAAATAAAAATTATTCTAACTCCTTTCTCCATTGCTTCCTCTTGATATTTATTGACTTCATTTCAACCTTTGTCGACCTCTGAACTAATCCCATCTCATCTAGACCATTGAATTAAGCCAGATCATTGATTTGCCATTTGTCATAATTTTGGCGCCAAAATTCCAACGAGCAGGTTTATTGCATTAATTGGAGTTGGATTTGTGTGGAGGTGGAAGGGAGAGGTACTCAAGTGGTGTTAGTGAGGTGTAAAGGTGAAAACCAGTGGTTAAAACCACTGGTTTTGGCTAAACAGCTTTGAAGGAGACACATGAACAGTGGCGCGGTTTCTTTTGAATTTAAATATTGGGCCGGGTTAGTGGATTGGGTTGGATTTGGGCTTATATTAAATAAAGGGTCCGGTTTGGTTTATTTTAACAACAAGGACCAATGGTGCAATTTAGCCAAAGTTGAGGGTTTAATCTTGAACATGTTCCAAAGCTCTCATAAGGACTAAAACTGCCAAGTAAGATTAGTACAAGGACCTTTGTTGATAATTTCCATTTTTTACAAATCCAGGGACCAAAACTGTCAAGTTTGAAACTTGAGGGACCAATATTGTAATTTCTCAAAAAGTTTATCATAAGGACCATTTTTGCCATTTATTAATAGTACAAGGTTAAAACTTGATAATTTTCATTTTTTAAATTAACCAAGGACTATTTTTGACATTTTTCCAAAGTTAAAGGACTAAAGTTGTCAATTTGTGATTTTTAAACTTTAAAAGGTTTATTTTGACAACTTTTGAATCTCAAGGACCTAAAATGATATTTTACAAGTTTTTGAAATACCAGGGACTGATTTTGACAACTTTTGAAACTTGGGGCACTAAAACTGCCAATTATGCAAACTTGATACATTTTTCACCAGATTTTGATGTTTTTGCATTTAAAACATATAAAACACTTGTTTGTGATATTTTTATCATTTTGATGTGTTTCTGAGTGTTTTCAGATGTTTTTGGCATTCTAACAGTATAAAAATGATGAGTATTTAGACACTCATCAGTATGCTTGCATGTTCTCCATGTCCGGCTAATTTACTTGTGTGTTTGCTTAGGGAATATGAAACTTAATTATTGAATATTGATTGGTTGTCTCTTATCTTAATTGTTAATGATCTAGTAATGCGATAGGTCATTCGTTGTGTAGTTAATGCTTGATTAATCTTTGTGAACCTTAGACTATAACACCTAGAGTAGTTGTAGGCTAAACCATCCAAAGAGTACCTTAGAGTTAGAGTTTATAATTCCTAGAGATTTTGTGGACGAGACCCTTTGGTAGTTTCAAAGAGTTAGGGACAAACGCATACCCTACGACTTTTGACACACAACGCGATTGTGACAACTCGCAATTTCAGGTCATTTCTCAAAACAATTTATGCTTCACAATTTCAACATTTATCGTAAACTTGGTTTACTTGTTCCAAATTCGCGTAACCTTAAAGGTTTAGCGGCGAATTCATGATCATATCATCACGTACATTTCATATGGACTAAGTTTAGTCTACATTTCATTGACATCATTTGCATCATGATAGTTTATTCATGACATTTCATTTCACATTTAACGCGTGAATTTTATATTAAATTAACGTCATCGCGTGAGTTATTATTTTGAATATTTAATCCGTTATTTTCAAAAATGATCCCGATATATTTTTATACTTATATTTAGTTTATAAAAACTATATTTTGAGTTTACCTAGTGTTCTAAATTTATTTTGTACATAAATCGTTAAAGTTATATTATTACGACGTTTTTCTTAAAAACTACTCGGTAATTTTTATATCACTCAAATTTCACAAGGAATGTATTTTTACAATTTTTTATAAAATCATTATACTTTATTTTGATCTATTAAAAATTTACTTGTACCAAAAAGTTATCAATTACTTTACAAGTTACCTTTTTACCTACACCTTTCACTTAAATCTTTTAACAAATTATACAAGTATATATAAAAAAATATATATATATATATTTGTTGAAAATCATCCCATGAAAACCGGCCATAGTGATTGCATTAATTGGTGGGTGAATTATTTCTTACATGAGATATCTTTATACACAATCTTGATTTTCACATTTCATTCATTTACAACAAACATTCAAGTTCAAGTCAAGTGGTTTTTTTTTTCTCTCTTGTTTCTTTCACTTCAAAACCGGCCAAGCCAAAGGATTTTCAAGAAATCATCAATTTTTCTAGCTCAAGTTAATTACAATCTAGAATCACACTCTTTATAAGGTTTTGAAATAAAAACCAAGAGTGTTTAGGCTAAACCTTGTTCTTTGCACCTCATCATATTAACTTGTAAGCATATCATTTATATTTTTCATCTTTCCTTTTCATTTCATTAGTATCTCTTCATTTTTGGAGCAAGCATGCATGATTTGTGTTGTTTATACCATTTTTACATGATTTTTAGAAATATATATATATAAGGTCATCCTATAATTATCCCCTTGGTATACTTTGGTCTTGATGATGTTTAGGAACCCATGACACCCTAAGAAGGTGTATGGTAGGATTAGATTAGCTTTGGAGTTGATTTGAAGGGATTAGAATAGGTTTGGTACGAGAAAAACTATTTTCGATACGTATAAAATATGTTCTGTCCTTGTTTTGATTTTCTGGAAAATCTGACAGTAGGCACGACATTTTGGCCTTGATATTTAGAAAATATACTTTAAAACGAATCCGTGGCCGCTTGAACGGATAAAAACGGAGTTATAACGAAGAAGTTATGAATTTTTAAAGTTTGACGACGAAATATATTTTTTCTGAAATTTCAGCAACATGTTTTTGTTTTATTCGAGTCAAAAACGAGCCTTAAGCTTTATAAATTATTTCGACTTATCAAAAATATATTAGTATACCTTGATACGAAGCTAAGGACGTATTATACGTAGAAAACGGATTTGAAACGACAAAGATATGCACGTTTTCATAAAATTGCCGTAACTATTATTTTCTGAAAAACTATATTATTTTACGAGATAAGTGTTACGGTAACTAAAACGACCATGTTGGAGGCTGTTTTTAACGTGGATGTGGAACTATTTGGAACGAAATGTCTTCTAATAAAATCAAGATCACCAAGCATATTTTCTAAAACAATCAACCGTTTGTATAGCGGAGTTTTAATAAATTATTTACGGATGCTTAAACTTGGCCGAAACTCATTTTTACACAACAATTAGACAAAACCACCATCTTTAACCCTTATTATCTTTATGTTCGAGACCTTTATGTCGAAAACTCCTGAACTGAAACTTCTAGATTTTGATACAAACTTTCCAAAACCGTCGAGTTCGTTTCCTAACGCTCGACGTACACCATTTTACGACTAGTTTTTCAAAGCCATTTTTATCACTTTCAAGAAATTTCCGACGACATTATTTTGCGACGAAAAGTGATAATTTCACAATAAATCATTACGAAACTATTATAGGATGACATTTTGACGTAAATACTTGTAAAGTAATTTAAGAATGATCGAGACGTCAAAAGAGTATTTTTCGACGATAAGTATTATTTTCAAAACTCACAAATGGTATAAATAACATACGAAATGCATGCATAACGTTACATCATAACTCATTGCGTATCATATCATTCATAATAGGTCATTTTCGAGATTCACGCTACATTTCAGTGTACTCACTTTTGTCTTCGCATCATTCCACCAAGTGAGTTCCATAGCCCCTACTTTGGGGGAGATACATGCTCAACTATTTTTATGACTATCATGATTATTTGAAACTACATGCTTAACTGAATTGAATGTTTAGTCATATCCTATATCATAAATCATTGAGCTGAATGTCTTGGGATTATCATTGAGCTGAATGTCTTGGGATTATCATTGGGCTGAATGTCTTGGGATTATCATTGGGCTGAATGTCTTGGGATTATCATTGAGCTGAATGTCTTGGGAACATCATTGAACTGAATGTCTTGGGATTTTCATTGAATTGAATGTCTTGGTATAATTATGTCAAGTAAACATTGATACATTAAGTCATGCACTATTATGTGAATTCATTTGACATCATGCGCTTGAACATAAACTATATACATTTTGGCAATGGGTTGTGAATACACAGGTTGCAAGTTTTGTATGGGCGGAACTTGGAATTGAGTGGATTTACGATGCCTTTGCTGCATAAACGATTTTGAAAGGCTTTACATTTCAACACAAACTCTATGAACTCACTCAACCTTTGTGTTGACACTTTTAGCATGTTTTTATCTCAGGTATCTAAGGCATACACTTCATGGCATGCATGTGGACACATCTTAGAGTCGCGGTGACGACGCGTCTCACTTGGGTTTTACTCACATTAAAACATCGTTTGAGTTGTAATAAACTTATTTCCGCACAAGTTGATTTTCATTTGGGACCTATACTTTGTAAACTCTGATTGTTTTATTAAATCAAACGATGTTCTTTTCAAACGACACTTTAGGTCGTTCAATATATCTGTAACTGTGATACTATGACAGTCAATCCCCAGGAATTCCATTCCGCTGCAAAACAGGTAATTTGGGGGTGTGACAGCGATTAAGAATAAGGACGTGACAATTCAACCATCAATAGGAGATAATTAAGGAGTAATAAAACCTAAGTAAACACATCTTTAAACTATCATACGAGCACACAATAATTAGACATAGACTACATACACCTTAGACTAGATAATTAGATAAGTAGAGTAATCGGTAGAAATACCAACCCCCAAATCCAAACCTCGAGATTCGTACCTTTTCAATTTCTAAAAAAACATAAAAAGATAAAAAATAATCTTCCTCAACCCCAACCTTAGCGTAGTAACTTCTCACTAGCATTCCTATTCCCCTAGAGAACGATATCAATACCCGTGGTTTACCCTAATACTACACTACAACGATTAGGTTCACTGCCTAGGGTGTTATAAAACTTGCTCGAAGAAAAGTAAGTTCCTTTGACCCCGAACGACGCGTGTAGCGTTATCAATGTTGGAAAGTTTCCAAGCGATGGCTCGCTTGTGTGACTTCAAAACCTTTATGAGAGCGGCTTTTTCATCCTCACTCAAGTCTTTAGCAATTATGACGGGTGATTTATCATCACCCTCCAAGAATGCGTACTTGAGATAAGGTGGTAAGTCCTTAAGTTCGACTTCGGGAGGATCATTAGATTTTTCAATAGTTTTAATTTCCTCTTTATGAAGTTCTTGAGGAGGGAGCGATGATGGATCATCATTGAGCATCTTCTCGATGAGAAGAATATCTCCCTCAATGTCAATGGGAGCGTGATCAATTTCCTGTGAAACCGAATCACTGGACAAGTATGCTTCAATCTCTTCCAAAATAAAGTCACTTCCCTCAAACGGAGCGAGGGGAGGGGAAGATAGAGCAACGATGGGATCAACCGAAGTGGGATTTCCACTCGAGAATCCAAGAATTTCTTGAGAATACTCCTCCGTTACAATGTCAATGACGTCAATTTTGTTGACGGAAGTGTCTTCATAATTGGGGAAGTATCTCGTAACTTGATCGAGATTGAAAGTAACGGCTTCCTTGTTTACCCTCAAAGTGATTTCCCCTTCATCAACATCGATCAATGCACGACCCGTTTTCAAGAAGCACCTCCCAAGGATGAGGGGTACTCAAGGATCGGCATCGAAGTTGACGATAACAAAGTCGGCAGGGAAATGAAACTTTCCTACTTTCACAAAGACATCCTCGGCTATACCCAACGGACGAGAACTTGTGCGGTCCGCAAGCTCGAGGATCATACATGTAGGTGTAAGCGGGGGTAACGAAAGCTTCTTCCACATGGAGTGTGGCATCAAGTTAATGCTCGCGCCAAGATCGGCCAAAGCAGAGCATTGAACTATGCCTTGAAAATCACACGGGATGAGGAATTTACCGGGGTCTCCTAACTTTTCGGGAAGTTTTTTAAGGATAACCGCCGAACAATTCTCGTTCAAGGAAGTTTTAGCCAATTCGGAAATCTTTTCTTTGTTATTCAACAAAATTTTGATTGTTGGACCGAACTTGGGCATTAGAAGAAGAGCATCCGCGAAACTAATCTCGAAGTGTAAATCTTGAAAGATTTGGATAAGCTTCTCCATTTTTTGACTAGTCTTATCACGGAGCCTTTGGTCATTAAGCCTCGAAGGATAAGGAAGCGAAGGCTTAGGAATGGTCATCGGAACAACGGGTTCTGGAATTGGAGGTAGGACAACCGGAGGTTGGACTTGTGCGGTACTTCGTGGGCTTGAGATATGCACCTTGTCCTTTGACACCTCGGCTTCTCGTTCTACATCCTTCACCGGAGAAGGAGTAGGCATCGAGGGTCCATAAATACGACTTACCACTACGAGTAGCAATAGCATTCAACTCACCCTTTGGGTTGGGAATGGTATTACTCGGAAGAGCTCCCGAAGGCGAAGCTTGATTCTTTTGACTCATGAGACTAGCAAACATGCTTTCAATCTTGCTTTGAGATTGATCAATCTTATTACTAGTAGCTCTAAGCTCAGAAGTAAAATCATTTTTCAAAGTGGTAATCTGATTTTGCATGGCCACCATCTTAGCCTCATTGTTCTTGATGTAATTAGCAATTTCAATGGAAGCTTGAGGAGGTGGGGCATGCACATTTTGTTGCGGATCTTGGAATCGGTTTTGATTATAATTTCCATGATTTTGAAAACCTTGATTTTGAAAATTCCGATTCTGATTCTGATTTTGATTCTGATTAAACGGATTATTTCTGTTTTGCACATTTTGATTGTTCTGATTTTGATTAAACCCGGGTGGTCCAAGGTAATTGTTAGAACGATAGCTTAGAAGGTTACGGTCTCCTTGCGGTTGGTAAGAATTACCTCCCGAATTGTAGGAACCCGAAGCAGCATATACGTTCTCTTGAGTGAAGCCACCGGAGGCTGGGCACTCAAAATAAGGGTGTGGATCACCACAAGTTTCACAACTCTTGTTCACGACATTCACTTGTTGATTATTATTCATTTGACTCATTTTAAGCACAGTGGTGGAAATTTCTTCAATCTTTTTGGTAAGAGTCGTTATTTCCAAAGATGAAGAAGTGGTAGATCTCGTTGACTCGCTCCTCTCGGCTGAGGAATCCCAATAATTGTGATGGGCAGTCATGTTTTCAATGAGATCATAGCACTCTTCGGGTCGCCTTTTCATAAAGGTACCACCGGCAGCAGCATTGATTGTGTCACGATGTCTCAATGTTAACCCGTTATAGAATGTATCTATTTGGGTGACAAGCAACATGTTGTGGTTCGGACATCAATCAATCGAAAGCTTATAGCGTTCCAATGCCTCAAATAAGGACTCATCGGGTTGCTGCCTAAAGTTGCTGATTTCATTCCTTAGTTTCGTCACCATCGACGGTGGAAAGTATTTCGCCAAGAACTTGGAGATCATTTCATCGAAACTATGGATTGAATTCTTAGGAAGACGATCAAACCAAGCGGTGGCATGAAGCGTCAAGGAATATGGAAAGAGGTATAAGCGAAGGGCGTCATCGGTGACCCCATTTTGCTTCATACTTTGGGTGACGGTGAGGAATTTGTCAAGATGCTTGTTGGCATCGTCACCCGGTAATCCGTGAAATTGGCAAAAACTTTGGACTTGTTGAATCATGTGATGCTTAAGTCCAAAATCCGTGTCCTCGATGTTAACCGGGGCAATTGGACCACCCCGTCCATCCATCGAGGGTTGGCACAGCCCCTCCATCGTTCGGAGATCGGGAGCTTGATTTTGTGGACCAGGTACTGGGACTTGAGGTCCGTTCCCTTGGTTTTGTGCCATTGTGATTTGTTCGACGGTACGTATCTCGGGTACGTTTGCTTGGTTACGGTTACATCTACAAGCTTGAGAGCGAGTGCGCATGCACTTCCGAAAACAACACTTTCAATTAAAACAAGACCGAGGCAAAACACAGTGAACTTAAACCAATAATCCCACGTGAAATGATCACTTCTATAAGTAAAACGCACAAAGGAGTGGAGAGACTATTAGGTCAGCGCGAAGCTTATTAAAAACCCGTCTCTTTTCAGCCACAATTTAATGTCAGGCCGTCCTTATACCCCTCACACAGTTTGTTAAGCCGATAGAAGTAAGCCAAATCACGAGCGACACAAAGGCAAGTTTTGAATCTTTAGTTCGGGAACTTATAATGATAACACTCAAGTTGAGAAGTGTTATATTGATTGTGTGTTCTATTTTATTTAAAACAACAAGCAAAAATCTTTTTGTATTTTTAATCTTTTACATATATATACAAAGAAAAGAAAAATATTTTCGTATTTTTGTATTTTTATAAGTACAATAACTTCACGAGGAAAGATCTTCAAGCCACTAATCGCAAAAACTTCACGATATTGTCGCAACACACTTCCCCGGCAGTGGCGCCAAAATTTTATTCGGTTGTTTGTGAGTGTGGTGAAATAAACACAATATCAATATATCAAATTAACCGTAAAACCCGACAAATTAACCTTTTAGGAAAAGGGTTAATGTGCCAAATCTCACGGGTGTGATAAAAGTGATACCGGAAAATTGATTTCCCGGGTCGTGTCCCAACGAGGTGTGAATGGAAGGATTCGTTGAGTTTCGTGATTTATAACTTGAATTGGTTTTAAAGAATTTGGATTTGATTACGTATTCTACAATTTAAAGCACGGAATTGAAATTTAAGCACGTAAATCAAGGAAAACACTTATTTAACAATTAATTAACATAAAAAAAACATTAAAACGAAGCTAAACTATGGTCTAGGGTGCTAAAACACGAAAACCCGAAAACCCGAGCTAATCCCGAGCCTCGAAAGTGAAAAAGATGCAATTTAAGGCTTACGGGTGTAAAACTAATTTTCCTACGTTTTAAACGACTAAAAATAATTTTAGAAAAAAGCCGGGAATTTTTTCGACTTTTAAATTAATTACTACGAATTAAAAACGAATTTAATCTAATTAATTAATTAAAAATACTAAACTAATTTATAAAAATTTGCAAAAATTACAGAAATTACTTGACACTATGGGGGATCTATGAAAAATAAAATGGGCACAACAGCTATTACAAATAAGTTGTTATAAATAAGCTAAAGTAATAAGCTACAACTAAAATAATTACTTTAAGTATCAAACATTGTAAACCAAACCAATAAAAGTCCCAAGGGCGCTGGTCATACAGGTACATGCTATCACTCTCAAATGTCGGAGGTCTCAAGTTCGAGCCTTCTCCCATCATTTTTGCTGCTTCTATTTTTTTTTTTTTTTTTTGGAATTTTTGCTTTTGGGATTTGAAAAGGAAACCAAGATAAGACTTTTTTGAGAAGACCTTTTTTAAGGAAATGTTTCAATGAGCTGTAAGAGCAGCTTTTCGTTTGCTGTTCTACACAATGTTAACCAAAATCATTTTTTTTTCTCTCTTTGAAACTGCTTTTGCAAAAAGCCTTAAATAAGTTGACACTACACTTTTTGATAAGCTAACAATAATAAAGTGCCATCACCACAAACTACCTTTTTAAAATTGCAAGCTAGATTAGACTAAGATGTAAACAAAAACAAAGAACTAAGGTGCTGTTGTAGCAGCAGTGATGGGTTCAAACGGGCATTTTCTAGCCTACTAAACGTGCTCAAGAAAAATTTGCAAAAATAAAAGAAAAATGGGGTTGAAAAGATCACCAACCCAAGTCTACATGTGCCAATTCGCAAGTGATTTGAGCTTAAAACGAAACCATGAAAAATCAAAACTAAGAGCTATTTGGACAGGTTTTTGCTAAATTTGACTTCTTAAGAAAACTCAAATGTTGACTTTTTTTTCTTTTTTTTTTTTTTTTTTTTTTTTTTTTTTTCTTTTTGGAAATCAAAGATCGAATCAAACTAAGAACTTTTTGAGAAAACTTGACTTTTGAAAAGCTCTAAATAAGCTGTAGGAACAACTTATTGTCCACAGTGGACAGAAACTAACCAAACACCACTTTAAGCTTTAGTAGGTACCAAATAAGCCGCACATAAGCAAACCAATCATGACTAAGCACAAGGTAATTACAATAAGCTAAGACATGCATAAATAAGCTACAATTAGGCTGAAATAAAGGGAAAAACAGTTGGCTTTGGAATTAAACTAGGGGAATCCTAAACTTAAAAAAAATTGGAGATAAGCTAATCTAAAAAGTTACAATAAGCACTAATAAGCTATACTAAACTAAATTTATTCTAGACTAATGATACTAAAGGGGAATAAAAATCCTAAATAAGCTAATTAATGATCCTAATAAGCACTTGAAACAAAAAAATATCACTTAGCTGCTGGTGATGTTCAGCAAAACAGGCCAAGGTGCTCACTTTAGAGCTTATTTTGAATAAGCTATTCAGAGAGTTAGGACTTGGGCTTCTGGCTACTTGAAGTCCACCTAGCCCACTGCCTTTTGCCCCAGTTTCCAGCTTAATTAGAGATTTTTACAGCTTATAAATAAGCTGAGCAAAACTTGGAATTGGGAAGAGTACCCTGCACAGAACAGAAAATTGGCCAACCCACCCACTTTGACCCATTAGCAGACCTAGTAAACCATTTTTTTGAATTTTTTCCTTTTAACCACAGTTAAACAAGCTGGTGAAATTTCAATTTTTATTTTTTAAAATTTTTTATCACAAGTAAATCTTGACTAAATTGTTAGAAAAACAACTGACAGAACTGAGAAAAATATTTTTTTTTTCTTTTTTTTTTTTTCTTTTTTTTTTTTTTTTTTTTTTTTAAAGAAAGTCGCCATTCATTCATTATTTATTACAATAAGATGGCAGGCAAACGAGCAACAAGCTGTGCCGCAACCCCCTTTTGAATGGCAAAACCAATTCTACTAAAAATGAAATTTTGTGACTTAGGGGTCGCAAAATTACTTTGCACAACCCGTTGAACCCTAGTCAAAAACTCCACAGCCGCCGAAGCTAGGAACCCAAATGTAAAAACTCTTAACAATCACCCACTACACTAATTCAAACTGACTTGCAAGGTCAAAATGGGTAAAAGTATGATTTTGACCCAAAAACTAATCCTAACCCAAACACTCCTTTAAGGTTAAATCTTCTTGACATTGAGATTTTCAAAACTGATTTTTTTTTTTTTTTTTTTTTTTTTTTTGTTGGCTTTTCCTTGACAAAGACTAACTTAAGAACTTGAAAGTACCCCTTTAACACAGTTTGGAGAAAATGGAAATAAGCACTTGTGTGCTTATTGTATAAGCAGAAAACTGAGATTAAAGCATAACAAAGAAAGAACTTTTTTGCATTAATGAGAAAAATATTACAAGTAAAAAAAAACAGAAGACTAATTTAAAACTACAACTATGGGTGCCTTATATGATGGCTACAATGCTCAATTTATACTAAGGGCTCTAGGTCTTCATCCCTCCTGTTGTGCTTCTTATGTGAGATAAAACAGAAAAACACCACACTTGTGCTTCTTCATCTAATCCAAGCCGTCCAATAGTAGGTACAATTTTGGATTTAATCTGAGCCATCCAAAGGGTGATTTATGCTTGGATTGTCAACTTGGCAGCCTTGGGAAAGAGGGGAAGAGTGGGTTTGGTGATAACTGGGTGAAGGATGGGAGGTAGAGTGTTTCAGAGAAAGAAGAAAAGAGGAGGGAAAAGGGGGATAGGGTCGTGGGTTAAGTTTTGTTCTTTCTGGTTGTGTTGGGTCAAAAGAAGGGAAAAATGATTTTAAGGTTTATTTATAAAAAGGGTTTAAATGTAAAATGTATTTTGGTTTTTTCAAAAGTTTTTTTTTTTTTTTTTTTTTTTTTTTTTTTTTTTTTTTTTTAAACTAAAAATTGTGTTTAGGGAAAATAAATTTTTACAAAAATTGGTTTTTTTTAGGTGAAATGGGATTTTTTTTAGATTTTTTTGGTTTTGACGGGCAAAATAGACATTTGGGTTTTGGTAATTTTTGGGCTCTTGGTTAGGTTTTAAGATGGTTTTCCCAAACCCATTCTAAAAACATGTCCGGGTCTTCAATTGATCAACAATCGTAGAAAATCACATCCCGGCACCGGCTTTTCAGCACTTTTCTGATTTTGGCTTGATTTTGCTCGTTTTCGCTCTGTTTTCAATCCTTTTGTACCTGCAAGACATAAAACACACTCCGAGGATATTTTTGACATATTTTGATAGTATTTGGGTGTTTTTAGTCGTTTTTGTGGTCTTAGGTGGGTAAAAATGATGAGTGAACAAGCACTCATCACAAGCACTTGCACAACAACACACCACAGACAAGTTTGAAGCCAGAGCCATACCCTGTGTTTTCATTGGATACCCCACCACTCAAAAGGGCTACTTACTTTATGATACCACTACACACAAAACCTTTGTTAGTAGGCATGTGAGATTCAATGAAGCCATTTTTCCCTTTGCTGAACAATCCACCAATACTTCTGCCACCATCTCTACCTCAACACCTTCTGATTTCCCCCTAACATCTTCTTTCATTCCCACAACACCACCATCTACCAATGAATACACTGATCCTACTCCAACCCCTCACCAGTCACCTAACACCTCTCATTCTCCTAACACAACATCTCCTCCCACAGAACACATATCTTCTCCTATACACTCAATACCTTCTTCACAACCTCACACTCCCTTACCAAATTCTCCTTCCACAAACAACACCATCCCATCTCCACCACCACCACCACCTCTTAGGAAATCCACTAGAAACACCCATCTTCTAACCAAACTCAAAGACTTCCTTGTCAATCTTCCCAACACCAAACACTCAACTCACTCCTTAATCAAATTTCATCATTCTAAATATATCAACTACCAAACATCCTTCACCCAAAACATAGACATCTCATCAACATCATTAATAAAACAGTAGAACCTAAGTCATTCACCCAGGCTTCTAAAGACCAAAGATGGAAAGATGCAATGACCAAAGAGTTATTAGCCTTGGAAACCAATAAAACCTGGATTGTCACCACTCTCCCACCAACCAAAAGTGCCATAGGCAGCAAATGGGTCTACAGAATTAAGTATCACTCAGATGGCACAGTTGAGAAATACAAAGCTAGGTTGGTAGCTCAAGGATTTACACAATTAGAAGGCATTGATTATATTGAAACCTTTGCCCCAGTAGCTAAAATGGTGACAGTCAGAATTCTCTTAGTGGTAGCCACTCATCACAATTGGCACATTCCTAACTGGACATCAACAATGCCTTCCTCCATGGAGACCTTAATGAAGAAGTTTATATGGCATTACCTCAAGGCTACACACCTCCTTCCACTGTTCCCAACCCAGTATGCAAGCTTCAAAAATCCCTTTATGGACTTAAACAAGCAAACATGCAGTGGTTCACTAAACTGACCACTTTCTTACTTAATCATGGTTTCACCCAAAGCTATGCAGACACTTCTCTCCTCACATATAAGAAAGGCAAAGATTTCCTGGCTTTGGTAATTTAT
The DNA here is from genome assembly GCA_019973895.1 of Chrysanthemum seticuspe. Lineage (NCBI taxonomy): Eukaryota > Viridiplantae > Streptophyta > Magnoliopsida > Asterales > Asteraceae > Chrysanthemum > Chrysanthemum seticuspe. Next base: position 137,917,676 of record BPTQ01000003.1, read on the forward strand.
GTTGATGATATCCTCCTGACTGGGAATAATCCTTCACTCGTCACACACTTCAAACATCAGTTGGATATCACCTTCAGTATCAAGGATTTAGGACATGTTAATTACTACTTGGGGATAGAATTTTTAAGAAACTCTCAAGGAATCACTATGTCTCAAAGAAAATATGCCTTGGAATTGTTACAAAGTGCTAAGGTTCTGGATCACAAACCCTCTCACATTCCTCTTGATCCCATTATTAAGTTGACTGACATTGATGGAGATCCTCTCAGTCCACCAAATGCTTCCACCTATAGATCCATTGTGGGCAAACTTCTTTAATATAACCATCACCAGGCTAGACTTATCATATGTTGCACATGCTCTCAGCCAGTTCAGTCACAGTCCTAGAACTCCTCACTGGAAAGCACTCATCAAGGTTCTCAGATACATCAAGTTATGTCCAGGCCATGGTTTGTTTATACCCAAGATTGACACATTTTCTCTCAAAGCCTATTGTGACAGTGATTGGGCTAGCTGCCCTATCACCAGAAGATCCACCAATGGTTTCTGCATTTTTCTTGGAAAAAGTCTTATATCATGGCAATCAAAGAAACAGGGAGTTGTTTCCAGATCTTCAACAGAAGCAGAGTACAGGGCTCTAGCTGACTGTACTTGTGAAATCACTTGGCTTCTCAGCTTACTTAAGGACTTACAAGTTTCTGTCTCCACTCCAGTTCCTATATATTGTGATAATCGAGCATCCATTGCCCTGGCCTCTAATCCTATCCAGCATGCAAGAACAAAACACATTGAGCTTGATTGTCATTTTGTCAGAGATAAAGTAAAGTCTGGAAGCATTCTACCTACCTTCACTCCTTCACATCTTCAAATTGCTGATGTTTTAACAAAGGGGCTAAGCAGATCACCATTTCACAGCTGTATTTCCAAGTTTGGCATGTGTGATCCTTACACACCGCCAACTTGCAGGGGGTAATGGAGATAACAAGCAACATAAGAATGTTGGACACTCAAAGATCATCAACACTGTGATATCTACAAACTACATTCATCATCACAAATGCCTTGTTAATTTGTAGTAGCATGTAATAGTAGTGTATGTTGTAAAAAGTCAAAGTTACATATAGTATAGAAAGTCAAAGTATAGTTAGAAAGTTAGTTATTCTTTATTTTCCCTCTCATGTAAAGTGTATAAATACTGGCTCATTCTCATTCCAATGTAATAAAAGTAATATCATTTTCACCTTTCATCATTTCCTTCTTTTTATCAAAACTATTTAGTTAGGTCCCTCTATTATCACTAAAAGAAAAAATCTCCCACATAACGAAAAACTTGTAATACCGAACATAAATAAATAGAATTAAGAGTTGGTTTCGATATAATCACATGTTTAAGGAGAACCTAAAATCATGGGATATCCTCGAAGACTCACGTGACATTGTTTCCACGAAACATGCGTATTTAATTCATTTTTTCTTTGTCTTGAATTAGGCGAGTAATTTCGTGGCACGTGTTGTGTCGCTTCAATAGGGGAGCATACATGTGACATGCCACGTATTCTGATAGTTGTTTTTATCGTCTGATATATGAATAACGAAATACTTATGCATGTACTTTGTCAACTAATTCGATAGTCTGTTTAATGTTCTTCAAGGTAATAGTTTTGATGTTTAAGTCTTAGACTCGTATAGAAATCATAATGCATGCAGTAGCTACACATGCATTTGATATGTTTCAATTTACAGCTCCTCTTTATCATCAAAATATTTTAGTGTTACCAAGCGCACGTTAATGTGTACGAACTAACCAAACAATTGTTGTTTTTATAGATATAAATTAGTAGACGCGAGTTAGGATCGAACTCGAGATCACGGGATTGCACACTTTACGTATGAGAATTTAAAGTTAATAATTAAATATAAACATTATATTTATTTATTATTAAACGAAATAACTAACGGACGTTAAATAATTAATGTAATGGACTAACGGGCGTTAAATGTATTTGGAAAAGGACCAAGTTGTAAATAACGGGAAGGTTCCAGAATCCCCTTGGGATACATAGAACCGATCGGCCAAGGGATCCCAACCCAACCCAATTACAACTCCAACTTGTTCACCAAGTTTGCTTGAGTATATATACAAAACCTAGGGTGTTTGTACATTATCTCTTGTGCTCATTAACTAAACCTAAAAAATGTTGTGTGTGTTTTTCTTGTTCAAACCGATCGGCCACCATCTCTTGGGTGTCGATCATCATAACTTTTCCAAACCAAGTTATTTGTTTTATCAAAACTAGCATTACTTTAATTCGGTTTAGTACGTGTGTACAAGAACGTGGTAATAACACAATATTGTTATTATTCTTGGATTAAATTACAAAACGGTAAGGGGTAATTCATATAATCCTAATTAAATCAAATTAGGGTTCTTCCATAGCTAGTTTGTGAATTTGATTCTTGTTCGGCTAGAATCAAGAAAAGGTACGCATATTCTTTTATGTTAATTAATTATTTGTTAATAAATCATATACGCTTCCGCTTGAATACTTTGATGTTTTGTGGTTATTTATTTGATTGTCATGATATCTAATTCCAACAGTGGCATCACGAGTCATTGGTTTTTAATGAGTAATTAATTACATAAACGCGTAATAAAACAAATACTTGTATGTTGTTTGATATGTTATCTAGGGTTTATGTTTTAATTTTTTTGGGTCGATTTTTTTAATTAGGGGCGTACCCCATTATTTTTTTTTATTCGACTCATAAAATTTTTTTAGGGTTTTGAAAATTGTTTGTTAACCTTATTAAAACATAGAATTAATATATATTAGTTACGTGATTAATTCATGAATAATTTGTTATGTGTCATGGAATTTTGATATGCGATCTTGTGACTATTTGTATAATTGTTATAATATATCCATGATTATACATGCATGTTAGTCATGGATAAGTTGCTTTGATATTGTTTAAATTGTTAAGATATATTTATTTATGATAAATCTTGAATTGGGGAAGACTCCAATTATATATTAATGAATCAATTATGTGCTAATTGGTATATTTTAATTGTGGGTTTACGCAATCGATTCATCGATGTATGTGGCTCACTTTCTATCGCTGGAGTGAAAATATACATTAATTTAACCTAGATATTGATTATTAATAGGTTTTATCGAATAAGTTGCATGTGGCTACTTGTTTACACGTATAAATTGTTTATTATGTGCGCATTGTTTTTTAGTAGTTTATTTTTTATTTGTTACTTGTTTGTTTATTATGTATGACAGTTTTAAGCAAAGGGTAATTTTGAATAGAAAAATAATACGGACTAAACAATGGTGAAATTTGATTTGTTTTGGAAGAGTTAAGTTTTCAATAGTTTAATTGATTGGTGATTTTGGTACAAATGGTCTGAACGGCTCACCCACTAGAATGAACTGTAAAGGGGTTAATAAAGAAGTGCGCACAGTCACACTGAAAGGATGTCTAAGGTTATGCTTTGCGCTTACCTGGTCCTCTGCCCCCTGTAAGTTCGAATGGAGCTACTTAGTAAGCCATAAAATGTGCAAACTCATCTTAAGGGCGAATTAGTTTTAATTCCATGCGCCACTTCGGTGGTAATTACCCGAAACACTAAGTGTTTACACTTATGCAAAAGTACGGTATAATGGATGATAATTAACACTAAATTCCTTGATTGGTGAACCCAATACCTCAATCAAACTTTGATAATTTGATCTTTATGAATTGGTAATAAAAGTTTTTTTATTAAAATTTATGCTACAAGATAAATGCATGACATCTTTGTACATATTTGATTTGACCACATAAAATCAAAACTAGTACCCTTTTAAATTAAGTTATATGCCATCTAATTAAAAGGAACACTTGAAGTTGCAATTTATGTCATGAAAGTACTTGGCTAGATTGTGATGGAGAGGTAAATCTCTATGTAAAGTCAGACCTTACATGGACATATTTACAGTTCTTTAAGTTAGACACTTAAGTTGAGTAGGAAGTGAGAACTGGACTCAATGGCATAAGATGGGATGAAACATGTTTATATTTGCAATAGCGTTGGAAAATATAAATCCCATAATGATCTAGGAGTTGGAAATTGTTTGCCAATTAATGTGCGACAAATTACCTTATTATGTGCTTTCGTTACTAGCAGATCAACTGATGTAATGAATCTATGATAATTTGGATCCTAGTTTTTCGAGAAAATTATATGGTTATATGTTTATATTACCGTTGGGTATATTTTATTTTCTTGAAAAGTGTATTATCGAAAATACTAATACTTGAACTTTTTTCTGTAGAAATGGCTCAAAACAACGATAACACTAACACTGCTCTAAATTCTGCGTTCAAAAACTTTTTTGATCGAGAAAAGTTGACTGGCTCTAATAATTTCAATGATTGGCACCGCTCTTTGAGAATTGTCTGTAGAGTTGCTGACCGGTTGAAATATCTTTATGAACCTTGCCCTGCGGAACCAACTGGTCCTACAGCTACTCAAGCTGAAAAGGATGAGTGGAAACTGGAGTATAAGCGTCATAATGATGCGACTTGTATTATGTTGGGAACGATGGAATCTGCTCTTCAAAAGCAGTTCGAACATTATTTCCCATATAATATGCTCAATGAACTTCGAACTATGCTTGAGAAACCAGTTGCCGTCGAGATTTATGACTTGACCGACGAATTACACAGATGTAGGCAGGGAGAGGGTAAACCCGTAAGTACTCATGTATTGGAAATGAAAGGATACATGGATCAACTAAAGGCACTTGGCAAAACTTATGATGATAACATGGCTGTGAATCTGATTAATAGATCCCTTAACAAGGATTTTAATGGTTTTGTCAGAAACTTCACTATGCACTGCGTGGGGAAGACAGTTACTGACCTCCACGCATTGCTAATTGATTATGAAAAAGGGTTGCCTCAAAAGGTTCCTACTTCCCAGGTACTTGCTATTCAGGGTGGAAGGATTAATAAGCCAAAACTGCAGCGTGCGAACAACAAGAAGGGGAAGGGTAAGGGAAAGATTGACAAAGGCAAACAGGTTATAGCCTATCAACCACAACCCAAGAAGAACCCTACTCCTAGGAAGGAAAATCCTAAAAAGGATCAAGCATGCCACCATTGCAAGACATTTGGGCATTGGAAGAGAAATTGTGCTCTCTATCTGGATGAATTGCGTGCAAATAAGATGAAGTACGACGGGTCCTCGGGCGCCGGTCCTTCAGGTAATTTATTTGTCATTGAATTATTTACTCTAAATCATAAAAATTCCTGGGTATATGATACTGGTTGTGGTATTCACATTTGTAATACACTACAGGGGTTTAGAGTGGAGAGGAAGATTGCCTATGGGGAGCAATATCTGCACGTGGAAAATGGCGCACATGCAGCTGTTGAAGCCATAGGAACGTTTAGTTTAGTATTGCCTTCGGGCTTAGTACTGTTATTGAACAATTGTCATTACGCACCTTCTATAATTAGAGGTGTTGTTTCCTTTTCAGTTTTGTTGGATGATGATTTTACTCATACTATTTCACGTAACGGAATTTCTGTTTCTTTAAATGGTGTATTTTATTTTAAAGAAATTACTGTGAATGGTGTGTTTGAAATTGATGTGATTGGAAATAAATCTAACAAAGATAATAATTCGATGTTTAGCAATAATAAGAAAATAAAGTTAGACATGAATTCTTCTTATCTTTGGCATTGTAGACTTGCTCATATAGGCAAGGCTCGCATGCATAAGCTGCAACAAGAAGGGCTTTTGCAAAATATCAATGATGAATCATTTGATAAATGTGAGTCATGCATATCTGGGAAGATGACGAAGAAACCTTTTCATAGCAATATGGAGAGGGCTTCTGATCTACTTGGTCTTATTCATACTGATGTGTGTGGACCACTTAGACATGTGTCAAAGAAAGGTGCTAGCTACTTCTTAACCTTTACTGATGATTTCAGCCGTTATGGTTATATTTATTTACTTAAACATAAACATGAGGTGTTTGAAACATTTAAGGTTTTCAAAGCTGAAGTAGAACTACAATTGGGAAAGAAGATTAAAGCTCTTCGATCCGATAGAGGAGGAGAGTATCTAATCCAAGAGTTTAAAGATTACTTAGCTGAGAATGGAACTGTCCAGAATCTCACTTCTCCATATACTCCACAACAAAATGGTGTATCTGAGAGAAGAAATCGTACATTGTTGGACATGATATGATCTATGTTTAATCTTACTACTCTACCTTTATCCTTTTGGGATTATTCTTTGGAATCAGCTGTTCGCATTCTAAATATGGTTCCCACAAAGAAGGTTGATAAGACACCATATGAAATATGGCATGGTAAAGCTCCTAACCTGTCTTATTTAAAGGTCTGGGGTTGCGAGGCGTATGTTAGACGTGACTCAGCAGATAAACTCCAACAAAGATCTGTAAAGTGTATCTTCGTAGGATACCCTAAGGAAACTATGGGTTACTACTTTTACTATCCAACTGAAAATAAAGTAATTGTTGCTAGGTATAGAGATTTTCTTGAAAGAGATCTCGTATCTCAAGAATTCAGTGGGAGAGTTTATGATCTGGAAGATGATCAAGAAGATGCATTACCTTCTGAAAACACTAACGTACTTCCGGTAAAACCTGATAGTTTGGGTCCTCCACCAGAAGTTCAAGTGATTCCCGTTCGTAGATCCGTAAGGTCTACACGTGCACCTGAACGTCTATGTCTTAACGTAGAGGTTGAGGAAACTATGTTAGGAGATCTTGGAGAGCCTACTAGTTATAAAGCTGCCATGGCAAGTCCTGATAAGGAAAAATGGCAGGTTGCAATGAATGGGGAAATGCAATCCATGAGAGAAAATGAAGTTTGGGAAGAGGTTGACTTACCTCCAAACGCCACGGTGGTTGGAAGTAAGTGGCTCTATAAAATTAAGACTGGCATGGATGGCAATATACACGTCTATAAAGCTCATCTAGTTGCGCAAGGTTTTACTCAAACTTATGGCATTGATTACGAGGAGACATTTTCTCCTGTAGCGGACATTAGAGCTATTAGAATTCTCATAGCTATAGCAGCATACTATGACTATGAGATATGGCAAATGGATGTCAAAACCGCCTTCTTGAATGGTCGCTTAGATGAAGACATCTATATGAAGAAACCTGAGGGGGTTCGTGAATCTACAATTTCCAAACCGTGTATGCAAACTTCAAAGGTCCATTTATGGATTGAAGCAAGCATCAAGGCAATGGAATAAGAAATTTGATGAAGAAATCAAAAGGTATGGATTTATTCAAAATCTTGATGAGCCATGTGTATATCAAAAAGTTAGTTGGAGTGATGTAATTTTCCTAATTCTTTATGTCGATGACATATTAATTATGGGAAAAGACATTCCAAGTTTGCAAAATGTTAAGGCATATCTTGGGAAGTGTTTTTCCATTAAGGATTTAGGAGAAGCTGCATACATTCTGGGAATCAAGATCTACCGAGATAGGTCAAAGTGGTTAATTGGTTTAAGTCAAAGCGCTTACATTGATAAAATATTGAAGAGATTCAATATTCAAAATTCCAAGAAAGGATATTTGCCGATGGAAGTAAAGCATGGCTTATGTAGCGACATGTGTGCTTCAACACCTGCTGAAGTGGCACGCATGCAGAAAGTTCCTTATGCTTCGACTGTAGGATCTATTATGTATGCTGTGAGATGCACAAGGCCAGATGTGGCGTTCGCTCAAAACATGACCAGTCGATATCAACAGAATCCGGGTGAACTTCACTAGATTGCTGTTAAGCATATTCTAAAGTATCTTAGAAATACTAAAGATATGTTTTTAGTGTATGGTGGAAATCCAGACACAGAGCTTGGTGTTACAGGTTACTGTGATGCGTCCTGGCAGTGTGATAAAGATGATACGAAGTCTCAGATGGGTTATGTCTTTGTCATCAATGGGGAGCAGTTGACTGGAAGAGCAAGAAGCAGAGTACGATTGCGATGTCTGCGACAGAAGCCGAATACATAGCTGCTTCGGAAGCTGCAATGGAGGCTGTTTGGATTAGGAAATTCATTTAAGGGCTTGGTGTTATGCCTTCAATTAAATCACCTATTAATATGTATTGTGACAATTCTGCTGCAATCATATTTGCCAATGAACCTGGAGTCATGAAGGGCACCAGACATTTTCTACGGAAGTATCACTATGTTCGGGAACAAGTCCGCGAAGGTGAAATAAATCTACTGAAAGTTCACACAGATGATAACTTAGCTGATCCTTTCACTAAGGCTTTAGCTAAAGACAAGCTTATTGGACTTGCCAATGGAATTGGACTTCGTTTAGCTAATAGTTTCGTGCATAATTGTGATTAGTATTTGGATAAAGGATATTGTAAAACATTTATTATTTTGATGAAATAAAGTTTGGATTATGTTTATTTTCATTTATAATATTGTTGTCCTATATTTGCATGTTTAATCCGTGAGTAACTAAGTTATTCTAAATGTCCGTTGTCGATTAATGATATGGGAGTATCATTAAACTAAGACAAATCTGAGAGATGTGGTAGAATATACTTGAAAGTATATTGATGAGAATGCATACCAATTTCGGATGATATTCAATGAACTGAATATAGGACTTATCCCAACTACATAATTTACTTTGTGGATATTGTTATGAGTAAATTGTGAATAGTTATCCTCAGACTTGAGATACCAGATAAGTGTCATGAATGTAGTGCATTTCTGTGGAGCAACTTAACGCTATACGTAACTGGTAGTTATAAGGGTTGTTTTCAGAAATGTTACGAAGTTTATGGGTTATTCTTGTAGTCAAGATAGAATTTGTTTTTTCAAATTTATTTGGAGTTTAATACTGCTGGGGCCCTCGTAGGGTTGACAAGATGTTTGTGTGGCCGCACCCAAATCTCCCCTAAATATGTTTAGATGATTCGGTAATCTTGGTCAATCACTTACAACGAGAAACAGAATAGTTTTATAAAGAATGACTTAATTCCATATCTTTATTTAACGTGGTATTAGAAACAAAAGGATAATAATAATGAGAAATCATTAAAAGGTTTTCCAGGAGCCTTACTCGAGTTGTACTAGAGGCATCGAAGTGTTGCTAGACGCTAACCGATGTGATCACTCTATTAAGATATATCCAAGTGGGAGCTGTTCGTTTTATGGATATAAATTAGTAGACGTGAGTTAGGATCGAACTCGAGACCACGGGATTGCACACTTTACGTATGAGAATTTAAAGTTAATAATTAAATATAAACATTATATTTATTTATTGATTAAACGAAATAACTAACGGACGTTAAATAATTAATGTAATGGACTAACGGGCGTTAAATGTATTTGGAAAAGGACCAAGTTGTAAATAAAGGGAAGGTTCCGGAATCCCCTTGGGATACATAGAACCGATCGGTCAAGGGATCCCAACCCAACCCAATTACAACTCCAACTTGTTCACCAAGTTTGCTTGAGTATATATACAAAACCTAGGGTGTTTGTACATTATCTCTTGTGCTCATTAACTAAACCTAAAAAGTGTTTTGTGTGTTTTTCTTGTTCAAACCGATCGGCCACCGTCTCTTGGGTGTCGATCAGCATAACTTTTCCAAACCAAGTTATTTGTTTTATCAAAACTAGCATTACTTTAATTCGGTTTAGTACGTGTGTACAAGAATGTGGTAATAACACAATATTGTTATTATTCTTGGATTGAATTACAAAACGGTAAGGGGTAATTCATATAATCCTAATTAAATCAAATTAAGGTTCTTCCATAGCTAGTTTGTGGATTTGATTCTTGTTCGGATAGAATCAAGAAAAGGTACACATATTCTTTTATGTTAATTAATTATTTGTTAATAAATCCTATACGCTTCCGCTTGAATACTTTGATGTTTTGTGGTTATTTATTTGATTGTCATGATATCTAATTCCAACAACAATTGTGTGTGAAACTGTAAAAGCAGGGGCCACACACGAGGCTGGGTGTATTATGAGGGTAAGTGTGAAGGTGAAAGGGAGGTGACATTGTTATTAGGGAGTTTGAGAGTGAAGGCAAGGGTGAGTGAGGGTCACCGAGATGACCGACCACTCTATTATAAGGCAATTTGGTGTTTACGTGGGTGCGAGCGCGAGAAAAAACGAGGGAGAGTGTGTACATGTGTATTTACATGTGATATTGAGTATACGTGAATAGAAAGTGAATATTTCAAAACTTCAAAACGGTTATAAACTTTTGTTCAAAACTAGTGACCCATGGATCCGAAACAGGGAACGGATCCTTGCAGGATCTGTGGATCCGTATGACTTTGTGAGGATTTTTTCTTGCTTATTTAAACAGGTTATTTGGCCATCATTTAAACCAAGCTTTTTGTAATGGAACATTAGGCATTTTCAAGTCTTCAAAATCCTCACTCACCTTTGATCACAATGCTTTCAACTCTCGTTTATTGAAAACATATTAACATGTGAAGATCCATGATGACAAGCTTAGAGCTCTTGTCAATTTCATTCATTAAAAGCATAGTAGCATGTGAAGATCCACCGCAATAAGCTTAGAGCTCTTATCATCTTCATACATTAAAAGCTTATTCTCAAGAGAAGATCATTCATATCAAGTTTAGAGTTCTTGATGTCTAAATTAGTTTTTCATATCCATTAAACAATCATGTCTTATATCACCATCATACAACAACATGTATCACTACTACACAACACCATGTGTCACTACCAACACTGTTGTAAAAATCAGCTTAGGCGGTCGATTAATTGGCGCTTGGGCACTAGGCGAGGATTAACCGTCCGGATTTCCACTAATCGGCCTTCATAATTGGTTTGATAAAAAATCGATCAACATACCGATTAATCGGATAAAAATCGGCCAAATTTGGCATAAATCGGCCAACTCGGTTACGGATAGAAATTGGTCAAATTAGGCATAAATCAGAAAAATCTAAAAACAATCGGCTAATAAGGCCGGGCATATAATTTCAAAATTTTATAATTTTATATATAAAAAATTCAATCCAATTAGTCTTCGATTAATCTCCGCCTAACCGGTTAATCGCTAAGCGGTGCACGAACGCCCGACTAGCGCTTAACCATTTTTGCAACCTTGACTAACATACAACACCATATATCACCAACCATATTCCAAACTAGAGGCTAAATAGGTTTGTGTTTAGGCCTTAAAAATCAAAGGTTATAGGATTGTTGTGTTTCGGCTTTAAAAAACAAGGGTTATAGGTTTGTTGTGTTTGTGCTTTAAAACACAACGTGTTTGGTTGTACCTGAAGAATAACTCGATATACGGCTTAGTGTCGGTAAACTTGTAAGCGACATTGCAATGTTTTCTCAGGCTGAGCAAAGAACTTGTTGAACTAGTGAAGAAACTTGCGAGTAGGACACTCGGGGAGTGGAGTAGGACGAAGAGAAGTTTCGTGTCGAACCATTATAATCATCGTGTTCGATGTAATCTCTCTTTTACTTAATTTTTTATGTTTATACATGCATTATGTTGATATGCTTTCTTTCAACCTCTCTATTATTATAATTGTAGAATTATTATTATCACTTAACATATTGCATTTCAACCTCTCTATTATTATAATTATAGAATTATTATTATCACTTAACATATTGCATCATTCTTGATTGTTTATTTGCTACAAAAAGTAAAGTTTAAAAAAAAAAAAAAAAAAAAAAAAAAAAAAAAGCCCGTATTCACCCTTCGACGTTTTCACACATACTTTTCCCACCCAACAATTTATTTTCTTAATATATTTTTGGGAAGACAAGTCGTCACATAAATTTTTTTTATAAAATAATTAATATAAATTAAATTAAATTGTAAACTAAGATAATACCATTTTTGCGACAGCATTTCGTTGCAAAGAGTGTTGCAAAGAAAATTAATTAAATTAATGAAGGTGTTAACCAACCAATGTTACAAAAAGTGCGATGTATGATGTGACGTCATGACTAAGTCTCACATTTTTGCAATCAAGGCGAAACTTTTGCGTTTAAAGGCGTGACATAAGGTGACACAAAATACGAAAATATTTATATATTTATATATCACATTTCACATATATCGAGTTTACAAAAAGACGTGAAATAAGACGACGTGACAGCGTGACCAAGCCTCACGCCTTTACGAGACCTTTTCAGAGCCTTTGCGAGCCTTTTAAAACCATAAACCAACATATAAAGTATTTGTTAAAACTATAATTTAGTTTAGAAAAAGCAACCATTATATATTAAAGAAAAAACAAGTTCGGGGAAACGTGATGTGTGGTCGAAAACAGAAAATGACTTAACTGGGGTAATTAATATGATGGATGTTATATTGTGCAAGTCTTTTACAAAGTCTAGAAGAGAAAAAAATCGATGGCTTTCAAAATACATTAATACATGTTGTAACAACATTTTCTCGTTGACTAAGAGTAAGTTTTGGTTCTAATAATTCATTTGTGTCTTGTCGACCTCATCATCACTGTTGTTACAGTTGATGCCTACTGTTGCTACCGTTAAAACCAAAGCATTAAAATGGAAAATGAAATGGTACGTATTATGATATTAATGATTTGAGAACCTAGACGCCAGAAGACACAGCATAAACATAGCCATATTGATTAAACTGAAATCAACAGGACACCGACGAAGATAACAAGAGCTAGACAAAGGGCGCAATGTGATGCGACATTGATAATTAAATTTGTCCAGGAGACCGATTACGTACCTTAAAAGGGGCCCTAAACAAAAATGCCTATGGTGAGCTTGAAGTGAATGTCTAGGAAAAAAACTCATGCGTAAATGTCTATGAAAAAACTATCGCCAATTCGCGTATGGCGATCTATTGTTAGCTTAGAGCTGACATTAGATGCGACGAATAAAATCTAATACAATTCATTTTTCAAAAACGAACATTAAATTCATAATCACTTGATTATTTTATAACAAGGTTTTTTGGTGCCTACGCGCTGCATCAAGATGGTTCTCGTTAGTGTCATTATCGATGTAAGTTTCTCTTTATAAACAAAAGAAATGTAAATTGAACTTGCGACTTTGAGAACACAATTTATATTTACATAAGTTTAAATACAAATTACTACTAAGAATTAGAATCAAATAAGAAGATTACTTAAAATAAGAAGGAATAAGAAGAACTATAAATGCAAATACGAGATGCACCGACCTAAATTAGATGCATCCCTATAATCTTAGATGCATTATAACGCACCATAGTATGTTTTCTAACTTTTAATCAGATGCATATACGTATATTAGATGCATTTCATGATTTCTCTTGTTTTTTGTTCCTCTGCACGTGCCGAAATCATAAAAATCAATTTGCACTATCTACACATCAAATTAACTTTTGAAACTCAAGATGTTGCATCTATATGAATAGAAATGCATCTAATGCAAGTCGTTGCATCTCAAATGCGTGATTTTGGTCACTTCTCACCACTTCTTATTTTAAGTTACTTCTCACTGTATCCCTACTCTTACTACTAATATATTAGAGAAAGTTAAAGTGTTTAATTTAAATTTCTATCAATTAGTAGTAATTTTTGATAATTGATAATAAGTTAATAACTACATATAACCGATGAACACTCACATGCATAGGGCTGAGCACAAAACCGAGCCGAACCGGAAAACCGAGCCGAACCGGACCGAACCGAACCGGACCGACCATTTTCGGTTCGGTTTCGATTCTATGTCTTATCGGATGTCGGTTTTCGGTTCGGTTCGGTTCGGTCCGACCCAAAACCGACCAAACACGCACATAAAGCAAATAAACCGGGCCGAACCGACACAAAACCGAACCGAACCGAACCGATTCGGTTCGGTTTCGGTTCATGTTTTTGGTGAAATCGGTTCTCGGGTCGGTTTTCATGTTATTTTTAAATGATCCACAGAATCACATTCATATTGGTTGAAACTTTTACAGTTCTTTTCAACTCCTTGATGCAATGATGTATAGAAAAATCGGAATGCGCAAACTGGTCTCGTTATACCAGTTTTTGCCTTATGGAACTCTAAATCCCGTTAAAATCAAATCAAGAAAGGCATATTATTTCTGCATTTAACAGCTTTTATGATTTTATTACAAATTGATAGGATATAAATAATTGGAAAACCATACCATTCAATTTCGACCTTAAAATTGCAATGGAACCTATCTTCTTTATTGCTTGTGTCTTTGTTTCCCCACTTCATTTATAACCACACTTCATATTCACCAATTCTCAAATTTTCTAGAAATGTTTACAACGTAGCTATTGCAACAAAGAATTTATATATTTAATGAACAGTTGATTTTAAGATCCCGAGTAAAATCGTAAGATCGTACGATCCGACCAACAAAAAAACTTGCAAAATCATTCTAGGATCGTGTTGTAAGATCGCACATAAGATCGTGAGACCATCTGTGAGATCATAGGATCGGATCTCAATCCGATCTTACTATTATGATGAGTTATCTTATTATTTTATGTCAAAACCTTATATAAAACTTGTATTTTTTCTTTCTTGCTATTATAGTACTCTATCTTATTATATTTTGATAGAAAATAAAAATGCAAGAAGTTATAGTACTCTTAGATTTGTAATAGAATTTATCTTATTATTTAGTTTCTAAAAGAAAATAAAAATCAAACCTAAGTGGTATATATGTAAGTTCTTTGAAAATCAGTAACTTAGGCTAGTGATGCCATCTTATTTTTCTACTTTGGCTACTGTGGTGGCAGGTTAAGTGGCTTAGTAGAATGGAGTAATGGAATGTAGCTAGATGGTAGGTGCTCTATAAGGCGAATTGATGTATGGATATGGATTTGATTTGAAGAAAAAGCTGATATTCGGTCTGCTGTGTTTTCTGAAACTTTCATCACACTTGTATGTGGTCTTGTATAGTTTATCAGATTTCAAAAGTTAGTATTCTGCTTGTATTTGATTTGGGATTTATCCAAATCATTGTTATGTTATCTTTATAATATAATGTTTGAAAGTTTTTAATATAATTCACCTTTGCATAAAAAAAAAACCATTAACATAGGTCAATTCTTCAATGACCTAATGTATGTTATGATATATACAAATTACAAATAGATGTTGCATTCTTAAAATGGGTGTTTATCAAAGCATTAAGCTACATTAGTTATGTTAGCAACTTTTTTAGCATCATTTCATCAAACGTAACACCAATTTAACCAAAACTTTCTTATAGATTAAATTCTTCATTATTTATTATACTGATCAATACTAACACTACATGCTACTAATTTTGTAGACCTTGGCAAAGCGATACATTTGTTTTAAGTAGTATACTATGAGAATACATGAATCACCCATAAAACAATAACAAAAAATATTTATTTAGAATCAAACTAGTCGGTTAAATTAATATCCAAACAGAGACAAATGATTACATCAACACTCTTGACCAAGTTCAAGATTAATAACCAAATGAATCCAAGAATGATTAAAGAACAAGGTTATGAAACCAAGGTTTGGAGATGATATACACACGACCAAATTAGGGTTTGTGTGTGTGTTGTTATTTCTGCACAGAGAGAGAATGAGGCTATTTATAGCCTCATTATTTCTTTATTTTACCCTTCATCTTTAAGGAACATCCAAAAGAGGTTAGAGCTTTTATTGACACAACTGGCCCCTCAAAACTAGAGACTGCTACAGGAAACCTGAAAATGACTAAATACATAATAAGCAATAAGAAATAAGCATAAGTTTACTCCACAGATTATTACCAACTTATTTCAACGTTCCCCCTTAAGTTGAGGAGGAAACATGTCAAATAAACCATGTTTGTTTATCATTAGATTATGCTGAGAAACACCAAGGTGTTTGGTTAGAATGTCTGCACTTTGGTCTAAAGTGCCAATTTTTTGGCATTTATGCTTCCATTTACAATTTTTTCTCGGATAAAGTGCACACCAATTTTAAAATGTTTAGACCTTTCATGAAAAACAGGGTTCAAAGCAAGCTACAGAGCAACTTTATTATCACAAAATAGAGAATCAGGCAAGTTAACTTTGATCTTTAAATCTTTCATATTTTTCAGAATCCATATGATTTCACAGGTTGCAACTCCCATGGATCTGTACTCAGCTTCGGTGAAGGATTTAGGACTATTGCATGTTTCTTTCTTTTCTAAGAAATGAGATTTCCATTATAAAAGACACAATACCTTGAAATAGATTTTCTAGTATTTGGGCACTTGATCAATCAGAGTCTACATACCCTTCTAATTTGTCCGATAACCTGTTATGAGTAAATTTTAAACCTTTGTCAAGAGACCCTTTTAGGTATATGAGAACATTCAAGGCACTTTGTAAATGAGACTTTAGAGGAGAGTGCATATGTTGAGACAAACAGTGGTAAAAATATGATACATCAGGTCTAGTATGAGTGAGATATATAAGTTTACCAACAAGTTTTAATAGCCAGTAATGTTATCCAAGTAAGGATTATCATACTTAGTTTCAATGGAAGAACAATATTAGCTTCCATAGGAATAGATATATGTTTAAAAGCAAAGAGACCAAACTCATGTAAGAGTTCCAGACAATACTTTCTTCGAGATAGGTGAATATCATCTCCTTGTTTGATAACCTCAATTCCTAGAGAGTATCTTAGCAAACCAATAATTTGAAATTTTGAGCTAAGAGATTGTTTAAACCTAGCAAAAGAGAGCAACAAAGATGTTATCAACAGTTTTGGTAAATGGAGAATGATCACTGCAACTCTGAACAAAGCCATTTTCTTTTAAAATGCCAACTATTTTTTCATTCCATTTTCTTGGGGCTTGTTTAAGTCAATAAATAGATTTGTTCTATGTGTAGACCTTGTTTTTGTTTTTAGTGTTCCCAAACCCTTGAGGAATAGTCATATAAACATCTTCTTTTAGGTCTCCATATAGAGTAACATTAAGGACCACTTATTTTGGACAACAAGAACAATAAGACACCTAACAGTGACCATTTTAACCACATGAAAAAAAGTCTCAACATAGTCAATACCCCCTCTATGGTTACAACCCTTAGTAACAAGTCTAGCCTAATACCTTTCGATTTCTACAGTTGCCTATACTTAATTTTATATATCTATTTGCACTGAATGGGTTTCCTACCAGAGATTAGTTCAGTTATGTCCCAGGTGTATTTTTGTTTAAGGCCTCTATTTTGTAGTTATCATCAAGAATGACCTCTTTGTAAGTGTTGGGTTCAGTGCTCTTATTTAAGGCAGACACAAAGCAGAAACTCTCGGAGTTAAGATTACAATAACTGACAACTCTTTCAACTCTATATTTTACCTTGCTTTAAGATTGCAGGCAACTTATGAGTACTAGAAGAACTTCTACGGTTTTGACAAAGAAACTCCAAATTATGATAAAATTGTTAGAAACCCTAGAGCACAAGATCAATACATAAATCAACCTTGGTGTTCTGATACAATGTGAGAATACATGAATCACCCAGAAATCAATAACAAAATATCTTTATTTATAATCAAACTAGTCGGCTGGATTAATATCTAAACAAATACAACTGATTACAACAACATTCTTGTCCAAGGTTAAGTTAATAACCAAACGAATACAAGAATAACTGAAGAACAAGGTTATGAAACCAGATTTTAGAGATGAGATACACACAACCAAATTAGGGTTTGTGTGTGTTATTGTGATTGCATAGAGAGAGAATGACGCTATTTATAGCCTCGTTATATTCTTTATCTGGCACTTCATTTTTGAGGAACATCCAAAAGAGGCTAGATATTTTATTGACACAATTGACCCACCAAGAAAGTTGAGACAAGGGACTTAAAAATAGTTGGGAAATGCTCATATCATATTAAATAATTACACGGCTAGTGTAACACCCCCAAATCTCGGTACAGCGGAAGACTTAATCAAGTTTTCGGGGCGTTACTTTTTGGATTGGTATCGCACACAAGTAAAATAAAAGATAACCATTTAACCATTTAAAACCAATCCCAAATCAAATATTCAAACATTTAATCCGAAGATATAAATTTTAGGCCCAAAACATAGTTTAACAAAATAGATCCCCATTGTTTATCAGAGTCAGAAAATGATCCTTGAACCACGCCTCCATGCCAAGCTTCCACACGTCAAATAATCCAAACATCTCTCAAATACCTGAGAAATCATGCTAAAAGGTTAGCTTACGCTGGTGAGTTCATAGGTTTAAGTTCAACAAAATCATAGTGGACCTGTAAGAGTTGATTTGCTTTGCAAGACCTAGATAGGCAAATACCGTTTCACACACTGATCCTACCCGGATCTCCAATCATATAATCACTTACTCGGGCCCCTGCGACTCTAGTACAGCACTGTCGTGGCAACCTCTAGAACAGTTGCCAACCCCGGGCTAGGTCGAGATAGAAGTCTATTCTTAGTTAGGCACGGTAAAACCTAGACTAAGGCAACAACTATCGCACATCTATCTACTCAGTCAGCATATAAGCAAATCCAAATAGTTTTAACGGTCCAAAAACAGTAGCATGATTCTCACCCCAAAATAGTTCAAAACGTAGTTAAAACGTATTTAAAAGTGGGGCTATGAAACTCACCTCAAGCAATCAACGCACAAATATCACTAGCAGAAGATAACAGAAATCACAGCACAGCAACTATCGACTCGGCACAACCTATTAATGTAGACCAACTTAATATACATATTCCTCAAAATCAACGTTAACTACTCCAATATATTCCATTCCTTTATTTCCAAAAACGTCTCGTTTCACCATTTAATCCTAGTGTTTGGTATCCTCATGTGGGTGTATCGACTCAATATGATGCCATATGCACTCAAACAACCAATATATAACTCAATGCGACACAATGAGGCCTTTAAACGATAAGCTCCATAGTTCAATAAGTTTCGGAATAAATAGTAGACCTTATCGAATTCGTCAACTCGATAAACTCATTTATTTACTCGTATCGCTTATTATCCCATAAATACATCGTATCCTTAAAGAGTCATAAGGATAATTCACCCATTAATAAGGTTACCCAACGTACCTAGCGGGCTCTTATTAGATTCGTCAACCTAATAAGTCCGCTACCCACGTGGATCAACAATATTAACGTTAGGTTATCCGTAACCCATGCACACATAACGCAAATAAATAATTACTTATCCAACATTAAATGTCCACAATTGACATTTATTGATAAACGTGTACTCGAAACGTTAATTATTTATTTATTACAAAACTTCTCTAATTTAGTCGTTAGTTTCATTTAAAACTAGTAAATAACAAGATAAATCTTGTTATTGATATTTTTGGACAAAAGCCCATTATTATTTACATTTCATAGTTTTATTAGCATTTCCATATATAAATATATTTCGTCAAATTCCAATATAAATCTCATATCGTTATTCGTTTCGAGTCCACAAGCACGAGTCATAACTTCTCAGCTTTTAATCAATCAGTCGTCCAAATTATACTAAAGTCCATGTTACGGCTTTGTCGGAGTCAACTATTGAGTAAAAAGTCAAAGTGACGCCGACGTAGCTCAAAGTCACAATATATATATCAAGTCCATAATTAAAAGTCATAACGTCGCAATTCAATCCCAAACTAACTCAAAACAACCTCGCCAACCAATCAATCAACCAATTATACTCGAAACCAATGTTATGACCCTAATGGTCATGACACGGTCGCGGTCAAGACCACGTGAACCAAACAAGCTTCTAAAAGCTTTTTGGCTCCACGCGTCTCATCCAAACCTCAACAATACCAATCAATAAGCTACCAAATCAAACCGACTCAACCCATGATCAATCATAGGCCACGTACGACACCACCCAAGACCCCAACGTGGGCTTCTTGGTGCGTACGCCCCATATGTCACAAGCAAACCTCACCAAATCCAATCTACAACACTCAATTCCAATCATTCAAGCTCCAAACACTAACTAAACACAAAACCCATCAACAATCTAGACCAACAACATGAACATAAACCCTAAAATGCAAAACCCATCAAACTAATGCACCACACATGTACCAAACACTAATTACTTGTTTATTTCATCACTAATTAGCTTTAATTTCATGTTCCACCCAAAAGCCCCAAAAATAATAATTAGGTCGAAACCCTAATTACCCATTTTGTGGCTTTTTATTGTTCAAACAAGCTCAAAACATGTTCTATTTACCTTCTCTAATCACCAATTACAAAAGCCCTTTGAAATCTTTAGAAACCCTAAAAGTACGAATCTTAATTCTTAAATTTGGAGGTGTTAATGAAGTCCAAATTGAGTGTGATATATGGTTGGAAAGAGGAGAAAGAGATCTTGCTTTTGGTGGTGGAGGTTAGGGGTGACGCGCCTCCGGCGGCCTGTGGTGGCCGGAATATGGTCGGCGGTGGTGGAGTGGTGGTTTAGGGTTTTTAGAGTGAGAAACTAGAGAGAGAAATAGTGTTGTGTGTGTTTTCTAGTGAGAGAAATGGAAGGTGGAAGTGAGGCTTGGGTTGGGATATATACTCATGAACTAGGGACCTCAAAATAATTAATTAGGAGGGGGGGGGGCGCCGGCTACAATTAAAAAGGGGAGGGTTCGGGTTGAAACTTTTCGTATCTATCTCGTTTACGCATTCCCGAGCTCACATATCGTCCCCCGAGTGTCCCACTACATTTATTTGACTTCCCAACATCGTTACTCACGTTTTTACACAAGTTTTGACTAATTATTTGTCAATTTTCGAGTTACGGTCTAAAAGTTACAATAACTCTTGTTTTAGGCTTTTCTAGTACCGAATCGAATAGTGCCTACCAAATAGAGTTAAAACGCATACGATAACTCATCTAATAATGAAATAAACCATAAAAACCAATCGACGATATAAAATCAAGTCACGGTTTATAAAATAGTGTTAAAGGCAAAACTCAGTTTAATTTAACGTAATGCGGTTACCTAAAATAGACTCCCTAAATTGCCGGTTGTCACAGCCTCCCAGCCTCAGAAGAAACCCGTCCCGGGTTTCACTCCGAGTTGCTTGGTGTCATAAATAGTTTAGGATACTTCCTACGGAAAACGTCCTCACGTTCCCAAGTGAACTTCGGTCCATGCCGGGAGTTCCAACGAACCTTAACAATCGGAATACGGCTATTCTTCAGCCTCTTAATCTCACGATCCATAATCTCAATCGGTTCCTCAACAAAATTCAATTTCTCATCAACACGAATATCTCTTAATGGCACAACTATGTTTTCCTCCGAAAGACATCTCTTAAGATTACTAACATGAAAGACATTGTGTACACTACTCAGTTCCGATGGTAGCTCCAAGCGGTATGCTACCGGTCCGATTCTTTCCAGGATTGGAAAGGGACCAATATATCGGGGATTGAGTTTTCCACGCTTTCCAAAACGAATCACTCCTTTCCAAGGAGAAACTTTCAACATAACACGATCTCCAACCTGAAATTCTAAAGGTTTCCGCCTCTTATCGGCATAACTCTTTTGTCTATCATGAGCGGTTTGCAACCGGTTTCTAATCTGTACTATCTTCTTAGTGGTTTCTAGGACCAGTTCGGGACCTGTAAGTTGACTCTCGCCAACTTCAGCCCAACAAACAGGAGAACGACATTTTCGGCCATACAGTGCCTCAAATGGGGCGGCCTTAATGCTAGAGTGGTAACTATTGTTGTAAGAGAATTCGGCCAAAGGGAGGTGTCTCTCCCAGCCTTTGCCGAAAACAATAACACATGCTCTAAGCATATCCTCTAAAGTCTGAATGGTTCTCTCGCTTTGACCATCGGTCTGTGGATGGTAAGTAGTACTCATATCCAAATTCGTTCCTAATGCTGTCTGTAAAGACTTCCAAAAGTGGGATGTAAAACGACTATCCCTATCAGAAATGATAGATATCGGTACTCCATGACGCGATACTATCTCCTTAAGATACAATCGAGCAAGCTTATCAAGACTATCGGTTTCACTAATAGCTAAGAAGTGAGCAGACTTAGTTAAACGATCAACTATTACCCAGATAGCGTCATTGCCGCTAACTGTTCTCGGTAATTTAGTGATAATGTCCATGGTTATTCGCTCCCATTTCCATTCTGGAAGTTCGGGTTGAACTAACAATCCTGATGGTTTCTGATGTTCGGCCTTAACTTTAGAACAAGTCAGGCACCTACTAACATACTGAGCTATCTCGGCTTTCATATTGGGCCACCAGTATAATTTCTTAAGATCCTGATACATATTATCGGCTCTGGGATGAATAGAGTATTTTGATTTATGCGACTCATGCATAATCAACTCACGGATTCCACCATAAAATGGTATCCAGCTTCTTTCTCTGAAGCATAATGTTCCATCGGAACGCTTCAAGAAGCCGTTTTCACTTTCTACCATTCTATGAAGATTCTCATAAGGACGGTTCTCTTCCGTCAATGCCTCTACTTGGGCGGCTAAAATTTGAGATGGTAAGGGCGAAACAATGATCATTCCTAAGGATCTAACAAGTAGGGGTGGAATGTCCTCCTTACGACTAAGGGCATCAGCCACAACGTTAGCCTTACCAGGATGATAACGAATCTCATAGTCATAATCACTAAGCAATTCTAACCAACGACGTTGTCTCATGTTCAGTTCCTTCTGATCTAAGATATGCTTCAAACTCTTATGGTCGGTAAATACTACACACTTGGTTCCATACAAGTAATGTCTCCAGATCCTAAGAGCAAACACTACAACACCTAACTCAAGGTCATGGGTGGTGTAGTTTTTCTCATGCTTCTTAAGTTGTCGGGATGCATAAGCAATCACCTTCTCACGTTGCATCAAAACAGCACCTAAGCCTTTATGCGAAGCGTCGCAGTACACGACAAAGTCTTCGCTTCCTTCAGGCAAAGCTAGGATGGGCGCACTACACAACTTCCCCTTCAGAAGTTGGAATGCTTCTTCTTCCTTTTCTCCCCATTCATACTTAACATCCTTCTGGGTTAGTTTGGTCAGCGGTTTAGCTATCTTGGAAAATCCCTCAATGAATCTCCTATAATAGCCTGCTAAACCTAGAAACTGTCGGATTTCCAATGGGTTCTTAGGAGCTTCCCATTCCTTAATGGACTTAATCTTAGTTGGGTCAACATGAACACCTCGACTATCTATCACATGACCTAAGAATTGTACAGACGGAATCCAAAATTCACACTTAGAGAATTTGGCATACAACTTCTCCTCTCTCAGTAATCCTAAAATGAGCCTCAAATGCTCTTCGTGCTCTTCACTACTCTTAGAGTATATCAAGATATCGTCTATGAATACTATCACAAACTTATCCAGGTATGGCTTACACACTCGGTTCATGAGATCCATGAAAACCGCTGGTGTGTTGGTTAAGCCAAACGACATCACTTGGAATTCATAATGTCCATATCGAGTTCTAAACGCAGTCTTAGGGATATCCTCTTCTCGAACTCTAAGCTGGTGATAACCAGATCGTAAATCGATCTTAGAAAATACACTAGCTCTCTGGAGTTGGTCGAATAGATCATCTATTCTAGGTAACGGATATCGGTTCTTCACGGTCAACTTATTCAATTCCCTATAATCAATACACATCCTAAACGATCCATCATTCTTCTTTACAAACAACACTGGTGCTCCCCACGGCGACGAACTTGGTCGAATGAATCCCTTCTCTGACAATTCAGCCAACTATTTAGACAGTTCCTCCAATTCTCTTGGAGAAAGTCGATAAGGTGCCCGGGCTACGGGTGCCGCACCGGGTATCAACTCTATTTGGAATTCCACTTGTCGAACAGGTGGAATCCCTGGCAGATCGTCGGGAAACACATCCGGAAATTCTCTAACGACGGGTACATCATTAAGGTTTCTTTCATTATTCTCCTCGCTTTTCTTTTCAGAAATTCGAGCTAAGAAAAGACAACCTCCTCTATCGATGTACTTCTGAGCCTTAATACAAGAGATGATGCCCAACCGGGAAGGACTTCCATGGTCGCTCCGATCTCCTTGTATGCTCAGAACTTTTCCTCCATACGGTAAACGCACAATCTTCTCATCACAAATGATGTGTGCACCGTTCTTCGAAAACCAATCCATTCTGATAATGACGTCAAAACTTCCTAAGGTAACTAGCAACAGATCTATACTATACGGGCGGTCTAGGAAACTTAAGGTACAACCTCGAACTACGGTGTCTATCTTCTCTCTATTCCCATTCACTAATTCCACATCGTAACTAAACCCTAGAGGTGTTTGGGAGATTCCTAGTAATGGCATAAAGTTGGTGGATACGAAACTCATATCCGCACCAGTATCAAACAGTATGGAAGCATAGCGATTATTGAGAAGGAACGTACCCGTAACTACGTTAGGGTCCTCACCAGCTTCCTTCCCAATAGCGTAAACACGCGCCGTTCCCATGTCTCTCTGCTGATTCCTAACACCATTGTTTCCCTGGTTTTCCACAACCTCACGCTTCACAGGGTTTAAGCCATTACCTCCTACACCTCGGTTAGCAAATCCTCCTACATTACCGAGATTTCCTCTCATCCACGGCTCTCGGCACTCATTCTTAAAGTGTCCCTTCTTTCCACATCCAAAACAGGTGACAGTGGCCTTCCAGTCCGCTCCTTGTGCAGTTTGAGCTGCAGCAAGTGGACGAGACCTACAGTCTTTGGCTATGTGTCCTACCTTAGAGCACTTCCTACACATAATCGGGCACGGTCCATGGTGGTGTCGGTTACAACGACCACATACAGGTTTACTACCTTCGTAACCTTTCTTATCTCCATTTCCTATGGCGAACACTCTGGCTGTCTCTTGCCGTTTGTTGCCATTTCCTTTCACAACTTCATTCCTCTTCCTCATATCGTTCCTATCACTCTTACCCTTATCTCCTAATTCTAACACACAAGAGTCCATCAGACTCTGAGCCACAACAATTGCCTCATGCAAATTGACCGGCTTAGCAGCGATGACATCATTTCGAGTAGCTAAAGGTAATCCATCAGTATACCTTTCAATCTTAAGTTCTTCGGTACGAACCATCTCAGGGCAAAGCAAGGATAGCTCTTGGAAATGACGAGTGTAAGTCGCCATGTCAGTACCCTTAACCTTATGGTTCCAGAACTCACTTTCTAACTTCTTAACTTCATTCCTAGGGCAGTAAGTCTTAATCAGGAGAGCCTTAAATTGAGTCCAAGACATACTATAGGCTACATCAATTCCTACTACTATGTGGTAGTTATTCCACCAGGTCAACGCCTCGCCCTTCAAAGTGAAGGTTGCATACTTAACCTTACAATCCTCATCACAGTTACTCACAGCAAATACATATTCAGTTTTCTCCAACCACCTAGTCAAGTAAACTACTCCCTCAGTTCCTCCAAAATCTATGGGAACACAGAATCGGAACTCCTTATAGGTACAACCTTGAGTTCGATTCAGTACCGGGGTTCCACTAGAAGTGTTAGAAAGATTAGCCTCAGCTAGCAGTTCAGCGACACGCTGCGACACTAGCTGGTCAATGTGGGTTGGGTTCACAGGTGGAGGGTTTTGTGGAACAGGACCATTCTCAGCACGGTCATCCACATTCGGGTTCCCTACAGCTGGGTTATCAATGTTCGGGTTCTCAACATGTGGTGCAGTCGGGGTGGACGACGACCGCGACGACCAGGGGCAACAACAGCAGCAGGAGCTGCTCGGTTGTTCCTAATCAAGTTTCGTCTTGTTGCCACCATTCTGGGGGCAAGAAGAACAGTTTCATAAGTTCACAATTTACGCTCTAAAACAGAGTTGTGTTCCAAGGGTCACTACATAACGCCTGAATACATACTCAAGGCTAACAAAGATAACGCTATACCAAAGCGAAACAATCAAATACCGCATCATAACTAAGGATGCACGTTCCAATAACTATAACTCATAGGTTTCACAAGTGGGAATACATGGAAGGATTCGAAGAAATCAAAAACGATCCTAACAGCGATAATTATAAACAACTAGGATAATCCTACATCTCGAACCAAGTACTACTTAGTTTCAAGATGGCACAAAACCATAAATCTAATACTATCTAGCCACGTCTACGAATATCACTCACTGATCTCCTAACATCGTCAACCTCTCTCTACAAAGAGGCTAACTCAACACGTCGAGCGTCGCGATCGCTCTTAAGCTCTGCGACCTCTCTCTCCAACTCACCAATCCTACGCCAAATCGCTCTATCAGCATCACGTGTTGTCGCGAACCCTCTAAGCAGGTCCCCAACCTGCTCCTGGAGCTCCGACATACCATCATGCAAAACCCTAGTCCTCCTGACTACAGTACCCATATCAGCTCTAAGATCCTCAATACTAGCTCTAGACACTCCAACCAAACGCTCCGTCAACTGACTAAGTCTAGTACCCTGAGAGGTAATCCTCTCCCACATCAGACCCGTCTCACCATACGCCTCGGGTTCTGAAGCAATCTCTGAAGGTATCTCCGATCCTAACGGGCTACCTATATAAGGTGAGTAAGGTGGTGAATCGATGTCTAAAGGCTGTCCAGGGGACTCAGGCTTAGGCAAAGGAGAACCTGGTCCAGGAGAATGTGCATGACTCTGCAAGGGAGGAGTACCCCCTTCTGGGATATCCTCATCATCCTCCTCCTGAGGATCCTCATCCTCATCAACATACTGCTCCTCAATCTCATCCTCCTCCTCGACCTCATGCTCCTCCTCGTCCTCATCTATAAGGGGAGAGTCCATGAGTCGGAGTCTCTGTGCAGGTAAATCCTGAGGTGGTACACTAGGAGATCTAGGCCTCCTAAGACATGGTGATGCTGCTAAACGAATAGGTGATGATGGTGGTCGCACGGACATGCGGGCAGTGCTATAAGCAAGCCTAGGAGTCTGTGCTCTCGCTAAAACCTGATGTAAAGTGAGCTGCCTAGACGAGCTAGGGCGAGCTGATGATGAACTAGAGTGACGGGCGATCTCATAAGGATTACCCTGCGCAACCGTCATGAGAGTCAATGCTGGTGAACTAGCAACAGCAAGGACTTCCTCAGACACATCAAAAGCTAGTGAATGCATAGTCTATGACAACGGCATAGGGTAGGTATAAGTGTTCGAAACAACTAGTTTTTAATAAGCGCAACAACTTAACCAAAACA
This sequence comes from Chrysanthemum seticuspe, assembly GCA_019973895.1. NCBI lineage: Eukaryota > Viridiplantae > Streptophyta > Magnoliopsida > Asterales > Asteraceae > Chrysanthemum > Chrysanthemum seticuspe. The sequence goes on from BPTQ01000003.1 coordinate 137,944,940, forward strand.
CATATCACATAATGTAAGCTTTAAAAGTGTAGGTACCACATTACTCAAAACATGACTTTAAGTAACACACATAAGTTCCATTCTATCACATAATTACATATCAAAGCAATCGAGTTCAAATTCCAAAATCGTAATATACCGTTTACTCAAATCAATTTCCGTAATATTTTGATAATCACATCCCATTTTCCCAAAACCAATAACCATATCTAATTTCCAAAACCAATAATCATATCTCATTTCCAAAACCAATAATCGTATCTCATTTCCAAAACCAATAATCATATCTCATTTCCAAAACCAATAATCATATCTCATTTCCAAAACCAATAATCGTATCTCATTTCCAAAACCAATAATCATATCTCATTTCCAAAACCAATAATCATAACGTTTTCATAATCAGTTCACAATATCCTCTAACATATCATCTCATAATTCAAATCGCATTTCATACCATAATCAAATAAGAAGCTTCGGCTTGGCAAGCGGGCGTGCGTCGGTCGAGGATCAATTTTTCTTAAAAGCTGTTATAGTTTAGGGTTTATAAAATACCTAGTTCTCTATAACCTTGAGCTCTGATACCAATCTGTAACACCCCCAAATCTTGGTACAGCGGAAGACTTAATCAAGTTTTCGGGGCGTTACTTTTTGGATTGGTATCGCACACAAGTAAAATAAAAGATAACCATTTAACCATTTAAAACCAATCCCAAATCAAATATTCAAACATTTAATCCGAAGATATAAATTTTAGGCCCAAAACATAGTTTAACAAAATAGGTCCCCATTGTTTATCAGAGTCAGAAAATGATCCTTGAACCACGCCTCCATGCCAAGCTTCCACACGTCAAATAATCCAAACATCTCTCAAATACCTGAGAAATCATGCTAAAAGGTCAGCTTACGCTGGTGAGTTCATAGGTTTAAGTTCAACAAAATCATAGTGGACCTGTAAGAGTTGATTTGCTTTGCAAGACCTAGATAGGCAAATACCGTTTCACACACTGATCCTACCCGGATCTCCAATCATATAATCACTTACTCGGGCCCCTGCGACTCTAGTCCAACACTGTCATGGCAACCCCTAGAACAGTTGCCAACCCCGGGCTAGGTCGAGATAGAAGTCTATTCTTAGTTAGGCACGGTAAAACCTAGACTAAGGCAACAACTATTGCACATCTATCTACTCAGTCAGCATATAAGCAAATCCAAATAGTTTTAACGGTCCAAAAATAGTAGCATGATTCTCACCCCAAAATAGTTCAAAACGTAGTTAAAACGTATATAAAAGTGGGGCTATTAAACTCACCTCAAGCAATCAACGCACAATCAACGCACAAATATCACTAGCAGAGGATAACAGAAATCACAGCACAACAACTATCGACTCGGCACAACCTATTAATGTAGACCAACTTAATATACATATTCCTCAAAATCAACGTTAACTACCCCAATATATTCCATTCCTTTATTTCCAAAAACGTCTCGTTTCACCATTTAATCCTAGTGTTTGGTATCCTCATGTGGGTGTATCGACTCAATATGATGCCATGAATGCACTCAAACAACCAATATATAACTCAATGCGACACAATGAGGCCTTTAAACGATAAGCTCCATAGTTCAATAAGTTTCGGAATAAATAGTAGACCTTATCGAATTCGTCAACTCGATAAACTCATTTATTTACTCGTATCGCTTATTATCCCATAAATCAATCGTATCCTTAAAGAGTCATAAGGATAATTCACCCATTAATAAGGTTACCCAACGTACCTAGCGGGCTCTTATTAGATTCGTCAACCTAATAAGTCCGCTACCCACGTGGATCAACAATATTAACGTTAGGTTATTCGTAACCCATGCACACATAACGCAAATAAATAATTACTTATCCAACATTAAATCTCCACAATTGACATTTATTGATAAACGTGTACTCGAAACGTTAATTATTTATTTATTACAAAACTTCTCCAATTTAGTCGTTAGTTTCATTTAAAACTAGTAAATAACAAGATAAATCTTGTTATTGATATTTTTGGTACAAAAACCCTTTATTATTTACATTTCATAGTTTTATTAGTATTTCCATATATAAATATATTTCGTCAAATTCCAATATAAATCTCATATCGTTATTCGTTTCGAGTCCATAAGCACGAGTCATAACTTCTCGGCTTTTAATCAATCAGTCGTCCAAATTATACTAAAGTCCATGTTACGGCTTTGTCGGAGTCAACTATTGAGTAAAAAGTCAAAGTGACGCCGACGTAGCTCAAAGTCACAATATATATATCAAGTCCATAATTAAAAGTCATAACGTCGCAATTCAATCCCAAACTAACTCAAAACAACCTCGCCAACCAATCAATCAACCAATTATACTCGAAACCAACGTTATGACCCTAATGGTCATGACACGGTCGCGGTCAAGACCACATGAACCAAACAAGCTTCTAAAAGCTTTTCGGCTCCACGCGTCTCATCCAAACCTCAACAATACCAATCAATAAGCTACCAAATCGAACCGACTCAACCCATGATCAATCATAGGCCACGTACGACACCACCCAAGACCCCAACGTGGGCTTCTTGGTGCGTACGCCCCATATGTCACAAGCAAACCTCACCAAATCCAATCTACAACACTCAAATCCAATCATTCAAGCTCCAAACACTAACTAAAAACAAAACCCATCAACAATCTAGACCAACAACATGAACATAAACCCTAAAATGCAAAACCCATCAAATTAATGCACCACACATGTACCAAACACTAATTACTTGTTTATTTCATCACTAATTAGCTTTAATTTCATGTTCCCCCCAAAAGCCCCAAAAATAATAATTTGGTCGAAACCCTAATTACCCATTTCATGGCTTTTTATTGTTCAAACAAGCTCAAAACATGTTCTATTTACCTTCTCTAATCACCAATTACAAAAGCCCTTTGAAATCTTTAGAAACCCTAAAAGTACGAATCTTAATTCTTGAATTTGGAGGTGTTAATGAAGTCCAAATTGAGTGTATGATATATGGTTGGAAAGAGGAGAAAGAGATCTTGCTTTTGGTGGTGGAGGTGAGGGGTGACGCGCCGTCGGCGGCCTGTGGTAGCCGGAATATGGCCGGCGGTGGTGGAGTGGTGGTTTAGGGTTTTTAGAGTGAGAAACTAGAGAGAGAAATAGTGTTGTGTGTGTTTTCTAGTGAGAGAAATGGAAGGTGGAAGTGAGGCTTGGGTTGGGTATATATACTCATGAACTAGGGACCTCAAAATAATTAATTAGGAGGGGGGGGGGGGGGGGGGGGGGCGCCGGCTACAATTAAAAAGGGGAGGGTTCGGGTTGAAACTTTTCGTATCTATCTCGTTTACCCATTCCCGAGCTCACATATCATCCCCCGAGTGTCCCACTACATTTATTTGACTTCCCAACATCGTTACTCACGTTTTTCCACAAGTTTTGACTATTTATTTGTCAATTTTCGAGTTACGGTCTAAAAGTTACAATAACTCTTGTTTTAGGCTTTTCTAGTGCCGAATCGAATAGTGCCTACCAAATAGAGTTAAAACGCATACGATAACTCATCTAATAATGAAAAAAACCGTAAAAACCAATCGACGATATAAAATCAAGTCACGGTTTATAAAATAGTGTTAAAGGCAAAACTCAGTTTAATTTAACGTAATGCGGTTACCTAAAATAGACTCCCTAAATTGTCGGTTGTCACAGCTAGAAATACGTTAGCCTATGGGGTCACACACGTATACACCGAGGTATCATCATTTATAATGTATTTAATGTGATTATAGTAGTTACGTTATCTATATTAGTTAAATATCTCATGATCGACTAACGAGCGTCAATTAATTCTTTATACTGATTAATTAAATAACGTGCCACTATTTAGTAAGTAATGGAATTAATAAATGGGACGAACAAAAAAAAATGGCAAGCCAATTTGGGTCCTTAAGGTGTCCAGCCATAGGGTCAAAGAAAGCAAGGGAAAAAGTGTTCGGTATTAAGTTTAACTACCAAGACTTATTATGGTATTATGATTTATCTTAATCTCATAACTTTGAAAACAATTTAGAAAACCCCTCCCTCCTATCTAGCATCTAACAAATGAAAGCAAACACCCTCTTAAGGTTTTATTTTTGTTTATTCAACTTGACAAAACGGTTGTGCAAGGTAAGATACAAGAGATAGCAAGAACTAGCATTCGGGTGATACACTGTGACGTGTGACGTGTAGTGTCGATACTAATACCAGGCAATCTCTTATTTATTGCTTTGCATTTTGTTTATCATCTTCATTATTGTTTATAATCTTATATTTACCTTTAAGTATATATATATATATATATATATATATATATATATATATATATATATATATATATATATATATATATCTTGATTGAAAGATTTCACATAAACTTTAATATAATTTTTCGAAGTTTAATTTTATTGATAAAACTATTCAAACCTCCTAGTTTTTCACACATTGTATGTTTCGTCAATACACCACTATTTTTCTAATACAACATGTAAATCCTCTTCCATGTCAACCAGGTCACAAGTTATCGCCTCCTTATAGAACTTCTAATCAGGTATCGTGATCCTACAAATATTCTGACCCCCAACCAATCAATTCTTTATTGGCGAACTAAAAGATAGTTGACTAGTTTACTCGAAAGCAAATTTATAGTACTATAACTGTCAATAACCAACGGACAAAAATTATTATTGACCAAACACTTTGAATAGATATTTTTGGTTGGGACTTTATTCCCCAGCTTTTTCCCCCTCCCGTTCATTACCGTGCCATCCCTTGTTGAACAAGGATTGGTTGCGTACCTGATTGTCAAAAAAATCACATATGGTTGGGCAAATTCTTCGGCCTTGGTGTTTGCTACCCTCGTGATTTTTATGGTTGTGACCTCTACCTACGAGAACAACACAGTGTTTGAAGATAGTATTCTTTTTGTCATTGTAAGCTCGTTAAAATCATTATTTATGTACTCTTTAGACCGGAGCCTACCAACAAAACATCTTTTGGATAACTCTCCATCATTCACCATCATATGCAAAGATGCTTTGATGGAAACTGAAAGAGAATGAAAGCGATTTGATAGACAAGAATTCAAGAATATGATGATGAAACTTATAGAGAATAAAACTTGACAAGGGCAAAACTTCTATAACTCAAAGTTTATTAAAGATCAAGAAATTTAAGCCGTATATTTATAAAGATAAAAGAATGACTTCTAATAGTTACAATAACGCTAGGTATATTTTACTAGCTTCGATCAAATGAGAAGAACCCTCCCTATGAATATTCAAAAGTTTTTATAATAATAAGTTTTTTGTTTTTTGTTTTTTTTAACTTGCATGTTGAACTTTATTTCATCAAAATATGATTTACATATTGGTAGAAGGCAAACGGATAAGAAGTTGCGCCGCTAGCCCTTTTTGAATTACAAAACTAATTCTTTTATAAACAATGTTTGTGGATCTTAGTGTCATAACATTAATGTTTATAACACGTTGGACTCTGATGAGTAGCTCCACCTTCACCGCCTCAGATGCAAGGAAAAATCAAAAGTATCAAACACGAAAAGAATAAACAATGTACGAAAACTAAAAAATTACTCTGTATACACCAAATGCGACGCACCACTTTTTGGTGATGATAATTACTTAGTGTCGCAAATGATAAATGTGGCGCACCACTTCTTTGGTGGTGCGAGGACTTTGCATTTTTTTCTCCCAAAAACGCCTTGGCAAACTCTTGGATCCTATTTTGATGTCCTCCTCAATCTCTTTCTCATCATATATGCACTCCAATTCTTTGGTACAATAGTTAACGGAAAATAAAACATGTTTTCATTTTTATTGTATCTTGGCAAACTCTAGGATCCTATTTTGATCTCTTCCTCAATTTCTTTATCATCATATATGTACTCTACTCTTTGATACATTAGTTAACAGAAAATAAAATATGTTTTCATTTTTATTGTATTATAAGTATTTTAAACTACATATAAAGAGCGAATAACTTTCTATTAAAATTAAAATGTAGAAAGTTCAATATGGAAATGACTTATTTCCTTTCTAATTATTGATTAATGAATTAAATTATTGTTTCTCAAATAGAGAATCATGAATCATCTATTTATCCAGCAAAAAAAAAATGATTTTCTGTCAATATTAGAAAACTACATACTCAAGTAACGCAACAACAAACCTTTGGCAAAAAGTCCACAACACGCGGTTATTTTTTATTTTAATCAAAACAGATGGTAAAAAAAACTCATACTACTTCGGTTTTCTCTCCTCCACCGTATCACCTAAGTACCCAGCTAGTACTCGTATTACTTATCTTTCAAGCCTTCAAGAAAACTCTTAGGGGGCGTTTGGTTCGCATAAGATTTTTGAATAAATTGTAGTATGTCAATAGAATTGTAATGTAATTTGAATAAATTGTAATGTGAATGAATTGTAATTTGTTAAAGAAATTGTAATTATAATTTGAAATAGTTGTAATTTAAGTGAATTGTAATATGTAGTCATTATAATTCAAAATTAATAATAATAATAATAATAATAAAGAGTTAAATTTGATAAAAATAAATAACTAAATATTAATATAATAATAATAACATACTTAAATTAAAAAATAAATAAAATTAATAATGAATAAAGAGTAATAACATTTTTAAATGTTAACAATTATAAATCATACATATAAAAATATCAAAACTTTTATACTCCGTATTATTTAATTATAAACTAAAAATATCTGATAATAATAATAATAATAGTAATTTATAAATGCTGATGTTTTAAAATATAAAATTTTGAATTACAACATAATTTAAAACTTTTCATCCAATTTTCAATGTAATCTGAGTTCTCTTAGTTGATGTAATTTGAATGACTGACTGACAATTACAACGGAAACTAAACAGCCTACGTAATGTAATCTGAATTACAATTCCTTCAAATCTGCAAATCAAACAGTCTACGTAATGTAATTAGATTACAATTACATCCAATTACACCAGAATAAAAAAAACCAAACTGGGCCTTACGTTCTTTTTTTATTTAAGTTTACTAATCTTTTAAAAACACATCTCTTGATTATCAAAACTAAAATACACTCTTATTTGCTGAAAATAGTCAAATACTAAATTTTCTTGTCGAATCATCGTAGTAGTACATACTACGTAACATGCATCGTCTTCTTTTAAATATAAAATGTTTTGAGAAAAACTCCTCATAGGAGAAGCAACGGAGCTCATTCCTTTCGTTTTTTGGGGTTTCCATTAATCTTTCTTAATTTACAGATTCGTTGTCTTCGTTACCTCTGCATAAGGCAAATACACATCAAGAAAACTAATAGTATATTTATGAGCAAAGAGTATACTCCCGTTGTCTCAATTTATTGTTCATCTTTGTGTGTTTTAAAATAATGGGGCATTTACATATATCCTCACATACACACCCATATTTACATATTTCCCCAAACAGTGCTTTAACAGGCTTGTATATTATGCATAAAAAACTTGTATTTAGGGAAATATGTAAATATGGGTGTGTATGTGGGGATATATGAAAATCCTCCTAAAATAATTATTAATTAATAAAAATAGCTGTTAGAATTGTTTAAGTTTATGACATTATTTTTGTTCAAAATTGATATTTAAAAAAAATAAAAAGAAAAAAAAAATCATTAGTTAATATCAAAAAGTAAGACCGTTCAATTTAGCTTTCATAAAAACTAAAATAGTAATTAACGCATTCTTTTAAACTATATATTTTTTGTTCGTGGACAATAATATTGTGAGAAGGATAGTAATAAATATGAGTCACTGCTTTGACGATTTCTTTGTTTTCTAGGTTGATTTCCTTTTTGATTTCCGTAATTATTCTTATAGATGGAATTCACTTGAAAACTATAAAAGTCAAACATGAACTACAATACTACATTAAATAATCTAACACTTCTCTCATAGATCGTCCTACAATTTTTAACTAGTATCGATCCACCCAAACTCTTGTCTTTAACCGAGTCATTGTTTAAATAACTCAGATTTTGTATCCGTCACAACACATAATTTACTTAAATCTGTAGAAGTACATATTTTTTTTTGTAAAATTTAGTGTAATATCCCGACATTATGCTAGAACTTCTCCAATGTTTATGGTATGTAAGAAAGAGTAAACTCCACAACTCCTCACTCCAAAGCAATTGTCTTCTCATATCCAACATTCACTCACAAACATATATATATTTATACACACAACCTTCTTGACTCCTCTATAAATATAAACACATTTTCATTGTAACTCTTTCTACCTTAGAATATATAGCTAGGCATAGCACAAATAATTAATCATAAACTTAGTTGATTAAACGATTATATAATGTCGAGCAGAAGATCAAGACAATCATCATCAGGGACTTCTAGGATTACGGATGATCAAATCGTACAACTCATCTCAAAGTTACAACAACTTCTTCCTGGGACTCGTATCCAACGATCTAACAAGGTTAGCTTCTTAACACTTTCCTTTTATATCATTTTACTGTTGTGAAAATTTATGTTGTTTTAGTGTTTTAATGAAAATTTATACATCTAGGCCTCAGCGTCGAAAGTGCTACAAGAGACTTGCAACTACGTGAGAAGTTTGCATAGGGAAGTTGATGACCTTAGCGACCGGCTATCAGAGTTATTATCCACCATTGATGCCGATAGCCCAGAAGCTTCCATTATTCGAAGTTTAATAATGTGAAATGCACATCTCTACGCATAAATTATTCAGTAGCTTTCTGATTAAGCATAACTGGAGTACCTTAATCTGTTACTTAATCATCTCTCTAGGGTTTAATCTAATTAATAACCCATGTTACGCTAGTACTATATATTATTGTACTTGTCAAATAATACTAATAATAATTCACTGATAGTGTATTAAAAAGTTTTCTTGTGATAATAATAGTGATGTTTCTGTCCAAATGCATCTTTGTTGATTCGAATTTTGAGTACTATATACATGTCATTTTTTTCTTGCTTTTCTTTCTTATAAAATGAGAGACTGATCGATCCGACTGCATAATTGCTCGTGCATGGCCAAAAGTTCTATTTAAACTGTTGGTATATGGGATAACTCGAGGTTGGCTAAAGTTTCAAATTGGAATTTTATAATTCTTTACTCAAGATGTATAAACAACACTAAAGAAACGTTTTTTCTGAAATTTTCGGGAGGAAATGTATGAGATAATTATAATTTACAATCTAAGTAAAGAATGACTACATGTACGAGGAGAAAATGCTGACGTTGAGCTGTTTTGAATAACATATAAATGTTAGAACTTGTGCTGATTTAGTAAAATGTATGAAAAAACAGTTTCAGTTCACGAATTTGTCATACTAGCTACTATCATTTTTCATGTAGAATATGACTTTGGAAGAAATTCTTCGATCGTCATATGGAACCTTAACGAAACATACATAAATTTACTAGCTACTACTTAATATGAAATATTTATATAAATTCCAATCCATTTCTATCTTACATAAATATAACTTTAGCAACCAACATAAGCAATACAATTTGTTTATGAGGTTTTCTTCCACAATCTTATGTCTCAATCTAAATTAAACATGTAGGTCTTGGGGATGAGGTGGTTATTGAATGCACATTGTCCCTAAGAAAGTGATGTATGTAAGTGCCGGTACAACTTGTTTCAACAATTAATATTTTCTCAAGACTTATTTTCCAAACAAGTATGCCTATGTATTCATTTTGAAACAATGAAACAACCCAAAAATGTTATAAAAGAATTTTGAGGAAGGATTTCAAACCAGTTGATCGATCAACATTGATAAGTGATCAATTGCTCAAGAACCTGAACGAAACATACAAAAACTTACTTGAATACAAAAAATCAGCGATCGATTGCTACAATTCTCATTGCTTACGTGCTATGAAAGTTCCACGATTATAAAGAACTTCATAACATTTTATAATTTCTTTTATAAATGAATACAATTTAATTTTAAGCCTTTTATAAACTCTCTAAAAGGTTAATAATACACAGCTAGTGAACATGTGTCTTGACAAATTTATAGAATTTTAATGCTATCATGCTAATTTCTAATTCTACTCCTTGAACTTATTCCATCTGATTTTAAGCTGCCACCGCTGCGTACCATCTGAAAATTTGAGTGAAGATCAGATCGTTACGAATAACCATATTACCTGTACTGGTGGACCAAACGATATCTTTTGAACAGTAGCTCATACTTAATGCCAATATTGCATTAATATTAGAAAAAATGGCATTTCTTTTCTGAAATTTTATTACATGAAATTTGTCGAACCGTAACCCAAATTTTTTTTGCATGTTACATGTTACTCCGTAATTTGTAATGTTAACTTTTAAGTATTACTAAATGTTAATTTTAGTTCGTAGTTCACACGTTATCGATATCAGTTAGTTTCAATTTCACGAGTTGTGATAGAAATTTTTACTTTGTTTTCAAACCACTTAATTCTTGGATAGATGTCATCTCATATCCTTCAGTTGTATCATCTTTTGGGTCATATGTGACATCGTTGTGCAAGAAAGAAAATGTCAAGTATTTTTCTATCTCAATCTTCTACAGGCAGTAGTTTATTTATAAAGAAGTATATAAATAACAAGAAAAGCATTCTCAAATTAAGTAGCGGAGCATATGTTTTTACACGATGAAAGGAGTAACTAAAACTATTTCAATCCAAATTTTGTAAATTTTTAAGAAAAATGATGAAGGCAAATCATATGAAACAATGAAATTGTTGTTGCATTTTTATTCTGCAACAATTTTGTACAGAAAATGAAAGTTTTATCGGTAGTTTCTTACCTATATATAACACCAAACACAGATAAAATTTTTGTTGCACTTTTTCCTTAACGTACGATACGTTCAAAAAAAGGAAACCAGTTTACATTTATCGTGTCCATGAAACAAACGATGTTACTTGTAATGTATTTGTTTCACAATATTAATCTTGTCTTTGCTATCCTTATACAGCAAAACACGTAAATATAGTTTAACCGCAAATGTAAATTTATTAGACGTAAACGTTTTCTGTGAAAATATGTCTGTTGTTTAGTTTCAAAATGGAAAAGTGTAGTAAATCAGATTTACTATAAGCGGCTAACATGCCTAATTCTATTAACAAGTAAATACACATAACTAGCTAAAACTGTGTATACATCATATATTATTGTTGCAGTGTACTTTTCTAGCACTCATCATGCAGATAAATTTCGTTATACTTGTTATATTCGGTAAATTGGAAAATGAGGGAAACTAAACACAAACACAGTATATTGTTCGCTAATATATAACTGATAACTTAATGTGCAACTTAACACAAGCATTATGTTTGGGTAAACATTATGTATATTTTAAAGCATTATCGGCCTCTTTTTACTTTCTCGTTACTTATATTATGTTAAACTAAAATACTACTAGAAACTAAAAAAAATAATAATAATAATAATAATAAAAAATAAAAATAAAAAAAATCACCGATTCATTTTGGCAGCTGTGGATTTAATCTTTGCCAAAATGATAATATTTTATAACCATTTCATGTTACTCTAGTTTTTTTTTTTAATTTTTTTAACTGTAATTACTTGAACTTTTAATTTCTATACCATTTAATGCAAAGATAGTATACAAGGGTATAATAGGTATATATCTTCACTACATATAAAGAGAAAATGATCAAATTTTTTTACAAACTTATAAAATGAGTAATGTTATTTACTACTTTGACTTATAAAAAAATTAGACGAGTACCCGCGCTTAGCGGTAACGGCAGATAATTAACGATATGCGATATTGTGGTAAGTGTTTTGTAACATGCGATAATTCAACTACAGCAAAAATTATCAACATGTATCAAAGAACATACAAAAATATTTATTGAAATAGAAAATAAAACATTACATCAATTATGAGATAGCTAAATGCACGTTACTCGCCCGTGTTAGTTCATCAGAGTTAAATTCAAAAAAAGGTCACGCCTTACGTCTTATCACGCCTCATCTCACACTAAGCCTAGAGCCGACGTCTCGCGCCTTAGCGGCACCTTAACACCGACATGACTAGCCTTTTAAAACCCCCTTACACCCGTATATAAAAAAAAAAATTAAAATAAATACACATACAAGCAAATTTACGCTATTATATATAGTTGACGCTATGCGAATCATCTACTGATACGTTGTGTATATCTATAAAAAAAAAAGGAAAATACGTTAGCATTTTTTATTTCGATCTGGGCAGCGAGGGCTGGATAGGAAAATGAATTTGGGCCTTAAGAGATACAAGACTAGATAATCGCCCAATAAACTGAAGTACTGAACTTGCAGAACTTATAGTTTCTAAAGCAAATATAAAGCCCCATGGACTCACTTTATAGTAACATTAAGCTGTCAATAGGACGAAGACGAACATCTCGAAATGTATTCAATTCTGCCCTTAGAAGTCTCATGAAAGACAAATACTCACATGCTTATTAATTACCTAAATTTTTTTACATGTAACAGTTGAGACTTGAGCATATAATCTTTTGCTTAGTGGGGTCACTCACATAATGCTAAGTCAAAGGCCTTTTGTTAAATAACGTATACTGTGAGTTTCGTATGTATATAGGTCATATGGAGTGTGAATATCTCTAATCTTTTGTTTGTTTGTTTTTTTTTTTTTTTTTTTTTTTCTTTTGAAACCCGCATATCTCTAATCACTCTGATGCGGAGAAGCATCTGTTTTTCTTTGTTGAACATCCTATCACTTAGAATAAACACATGTAAACACCCTTTTGATTTCTTCTTATCATCCAACTTTTTTGTGAATATATGAACCACATAATAGATAATTATCATATTGGCTTCTATAAAAGATGAAAAGAAAAATTAGATGTGATCTACATCAAAATCAATACACATGCATCCCCGTTTGCGTAGTTACATACAATTGCTTTCTCGTTAAAAAGCTTTATCATTCCTTCTACGTTTCCTTGTCGTGATTTTGTTGTCACAAATCAAGAGCATATGAATGTATTAGATATGCTTGATGTCAAGTTAGAGCAGGTATGTCAAAGAGGCTCCCACATCTTTTGGCGCCCAATGTTTGTATTGTATTTCAAGATGATTTTTAGCCATTCAACTTATCCTAATGGCCTTCTTTGTAGTCAAAAGTTTCCATAATCGCAAAGTCAGTACAACGGTTATGTTCAATACTTATCATTAACAATGTAACAACACATGTTTTGTTTGCCATAACAGTTACAGAATTTATAAAACAGAATTAGTTGTTAATAAATTGTCTGAAGCAGTTTGGCCCAACTATCAGAACAAAATCCTTTATCTAAGGCCTATATTTTGACTCTGATTTATTTATTTATTTTATTATTATTATTATTTTTATTTTTTTTTAAATATATTAAGTTGTATAAACTCAAAGAATTATTGAGCAATATCATTTTTTTCTTCATAAGATGCACAACTGAGATGTCAAGTGATGAATGCATTAAGCATGTTATTAAGCACAAGTTTTATATCTTTATATTATTACTCTTTTACGTTATGAACGTAACATATAATTTTACTATTCTGGACCCAAACCATCAATCCTATTTTATGTGTATTGAGTATTGACCTGCTTGTTATTGAAGATTATAAGGACATGTGGTAGTGAAATTGACCCTCTTGAAACTGTAAGATGTTAACTGATTCGATGTTTATTGATATCACAAATAATACATATATAGTGTGTAACACATAACACTCGGGCCTTAGTCCATACAAAATACTATCGGGCTATGCTAAACATACGACTAAGTTAGTCGTATGTTTAGCATAGCCCGATAGTATTTTGTATGGGCCAAGGCTCGAGTGTTATGTGTTACACACTATATATGTATTATTTGTGATATCAATAAACATCGAATCAGTTAACATCTTACAGAAACACCATTCCTTAGTGATCGACAAAGTAATAAAAAACGCCTAAACTTGTATCATTCATGATTTAGCATGGGAAGAACTAACAAATAAACAATATTTCAGACAACGAGCATTTTCATTCAAATGAATAAGTGTACGTAACACACTGATAAACTGAATCATGCTTACTGGAAAACGTGCAAACCGGTATCTATATCAAACCAATGTTCAATTGCAGAAAATGAAGGCACAAAGCTGAGGAATCTAGTTAAGTCCTTAAGTACATATATCGTATCCAACAAGAAGCATTCTAAGAATGGGAAATTGTAAGAGAAATTTTACAAGAAATGATCACTTTACACCATGTGACTCAAGTTTCGGATCCAACAACCGTCAATGTTTTAGTTTTCAACCGTATTGTCTGCAATCACCCACACAAGGGATCAAGTTTTCAAGTTGGCAAATTCAAGTGTAGTTTATCAAAAAAGTGGCTTTAAACAAAATCACAATTATCATCAAGTTTATATATACATGTGATCAAAGATATCTTTAGAAATAGTATGCAACAATTGTAATGTTTCAACTTCTAAACAACTGATCAAGTCTCAATTTTGTATGCATTCAATAATGTTTATTAAGATTCAAACCTGAATCTTCTTACAAATATAAACACTTATCAACTAATTAAAAGTAATCAAACTTTAATAATCACACCATATACGTTAAAACAAAAATAAAATTATACACTATACAGTAAACAAACTTAAGAAAACTAAACCAAACTTAATCACAACAAATTAGGCACCTTACGAGTCCATTTTCATTGCAATCGGGACATCTTTGAAATCCATAATCACTTTCGTCTATCTCTTCTTTTTCACCTTCGTCCGAATTTACTTCATAGTAAATCTTACAACTACCGTAACACGTCTCACACAGTACAAATCTTACATCCCCGCAACCGTCACAACCTTCAGTATGACCAATCGCCATTTCACAGCCTTCAAACACCTTGTCTAACATAAGCTCATCGTGAAATCGCCTAATTTCATCAACACCACCAATGTATTTCTTACCAATAAAAACCTTTGGCAACTCCCCACCATTATATTGATTACCCAATAATTCTTTGAGCTCCTCCTTGAAGTCCGAATGCATTGATACATCCCTTTCATCGACTCTAAAACCGGAGTTTTTTAATATGACTCGAATGTGGCAGCAATCCTCATAAGTCTTTCTAACTCCCCTTAAGCTAGTAAAATATAAAACCAACTTTTCTTTACTACATGGCATGTTCTCGTTTTTTTCATTTTGTAACGATTTTGATGGTATGAGCGCGTCATTTGAGTTTGAACACAAAGGAGACTTGTTCTCCATGAATTGTATCTTTAAAGGTTTACATGCTACTTCATCATGCTGATCTTTTTCTTCTGATGGCAATGTGGGCTCATCGAGTGGAATCGAATTCAAATGAATATGATCCATAGTAGATGTTGGTTGAATAGGGCTTGAGTCATCCAAACCCTCCATTAATTCCCACGCATTGATAGTCTCGGGCTCACCAGGAGGCGTTGCAGCAGGTGTTTCTTGTACACTTTTCGCAATCTTCTCATCAATCATCTTAGTCCATGTCTTGGTCTCGATCATTTCGACAGCAACATCTTTTAAACTTTTCTCTGGGACACTAGGTTTAGTTGGATCAAGCAGAAGGTAACCAAGGGTGGACGAGTTAAGTGATACGACGTGACTAAGGTCACTATCACGTGGCGGAGAATGGTAGCTATAGGACGAGTAGCTCCGCCGTACAGGAGAATATTGAGCATTGCAGTTTCGGCATACCGGTTGCTTAGATGGTGTGCAACCCATTACACCAAAACTTGCAAAAGATACTTTAGAACACAGAATAACAACCCTATATAAGTTTAAATCAGCATAAGTTTATATCGAGAATATGTGTGGAATTGTGTGTGTAATGATGAAAAAGAGTGAGAATACCTAAAAAAGATAACATTCTTACATAAAAAGTAGGAATATAATTTGACCAAGGTTGAGGAAATATGAAATGAGATTGGTGGTTTAGATAATACAGATCATGCATTGAAAAGATAAAAATAGAAAGTAGTTCTGCTAATTCAAAACCCAAAAACCAGTTGGATTTTAGATGATTATATCATAAAGTTAGGCGTATATATAGTTGTGGATTGGAATTACTAGGAACTCATGTGTGTATTATTGCATCAATAGGTCATGTTGACATGTTGTATGTTTTATTTATTTGGTCCCTCCTAGCCACACTTAAGGTCCAAATAATAATGTGAAAGAAACAATGCTGTACGTGTACATGCAATTCACGTAATTTTCTGTGATTTCATGGTTAAATTATATATATGGATCTTTGCACCGTAATTAGGAATCAAAAATCACGGGACCATCAAGCTGTGAATACGAATATATTTATGTTAAGTTTGACAAAGATACTTGACTTTCTAATCTGTAGCATTTTAATATCTAGGCAATATATATCCAGTCACAGGCTTTCGATTTTTTAAAGACAATCAAGAAAATGTCCTTTATCTAGTTTTACTAATAACTTATTTTATGGGAAGTGATTTAGAGAATTGATCCATCCACACAGATTGAAAAGAAAATTACATATGTATCCCTAACATTTATATATTCACATTTTCAATATTGATCCTTACCAAGTACTAACACCAATTGAAATATTTATTTGAGTCACAACAGCCGCCATTGCTTATTCTTAAAATTAAAATATATTAAGACCTTCTTGCGATCCCTTTTTTCATTGATAATTGTATAAAAAAGGATTCGTATAGACTGTATAGTAATGGTATAATAAGGATCATTATCAATTGGTTTGGAAAACAAGAACAATATTTGATCTATGAACATTCTTGCACCTATTAGTTAAAAATGAAATTCGATAGGTTCGACAAATAATTCTTGCACTTACTAATAGGACATAGTTATCGTTGAAAAGAAAAAAAAAAGTTATTTCATGCACGTTAGAACAATTCACTCTAGTATCGAATGGGCAATTGATATCTTCTTCATTGATATATATATATTTTTTTATCTGTTTGTGTATCATAATTGTAAAATAATTCATTATTGAAAACATGCATGGATAATTTTGTTGACAGATTGGTTTAATTGACCAAAGTACGCTGAATCATTTTGTTAACAGATTGATTCATTCTTACGCTCTTGTGTTTGGAAAAAAGGAGAGGAAAAAAAAAGAAGCTAATAATGCAAATAAATGTCGAGGGGTCCATTATAAAAATTATTGTGCATGTTAAGGTCAATATGTAAAATGAAGGTAATCAAGAGGATAGATGTAATTTCATCTTATTTTCTGTGGATGCATCAATTATTTACCGTGGCTAAATCACTTCCCTTATTTTATCCCATCTTGAGATACATATTGTCACTCCCGAAATCAATGCCAAACTTCTCAAAATTAAATAACGACCAACAAAACTTATTTGACGTAATCACTTTACATGTTCCTATTTTTCTTTAACGGCGAATAACTATTTCACAATATATACATTATAAATTTATCTCACATATCCTAAAAAATTCTTAAATCCACAACTATTTTCATAAAAAACTTTTCATATAACATGTGATTATGAGGTTTGAGATTGACTCCATCTTTCCAAGAAGATAGAATTCCTCTTTATATCGCTCATTATTGGGCCAATGAGTACTCAATGGTCTCTATATTGATTTAAACATAAATTAGACTAAGTAAATAAGATTCGCTGACAATGAATTCAGCGAACAACCTGAGTGAAGTTCAAGTCAGAGAAGTTCATGACATAGCTAGGCGCCAAAAGATAAAAGACACTCCTCAGCTACTTGCTAACTTATCACACAAGTTTAAGTGGGTAAGAGATACAACAACGAAGCTTAACATCCCTCCACCACCTAAGATATTAAAAGTTGATATCCCAGCTCCAAAGAAGAAGCAACTTGCTCAGGGAGATCAGAAGAAAAGAAAGAGGATTCAATTTGAACGACTATTTCTTACAGTAGAGCCCAAAGTAGTTGGTGGTGACAGAACTTAGATCTACCTGAGGGAGTAGATAGGGAAGATGGACTGGTTATAGATATGCCTGAGTGTGGAATGTTCTTTCGTAACTGATTTGATCAGCTGTGCTTTCACAAAGAAAGTGCGATTCAACTTGCATCCACAACTCATTGATTAAACTTCATCAGTGCATCAAGTTGAACTCTGAGATAGCTAAAGAATTCTCAGCCAGGATGCATTGGACTATTGAGGCCAAGGATGATTGTGAAAGGACAAAGAGGAAGGTGAAAAACTTAGAGGATTAGGGATGTTGTAATATATCAATGTAATCCTTAATAAAATTTCATTTTTTTATATGTCTCTAAAAGATAATTAGTAAGAAGAAGTTGTGTGCTTACTTACAATACTTTAACTTAGTATAATTTATTTTCAAATAGTGAGCGATTGTTGGGCAAATTCAGGGCCTAATGGGCTCTACAGTCTAGATTTAAATATAAATTAAATAAAGAAGACTCGCTAATAATGAAGTCAGCGAGCAACCTCATCGAAGTTCAAGTTAGAGACATCGCCAAGGAGTTAAAGATAACTTAAAGACATACTCTATAGCTAATACGGAGTCAACTAGTATGTATGTGGAACTGAAGCTGGAGGACAAAGGTACATCAGGGATTGACATTGCCTTGATGAACCTATCAGCTCTTTGAGCATAGCTCAAAATATCCCTTAAGATATTTTGGCAGGACTTTTCAAGATAGCAAAAGACCAGGATAAAGTACATCATGAATAAAGTCAAATCAAGTACGAGTTAGTGAAAAGACAGTGAACAGATGGCAGAACTGTTAAAGCAATGTTGTTATATTTCTAAGAATAGAAACATTTAATAGAATACGTACTTTTTCATTAAATGTTTGACACGTCTCAACAACCCCACATGTGACATCCTTATATTCAAATAATGTGAGTTAGAGTAAATGCTATCACTTCCATATTTATTGGAAATATCTAAAGTACATTTACTCTTCTTGAACTCGTTTTAGTCTGTGATCCTATCAGCGACCTTAGAGTTCACCTGCAAACTTATACTTTGTTTAAGTTTGCCTCGTCAGAGAGCTAAACAATTGTTATTCAATTAAGTGTTAACTCCATATAACACTTTGTAATTCTTTGATTCATTTTAATTAAAATTATATGATTCAAAACTTAACCTTGTGTTTGCATTTAAATAATTACTCTTTTTGTTTCATAAATATTCAAGAAATTGGGATGTACACTCACGTTCATGAAAAACAAGATCTCGCTACCGTCAATGAAAATAAATCCAGTAGTTTCATCGAGTACTAATATAAAATCATTACAAAATTATTCGACAGTCATCTTATAGTCATGAAATAATCTCTTGAGCCTTAAATGAGAATAAAGGTTTTGTCATTTTAAAATTAGACTACATAAAAGCATTTGACCACATTTGACCATCTCGATTAGAATTTTCATGATGACACTATGGATCAAATGAGGGTTTAGTGCTAATTGGTTCATGGATTCCTGGATTCGGCTTTTGGTTTGGTTGTTATCAAGAGTTCACATACAAAAGAATTCAAGATTAAAAGTAGGAATGCGCCAAGGAAACCCTTTTTCAATCTTTCTATTCACCATTGAAACTAAAGTCGTACATGTCACACTTCAAGATGCTAAATCAAGGACATCTTTGAAGGGGTAAAAGTTGGTTCTAACAGAACCAGTATTTCTTATATTCAATTTATGGACGATTCACTTATTATGTATAAATGATCTCTTAATTATGCTAAAGTTCTTTGCCAAATATTGACATGTTTAAATATGGCATCAATGTTAGAGGCAAACTTCTCCTAAAGTAAACTTCTTGTTGTAAGCATTTCTAACATGGAAGGAAACTCATTAGCCTTTATCATTTTATATCTTATGTTGCCAACCACAACAAGTGTCATTCAGTTGGCCATACATTGCTTTACTCATCGGTGTTTTTCATAAAATAATACACCCTTGAGAAGCCAAAACGCTTTATTATGATGGAAGGCTAACCCTTATGTTGTGTTCTTGAGATTGATATACAGGAGAAAGGAAAAGAAAATGAAAGAAATTGAAAAAAAATTTGTGTTCTCAAGATCTCTTATGAGGAAGAAAGAAAAAGAAGTGAGAGAAAGTGGAAGGAATATGTAGTGTTTTTTGTTGTATAATTTTTTCTTCCCACTTTTTGGAGAAAGAGGAAGGAATAGAAGTGATTCTCTTCCTTTCTTTTCTCTCTTATCTCTTTTCTTCTTTTCTTTTATAAACTTAACTTGAGAACACATCATTATCAAAATCAGTCTTGGAGATTTTAGGCACCTACTTATTCTCCCTATCTAAAGCTATGAGACAAGTAACAAAAATCCTTGAGAAGCCTGATTGCTTGAGATAAGGTTTGTTCTCCATCTAGTGATGCTGGTATATGAATTCGTAGTCTTTATGCTTGCAATATTGACGAAATATCAATGGGATGAACCTAATGCCTTAAGGTGTCTTATCATCACCTCCATCCATGGTTCAAATAAAGGGTGGAGATTGTTTCGCCCTCCTCTTGATGTGGACCAGCTCTCAGTCCTTGGGGATCTATTATCAAGCTACACAGACCTCTTAAATATCTCAACATGACTTTATTTTCTTCCACGAGGTGGGTATCGGTTCTTCATTTTGATTTTGGAGTTAAACTTAGATAGGCACGTCAAACCTCAAATAGACTTTACTAATATTTTTCTAGTGAATTCCATGCATGCCATGACTTATGAGTGACAGAGACATTCTATATAATGGTTTAGTAAATTATGTCTAGCACTAGAGAAAGCCCGTCCAAGATAGACATGAAATTCAACAACACATTCACTTTTTTGGTTATTCAACAACTTTATACCAATTGATCTTCCCTTATGCAACATCGAATTAAAGGTTTTAGATTTGTTTCTTAACATGTTCTGCCAGAACAAACACACACGAGTTAAAGTTAATATCTATGTTTAGTGGTTTCGGTTGGAGTGTCTCCCAACTTGTTGTAATCTTGATGCCCAATTTAGATTTAGCTCGAATAGATGCCTTATATGTAGATGATCTGGAAACCTCGCAACACATATTTTTTCAATGTATCGTTGCAATGATTTATGCATCATAGATAAAACTTTATTGGGTATTGTCGATTATCCAAATGATCTTCATACCATTTTTTATTGGAGTGATTTGAAAACCATAAAAGTCGCCCAAGGTTTTTTATGGACGTGATAATCCTTACAACTACTTAGATCATATGATGATATCTAAACACAATTTTTTTTTAAACGAAAAAACCTCATAAAGAAACTCTTATAAAAGAGATTAAAGTCTTGTCACGTAGCCATATGAGTAGACATTTTAAACTCATTTGGCTCAATTGTATCACCGATCTTTTTTCAGCTTGTACAACTACCGCGTAATCTTTCAAGTTTTTATCTAGTCAATGACATTGTCTTTTTATATGATAAAAACTTAGATTGAAATGTCAAATATGTTGGAGGTCTTTCTTTATTTTTCGAATGGAAGTCTAAAGATGTTGCATGCCAGAGCTTGAAGTCAAACAAAATTTGGTTAATGCAATGGTTTGATGACCTTAAACTATAGGAGGAGAATGGTGATCTATTTAGTAGACTGGATTGGTTGAACATAGAGGGTCTGCCTATCCTTGATAGAAACATTAAGGCATGTGAGTTTTTGGCTAAGAATTTTTGTCTATACCTATAGATATGGCGTATGATTTTCATTCCAGAATCTTCCTACCTGTAAAGGTCTTGATTCTAGCATCAAATATGGGTGCAATGAGTCAATCGATGAAGGTTATTTTAAATGGAAAGTATTATTTAGTGAAGGTTACAGAAGATCAGTTTCATGCTTCTCTCATCTCCATCATCAGATAATCCCAAACATGATGATGATCTTTCATGTTTTGAGGAGAAATTCATGGGACCTTCGGCGGATGGTTGAGGTGAAGATGGAGGGGATAATCATCAGAACGATTCCTTTGCTTAGGATAATGAAAAGTTGGCGACTTTTGTCCAAAAGGAAATCTTTTAGGATTTAGGACAATGTGATTTTGAGAATGATTGTAATAACGATAGGTTAGGTTTTAGCGAACAACATGCAAAAAAATTTGGTTTCCCTATAAATGATGTAGGCTCTCACTCAAATATAAACCTCTCTCCTCTTATTTCAATGGGCTTCCCCTTCATCCAACTTATGAGCTATATCCATCCTAATGTTAACCAATTGTGGATCTAGTGAATCTCACTCCACATTCCGTCTATCATGAACCTATCTCTTTTGATGATATACCGGACCTCAACATTCCCAATATGCCAAGTCGGGAAATTAATCATAATGATTTAGAGTTAGATGAATTGATCTCTAGTTTCCATCGCATCTAGGATTCTACTGATGTGAATTATCAGTCTTTTGGAGGCAAAAAGAAGAAACAAAAATATAAGAAGAAGAAGTTAACTGTTGGTGGTGGGTCTTCCTCCTAGGAGGCTTTAATGGAGTCGGTGGATGATGATATGGCTATGAAGAACATTGGTACCCACATCGGTTTCTCACTCAAGCCTAATGACCCCAAGAACACATTTGGATCATTCTGATCCCGTTGTCTCCCTTGCTCATTAGTATTTTTTTATTTTCCCGGAAAGGTATATCCTTGAACTACAACGGTTTAGGTTCTAACACCAAAAATGCTTGGATTCATAGCCTAGTGGACAGAGAAAATCCTCTATTGTTTGGTATTTAGGAGTTAAAGTTTCATTTTATGGATCAAATTTGTATCTGCCCCCTTTAGCCTAGGAATTAGGTGGAATTTGCTTACTCTAATTTAGTTGAGGTATCTGGTAGAATAATCACTATGTGGGCTTCTCGTATGTTTCTATGGACCATAATGTCTATGAGAGGAATTTGGTTTTGGGATCATTGGTTCTTGGAGAGCGATTTCAAAAGTTGGTCTTTTAAATGTGTATGTCCCCCAATCTGGCACTCTTAAGATCATATGAACTGCCATCGAAGGAGTGATCAACTCTTTTGAAGCAATTTGGATCCTATTTGGTGGTTGCAACGTTGTTAGAGGTCAAGACAAACATTTTGGTAGCTCTTTTGATGCAAAGGAAGCCAATTCCTTCAATGAGTTTGTTGCTCGCGTAGGCTTATTCAATTTCCCTCTCTTGGGGGGGGGGGGGGGGTGTACTATGTTCGGCAAGTATGCGAAGAAAACTAGCAAGCTTAATAGGTTTTTGGTTTCAAGCACCTTTTTGATTTCTGGAAGGACGCAATGCTTTCTATCTTATGTCGATCATGGTCTGAACATTGCCATGTTTCTCTCAAAAGTGGGTCTCACAAATTTTGGGCCAAAACCTATAGAATTTATGATAAATGGATCGGTGATTTAGATTTGAAGGAGGTTTTGCTAAGTCTTGGGCCTCCAACGCTTGTTTTTCAACCCCTGATCTGAATCCTAAAAATTAGCTGAAAAAGTTAAGGTGTGATAACAAAGCATGGATTTCTAACCGTATCTCTATTTAGAACAAAGCTAAACACGATCTTATTCAGATATTAGTGGAATGGGAAGTGAGAGCCGATAATGGTCTTATAAATGAGACGGACGTTGCTAAACATGAGGAATGGATCATTGATCTTGATTAGATTGATCAAATTCATCG
This sequence comes from Chrysanthemum seticuspe, assembly GCA_019973895.1. Lineage (NCBI taxonomy): Eukaryota > Viridiplantae > Streptophyta > Magnoliopsida > Asterales > Asteraceae > Chrysanthemum > Chrysanthemum seticuspe. The sequence goes on from BPTQ01000003.1 coordinate 137,968,753, forward strand.
TGATGACCTTAAGCAAAAATGTTGATTAAAGTGGGTTTCGAAAGGAGATGAAAATACCAGGTTCTTCCATTCTCTCATCAAATATTACTACTCTAAATTTAACCTAAAAGTGATTCTCGTTAATGGTGCTTGGAACGAGTCTCCTGATTCCAACAAACATGTGGTTCTTGATCACTTTTCTCTAGATTTAAAGAGAATGTCGTCTATAGACCTTGTTTCTCTAGCCTTCTTTTTCGTAAACTCTCTTTTTTGGATGCTAGTTGTGGAAAACTAGAAGGGAGGGTTGAATAGTTTTACCAAATAAAACTATGTTTTAAAATATTTAGATTGACTTATGTCAATCTATTTAGATGCGTATGTTGGATGTTGATAGATAGATATGGAAATGTGTAATGTAAAACAGAAGAGTGAGAAATACAAAACCACGACACAAGTATTTATAGTGGTTCGGCTACAAGGACACCTTCCTTGCCCTATTCCACTCCCTGAGTCACCTACTCGAGAGTTCGTAAACACTACACAACACCAACTCCTTATGGCGGAAAAGCCTTCACAACGTCGCCTACTCTTTTCCCGGTACTAGGCTAGACACCAGGTTCTTCCACAAGGTATAACCACACCTATCACAACATCGCCTACCCTTTATCCGATACTAGGCTAGATACCGAGTTCCATTATAATGGAGGAACTACTCCTTATTACAACACTACACAACTACTATCCCAAAGGAGACCCACTCCTTATTACAACATCATCAAGGATATCAATATCCTTGGATATAACCTATCTCTATTTGTATATCGATGCACCTCATCGATTATACACCCTTGGCATCATTCACTAATGCCACTTGACTTGACTTCTAGGAATCCTTCACTAATTCCATTGACACGGACGTTTGGCACCTTTCACTAATGCCTTCGTCTTGACTTCTTTGGCACCCTTCACTAATGCCTTTGACACGGACGTTAAGCACCTTTCACTAATGCTTTCGTCTTGACTCTTTTGGCATCCTTCATTAATGCCTTTGACACAACACTTCTATGGAGGAAGTAATAATTATCAACAAGAGAACCTCAGTAGTCTTGATAATGACGAAGCATGACAACTCATGGACTTAAGCTTGCTCGACTTGATGCGGTGGTGATCTCGCCTTTAAGAGGAACCTAGAGAATCACACAAAAACAAAATACAAAATACATAGAGAGATCCTTAGGATATGATGTTAGAAGGTTACAATACTTGGAGAAAGTATGTGTAAGAGTGGCAACCTAAAATGAAGAAATGGCTCACTATTTATAGAGGACTTTTAGCTATTGTTCCACGGATCCCACGGATCCCTCACTTGATAGATCCGTCCAGTGTAATCCTGGGGATCCGTGGGACGCTCCTCTTTGCCCATGGGTTTTGGGTCATGGGTCATGGGTTATGGGTCATGGGTCCTAGACTTTGGACCATGGGTATCCAAGTAGATACAATGTATCTACAAGATGCAATGCATCTAGTCCATGGGTCATGGGTTAAATCCATGGGTCATGGTTTATACCCATTATGACTTATGCATGATGTCATGCAATGGGTTATGGGTTATGCTCCATGGGTATGGGTCATGGACTTTGGGTTATACCCAACTACATTCAATGTATTTGGTCAATGGGTCAAATACTTAAACTTCTACCCATTGTTTTACCCATTATGATACATACTAGTTATGTATATATTTGCCCAATATGTAAACACTAGTTGTTGTACATATGTACTACTAAATCATAAAATCACTTTTACTTGTTTAGTGTTTTATGTGAAAACGTAAGTGTGTTAGTAAACTATTGGCTCAAATCATTTACGTATTTTATTTGTTTCGTTAAAAAATGATTTTTCGTTTGTTATCGACAAAACATTAGAAGATCGTAAAATATAAATAAACGTTTTTACGGCTTATTTGTATTAACAATCTCCCCTTTTTTGTTGATGACAAAACATAAAATTATTGTAAGGAAAAACTAAAATTCGTAAAAGTTTGAATTGGAGTTTTTACTCTCTTCTCCCCTTTTTTGTCGAAACAAAAAGAGCGTCGAAAAGAAACTAACACGTTTATTTTAAGAAAAACATGTAAAAGAAAAAGATAATTATGAAAAAGTAGAGAGCAAGTGACGAGAAGTGTTCTTATCTTAACTCCCCCTTGACGAGTCCATCCCTTTGTGAGGGCATCAAGTAAGAAAAACTACTAAGCTAATGCATCGCAACTATGTTTGCAAATGGTTTCATCTTTGAGACGATAATGCTCCCCCTTGATGATTGCAACTTTGCAAAGGGACGTCATGTAACGTAATCCTAAGATATATTGCAAATGATTTTGAAATGTATCGTTTTGACACGAAACTCCCCCTAGCTTAGGGTGTCAAAGTCTTCATGTGTATATTTGAAAATCTACAAAACAAAGGTTAGAGAACAAATATATAATGCATAGTTTCCTGCAAATAAGACTCAATGTTAGTAGAAAACAGGTCCTCCTGTTGCACGGATCCCACGGTTCCCTCCTTGGAGGGATTCGTCTAGGAAAAATGGAGGGATCCGTCTGTCTGAAAGCTTAGGACAGCAATGGTGATGTGAGCAAAAGATGTCAGTATCATTAATGAGATACGTAATTAAGTCACCAATCATATACTCAAAACAACATGGCATATATCATGTAACTTCATTCAATAAAACTACGAGAAATGATCTACAAATCTCTAAAACTAAGAGAACGATTAAATGTGATTCCTAAATGATCTAAGTTAAGCTTAAGACTAGGACACCACTTTTAATCCTTAATCTCATGGTTTTTTAGGTTTGTTGACCTCATCGAAATGTTCGAGGAGGTGATAAAACATGAAACGTTGCTCTTCACGTAGTTCATGTATCAAGCCTTCAACGTGTTGACAATGATAACAATCCTTGTCATGGCTTGGAAAAGGTGGTGGTAAAAATGGAGCGGGTTGATGTGGAGGTTCAAGTGAAGGGGGTTGAGGATCCTCAAAAGAGGGAGGGATTGGTGGAGGCACATTCAATGGTGGCTCAACAAAGGATGATGGTGGAGTGATAAGATTTTAAAATGTACCTTTTTGAGGGGTCGTTTAAGCCCTTATTTGATCACTTTTGTATCCGTTATTACTTAATATCGTTCCTTTTCACTTTTTAGGTCTCTTGAAGGCAAATTGCTGGAATGGCTCTTATTTGGACGAAAAGGCGCGGATATACGAAGAAAATGGCCAAAGTCAAGAATCGAGACACTCAAGCTGCTAAAATACAAGGGGACTGCGTCAGGTGTTATCTGTGACGCCATCGCATCACTTTTGTGACGGCTCAGTAGCCAAATTGCTTATTTACAAGTGACGGTGTCAGGCTTTAAAAGAGTAGGTCGTCGCAACTCAGACGGCCTAGATTTGATCCAGACGGCGTCACAAGCATAAGGTGACGCCGTCGCAAGACTAACGTGGCCAAGACGAAACCCTAATGACGGCGACCCGACGGCGTCACAAATCAAAGGGTGACGTCGTCGCGATTGTAATCTTATATATAGAATCCGAATTTTTTAGTTTTCAGTGTGTAGTCTTTTGGAGTAAAAACCTAAACCGAACCAAGGCTGTCTTGTACAGTATTTTAGGGTTCCAAACCCTATCTTACATCAAGATAAGTGTTTTACTTCATTAATTCAATTATGTCTTCAATTACTTGTGTGTATGCTTGCATGTTTTCTATGTCCGGCTAATTTACTTGTGTGTTTGCTTAGGGAATATGAAACTTAACTATTGAATATTGATTGGTTGTCTCTTATCTTAATTGTTAATGATCTAGTAATGCGATAGGTCATTCGTTGTGTAGTTAATGCTTGATTAATCTTTGTGAACCTTAGACTATAACACCTAGAGTAGTTGTAGGCTAAACCATCCAAAGAGTACCTTAGAGTTAGAGTTTATAAATCCTAGAGATTTTGTAGACAAGACCCTTTGGTAGTTTCAAAGAGTTAGGGATAAACGCATACCTTACGACCTTAGACATACAACGCGATTAAGAATAAGGACATGACAATTCAACCATCAATAGGAGATAATTAATGAGTAATAAAACCTAAGTAAACAGATCTTTAAACCATCATACGAGCACACAATAATTAGACATAGACTACATACACCTTAGACTAGATAATTAGATAATTAGAGTAATCGGTAGAAATACCAACCCCCAAATCCAAACCCCGAGATTCGTACCTTTCCATTTTCTTAAAAATATAAAAAGATAAAAAATAATTTTCCTCAACCCCAACCTTAGCGTAGTAACTTCTCTCTAGCATTCTTATTCCCCTAGAGAACGATATCAATACCCGTGGCTTACCCTAATACTACACTACAACGATTAGGTTCACTGCCTAGGGTGTTATAAAACTTGCTCGAAGAAAAGGAAGTTCCTTTGACCCCGAACGACGCGTGTAGCTGTCACACCCCCAATTTACCTGTTTTGCAGCGGAATTGAATACCTTGGGGAGGACTGTCATAGCATCAAAGTTACAGTTATATCGAACGACCTAAAGTGTCGTTTGGAAAACACATCGTTTAATTTATTAAAACAATCAGAGTTTACAAAGTATTGGTCTCAAATGAAAATCAACTTGTGCGGAAATAAGTTTGTTACAAGCTAAACGATGTTTTAAAGTTTATAAATCCCAAGTGAGACGCGTCGTCACCACGACTCTATGATATGTCCATATGCATGCCATGAAGTGAATGCCTTAGGTACCTGAGATAAAACATGCTAAAAAGTGTCAACACAAAGGTTGAGTGAGTTCATAGAGTTTGTGTTGAAATATAAAGCCTTTAAAGAACGTTCATGCAACAAAGTCTAAGTTTTTGGTCATATAGAATAGTTCACAAAGCAAAGGCATCGTAAATCCACTCAGTTCCAAGTCCCGCCCATACAAAACTTGCAACCTGTGTGTTTACAACCCACTGCTAAAAATAGTATGACAATCATGTATATGCACATTAAGATGGTTAAAAGTATAAATGTCACCACAAGGGTCTTCCAACAACTCGTGTTGGGATGTTCCTCCAACGCTCACGTTGGGCTGTATCCATATAAATGGCCTTCCAACATATAAATGATGGGATGTTCCTCCAACGACGCACGTTGGGCTGTATCCAAATTAATGGCCTTCCAACATATAAATGATGGGATGTTCCTCCAACGACGCACGTTGGGCTGTATCCAAATTAATGGCCTTCCAACATATAAATGCTGGGATGTTTGTTTAAGTCTAGTCAATACACACACCAAGTCTAGAGTATAAGTAATGTTGTTTGGCAAAAGAGTTTAAATGTTTGGATAAATAAGCATATATCTCGCCCCAAATAGTTTATAGGAATTTAAATGAGTTAAAGCGGGGTATGAACTCACAAGGAAAGTAATAGCATTGGTTCTACTTCATCTCCGAAACCCAAATGCGTGTGTTATCCAAGGAGACTTTCAAGTTTAGTGTAACACAATCAAGTATAATGCAATCAAGTGTAAATGTTATTAAGTATAAATGTTATCAAGTATTATGCAATCATGTATAAAAAGTATAGCGTAGCATAAAAGTGTAAATATTTTGAGTATTTGTATTTATAACAACAAGTAGTTGAGCATGTATCTCCCCCAATAGTTTGTAAACAATTAAATAATAGAAAGTGGGGCTATGAAAACTCACTTGATGAAATGATGCGAAGACAAAAGTGAGTGCACTGAAATGTAGCGTGAATCTCGAAAATGACCTATTATGAATGATATGATACGTAATGAGTTATGATGTAATGTTATGCATGCATTTCGTATGTTATTTATACCATTTGCGAGTTTTGAAAATAATATTTATCGTCGAAAAATACTCTTTTGACGTCTTGATCATTCTTAAATTACTTTACAAGTATTTACGTCAAAATGTCATCCTACAATGGTTTTATAATGATTTATAGTGAAATTTTCACTTTTCGTCGTAAAATAATGTCGTCGGAAATTTCATGAAAATGACAAAAATGGCTTCGAAAAACTAATCGTAAAATGCTGTGCGTCGATCGTTAGGAAATGAACTTGACGGTTTTGGAAAGTTTGTATCGAAATCTAAAAGTTTCAGTTCAGGGGTTTTTGACATAAAGGTCTCGAACATAAAGATAATAAGGGTTAAAGATGGTGGTTTTGTCTAATTGTTGTGTAAAAAGTGAGTTTCGGCTAAGTTTGAGCAACCGTAATTAATTTATTAAAACTCCGCTATACAAACGGCTTGTCGTTTTGAAAAATATGCTCGGTGATCTAAATTTTATTAGAAAACATTTCGTTCCAAAAAGTTCCACATCCTTGTTAAAAACAGCCTCCAACATGGTCGTTTCAGCTACCGTAACACTTGTATCGTAAAAATAATATAGTTTTTCAGAAAATAATAGTTACGGCAATTTCATGAAAAAGTGCATATCTTTGTCGTTTCAAATCCGCTTTCTACGTATAATACGTCCTTAGCTTCGTATCAAAGTATACTATTATATTTTTGACAAGTCGAAATAATTTGCAAAGCTTAAGGCTCGTTTTTGACTCGAATAATGTAAAAATAGTATGCTGAAATTTTCAGAAAAAATATATTTCGTCGCCAAACTTTAAAAATTCATAACTTCTTCGTTATAACTCCGTTTTTATCCGTTCAAGCGGCCACGGATTCGTTTTAAAGTATATTTTCTAAATATCAAGGCCAAAATTTCGTGCCTACTGTCGGATTTTCCAGAAAATCAAAACAAGGACAGAACACATTTTATACTTATCGAAAATAGTTTTTCTCGTACTAAACCTATTCCAATCCCTTCAAATCAACTCCAAAGCTAATCTAATCCTACCATACACCTTCTTAGGGTGTCATGGGTTCCTAAACATCATCAAGACCAATATATACCAAGGGAATAATTATAGGATGACTTTGTATATATAAAACTCTAAAAATCATGTAAAATGGTATAAACAACCCAAGTCTTGCATGTTTTTGCTCAAAAATGATGAGATGTGTATGGAATGAATATGTAAGATGAAAAATAAACATGAGATGCTTACAAGTTAATATGATGAGGTGATTAGAACCAAGGATTAAACCTAAACACCCTAGGTTTTTATTTCAAAACCTAAACAAGAGTGTTATCTAGATTGTGAAGAACTTGAGCTTGCAAAATTTTATGAATCTCTTCTTGATCTTATGTAGTGGCCGGTTTTGGTGATAAGAAACAAGAGGGAAGAAAAGTTTTCTAACTATGTGAATAATGAGATGAGATGAATGAATGTGAAAGAGTTGGAGTATAATATACTCTTGCAAGAAAAAGTTACCAACAAAATTAATGCATTCCCTCCCCACATGGCCGGTTTTTGGGGGAGGATGTTTCTCAAAATTAATTTTTTTTTTTTTTTTTTTTTTTTTTTTTTTTTTTTATAATGTATATATATAAATGTGCAAGTAGTTGTAGGTAAAAGAAATATAAGTTAGGGTAACTTGTATACATTTGTGAACTATAGTAGTTTTAGTTAAAATAAATTTTAATGGACCAAAGTAAATTATATTAAGATCATAAAAATTGTAAAAAATATATTTCTTGCATAATTTGAGTGATAATATAATTATCATGTAGTTTTTAAGGAAAGCGTCGTAATAATATAAACTTAACGATTTTTGTACTAAATAAATTTAAAACACTAGGTAAACTAAAAATATAGTTTTTATAAACTAAATGTAATTATAAAAATATATTGGGATCATTTTTGGAAGTATCGGATTAAATGTTAAAAAAAATAATAACTCACGCGATAACGTTTATTTAATATGAAATTTACGCGTTTAAGGTGAAATGAAAAATCATGAATAAATTGATATGAAATGATGAATATGGAGTTTGAGAAATGACCGGAAATTGAGAATTGTGACATTCTTCCCATGTTAGAGGAATCGCGTCCTCGCGATTCGATTAATGATACTATGGCCCAAAGCGCGACAAGGGTTCTAAAAGTTTATGCTCATGTATGGTTTAAATGATTATGTCAATGCTCATGCATATGTCATGACTATATCCCATTCTAAAGACATGCTCCCTTATGATTAGGCTCGATGAGGCAGGCTTTCCCATTCTCGAGCAAAATTTTAAAAAAACTTTTTGGTAACCGATTTTTACTTAATCCCACAACTCATCAAACAAAAACTGTCATACGATTAGGCTAAATCGGTTTAGGTAACAACTTGTTTCTAGCTTGATCTTTGCAACTCATCAAACAAGAACTGTCACGCGGATCAAACTGGAAACAAGTGGTTTGAAGAAAATCTTTTGAAAATTTGGCTCGATTACGGAATTGCTTACTCATATGAGACTACTACTCCCTTCATTGCATGATTCTTCCTGAATTAGACATAGGTGATCAGGCTATGTATAATTTAGGAGTAACTATGCAATGCTTGGACTAATCGACTCATATGATGTTTGGTGTTGAGTCATAAGTTCGCACGTATAAAGAATATGCACTTGTAATGATATGATGAGATGCTATGATGATGTGGTTATAGTCTAGGGTCAATGATGCAACCTAGTTCTCTATAACCTGGCTCTGATACCAATCTGTCACACCCCCAATTTACCTGTTTTGCAGCGGAATTGAATACCTTGGGGAGGACTGTCATAGCATCAAAGTTACAGTTATATCGAACGACCTAAAGTGTCGTTTGGAAAACACATCGTTTAATTTATTAAAACAATCAGAGTTTACAAAGTATTGGTCTCAAATGAAAATCAACTTGTGCGGAAATAAGTTTGTTACAAGCTAAACGATGTTTTAAAGTTTATAAATCCCAAGTGAGACGCGTCGTCACCACGACTCTATGATATGTCCATATGCATGCCATGAAGTGAATGCCTTAGGTACCTGAGATAAAACATGCTAAAAAGTGTCAACACAAAGGTTGAGTGAGTTCATAGAGTTTGTGTTGAAATATAAAGCCTTTAAAGAACGTTCATGCAACAAAGTCTAAGTTTTTGGTCATATAGAATAGTTCACAAAGCAAAGGCATCGTAAATCCACTCAGTTCCAAGTCCCGCCCATACAAAACTTGCAACCTGTGTGTTTACAACCCACTGCTAAAAATAGTATGACAATCATGTATATGCATATTAAGATGGTTAAAAGTATAAATGTCACCACAAGGGTCTTCCAACAACTCGTGTTGGGATGTTCCTCCAACGCTCACGTTGGGCTCTATCCATATAAATGGCCTTCCAACATATAAATGATGGGATGTTCCTCCAACGACGCACGTTGGGCTGTATCCAAATTAATGGCCTTCCAACATATAAATGATGGGATGTTCCTCCAACGACGCACGTTGGGCTGTATCCAAATTAATGGCCTTCCAACATATAAATGCTGGGATGTTTGTTTAAGTCTAGTCAATACACACACCAAGTCTAGAGTATAAGTAATGTTGTTTGGCAAAAGAGTTTAAATGTTTGGATAAATAAGCATATATCTCGCCCCAAATAGTTTATAGGAATTTAAATGAGTTAAAGCGGGGTATGAACTCACAAGGAAAGTAATAGCATTGGTTCTACTTCATCTCCGAAACCCAAATGCGTGTGTTATCCAAGGAGACTTTCAAGTTTAGTGTAACACAATCAAGTATAATGCAATCAAGTGTAAATGTTATTAAGTATAAATGTTATCAAGTATTATGCAATCATGTATAAAAAGTATAGCGTAGCATAAAAGTGTAAATATTTTGAGTATTTGTATTTATAACAACAAGTAGTTGAGCATGTATCTCCCCCAATAGTTTGTAAACAATTAAATAATAGAAAGTGGGGCTATGAAAACTCACTTGATGAAATGATGCGAAGACAAAAGTGAGTGCACTGAAATGTAGCGTGAATCTCGAAAATGACCTATTATGAATGATATGATACGTAATGAGTTATGATGTAATGTTATGCATGCATTTCGTATGTTATTTATACCATTTGCGAGTTTTGAAAATAATATTTATCGTCGAAAAATACTCTTTTGACGTCTTGATCATTCTTAAATTACTTTACAAGTATTTACGTCAAAATGTCATCCTACAATGGTTTTATAATGATTTATAGTGAAATTTTCACTTTTCGTCGTAAAATAATGTCGTCGGAAATTTCATGAAAATGACAAAAATGGCTTCGAAAAACTAATCGTAAAATGGTGTGCGTCGATCGTTAGGAAATGAACTCGACGGTTTTGGAAAGTTTGTATCGAAATCTAAAAGTTTCAGTTCAGGGGTTTTTGACATAAAGGTCTCGAACATAAAGATAATAAGGGTTAAAGATGGTGGTTTTGTCTAATTGTTGTGTAAAAAGTGAGTTTCGGCTAAGTTTGAGCAACCGTAATTAATTTATTAAAACTCCGCTATACAAACGGCTTGTCGTTTTGAAAAATATGCTCGGTGATCTAAATTTTATTAGAAAACATTTCGTTCCAAAAAGTTCCACATCCTTGTTAAAAACAGCCTCCAACATGGTCGTTTCAGCTACCGTAACACTTGTATCGTAAAAATAATATAGTTTTTCAGAAAATAATAGTTACGGCAATTTCATGAAAAAGTGCATATCTTTGTCGTTTCAAATCCGTTTTCTACGTATAATACGTCCTTAGCTTCGTATCAAAGTATACTATTATATTTTTGACAAGTCGAAATAATTTGCAAAGCTTAAGGCTCGTTTTTGACTCGAATAATGTAAAAATAGTATGCTGAAATTTTCAGAAAAAATATATTTCGTCGCCAAACTTTAAAAATTCATAACTTCTTCGTTATAACTCCGTTTTTATCCGTTCAAGCGGCCACGGATTCGTTTTAAAGTATATTTTCTAAATATCAAGGCCAAAATTTCGTGCCTACTGTCGGATTTTCCAGAAAATCAAAACAAGGACAGAACACATTTTATACTTATCGAAAATAGTTTTTCTCGTACTAAACCTATTCCAATCCCTTCAAATCAACTCCAAAGCTAATCTAATCCTACCATACACCTTCTTAGGGTGTCATGGGTTCCTAAACATCATCAAGACCAATATATACCAAGGGAATAATTATAGGATGACTTTGTATATATAAAACTCTAAAAATCATGTAAAATGGTATAAACAACCCAAGTCTTGCATGTTTTTGCTCAAAAATGATGAGATGTGTATGGAATGAATATGTAAGATGAAAAATAAACATGAGATGCTTACAAGTTAATATGATGAGGTGATTAGAACCAAGGATTAAACCTAAACACCCTAGGTTTTTATTTCAAAACCTAAACAAGAGTGTTATCTAGATTGTGAAGAACTTGAGCTTGCAAAATTTTATGAATCTCTTCTTGATCTTATGTAGTGGCCGGTTTTGGTGATAAGAAACAAGAGGGAAGAAAAGTTTTCTAACTATGTGAATAATGAGATGAGATGAATGAATGTGAAAGAGTTGGAGTATAATATACTCTTGCAAGAAAAAGTTACCAACAAAATTAATGCATTCCCTCCCCCCATGGCCGGTTTTTGGGGGATGATGTTTCTCAAAATTAAATTTTTTTTTTTTTTTTTTTTTTTTTTTTTTTTTTTTTTTTTTTTATAATGTATATATATAAATGTGCAAGTAGTTGTAGGTAAAAGAAATATAAGTTAGGGTAACTTGTATACATTTGTGAACTATAGTAGTTTTAGTTAAAATAAATTTTAATGGACCAAAGTAAATTATATTAAGATCATAAAAATTGTAAAAAATATATTTCTTGCATAATTTGAGTGATAATATAATTATCATGTAGTTTTTAAGGAAAGCGTCGTAATAATATAAACTTAACGATTTTTGTACTAAATAAATTTAAAACACTAGGTAAACTAAAAATATAGTTTTTATAAACTAAATGTAATTATAAAAATATATTGGGATCATTTTTGGAAGTATCGGATTAAATATTAAAAAAAATAATAACTCACGCGATAACGTTTATTTAATATGAAATTTACGCGTTTAAGGTGAAATGAAAAATCATGAATAAATTGATATGAAATGATGAATATGGAGTTTGAGAAATGACCGGAAATTGAGAATTGTGACAGTAGCGTTATCAAGTTTTTGGCGCCGTTGCCGGGGAATAGAATAGCTAGTTAGTAGTCCACCTCGTTTAGGTTTCTTTGCTTGATTCCTATCAAGTAAAATTTTTTCTCAATTTTTAGCTTCCTCATAGTCTATCCCCCTTCTTCGTGACCTTTGTTCGTAACCCCATCACTTTTCATCATGGAAGGTGATAATCCGCCAAACAACACTTTACCACCAAACAAGTACCCACCGCTTGATCCAGCCTTTGCCAACCAATTTCAAGCTCCTATTGTTAGTGAAATTGGAGAACTTAGGAAACTAAATAGGATAATTTAAAATACGCTTGAGGAAGCCCTTAAGGAATCTACTAACCCTTTAGATAGTGATTCGACCTTAAGTGATTCGGATGATGACCTAGAAGATGGAGATTATAAGGTGTTAGAAATTATGGAGGATAGTAAGGAGGAGGAAGAACTTAGGGAGTATTTCGATTCATACCCTAAAGGGAAGGAAACCGCCTATCACTATAACGTGGTTAACTTCCCGAGACCACCTTTCGAGCCTTGCATAAGAAGGGGTAACTCTAAAAACATCAAGATACCGTGTATGATTGGATACTTATATAGGGATCACACCTACAATGACTATAAGGCACCCATGAATATAATGTCTAGGCTCTATTACAATTGGATCATGAGGAAAAAGCTAGAACCTATGAGGGACCCCTTCCGCCCTAGGAAAGCAAGTAACTATGTGGGGAGGGTTAAAGGATTGCATGTATTCGTAGGTAATTTCACATATAGGTGTGATTTCATGATCTTGGAAAATGTTAAGGGCATCATTGATGGGTTTTTAGGGGATGTAATACTTGGGAGACCATTTATAGAGGAGTCTAAGATGGTTTATGATCGAGATGGAGGAATAGTCGAGTTCTCAAATGGAGCCGAGAGTGTTAAATATATAATGCCCCACAAAAATGAGAAGTTTGAGGGTATTGATAATTTAGATGTGGACAACATTCCGGCATTTGAAGTAGACTGGAAGAACAAGGTTTACTACACTGCTTGTCTTGAATTAGGGCCTGAATATATTCGTGATGAGAGAAAGGTTAAGGAGATCGAATGGGCCTCTAAGATTAGGACAACGTAAGGGCACGACTACGAGTCTAGCTACAAGACTCATAAATAAAGAAAAGCGCTTCGTGGGAGGCAACCCATGCTTAATTGTTTGCTTGTTAGTGTCATATATCTTTTATTGATTGTTTACTCTCATGTTTAAATTTGTAAAAATGCTTTATTTTGTTTTTAACCTCGTCTTAATTGCATATAAAGGTATTTTACATAAAGGATAAGTGTAGGGAGGATTACACACGTTTTCAAAAGAAACGTAAACATGAGAATTTCAATTAATTAAAAGATATATTTGTGTGTTTGTTCGAGTCAAATGCTTGTATCGAGTCATAATGGATGTCTTGCAGAAATTTTTCCAGATTCTAAAGATGTAAATTTTCCAGAATTTTTTCCAGAAAATCGCAGACCAGTTTTTGTCAGGATAACCTGACGGCGTCAGGATCGCAACCTGACGGCGTCAGGAAGGAGTAAAAACAACAGAATACTTTTTTCTCGTTTTCTGAGCTACTTATAAATTTTTGGAATTTTCCAGGTCTTAATTTTCCAAAAATTCTGTAAACATCCATTCCACAAGCATTATATCCTAGTCTAGTAGAGTCTTATATATATTATTACCGCCGATTTTACGCGAAGGTTTCGTTTGTTTTCTTCAAGTGTGCAGGTTTAATTTACTAAGAAGAAGATACATAAGATTGGAAGGAGATTTTCACGCATACATTCTTCTTGGAAAGGATTTAACCACCACTTTACACGGATCCTACCGAGCTAATCAGGGGAGTATTAGTTTCTTTCGTTTTTAATTACCTTCTATTATCATAACTTTGATACTTTTGGGGAACATTGGGGACAATGTTCAGTTTAAGTGTAGGGAGGGAAAATAAAACGGGAACTTTGAAACTATGCTTATCCTTGATTATTTGCTTTGTTCAATTGTATTTGTGTAATAAACCATGAGAAAATGTCGGTTAGGGTAATTTTGGCCCCAAATTAAAAATTTTTCATGACATATAGGAGTGTGCCATTAGTCTTAACAAAAGCGTCTCACAGATAGGAAGTTATATGACTAGCACAAAAAACCCTTTACCACTTAAATTCCACCCAAAATGTGAGGATCGCCCTTTGTTAGCCTTAATAGTTTTTATTAGAAGTGATGGTCATTCATATTTAGGAACTTTGTAACGTGTGATAGATATAGTGATAGAATAGTCAACGGGCTCGTGGATTGGGCTAAGCTAAATGGGTATTAGTTTAGTTAAGCTAGCCTTGAATAAGTTCATTTAACCCAATCCAATCCAAGCCCAACCACGAGGCCCATGGAAAGCCTTTTAGGGCATCTAGTGTTTGTACTATATAAACCCCTCAAAGTCTCATTTGAGGGGTGTGCTTGAGTGTGTGTGTGTGTGTGTGTGTGTGTGTTTTCTTTGGAATATACAACATATTGTGTTCATCTTTCTCTCTTCACATACACGATTCATATATCAAGTCACCATCTTTCTCATCTTTGTTTCTTTCTTATTTACGCATAGTTTGTGTTTGTGTGCTAACGTGTTCTACGCATAACGTGATATACGTGTTGGGTTTGTGATAAGGTTGATAGATTTAAGGTCCTACAATTGGTATCAATCGTCTAACAATGATTTAGGAGTGGTTGTGTTACGTTTTTTTTGGTTAAAGCTTTCAAAAAGTTGCGTTTTTATCCTAAAACGAGAGCTTTTTGCTTAAATTTTTGATTTTTACGTGTTGTTAAGCTTAAAGTTGTAGACTTTATTGATCTTTAAGTGTTTTGGAAGAAGTTTATGCAAAAGAAATCGATTGGAAACGTGTTTTTGGGTGAAAAAATCGTGTTTTTGCAAAACTGGGCATTTTTTACGCGTAAGGTACTTCTGGTCAAAACCCTCTTTTTACGCGTAAGAAAAGTCAAAACCCTATTTTCACGCATTAGGTTTTACGCGTAAGATTTGGTTTTTACGCATAACTTTTTGGTGAAGAATCTTCGTGCAACAACGGTTACTCAGTGCTTCCCTCACTTGGATAAGTTTGTGGAACACTTCGACTTGTGGATATCTTTTACGATGTGATAGTGTAAAGGATTTTTGGTTTTAAACCTAAGTTTACGCATAAGCATAAACGCTTACGAGTAACACTCTACGCATAAGCTAACACTTACGCGTAAGGTTTTTACGACTAAGCATTTCTGTTTACGCATAAGCTTACGCTTAAGCCTAAAGGTTACGCGTAAGATACTGTTTACGCATAAGGAATCCTACGCCTAAGCTTTCTACGCATAATAATTCTACGCATAAGCAATCCTACGCATAAACACTAATTTCTACGCATAAGAACAGGTTTACGAGTAAGATTTTGAGCAAAACTTCAAACGGCTATAACTTTTGAACCGTAACTCCATTTTTAGCGTTCTACCCATCAAAACGACCGTGAGAACGAGGAGTATAGACTGCCGAATCAACTAAAGGGTCAACCTTCAAGTCCTAAAAATGCTCCGAACAGAAGTTATTGAGGTTTTTAAGTTTTTAGAGCAAATGTTTACTACAACAACCGAGCTTAATCTTCATCAAACACAACTCCTTTATCGTTGAATCGATCCTACATCAACTTTATCATCAAATACCTTCATCAATGGCAACTCAACAAGACATTCATGCAGCCGGTGCCGAAAACCGTCCTCCTATGTTGGAAAAAAGGTGGTTATCTTCAATGGACAAGTCGAATGCTTCGTTACATCAAGACAAAACCTAATGGAAAATTGATGATTCAATCCATTCAGAATGGACCCTTCATACCTCGACAAGTCCAAGACCCTGGAAATGCTGATGCAACACCTCCCGTCACACCATTTTTTCGTCTTCAAAAAGAATCGGAATACTCTGAAGAGGATCAGAAGCAAGTCGAAGCAGATGACATGGCAATTCATATTGTCCAACTGGGTTTACCAAGAGAAATCTTTGCTGCTATAGACAATTGTGAAACTGCTTTCGATATGTGGGAACGTGTTAGACGGCTTTGTCATGGAACTGAAATTGGTCAACAAGATACGGAAAACAAGCTGCTAACTGCTTGGGAGAAGTTTACATCCACTCCAGGAGAATCCATTGAATCCTACTATGGAAGGTTCTGCACTTTAATGAATGAGCTGATCAGAAACAAGTTGACACCCAGAACTATCGTGAGCAACATCAAGTTCCTGAACAATCTACCAGAAGAATGGGGACAATATGTCACTATTGTCAACCAAACAAAAGACTTACATCAAGTGAACTTTGATCAACTCAACGATTTTCTGAAACAAAACCAAAATGAAGTGAATGAAGTCAGGAAAGAAAGATTAGCAAACAATCATGATCCATTGGCACTCATTGCAAAGACTCAAACTCCAGTGAATACACAACAACAAGCTTCATCATCTTCCACTAACAACAACTTGCAGCAATACATTCCACAACAACAAGCTGTGATCCCTCAACAACAAACCTATCCACCAGAACAACAACATTACTAGGAACAAGGAATCACTGATCTTGAAATGGAACAAGAAGAAGCTTTGTCACAAGCATTTGCATTCTTGGGAAAACCATTCAGAGGTCGCTATTCCACACCAACTAACAACAACCAAAGGATTTCATCAAACACTCGCAACAGGCAAATTGCACAACCGGATGTGAACATGGGTATTCAAAGATAAATGGTTGGAGTTATTGCGAACCCACAGGGATATGCTACTGGATTTCAGATGGGTAATCAGGCGGTTCCGAATCAGGGTAATCAGATGGGTCAGAATGTTAGGAATAGAGCAGTGGGTAATCAGAATAGGAATGTTGCAGCTCCAGTCATTGGGAATTATGGAAATGTGAATCAGGGTAATCAGGTTACGTGTTACAACTGTCAAGGAGTGGGTCACATGGCAAGGAACTGTCCTACTAAGCCGAAAAAGAAGGATCTTGCGTATCTTCAGAAAGCTATCATGTTGGTACAAAAAGAAAATGCAGGACTTCAATTGAGTGCTGAGGAACATGACTTTATGGCTATTATGGATGATTTGGAAGACCTCGAGGAAATCAATGCAAACTACATCTTCATGGCAAATCTTCAGGAGACTAAGTACGACACTGACTCTGACGCACCTCCTGTCTATGACGCCAACGCAGTATCTGAGGTACCAATCATTGATCCATGCTATAACAATGTCATATTTGATGTGTTTACTCATGACGAACAACATTCTGTGACGCCAGCACCTACTTATGATACATACCTGGACAATCCGAGTTGTAGTAATACAAACTCTGAAACTCCAGATGTGGATCCTAATGGAGGCTGTGTGGCACAAAATACTGAGACTGATGAGGAAACACGTGCTTATTTTGAATCATTAATCAATAATTGTGGCATTGAAATTGAGAAAGTTAGAACGGTCAATCGCGAAGTTAAGGCCGCGAATGCTAAATTGACCGCTGAGCTTGAGAGTTACAAGGAGATTGCAAAAGCCTTTGGATTTCATAAAAACAAAGAATCAGAATTAGAAATTGGTTATCGAAATTTGGTTTCTAAAGAACAACTATTGCAAATCAAGTATAACACATTTGATGTGAATTTGAACTTGAAAATTAAATCTTTAAACAAGGAAATTTCTGATTTAAATAACCAACTTTCTAAACAAAAAGAAATGTTTTCTAATCTTGAAAAAGAGAAGAAGCAGTTGATTACTGATTTTTCAAAACGAGAAGATTCTCTTCTTGATGAAATTCTTGATAAAAATGAAAAAATCCAAACTTTGGAAAATTTGCTTCTTAAAACGGGTCATTCTGCTCAAACAATCAAGATGCTTTCTAATCAAGTAAATCCGCATTTTCATACTAATCATAGAATGGCACTTGGTAACGACCCTTCTTCGTTCCTCAAGAAAGCTCAGAAACCTCAGAATGTGTTAAACAATGGCAATGCTTTACATGAACCCATTATTGTTCGTGATTCTCTTGAAACGTTAGAACTATCTGAGGAGAGTAGATCAAAAATGAAACAAAAACATCCGGAAATCAAACCAATTGATTATAACAAATGGAACAAAATTAACGGAATTACTTTTGTTAATCAAAAAGAAAAGTCAAAGTTTTCCATCACACCAAGTGTTTCAAACAAAGAGTCAACACCTGTTTCAAAATCTGTTTCAAAACCAGTTGTTGTCTCAAATTCTCTTTCGAACATTGAACAAATGTCTTCAAACAATCCTTTTAACACAAGTGATGCGAGAAGTATTTTAGAAAATGTGAAAACTAGAATTGCGGATCTTCAAGACACTGTTAAAACTAAAACCAATATTACAACAAACATCTGGTTTAATAGTTTTGATAATGAAAATAAAAAGTACTTTGAAACTCAAATTGCCCCTCAGCTGAATAACATCAACTCAAGGGTAATTCATTTTGAACAAGCGTTTTTGAAAGAAACAACTAACTTTGTCAAGGGCCATAAATCCCTGGTAAAGCAAGCTAATAACTGTGTCGAACACATCAAATTTTTGGAAAATCTAAATGTGTTAGGTCACCATTCTATCACATCAATATGTATTTCTAGAGAGAGAAAGTTTTAGTGAGAGAAAGTGGAAGGAACTAATGAATGATTAATGAAATGATAATTGCAATTAGAACCAACAACCCTCTCCCTTCTAGGGAGGGGGTATTTATAGTGTTTACATAAGTAGGGGTGTTTCCCCTTGGTTCTAGAAGAACCTTCTATCACAGCTCATGGGCTTACTACATGAGCTGTGAAATCAATTACAAACATTTATAAACCATATTTATTAACGACCTATTACAAATGAAATGACCTACACTTTATAATAAAACATGTTCCTAACAAAATGACTCTCTCTTCGAAGATGTTCTGACTACCGATATTATGTCCATTATTTTACAAACATATTCTGTTGAAGATCATGAAAGACTCCAGTCTGAGACCTCCAAAATTGTTTCAAAATATGAAAAAGCACTTGAGAAACTTGAAAAAGAAAATGTCGCATATTTTAAACAACTTGATCGAAAAACTGAGGAATGCAAGTATGACAAATTGTCGTATGAGCGTGCCTACAATGACATGAAAGCGAAAAATGATCTTTTGAGGGCTCAGCTGGAATGTCAAAAAGGAAAGGCAGTGGATACTAAGATTTCAAAACCATTGACTGAGGAGAAAGCAAATGTTCCCTAATCGGTTTTAAAACCAAAAATGTCTGTTTCAATGCCTCCTCCAAAAGTCAATGAGAAAAATGATTTATCAAAACCAGTCACTCCACATGCCTCGCCTAAACAAAATGTTGAAAAAGGAAAAGCGGTTATTGAGAAACCAAAAGTTTTAGCTCCTGGCCTTTTTAAGATGAGTACCACTAATGCGTCTGCCTCCACATCTAAAACATATGGAACAAACGACATAAGTTTAGAAAAGCACTCCAAAGAGACTAGAAAAGCCGAAACCACTTCTCTAGATAAAATTGTGAATCCTAATGAGTGTGCCTTACCTTCTACAGGACTAGGAAGCACCTCTAGGAGAAGCAGACTAAAGCCTAAGAGCAATATAAGGAACAATAGAGTCTCGCTTGCCTCTAAGAGCAGTCGCTTGAATAAGGAGAAGAAAGTAGAAGAACACCATAGGAATTTACCGCTTTGTAATAAGAAAGACATTTCATCTGAATGTAATGAACCTATGAAACTTGCTAAGTCTAATGAATGTGTTGAATCTCTTTGTTTAACTTGCAAGAAATCTTTAACTAATGTTCATGATGATTGTGTTTCTAAGAATGAGATTGTTAAGCCCGTTAAGAAGAATGTTCCCAAAAGAACTTATGCTAAACGAATAGGAAGACTAGTTGCGAGACTTAGGCTTTACACTACTGATAGGGAGCATAATGTTTACTTTAGGGATGACATTTGGAAACCCACGGGTAGAACTTTCACACTCCAGAATGGTAGAATGAGTGATGAACCTGTCTTACCAATAGATAACTTCTATGAGTGTGATCAGGATTTTACCTCTAACCCAAAGGAACCAAAATCAAATCGGTTTCCAAAATCTTCTTCTTCTGTTATTGGCAGGTTATCGAAATATGTCTTTGGATCGTCGACTCGGGTTGCTCCAAGCACATGACCGGGAATCTGAAGCTGCTGATCAATTTCGTCTGGCAATTCATGGGAACCGTACGTTTCGGAAATGATCATGTAGCAGCTATTATGGGTTATGGAGATCTACCTTTTGGAAATTATTTGATCACTCGGGTTTACTATGTCGAAGGGTTGGGACACAATTTGTTTTCAGTCGGGCAGTTCTGTGATGCAGATTTAGAGGTTGCTTTTAGGAAAAATGCTTGCTTCGTTAGAAACTTGAATGGCACTGATCTCTTAAATGGGAATCGTGATACAAACTTGTATGCTATCGACATTAACCAAATGGCCTCTTCATCACCAATATGTCTTATGACACGAGCATCTGGAACAAAGTCCTGGTTGTGGCATAGACGGTTATCCCATCTAAATTTCGACACCATCAACAAACTGGCCAAAGACAACATCGTCAATGGACTTCCAAAGTTCAAATACACCAAGGATCACTTATGTCCATCATGCGAACAAGGAAAAAGCAAAAGAGCATCATATAAACCCAAATCCGTACCTAGTTCGGAAGCAAGGTTGCATATGTTGCACATGGACTTATGTGGCCCAATGAGAGTTGAAAGCATTAATGGGAAAAAGTATATTCTTGTTATCGTCGATGATTATTCAAGATATACATGGGTTAGGTTTTTGAGATCAAAAGACGAAGCACCAGGCATCATCATCACCTTCCTAAAACGTATTCAAGTACTTCTTCAAGCTCCTGTAAGAGTTGTAAGAACAGACAACGGCACAGAATTCACAAATCAGGAGTTAAGAGCTTATTTTGAAGATGTTGGAATTACTCATCATACATCAGTAGTTAGAACTCCACAGCAGAATGGGGTAGTTGAAAGAAGAAATCGAACTCTTGTGGAAGTTGCTCGCACAATGCTAATTTATTCTAGTTCACCGTTATTTCTATGGGCTGATGCTATTGCCACTGCTTGTTTCACTCAGAACCGATCCCTAATCCATCCAAGATTCAATAAAACCCCATATGAAATTGTGAACAACAGAAAACCTGATATCTCTTACTTTCACGTGTTTGGCGCTTTGTGCTATCCGACAAACGACGAAGAAGATCTAGGGAAACTGAAAGCTAAAGGTGATATTGGAATCTTCATTGGATATTCAGATAGCTCGAGGGCATTCAGGGTGTATAACAGAATAACTAGGAGGATCATGGAGACGATGAATGTGAATTTTGATGAACTTTCACAAATGGCTTCTGAGAGACTAGCTCTAGAACCCGCACCAAACCCGCAGACTTCTGGAAATATCAGTTCAGGACTCGTACATCAAAGAGCTCCATCAACTTTTGCTGACACACCTCATGAAAAAGAATGAGAGAAATTCTTTGAGTTAATGTTCGATGAATACTATGGTGGAACTTCGACAAATGCATCAAACCATCATTCCGCTGCACCCGCTCAAAATCATCTACCACCGCCACCAACAGAAGATGCATCTACAACGGTCGAAACCAATGCACCAACTCCATCAACATCATCTACATCTACTCCAGCAACTCCAATTCTTTAAACAGTTTTACCAGCAGTTGATGAGCAAAACCAAAACATATCATTTCAAGAAGAACCTACTCAAAACCAGAACGATGCAACGTTAGATGAAGACTTATTTGAAAACCCGTTTGCTACGGAATCAGCTGAATCTTCCTCAAGCTTACGAGAACCATCTAACTCGAACTCGTATAATCTACGGTATCTTTCTACTCTAAAGTGGACTAAAGACCATCCGATTGAACAAGTTATTGGTGAACCTTCACGGCCAATTCAAAGGAGACGCCAACTTGCCACCGATTGCGACTTATACATTTACCTTTGCTCAATCAGCAATATTGAACCAAAGAACATTCACAAGGCAATGACAGAACCCGCATGGATAGAAGCAATGCAGGAGGAACTTCTCCAATACAGTCTACATGACTCTTGGGATATGGTTTCGAGACCAATTGACATTCGCGTCATTGATCTCAAATGGTTATGAAAGAACAAAAAGGATGAAGAGATGACTGTAATTCGCAACAAAGCTCGTCTTGTGGCCAAAGGATACAGACAGGAAGAAGGGATAGACTTTGAAGATTCATTCGCGCCGGTAGCTAGATTTGAGGCAGTCAGGATTTTCTTAGCCTATGCAGCTCACAAAAACATCACGGTTTATCAGATGGACATTAAGACCGCGTTCTTGAATGGAACTCTGAAAGAAGAAGTGTACGTGAGTCAGCCAGAAGGCTTCATCGACTTGGAACATCCAGACTACGTCTACAAACTCAAAAAGGCAATCTATGGTTTAAAGCAAGCTCCGAGAGCGTGGTATGACGAAGTGTCCTCTTTCCTTATCCTTAACAATTTCACCAAAGGAACGGTTGATCCTACCTTGTTTACTCAAAATGCAAAAACGACATTTTGATTGTTCAGATTTACGTGGACGACATCATTTTTGGGTCCACTAATCCGAATCTTTCAAAACATTTTGAAAATCTCATGAAAAGCAAATTTGAAATGTCCATGATGGGGGAACTAAAGTTTTTTCTTGGTTTACAAATACATCAGTCCCCACGTGGAATTTTTATTAATCAAGCGAAATATACAACTGAGATTTTGAAAAATCATGGTATGGATAATTGTGACTCTGTCGGAACACCAATGGTAACTTCACCAAAAATTGGAGTCGATTTGTTTGGGAAACCTATTGATCCGAAGAAATATCAGAGCATGATTGGTTTTCTCATGTACCTCACTGGTAGTCGACCCGATATTCATTTTGCTGTTTGCTTATTAGCATGGTTTCAGGCAAAGCCTACCGAACTGCACCTCAAAGAGGTTAAAAGGATCTTTCGGTACCTGAAGACATCCATTCACAAGGTTCTTTGGTATCCGAAGGAATCCGGATTTGATCTAATTGCCTTTTCAGATGCGGACCACGCAGGTGATCAAGTTACAGCAAAAAGTACATCAGGAGGAGCACAATTTTTGGGTGAAAAGTTAGTAAGCTGGTCTTCAAAGAAACAAGATTGCACTGCACTTTCAACCGCTGAAGCTGAGTATGTGTCTCTATCTGTGTGTTGTGCTCAAGTTCTATGGATGAGAACACAACTCACAGATTATGGCCTTACTTTCGATAAAATACCTATGTATTGTGACTCGAAAAGTGCCATAGCCATATTATGCAATCCTGTTCATCACTCAAAGACTAAGCATATCAGAGTACGCTA
Source organism: Chrysanthemum seticuspe (assembly GCA_019973895.1). Lineage (NCBI taxonomy): Eukaryota > Viridiplantae > Streptophyta > Magnoliopsida > Asterales > Asteraceae > Chrysanthemum > Chrysanthemum seticuspe. Next base: position 137,992,411 of record BPTQ01000003.1, read on the forward strand.
TCACTTCATAAAAGAACATGTGGAAGAAGGTACTGTTGAATTATTTTTCGTGAAGACAGATTACCAACTCGCCGATATATTTATTAAAGCCCTTCCAAAAGAAAGGTTTGACGATTTAGTTCGACGAATTGGAATGCGAAGCCTAACCCCTGAGGAGTTAGAACGTCTTCTCGAATCTTCTTGAAAATGATTTTTCCAAAAAGCTTCGCTGTAAATATTTTTGAAAAACAAAATATAAAATTTGAAAAACCAACAAAAGCAAAATATAAAAATTTCAAAATTTCAAAAATACAAAAACAATAGAAAATCAAAAATACAAAAATATTCTTCTCATGACATGTCTCTCGTATAATCGATATTATGTACGTTTCTAGAAATGTCATTCAACAATGATACGGGCATGTACAGATGCTTGAGCGAGAGTTCTTTAATTGTTTTCCAAAACATGTCGTTTCTCAAAATTTCTTCAAAAATGGCTTTCGTATACTTCAGTACGAAACCCGGACTGAAATGATGACTTTTGATTATTTTCAAATCAAAACTCGTGTTTTTAAAGAAAAATCAAGTGTACGCTTCAGTGCACTACATTTAAAACTGGTGAGAAATCATCATCTTCTTGAACATTTTTTCAAGATTGTTCAAAAAGATTTTCAAAATATTTTGTGCTCAAGATAACTCCCTCTAAAACCCTTTAATTGATTATGCTTTATTAAAGGGGGAGTATAAAACTAAAATGTTCCAAATTCATGCTTAAATCAAATCCGTTTGTCTCCCAAAAAGATTCTAAAATGTTGTTTAATCCGTTGATATAAAAAATATCACGATTATGCTATTTTTGAGGGGGAGGAGACGTGATTAAAATGTGATCAAAAAGTTTAATGATCGTTGTTTGATTCTCAAAAGAGCTCGACTCAGTCGTAACCATTGAATTGACGAGGAATAATGTACCATCTCGAGAAAATTTCTATGGACTTGACCAGGACGGGTAATAATTTCAAGCTAGTTCTCTAGTGATGTAAACGTGTCTCGAATCGGTCTTGTTCATTTAAAGTCGATCAATTCAAAAAGTGCGAACTATACCCTCTATGTGCAGATTTCTGTCAAAAATTATAAGAACATGTGAAGGGGGAGTGTTTCTGAAAATATAAAACTCTCGAAGTGTTCCAAACATGTTTTCTATCAAAAACACTTTGAGAGATTTTCAAGAAAAGTGGTTTTATGGCAACAATAGGACAGTCATGGAGTTATAAGGTGACTAAGGATAGGAAATTCGTCCTATGATCCGCCAGAGCCGGAGGGATCTACCCAAGGACACCACCAATAGTTAGTATTAGAAGTCCTTAGGTATGATTGAAAAAAAAGTAATGTGAGAAAGGAGAAAGAAGGGGTTGAAGAATTAAAAAGAAAAGTAATGAAAAATGGTGAAAAGAAATAGCCCTCCATAATCAACCTTAGGGCAGAAGCCGGGTTCAATTCATCTGCTACTGGTTGTCACTAGATGACACTGGTATTGAAGACAAAGACGTCATGGACCCAGTGACGCACTGCACTAAACCTTCTAGCCACTCAATTCCTCTAAAAAGGATTTGTTTCATTCTCACTGGGAACCCTACATAATCTATCGACTTTCTCTTAAAGATAGTTGATATTGAAGAAGGAGACCCTCTCCCTAGTCTCCGCTCAGGAAAACCAAAATGAACTATTGAGTCTAGAGCCACGAGATTCATCAAAAGATCTCATAGGAACACTTGACATGACATCGCTTGTTGTTCATCTATAAGGACACAAGTGATATATTCTAGAGTCCTACGCAGATCTTAGCAATCTGCCAGAACATTTATGAGACGTTTCACATCTTTGATCTTCAATGATTGAATGGAAACTCCTGCCAGGGTCAACATCAAGCAGCCCTGACAGCATGTCACTTCGGTAACTCCCCGTGGATTACGCTTAGTGTGTCTCAAACGGTCTACAGTCGTGGAGTGATGCTTCGGTGTACTTCAGCGACTCTTCTGATTTGTAGATGTACTTCGGCATATCGTGTTATCTCACTTGTGGGACTCCAGTTAAGGAACGGCCTTTGTAAGAATTAGAGATGTGTTTTCACACTATGCTGTTAACACCCTCGAAATTCAAATTTGTAAGTGCCGGAATCCGCTTATTACTAACCTGTTTTTATGTTTTCTTCTTATGGAAGCTCCAGAGCGGATTGATCGTGCAGATTCTCCACATGCTCATACCAACAACACATGAAAAGTTCTCATCAAAATCAAAGGCAACACAAAGTTAAAGATGATTCTTCGTCAATGTCAAAGAATCTACAAAGTATAAAGACTCGAGAACTACATCATTAGTAACCAAATGACAAATAGAAGTGTGAGCATGGTGGAGAATGACGTGGAGACACCTAACCAACGAAGTTGACAAATGGCTCTATACCACATTAACCGATCACAAAGCATGAAGGAACAATGAAACAAGACTATTCTATATCTACACACAAAGTTCAAGCTCGAGAAAAGTAATGACCTATTCAAGTGGAGCATCTTTTGAATGACCACCCCTTAGGGGGAGATTGTTAGCCTTAATAGTTTTTATTAGAAGTGATGGTCATTCACATTTAGGAACTTTGTAACGTGTGATAGATATAGTGATAGAATAGTCAACGGGCTCGTGGATTGGGCTAAGCTAAATGGGTATTAGTTTAGTTAAGCTAGCCTTGAATAAGTTCATTTAACCCAATCCAATCCAAGCCCATCCACGAGGCCTATGGAAAGCCTTTTAGGGCATCTAGTGTTTGTACTATATAAACCCCTCAAAGTCTCATTTGAGGGGTGTGCTTGAGTGTGTGTGTGTGTGTGTGTTTTCTTTGGAATATACAACATATTGTGTTCATCTTTCTCTCTTCACATACACGATTCATATATCAAGTCACCATATTTCTCATCTTTGTTTCTTTCTTATTTACGCATAGTTTGTGTTTGTGTGCTAACGTGTTCTACGCATAACGTGATATACGTGTTGGGTTTGTGAAAAGGTTGATAGATTTAAGGTCCTACACCCTTAGATTAGTAGGAATTAAAGCATTCATCTTTAATGCTTAGAGTGTGAACCGGTAGTATAATAGATTATAGAACTTGTTTTGTGATGTATCCCGAGATCGCTAGTAAGACTACACTTGTGTAGTTAGGAATAACTAAATGATAAGAGGCATTAGGATAACCCTTGTTTGATACCCGTAATATAATTACTTCTTCCACATTGGTTGAGTAATTCCCCCACACCTTTGCGTTGTACTCATCTTTAGTACACGATACCCCTGGTTAACCCCTCAGAGCCTATCCTTTTCGCGGTTCTCGTGATGTTTCGGTTTTTCTGGAATATCAATGAAGAGCATTGTTTACACCCAACCCCCAAATGTACACCCAAATAGTCTTAGCCTACCTTGTATGCACTCACTTTTAGTGCATTATTGTTATCACACTAAACCCTTAGTTCAATTATCTAGTTGCTTGCATGAGTTGCTAAGTCGAGTCATATCCTTTGTATAGGATGGTAGAGTAAAAGTGTATGAAAAAAAAAATCGAAAAAAAATAGAAAAAGAGAAAAGAAAAAAAAAATAGAGTGTTAAAAAAAAACATACGGGCTACCATCCTACATCTATCTTTAAATTCATGTTTGCTTGTTTCAGTTATCTAGAGTTTAGAGTGTCGAGTCTTGGCTTAGCAACGCCATTCTTCGTATGCTTGTAACATAAAGATTTTTGACTTGCCACCACTAAATAGCCTATCCCACCAAACCCTTTGTTTCCCTACCGTAAGCCTAACATTACAACTCTTTAAAAGACCTCTTTGATAGTCTTTCCTAGGTGCTTACGCCAAAGCGATGGAGGTTTGATCTATTCTCAAGCTTATGGTAATCTATGTACTAGGACTGGTTAATGAGGAGGTGATAAAACATGAAACGTTGCTCTTCACGTAGTTCATGTATCAAGCCTTCAACGTGTTGACAATGATAACAATCCTTTTCATGGCTTGGAAAAGGTGGTGGTAAAAATGGAGCGGGTTGATTTGGAGGTTCAAGTGAAGGGGGTTGAGGATCCTTAAAAGAGGGAGGGATTGGTGGAGGCACATTCATAGGTGGCTCAACAAAGGATGATGGTGGAGTGATAAGGTTTTAAAATGTACCTTTTTGAGAGGTCGTTTAAGCCCTTATTTGATCACTTTTGTATCCGTTATTACTTAATATCGTTCCTTTTCACTTTTTAGGTCTCTTGAAGGCAAATTGCTGGAATGGCCCTTATTTGGACGAAAAGGCACGGATATACGAAGAAAATGGCCAAAGTCAAGAATCGAGACACTCAAGCTGCTAAAATACAAAGGGACGGTGTCAGGTGTTATCTGTGACGCCGTCGTATCACTTTTGTGACGGCTCAGTAGCCAAATTGCTTATTTACAAGTGACGGTGTCAGGCTTTAAAAGAGTAGGTCGTCGCAACTCAGACGACCTAGATTTGATCCAGACGGCGTCAGAGACTGAAGGGGACGGCGTCACAAGCATAAGGTGACACCGTCGCAAGACTAACGTGGCCAAGACGAAACCCTAATGACGGCGACCCGATGGCGTCATAAATCAAAGGGTGACGCCATCGCGATTGTAATCTTATATATAGAATCCGAATTTTTTAGTTTTCAGTGTGTAGTCTTTTGGAGTAAAAACCTAAACCGAACCAAGGCTGTCTTGTACAGTATTTTAGGGTTCCAAACCCTATCTTATATCAAGATAAGTGTTTTACTTCGTTAATTCAATTATGTCTTCAATTACTTGTGTGTATGATTGCATGTTTTCCATGTCCGGCTAATTTACTTGTGTGTTTGCTTAGGGAATATGAAACTTAACTATTGAATATTGATTGGTTGTCTCGTATCTTAATTGTTAATGATCTAGTAATGCGATAGGTCATTCGTTGTGTAGTTAATGCTTGATTAATCTTTGTGAACCTTAGACTATAACACCTAGAGTAGTTGTAGGCTAAACCATCCAAAGAGTACCTTAGAGTTAGAGTTTATAAATCCTAAAGATTTTGTAGACAAGACCCTTTGGTAGTTTCAAAGAGTTAGGGATAAACGCATACCCTACGACCTTAGACACACAACGCGATTAAGAATAAGGACGTAACAATTCAACCATCAATAGGAGATAATTAAGGAGTAATAAAACCTAAGTAAACACATATTTAAACCATCATACGAGCACACAATAATTAGACATAGACTACATACACCTTAGACTAGATAATTAGAAAATTAGAGTAATCGGTAGAAATACCAACCCCCAAATCCAAACCCCGAGATTCGTACCTTTCCATTTTCTTAAAAATATAAAAAGATAAAAAATAATCTTCCTCAACCCCAACCTTAGCGTAGTAACTTCTCACTAGCATTCCTATTCCCCTAGAGAACGATATCAATACCCGTGGATTACCCTAATACTACACTACAATGATTAGGTTCACTGCCTAGGGTGTTATAAAACTTGCTCAAAGAAAAGGAAGTTCCTTTGACCCCGAACGACGCGTGTAGCGTTATCATGGAGGTAGAGAAGTGTCAAATTCCATGTGGTCGGGTGGTTGACTTTGATGTCTCCTCATAATCCAAAATGGGCCATTAGAGGGAAATGGATAAGAGGATACCGGTGCAAGTGTTGATTCAACACCTTGGTTTTGTTGCACAATCTTCTCTATTGAAGAGTGTGTCGGTAATGGTGGAGTATGAGATGGCCTAGGGGGTAAGTCCTCTAAGTTGTAGGGATGTGCAGATGATTGTGAGGGGGTAAATGATATGGCTCTAGGCACCAATGATGATGGTTGGGTGGAAAAGGGTGTGTTTGGTTTAGTAGGAATTGTGGAGTTTGGTGATGATATTTTTGTGGGAACAATCCTCTTGGGGATTGGTTTGATTGGTTGAGTTGGTGGAAGAGAAATCCTAGCATTTGTGGACTTAACGGGAGATAATTCGGTTGAGGAAATTTCGTGTACAACACGAGCAAGTTTCTTGGGTGGTTCTTTGGTAGATGAGTTAGCACTAGGAGCTTTTCTCATGATAAAATGACTAAGGAGAAGGTTTCTAAATGCTGAGAATTACGTTGTGGTTGATGATTAAGAGATTCTAACAAGATGACTTATAAAGGGAAGAATTTGGAAAGTGCATTAAAGACTTAAGCCACTAGAATCCTTAGAAATGTGAGGATTTGCATGCACAAGGGTCAACCACAGATGTGCACTGATCTATGAGTTTATTTAAGGTAGGATGGAGTGTTCAAGTTAGCCAAAATGGCTTGAAATGATTGTTTTAGGCAGGATTTACTGAATCTGCCAGCTAGTTCCCACGGTTCCCTCCTATGAGGGATCCGTGTAGGCTAATCCTAGGGATCCGACTAGCAGTAGTTAAGAAAAGAAGAAAATGATGTTGTTACAATCTAATACCTATACATCTTGAGTGTCTTAGTCTTCTTAAGTGTTTTAAATGAGGCGTGCCTTAAATGATCAAGGGTAATGAGTGGTGGTAGCTAATGATGGCCTTTTATGGAAGGAAAATGGGACTTTATGATCACCAATGGGTTATCAAGGATGACACTAGGAATTTAAATAGTGTCAAGTCATGTTAAATGATCCTAGAGATCAGATGGCAACTTGGGATAAAATTTAAAAAATCTTTAAAAAATTATAAGAATTGAAAAACTAGTTTTTGACCCATTTTGAGGTAGAGAAGACTAAAATCAATTTGTTAAAATTGAGAGATGTATAAAACTAGGTGTGTTGACATGTGATAGATGACGAGTGAGTGTAAGAGCGGAAGGAAGATGAGTTTTGGTGATATGACATATTAAAAGGCACTTTGAGTGTGATCCTAAATGAGCTATGAGTGAGTGTGAAGCTTTCTAAGCTTGAAGAAGATGTGGAAAACTAGAAGGGGGGGGGGGGGGGTTGAATAGTTTTACCAATTTTTAAAACTTCCTTTTAAATATTTAGATCGACTTATGTCAATCTATTAAGTTGTTTATGTTGGACGTTGATAGACAGATATATAAACTTGTAATGAAAGATAAAGAGTAAGAAGCACATAACCATGACACGCTTGCCCTACTCCACTTCCCTAGTCACCTACTCGAGAGTTCATAAACACTACACGACACCAATCTCCTTATGGCGGAGAAGCCTTCACAACGTCGCCTACTCTTTTTCCGGTGCTAGGCTAACCACCGGGTTCTTTCACTCCAAGGTGAACCACACCTATCACAACGTCTCCTACCCTTTATTAGGTACTAGGCTAAGCACCTAGTTCCATTAATATGGAGGAACTACTACCCATCACAACACAACACCTAATTACAAGGAGATCCACTCCTTGTTACAACACCATCAAGGATATCACCATCCTTGGAAATAAACTAATACTTATATGTATATCGATGCACCTCATCGATTATACGACCTAGGCATTCTTCACTAATGCCTTTGAAACAACGCTTGACACCTTTCACTAATGCCTTGGTCTTGACACCTTTAGCATTCTTCACTAATGCTTTTGACACGGACGTGAAGCACCTTTCACTAATGCTTTCGTCTTGACTCTTTCAGCATCCTTCACTAATGCCTTTAACACAACATCTCTATGGAGGAAGAAAGAACTTATCAACAAGAGAACCTCAGTTGTCTTGATGATGATGAAGCATGGCAACTCATGGACTTAAGCTCGCTCGACTTCAAGAAGTGGTGATCTCGCCTTTAAGAGGAACCTAGAGAATCACACAAACACAAAACTACAAACATAGATCACTTGGATCTGGGCTTTGAGAGTTTTTAAGTCTAGGGGAAAGTATGTTAGAAAGGGGTGATCCAAAAGGAAGAAATGGCTCACTATTTATAGAGGAGAAAACTTACCGTTCCCCGGATCCCACGGATCCCTCCCACAAGGGATCCGGCTTGCATAAAGCTAGGGATCCGTGGGACGCTCCTCTTTACCCATGGGTATTTTGGTTATGGGTCATGGGTCATGGGTTGATCCATGGGTTTCTTATTAGATATAATGTATCTCATGAGTTCAATGTACCTAGTCAAATGGTTTGGATAAAACCATTATGGGTCAATACCATTTGTTAGTTTTTACCTATTTTAGTATATACTAGTTTAAGTATATATTTACTCAAATATGTAAACACTAGTTGTTGTACATATGTATTACTAAATCATAAAATCACTTATACTTGTTTTATTGTTTTATGTGAAAACGTAAGTGTGTTAGAAAACTATTGGCTCAAACAGTTTACGTATTTTATTTGTTTTGTTAATATCATTTTACGTTTCTTATCGACAAAACATTAGAAGATCGTAAAATATAAATAAACGTTTTTACGGCTTATTTGTATTAACAATCTCCCCCTTTTTGTTGATGACAAAACATAAAATTATTTTAAGGAAAAAACTAAAATTCGTAAAAGTTCGAATTGGAGTTTTTACTCTCTTCTCCCCTTTTTTGTCGAAACAAAAAGAGTGTCGAAAAGAAACTAACACAAAGTTTTAAGAAAAACATGTAAAAAAAGAAAAAAAATGTAAAGAGAGCAAGTAACGGGAATGGATCTCGTCTTAACTCCCCCTTGACGAGTCCAACCCTTTGTGAGGGCGTCAAGTATATGAAAGTAAGTAAGTTAATGTTTTGCAATTATTTTTCCAAATGGTTTGTCCTTGTGACGAAAATGCTCCCCCTTGAAGATTGCAACTTTGCAATGGGGTGTCATGAAGAGTAATCCAAATAGGGATCAAATTGCAAATGACTTTACGATGTATGGTTTGACACAAAGCTCCCCCTAGCTTTATGGTGTCAAAATCTTCATGTGTATTTTGAAAATCTACAAAATAACGGTTAGAAAACAAGAGTATTGTGCATAATTTCCAGCAAATAAGACTCAAGTTAGTAGAAATTTTTTTTTCTGTACCACGGATCCCACGGTTCCCTTTGTGGAGGGATTCGTCTAGGCATTTTGGAGGGATCCATCTGTCTGATGACAGATTCTTCAGCAATGAAGATATGCCAAACAATGCTAATAATGAGATGAGATATGTATATAATTAGCAAGCAAAAACACAAAGTAATATGGCATATAAGTAATCATTCAATAAAACCAAGAGATAATCAAACAAATTGTTAATACAAATAAGCCGTAAAAACGTTTATTTATATTTTACGATCTTCTAATGTTTTGTCAATAACAAACGTAAAATCATTTTAACAAAACAAATAGAATACGTAAATAGTTTGAGTTAATAGTTTCCTAACACACTTACGTTTTCACGTAAAACACTAAAACAAGTATAAGTGATTTTATGATTTAAATACATATGTACAACAACTAGTGTTTACATATTGGGTTAGCATATACTTAAACTAAGTATACTAAAATGGGTAAAAACATGTATATACTAAAATGGGTAAAAACTAGCAAATGGTATTGACCCATAACCCATGGTTTTATATATACCACTTAACCAAGTTCATTGTATACTTAAGATACATTGTATCTAGAAAGAAAACCATGGATCAACCCATAACCCATGACCCATGACCCATAACCAAAAATACCCATGGGCAAAGAGGAGCGTTCCACGGATCCCTGGCTTTGTGCTAGCTGGATCCCAAGTGGAAGGGATCCGTGGGATCCGGGGAACAGTAGAGAATTTTCCCTATAAATAGAGAGCCATTTCTTCCTTTCTACTTATCACTTTACATACATACTTCCCCAAGTATTATAACCCTCTAACCTCAGATCCAATTAATCTATGTAGTTTGTCTTTTATTTTTGTGTGATCTTCTAGGTTCCTTTTATAGGCAAGATCACCACTTCTTGAAGACGATCAAGCTCAAGTCCATGATTTGCCTTGCTTCGTCATCATCAAGATAACTAAGGTTCTCTTGTTGATAGTTCTTCCTTTCTCCATAGATGTTGGGTTGAAGGCATTAGTGAAGAATGTCGAAAGTGTCAAGATGAAAGCATTAGTGAAAGGTGCTCATCATCCGTGTCAAAGCATTAGTGAAGAATGCTAAAGGTGTCAAGATGAAGGCATTAGTGAAGGGTGCCAAGCGTTGTGTCAAAGGCATTAGTAAAGGATTCCGAAGTATCAAATCAAGTTACATTTGAAAAGAATGCCTAGGTCGTATAATCGATGTGGTGCATCGTTATACATATAAGTATTTGTTTATTTCCAAGGATGGTGATATCCTTGATGATGTTGTAACAAGGAGTGGATCTCCTTGAGATTAGGTGTTGTGTCGTGAAGGGTAGTAGTTCCTCCATAGTAATGGAACTAGGTGCTTAGCCTAGTACCTAATAAAGGGTAGGCGACGTTGTGATAGGATTAGTTCTCCTTGGTGTAAAAAAACTCGGTGGTTAGCCTAGCACCGTATAAAGGGTAGGCGACGTTGTGATAGGTGTGGTTCCCCTTGGTGTGAAGGAACTCGGTATTTAGCTTTGTACCCGAAAAAGGTTAAGCGATGTTGTGAAGGCTTCTCCGCCATAAGGAGATTGGTGTAGTGTTTACGAACTCTCGAATAGGTGACTCGGGGAGTGGAGTAGGGCAAGGAATGTGTCCTTGTAGCCGAACCACTATAAATAACTTGTGTCGTGGTGATGTGCTTCTTACTCTTTATCTTTCATTACACGTTTATATATCTATCTATCAACGTCCAACACAAACAACTAAATAGATTGACATAGGTCGATCTAAATATTTAAAAGGAAGTTTTAAATTGGTAAAACTATTCAACCCCCCTTCTAGTGATCACTAGGATAATTTATTATGACTTGACACCACCAAAACTCTTAGTGTTATTCTTGGACATCCATTGGTAGTCATCTTGTCCCATCTCCTTTCCATAAGAAGCAATCATTTGCTATAACACTTATTACATTTGATCATTCAAGTACCCTCACATCTTAAAACACCTAGGAGAACTGAAACACTCAAAATAAGATAGGCCTTAGCTCCTAGAAACCTCATTTCAAACCTGTCATAACTGCTGAGAGCCGGATCCCCAGGATTTGCCTAGCCGGATCCCTCCAAGGAGGGAACCGTGGGATCCGGGTGACAGTTTATGTCTAAAATTGCTAAAACAATCATCTCAACTCATCTTCCTAACTCAAACACTCCATCTCATCTTAAATGAGTTCCTAGATCAGTGAAACTCTGAACTTCAACCTTGTGCATGTTAATCATCACATTTCCAAGAATCTTAGTGGATTAAGTCTTAAATGCACTTGCCAAGTTCTTCCCTTTATAAGCCATATTGCTAAGATCACTTTAGTCATCAAAAATAAACATAATTATCAGCGATTACAACCATCTCCCTTAGTCATTTTATCATGAGAAAAGCTCCTAGTGCTAACTCATCCACTCAAGAACCACCCAAGAAACTTACTAGGATCATACACGAAGTTTCCTCAACCGAATCATCTCCGATTAAGTCCACTAATGCTAGGATTTCCCCTACACCAAGGAAACCAATCAAGCTAATCCCCAAGAAGATTGTTCCCACTAGGATTTCACCCTCCACAACTCAACCAACATCATTAGTGCCTAGAGCCACCTCACAATCATCTCCACATTCTCACAATGTAGAAGACTTACCTCCTTGGCCATCTCATCTTCCACCACTACCAACGAATTCACTTGAAAAGGGTGAGCAACAAAATCAAAGTGTTAAATCAACACTTGCTCCAACATCAAACTCTCTCATTCTCCCCAATAGTCCATTTTGGATTATGAGAAGACATCAAAGGCAACCACCCGACCACATGGAAGTTGATGCTTCTTTACCTCCACCCTCAAACATTGTAGAGCCATCACTTAATGAGCCTCCACCAATTCCTTCTTCATTTGAAGATGCTCAACCCATTTCACTTGAACTTCCACTTCAAGAAATTCAAAACCACGACAAGGATTGCTATCATTGTAAACATGTTGAAAGGTTGATACATGAACTACGTGAAGAGCAACGTTTCATGTTTTATCATCTCCTCAAACGTTTCGAAGAGGTCAACAAGCCTAAACTACAATGAGCATCATAAGTCACAAGCTCAAACTTAGAATATTTAGGAAACCTATCTCATTCTTGATCATCATTAAGCTTTTTAGTTGAATCTAGAGTTTGGGGAACTCATTAGCATTAATAGCACTTGTATGGCTAGTTCATTCTCTTAGTTTTAGAGATTTGGTTGGTTATCTCTTGTTTTATTGAATGAACATTTATATGCTTTGATTATTTTGTGTGTTGTGCTCTTTATTGCACATATATTGTCTCCACACTAGCATTGTTTGACACATCTTCACTTCTGAAGAAACTGTCACCAGATAGCCGGATCCCTCCAAAATGCCTAGACGGATCCCTCCAATAAGGGAACCGTGGGATCCGTGGTACAGAAGCACAAATTTCTACTAACTTGAGTTTTATTTGCAGGAAATTATGCACTATACTCTTGTTTTCTAACCTTTACTTTGTAGATTTTCAAAATAACACATGAAGATTTTGACACCATAAAGCTAGGGGGAGCTTTGTGTCAAACGTAATTGCAAAAACATTTGCAACTTAATCCGATTTTGGACTATACTTCATGACACCCCATTGCAACTTTGCAATCTTCAAGGGGGAGCACGTTTTTTGTCACTTAGACAAACCATTTGCAAACATAATTGCAAACACAATTAGTTTATTTTACCTCATGTCCTTGACGCCCTTTCAAAGGGATGGACTCGTCAAGGGGGAGTTAAGACGAGTACTATTCCCGTCACTTGCTCTCTTTATATTTTTACATACCTTTTCTTATAAAAATTATGTTAGTTTCTTTTAACACTTTTTGTTTCGACAAAAAGGGGGAGAAGAAAGTAAAAACTACAAATTCAAACTTTTACGAATTTTTGCTTTTCCTTAAAATAATTTTATGTTTTGTCATCAACAAAAAGGGGGAGATTGTTAATACAAATAAGCCGTAAAAACGTTTATTTATATTTTACGATCTTCTAATGTTTTGTCAATAACAAACGTAAAATCATTTTAACGAAGCAAATAGAATACGTAAATAGTTTCCTAACACACTTACGTTTTCACATAAAACACTAAAACAAGTATAAGTGATTTTATGATTTAAATACATATGTACAACAACTAGTGTTTACATATTGGGTTAGCATATACTTAAACTAAGTATACTAAAATGGGTAAAAACATGTATATACTAAAATGGGTAAAAACTAGCAAATGGTATTGACCCATAACCCATGGTTTTATATATACCACTTAACCAAATTCATTGTATACTTAAGATACATTGTATCTAGAAAGAAAACCATGGATCAACCCATAACCCATGACCCATAACCAAAAATACCCATGGGCAAAGAGGAGCATTCCACGGATCCCTAGCTTTGTGCTAGCCGGATCCCAAGTGAAAGGGATCCATGGGATCCGGGGAACATTAGAGAATTTTCTCTATAAATAGAGAGCCATTTCTTCCTTTCTACTTATCACTTTACATACATACTTCCCCAAGTATTATAACCCTCTAACCTCAGATCCAAGTGATCTATGTAGTTTGTCTTTTGTTTTTGTGTGATCTTCTAGGTTCCTTTTAAAGGCAAGATCACCACTTCTTGAAGACGAGCAAGCTCAAGTCCATGAGTTGCCATGCTTCGTCATCATCAAGATAACTAAGGTTCTCTTGTTGATAGTTCTTCCTTTCTCCATAGATGTTGGGTTGAAGGCATTAGTAAAGAATGTCGAAAGTGTCAAGATGAAAGCATTAGTGAAAGGTGCTCATCATCCGTGTCAAAGCATTAGTGAAGAATGCTAAAGGTGTCAAGACGAAGGCATTAGTGAAGGGTTCCAAGCGTTGTGTCAAAGGCATTAGTAAAGGATGCCGAAGTATCAAATCAAGTTGCATTTGAAAAGAATGCCTAGGTCGTATAATCGATGAGGTGCATCGTTATACATATAAGTATTTGTTTATTTCCAAGGATGGTGATATCCTTGATGATGTTGTAACATGGAGTGGAACTCCTTGAGATTAGGTGTTGTGTCGTGAAGGGTAGTAGTTCCTCCATAGTAATGGAACTAGGTGCTTAGCCTAGTACCTAATAAAGGGTAGGCGACATTGTGATAGGATTAGTTCTCCTTGGTGTAAAAGAACTCGGTGGTTAGCCTAGCACCGTATAAAGGGTAGGCGACGTTGTGATAGGTGTGGTTCCCCTTGGTGTGAAGGAACTCGGTATTTAGCTTTGTACCGGAAAAAGGTTAAGCGACGTTGTGAAGGCTTCTCCGCCATAAGGAGATTGGTGTAGTGTTTACGAACTCTCGAGTAGGTGACTCGGAGAGTGGAGTAGGGCAAGGAAGGTGTCCTTGTAGCCGAACCACTATAAATAACTTGTGTCGTGGTGATGTGTTTCTTACTCTTTATCTTTCATTACACGTTTATATATCTATCTATCAACATCCAACACAAACAACTAAATAGATTGACATAAGTCGATCTAAATATTTAAAAGGAAGTTTTAAATTGGTAAAACTATTCAACCCCCCCCCCTTCTAGTTTTCCACACAAATCTCTAAAACTAAGAGAATGATCTAGCCATACATTTTCTACTAATAAGTTACTAAAGTCTAGAATGCAACAAAGTGCTCCAGTCTAAGGATGAGTAGACTTGTTGATTTGGTCCAATCTTTCAAGAAGATGATTAAACATGAAATGTAACTCATTTCGTACTTCTTGAACAAGTCCTTGGGTGATTAGACAATTTGGGCAACTATTGCCTTGATTGGGAACCGGAGGGAAGTGGATGTTTTGAGGAGGCTCTACGAACGATTTTGGGATTTCATTTTGAGGTGTGGGATGAGGTTCTACTAAAGGTGAGGGTGGTGGTAGTGGAAGTTCCTCAATATGATCATGTCCATGATTGTTCCTTGTTTCCCATGATGGACTATTCGGTGTTGTGGGTGGTTCCTTATTTAACGAGAAGGTTGGTGAGTGGGAGGTTCTTGGTGGCGAGTGCTCTAATGCATAGAGATTTGGGTGAGGAAAAGGCTCGTTAAATCCATGCTCAAGGAATGGGGACTTAGATGGCTTACTAGAACTAGCCATGTTTGGTTTTGAACTAGATGATCCTTTTTCTAGTCCGAAAGGTTTGATGCTAATTCTTGCGGTTCTTTTAGCATTTGTTGAATGGGTTTGAAGAGGTGGGATTTTAATATTGTTATCTCTTACGGGAGATGATTCGGTGGATGAGATTTCATTGATCATTTAACCCTTTCTTTTAGATGAGCCTTTGGTTGAGGAGTTGTTGCTAAGAGCCTTAGTCATAGTGATGATAATGATTCTATATGAGCTTCTAGTTGCTGATTTTTGAGAGATAGGTGAGAGTGGTGCCTTAACTCTAAGAGTGTTTGATTTATAAAGGATAATTTGAATTTAGGGAATTAAATTCTTGGCCACTAAAAGGATTAAGCATGCACTTAGGATTTTGATCAGCTCTAGAGAGACAATAAATGAAAGCTAAAAGTGGTTAGATAACCAAAAGTTGGTTTAAAATTGAAGATGGAAGCTGGTTTTAGCTTTCTGTAGCCACAGATCCCGCGGATCCCTCTCATCAGGGATCCGTCTGGTTATAAACCAGGGATCCACCTGTCAGACAGGTTCTAGGTGAAATGATTATGCTTTTGTGAGGTTTATTACCTATGTATTTCGAGGTTTTGACTTAATTTTGAAGTTTCTAACTGTTGGATATCTTAAATGCTTAACCATAAGGGGTGATGGTGATTTATGATGGTTTTGGGTAAGAAAATTGACTTTAGGTAGTCTAACTAAGTGTTTTGACAAGGATATTATTTGATTTGATATGGATAAATGGTGGTAATTAGTCCTAGAAGTTAGATGATGACATAAGAAAAAATTACTAAAATCTTAAAAAAAATAAAGAAAAAAAAATGAAAAACTAGTTTTGAGCCTAATTTTGATTCAAAAGTGATTAAAGCCAATTTGCTAAAATTGATGGATATATCAAACTAAGTGTTATGAGATGTGATAAATTATGTGTGAGTGTTGGAGCGGAAATATGGTGAGTTTTGATGAGTTGATAAATTAAAAACACATTGAAATATATCCTAGGTAAGCCATGGGTGAGTGTGAGGCTTTCAAATATATGAGGAAGACTTAGTTGGCTCTAATGTCTTATGTTTGACTAGTGTGAGGTGATCTATTGAGTTATTTTGATGTAAGCAAGTCTATTTTGCTCATCAGTAGTCACGGATCCCGCGGTTCCCTTTTGGGAGGGATCCGGCTAGTTATAATACTGGGATCCACCTACTGCAGATCAGAAGGCTTTCAGCAAATGTGCAGTTTTGCACTTTTTAGTAAATGCTTCTCCTAGTTGTTTCTATAGGGACTAAATGCAAGAACACAAGAGATATAAGGCATAGCAAAGTAGGGAGAGCTAAAAGTTCCTAAAATGAGTGACGACGACCACTTGAATATTTTCAAGGAGTCGTAAAATCTCATTCTACAAGTTCCTAAATTACGATTGTTTATTGCCAAGATATGGCAAGACCTACCTACTACACTATTCTACATAAGCATTGTTTAAGTGTTACAACCCGTTGTTTGAAATTATTCTTCACAAATTTAGGTCCTATGACCTTACCTCATTTCTCCTCCCCTTCCCGTCTTTGCCCATCATCCACTCTTTATCACACCATCTCTACTTCTTTTTCTTCAAGAAGTTGGCAAAACACTTGAAGATTCCCTTGGTTTGTTGCCATTCGGGTGATGCATTAGGAACGTCTGACAATTGGTTAATGTAGTCCAATGGGTCAAGATTGGTATTTCCGAGTGGGTTGCTACTACCTTCACCTTCTCTTTGCCTCTCCCTTTCATCCGAGGAGTCCGTGGGTGGGTGAGGCCTTTTGCCATCTACCATAAACCTTGTAGTTCTTCCCTCGGTTAATGACACCATAACCTTGTTGCAAAAGCTATGATCATAGGATTGCGGAGAAGGATCTAATGCAAAGATGAATTTAGCAAGACGGGTTAGGAGCATTGCATATGGGAGCACCATTTTGTCCATGCTTCTTACACTTGCCATTCTCTTGATCATGTAGTAGGCAAGGTTAAAGCGAGTCTCGGTCACTAGGCAATAGATCATGAAACTTAGACATGCATTGGGGTGATCCTTGTTTCCTACTAGGCACAACACATTCTCCCTCACCACATTTTCCCATTTCCTATACAAGGCGTACATCTCGGAAAGCTCCATTTGGAAAGGATCCCTATAGATCACTTTCGAATTCCTAGTGACCCTTGATGGGGATGCTCTTGGCATGAACACGGTGTCCCTCACCGTGGTTGCTTCCGGAATTAACATGTGGTAGATTTCATGATTATCAACCATAGTATGTAACTCTTCCAAGGACCACTCATTAGAGTACATGCAAACACCTTGATATGGCACCCCTATTATCCTTCCAAACTCCACAAGCGAAAGAGTGTACTCATGCCCATTTATGGTGAATTCAATTGAGATGGACCCATCATCATTTCTAACTATCCCCATTGTCTTGTAGAACTCGAGTACAAAAACCGGACAAATTTGTTCGTTTATGTCTAATAAACAATCAAACCCAATAGCTCCAAAAACTTCTCTTATGTCGGTATTGGCAAGAAATGATGGTTCTACTATTCGACCTTCGTGAAAAAGTCTCTTTTCAAGCATTTTAAAAGCTTTCCTATCTTCGGGACTAAATCCATCTTTTCTATGGTACATTGGTATGTAATGAGCGGTGTCTTGGTAATCTTGTTGTTTGTTGCTTGGCATGATTGTTCCTAAACAATACAACCAAAATGTGGTGTTAATTGTGAATAGTAACCTAGAGGGTTTGATTACAATTTTGCTCTCATCATCTTTGTTGAATTCAAGAAATGTGTTTAATTTGTATTAACAATGTTAATTCTTTGATTTAGATTATCTTAGAAAAGAATGTGGTGACAAATTATGATAAACCCATTTGAACCCAACTCTTAAAGATGAAAAAATTGTAATCCTAGAAATCAAGGAATTAAATTAACAATGTAGTGAAGATTATACTTACACAAGTGATTGTTATGCTTGAGAGAGATGATCAAATTGCTCCTTTGAACAGTAGATGTGTTCTTGTTCGTGAGTCTTTGAGGTGAATATAATTGTGGAACATCCACAGTGATCATTACTAACTTATCTTGTCTTATGTTGCACGGATCCCGCGGATCCCTCTCATTTGGGATCCGGCTAGTGTAAACGCAGGAATCTGGCATGACAGCAAAAATCAGCTTAAGCATTCCTTGATAACTTTGGTTTGGGAGTTCTAAAACGCCTAGAGTTTTGATATTTAGGCTCTAACAACTTGTGATTTGAGGTTTTGATGATTTAATACTAGTCCTATTTGACGTGGTTCCCTTTCTAAGAATTAGTCATAATTCTTGGAGAGTTTTTCAAACATTATAATAAAATCCCATTTTATCATAATATAAGAAGTTTCACATGGATATTTATTGACATAGATGAAGTGTCAATAAGTCATTTGTGATGAATAATGATTGAGGCTATCGAATAACCCAAAATATCATTATTACAAGTTAGTAGTGTGGTCTATACAAATCAATCGAAGAATACTATTCTTGATGATGTCTTTGATATAGACAACTACTTAAGTAATTACAAATAGATATTAATTGTGCAACTAAGATTTTAACAATAAAAAAACGAAAGTAAATTATTAACGATCATACCTTTGCTAAATATTCTTTTTAAGAAAAGAAGTATTTAGATGAAATGCTTTTGTGATCTTCTTAGAATCTCCAGATTCATGTGTGAGAAGAATAATACTGAACATTCTTTTTGCGAAAGGATATATTTAGGTAGATTCTTCATGATCTTCTTGGTACGCCCAAATCCAAGTATGGAGAATACTTAACAAGGAAAGTGTTAGAACATTCTATCATTGTCCAACAATAAACATTATAATGATTTTTAAAACATGACTTGAAAAATCCTTCTTTGTAGTTTTCAAACATACACGGATCGTATCAAGTTTTTAAAGTACAATATACTCTAAGAAACTTGGTAATGAAGCTCTGATGCCAATTGTGTAAAACTAAAGGGTGGGTTGAATAGTTTTACCAATTTTCAAAACTTCCTTTTAAATATTTAGATCGACTTATGTCAATCTATTTTGTTGTTTATGTTGGACGTTGATAGACAGATATATAAACTTGAAATGAAAGATAAAGAGTAAGAAGCACATAACCACGACACGAGTATTTATAGTGGTTCGGCTACAAGGACACCTTCCTTTCCCTACTCCACTCCCCGAGTCACCTACTCGAGAGTTCGTAAACACTACACGACACCAATCTCCTTATGGCGGAGAAGCCTTCACAACGTCGCCTACTCTTTTTCCGGTGCTAGGCTAACCACCGGGTTCTTTCACTCCAAGGTGAACCACACCTATCACAACGTCGCCTACCCTTTATTAGGTACTAGGCTAAGCACCTAGTTCCATTACTATGAAGGAACTACTACCCATCACAACACAACACCTAATTACAAGGAGATCCACTCCTTGTTACAACACCATCAAGGATATCACCATCCTTGGAAATAAACTAATACTTATATGTATATCGATGCACCTCATCAATTATACGACCTAGGCATCCTTCACTAATGCCTTTGACACAACGCTTGGCACCTTTCACTAATGCCTTGGTCTTGACACCTTTAGCATTCTTCACTAATGCTTTTGACACGGACGTGAAGCACCTTTCACTAATGCTTTCGTCTTGACTCTTTCGGCATCCTTCACTAATGCCTTCAACACAACATCTCTGCGGAGGAAGAAAGAACTTATCATCAAGAGAACCTCAGTTGTCTTGATGATGACGAAGCATGGCAACTCATGGACTTGAGCTTGCTTGACTTCAAGAAGTGGTGATCTCGTCTTTAAGAGGAACCTAGAGAATCACACAAACACAAAACTATAAACATAGATCACTTGGATATGGGGTTAGAGAGTTTTTAACGCTAGGGGAAAGTATGTTAGAAAGGGGTGATCCAAAAGGAAGAAATGGCTCACTATTTATAGAGGAGAAAACTTATTGTTCCTCGGATCCCACGGATCCCTCCCACAAGGGATTTGACTAGCGTAAAGCTAGGGATCCGTGGGACGCTCCTCTTTACCCATGGGTATTTTGGTTATGGGTCATGGGTTGATCCATGGGTTTCTTATTAGATACAATGTATCTCATGAGTTCAATGTACATAGTCAAATGGTTTGGATAAAACCATGGGTTATGGATCAATACCATTTGTTAGTTTTTACCCATTTTAGTATATACTAGTTTAAGTATATATTTACCCAAATATGTAAACACTAGTTGTTGTACTTATGTATTACTAAATCATAAAATCACTTATACTTGTTTTAGTGTTTTATGTGAAAACGTAAGTGTGTTAGAAAACTATTGGCTTAAACAGTTTACGTATTTTATTTGTTTCATTAAAATGATTTTACGTTTGTTATCGACAAAATATTAGAAGATCGTAAAATATAAATAAACGTTTTTACTTCTTATTTGTATTAACAGAAGACTTAAGTGGTCCTAAGGCTTTATGATTAGCTAGTGTGAAGTGATCTAATGAGCTGTTTTGATGTGTGTGATTCTGCATTGCATATCTGTCAACACGGATCCCACGGTTCCCTAAGAGGAGGGATCCGTCTAGTACATCCTTAGGGATCCGGCAACTGCAGATCAGAAGCATCACAGAAAGGGATGCAGATTTTGCACTATACTATGTATACTAATTTCTATTAATCTCTACTCCAAAGAACAACAAAACAAGCATGATATCTCATAAACCATATCATAGATAAGAGTAGTAATGATAATATCCAAACAACCAAACTAAAGTGCTTCACAAACATAAGCATTCATTGTAAGTAGATAAACAAGATATCTAAAATCAAACATAATCCTAATGTCTCTTTTGTCAATCCTTTCTCTTCCTCTTTCCCGACTTCATGACGTAGTTGGCTAGGCATTGGAACATAGTTGGAAGAGTTGGAAGTTGTTGAAAGTAGGTAATGGGGTCCAAGTCGACGTTGGCTTCGGGGTTGACATTTACTTCTTCTTCGTCCGAGGAGTCCGGGAGAGCCTTAGGTTTTCTTCCATTGACCATGAACCGTTTAGATTGTTGTTTGGTCAGTGGTACCATGACGTGATCGGAAAGGAAATGATCATCGTTGATTGGAGATGGTTGCATTGCACTAACATACTCACAGAGTCGTGTTAGGAGCATACCATAAGGAAGTACCATGTTGCCAACTTTGAATACCCTGACCATTCTCTTTACCATGTAATAGGCGAGATTAAATGGCCTTTGGTGAATGAGGCAATAAATCATTTGGACAAGACATGCATTTGGATGGTCTTTGTTTCCGACCAAACTAATGACATTTTCCCTAAGAATTTCTTCCCATTTTCTTTAGATGGAATGCATTTCAAAAATTTCCATTTGAAAGGGATCATGGTGAATGAGTTCTTTGTTGCGGTTGAAGCGAGATTGGTCGGCTCTAATTTGGAAAATGGTGTCTCAAACAATAGCGGGGTCATCAAGGGGAGTACTGTAGATTGGTTTGGAATCAAGTGCAAAGGATTGAGTGGATATTACCCAATCTTGGGAGTACATACAAATTCCTTCACAAGGAATGCGAAGGATTTGAGCAAATGTGTTGAGGGGTAGAGTGAAGTTTTTTTTATTGATGATAAAAGCGATTGAAATGCTATCATCACTATTTCGAATGATCCTAACGCTTTTGTAGAATTCAAAGATGAAAACCGGACAAGTTTGTTCATCAATATCAAGAAGACAATCAAAGTTGATTGCCGAGAAGACTTGACGAATGTCGGTATTTTCAAAGAAACATTCCTTTACCACACGACCTTCGTGGATAAGTCGTTTTTCAAGTCTTTTGAAGACTTTGCGATCGATTTTTGACAACCCCTCTTTTCGATAGTATTTGGTGAGGTAGTGGATGGTATCATGGTGGTCTTGTTGGGTGGCTTTAGGCATGGTTGGTCCGAGAAAAAACAAATATTCCAATTAGGTAAAATTTGTTGAGATGGGTTTATGGTTTTGATTTGTATTAACAATGTTGTAAGCACAATGTAATCTTAGTTATGTGAAAACCTTTTCTAGTGATCAATTTTACAAAACCTACTTTTATTAATTTGATTAAGAAAATTTGAAAAACCATAAACCCTAGGATGAAGATGATGAAGATTAGAACATATTAGTGTAATTACTTACAATGATGTTCTAGAGAAGGATGCTTGAGGATATGGAGTCCTATGGAGATGAAAACAGCACTTGGGTCGTTTTTTGTGTTTTGTGAGGAGAGGGAAAAAGAGCATAATTGATTTTGAAAGGCGTATAACTGGTTTCTGTCACACGGTTCCCCCGGATCCCTTGTAGTAGGGATCCGGCTAGTACAACTAGAGGGATCCGGCTACTGTGGACAAAAAAAATGTTTGACATTATTTTTGTAATAAGTTATAAACTAGCTTATGGAACAAAAATAGTTTTGAGGTTTCTAATTGAAGAGATTTTTGGTCAACGGGATTTGATAAGTTAATTATCAAGCATCTATTTGTGACGACGGCGTTAGTTTGACGAGATCAAGAGGGAATACTATTCCTGATGATGAGTAAGTCGGGAAAGTGGCGAAGAGAGACCTTTTAGAGACTAGCAATTATTAATGTAAAAAAAAATGGTATCAACATATTCATGTAGATGTAAACTAGTTAATGATAAGTAAACATACCTCTACCCTCTTGGTATGGTTTATGGAGACCATAAAATCGAAAATACTTCATGAGCTTTTAAAGTAATCAGTTGTACTTAGAATAAGTAGGTTGCGATTACTTTTAGGTTCTTCCTTGAAAGTTGAATTCATTATTCTTTGAATAGGAATGAAGACTTTGTAGAGATCCTAGCATGAATATTTCTTGAGAAGAAAATGTTAGAATAATCTATCAATATCCAACATAAACGAAACAATTTATTTTAAAATATTTTCTTCTTTGTAGTTTTCAAACATACACGGATCGTATCAAGTTTTTAAAGTACAACATACTCTAAGAAACTTGGTAACTAAGCTCTGATGCCAATTATGGAAAACTAGAAGGGGGGTTGAATAGTTTTACGAATTAAAACTATGTTTTAAAATATTTAGATCGACTTATGTCAATCTATTTAGATGCGTATGTTGGATGTTGATAGATAGATATGGAAATGTGTAATGTAAAAGAGAAGAGTGAGAAATACAAAACCACGACATAAGTATTTATAGTGGTTCGGCGACAAGGACACCTTCCTTGCCCTACTCCACTCCCCAAGTCACCTACTCGAGAGTTCGTAAACACTACACAACACCAACTCCTTATGGCGAAGAAGCCTTCACAACGTCGCCTACTCTTTCCCGGTACTAGGCTAGACACCGGGTTCTTCCACAAGGTATAACCACACCTATCACAACGTCGCCTACCCTTTATCCGGTACTAGGCTAGATACCGATTTCCATTATAATGGAGGAACTACTCCTTATTACAACACTACACAACTACTATCCCAAAGGAGACCCACTCCTTATTACAACATTATCAAGGATATCAATATCCTTGGATATAACCTATCTCTATTTGTATATCGATGCACCTCATCGATTATACACCCTTGGCATCATTCACTAATGTCACTTGACTTGAATTCTAGGCATCCTTCACTAATGCCATTGACGCGGACGTTTGTCATCTTTCACTAATGCCTTCGTCTTGACTTCTTTGGCACCCTTCACTAATGCCTTTGACACGGACGTTAAGCACCTTTCACTAATGCTTTCGTCTTGACTCTTTCGGCATCCTTCACTAATGCCTTTGACACAACACTTCTATGGAGGAAGAAAGAATTATCAACAAGAGAACCTTAGTAGTCTTGATGATGACGAAGCATGGCAACTCATGGACTTGAGCTTGCTCGACTTTAAGAGGTGGTGATCTCGCCTTTAAGAGGAATCTAGAGAATCACACAAAAACAAAATACAAACTACATAGAGAGATCCTTAGGATCTGAGGTTAGAAGGTTACAATACTTGGAGAAAGTATGTGTGGGAGTGGCAACCTAAAATGAAGAAATGGCTCACTATTTATAGAGGAATTTTAGCTACTGTTCCACGGATCCCACGGATCCCTCACTTGAGGGATCCGTCCAGTGTAATCCCGGGGATCCGTGGGACGCTCCTCTTTGCTCATGGGTTTTGGGTCATGGGTCATGGGTTATAGGTCATGGGTCATGGGTCCTAGACTTTGGACCATGGGTATCCAAGTAGATACAATGTATCTACAAGATGCAATGCATCTAGTCCATGGGTCATGGGTTAAATCCATGGGTCATGGGTTATACCCATTATAACTTATGCATGATGTCATGCAATGGGTTATGGGTTATGCTCCATGGGTATGGGTCATGGACTTTGGGTTATACCCAACTACATTTAATGTATTTGGTCAATGGGTCAAATACTTAACCTTCTACCCATTGTTTTACCCATTATGATACATACTAGTTATGTATATATTTGCTCAATATGTAAACACTAGTTGTTGTACATATGTATTAAATCATAAAATCACTTTTACTTGTTTAGTGTTTTATGTGAAAACGTAAGTGTGTTAGTAAACTATTGGCTCAAACCCTTTACGTATTTTATTTGTTTCGTTAAAATGATTTTACGTTTGTTATCGACAAAACATTCGAAGATAGTAAAATATAAATAAACGTTTTTACGGCTTATTTGTATTAACACTAGTTATCTAGAATCCTCTATTTCTATGGAGGAGGTTAAAGAGACAGTCTAGAGTTGTGCCGAATCAAAAGCCCCATGTCTGGACGGGTTTAATTTTAACGTTATTAAAGCTTATTGGGAGATCGTTAAACAAGATATTGGGATTGTGTTGAATATTATGAAGTTACAAGTAAGTTGGCAAATGGGTGTAACCCGTATTTCATTGTCTTGATTCCTAAGACAACTGACCCCTTGAGTTTTAAGACTATCGTCCAATTAACCTCATTTGTTGTGTGTACAAAGTTATATTCAAAATTCTTGCCAATAGGTTAGCTAAAGTCATCTCTTTGGTTATTAGTCCTAATGAATCTACGTGCTTAACGGGAAAGCAAATTCTTGATTGTTGCTTTATTGCTTATGAGATTATTAGGACGAAATCAATTGAAAATCTCAAATTTCTTCTTTTCAAAGTTGACTTTGAGAAAGCTTTCGATAGTGTTAATTGGAATTTCCTCCTTGATGTGTTGAGGCATATGTGGTTTGGATTGAAGTGGAGGAATTAGATGGCTACATGCCTTTCATCGGCTTCTATATCTATTTTAATTAATGCTCCCCAACGAAGGAATTCAAGTTTGAAAGGGGTGTTCGTTAAGGCGATCCTCTCTCTCTCTCTTTCCCTTTTTGTTTCTCAACCCGTGGCAGAAGCCATCCAAGTTACAATTTTATAGCGAATTGTGGTTCCAATATCTCCCTCTTGCAATACGCTGATGACGCTTTATTTTTTAGAGAATGACCGAGGGGTAACGCCCTAAATCTTATTTGTGTACTTAGATGTTTTAAATTAGCTTCGGGACTTAAAGTATAATATTATGAAGAGTAGGATTATGAGTGGGGGTTCCTCATAATGTCGTTACTCATATGGCTTCCTCATTAGGATGTGCTCATGACACTCCTTTTTTTTCTTATCTTAGTCTCCTGGTTGGTAATAGGATGCACTCGTGTGATGGTTGAAATGACATTATTAACCTGTTAAGAGATAAGCTTTCCTCTTGAAAAACTAATTCTCTCTCAATTAATGGTCATCTGACATTTGTAAAATTCGTGCTTGGAAGCCTTCCTATCTACTATTTATTGTTATTCAAAGCCCTTCTTAGTAGGCTATTAACCTTTTAGAATCTATTAGAAGTTGATTCATTTTGGGGTTCTAAAGAATCGCATCGTGTTATTGGTTGGGTAAATGGAATACCATCCTCCTTGATCGAAACAAAGGTGGTTTAGGAGTTGGTAGTCTCTTGGCAAAAAATATTGGTCTTATTGGCAAATGGAAATGGCGTTTCCTCACCGGAAAAAAATGCCTTTTGGCATGAGGTGATTAGGGAGTTTTATGGACTAGACGTTGGTTTTGATTTGCATTCATACTCTCAAAACAAAGGTGGTATATGGTCTGATAAAATTAAGGTATCCTTTTACATCGGTGACATCAACCCCTCTTTCAAGAACTCTTTTGTTCTTAAAGTAATTAATGGAGACGCAACTTCTTTTTGGCATGGTCGTTGGTGTGGCAGAGGGCAACATCTTTGTGACAGACGTTCGTGCTTATATGCCCTTGAAATTGACAAATAGTAAAAGATGAGCGTTCGATGACAGCGTTCTAACAATGAGTGGAGTGGGAAATGGACGTGGCAAGTCACCCCACATGGTAGAGCTATCAACAACTTCCATTCTCTTATTTCGATGATTGAGGGTATGTTGCTTGACTCGAATGATTCGGACAAATGAGTTTGGACCGGAGATGGGTCGAGTAAACTTAAATTTAATTCTCTTGTTACATCGATTCAAAAAATCATCCTTGGTGATTCGGGTGTGGCCGTGTGGGTCTTGAATTCCTAGGAAGCTAAACATATCCGTTTAAAAAAGCATATGTTTATTAGTAAAAAAGCCTCGGAGAAAGAGGCGAAAAGCAGAGTAACAAGAGGTAAGATGTTCATTTCAATTACTAATCTAGCTTTAAAAAAAATCGTTTAAAAAAAGAAACTCATATGTTTATTACTACTAGTAAAACCTTTCAAGTATTTCAACACGTTTTTTTTTTTTTTTTTTTTTTTTTTTTTTTTTTTTTTTTTTTTTAAATATTTTTGTTTTAGATTTGAGATTTATTGCTTATGAAGTTTATTTCACCTAATTAAATGAGCCTTGGAATTTAATCATAAATGTATCATTTATGTCCAAAGTTGATGGATATAGCCATGGTCCATATTTTATTCTTTTAGATATGGTAATGAATAATAAGTCCCACACATACGTCAATAGTATTTTGTGAGTAGCTAGGTAACAATACAAAGTATTAACCATCATAAACATCTACAAAGCAACACATCCATGACCTTTTTTTTTAACAACATTTCATACGAGAGTCTAGCTAAAAACTAGACTGAAAAAATTACAAAGGATACTTAAGCCAATCAATCCACGAAACCTTATATTTTTGGATCTGATAGGTTAGCCAAGAAAACGACAACAAAATAATATTATCTACTAAATCTCTTTTACGCATCCTTCCGGCATCATATAACACAGAATTTCTGTACCGCCATATCATCCAACATGTAGCTAGACCAATTACGTGCATTTTATATCTGAGGTTCTTTCTAGATGGATTCGAATCACACCATTCCCACCATTCAGAAAACGACTCACCACTGAACATGGATATGTTACACCATCTATAAATATGAGACCAAACCTCTTTTGCAAAGCAGCAAACAAACAATGTATGTGACACGGTTTCCATACCAACTCCACACGTGGGACACAAAATACACTCAATTTCCAATCTTATACGCGATAGATTATACCGAGTAGGCAATCGATCCAACATAACTCGCCATGCAAAAATGTTGACCTTCTTTAGAACTGATTTGCACCATCAACACATCCATGACTTGTTCTTTACGTTACTTGACGGCTGTTCACTTGTGCTTGTAGCTTTCAGTGATTTAGGGTGGTGGCAGTAATGATCACATGTCTCACTCATGCCTCATCACCTATCAATAATATCATTCAACCTCATTCATGCCTATTTCATGTCTCACCATACTTTTTTAGCGGCAACCATGATCCCATGCCTCATCTAATTTTATTTTTTTATTTTTTATATCCCATGCCTCTTCGGCAATCTTTGCCGAGTACCACCATTCACCAAAACGGAACCATGCCGCTTAGAAGACAATGATGTTGCCGCTCGCACTACTACACAAAAATCTCATTTAGTACGGTTTTTAAGGCCATTTACCACGGTTTTAAAACCGTGGCAGATACGAGCGTACCAAAAAATAAAATCGTTTTTTGGTACGGTTTTAAACCGTGGCAAATACTGATTATTTGCTACGGTTTTATATCAAACCGTAGCGAATTTCTTCAACTACCAACCAACCACACTTTTCTTGTTTGCTACGGTTTTTTATTAAACCGTACCAAATCTGTTTCTTTAATAAAAAAAAATAATTAAATTTTGTTTTTCAGAACCTGCAAACCAAACACTACCACAAGACCCGAATAGTACTCAAGCATACACAAACAATATTCAACAAATTTAACATCCTATATAAACATCAACCAACGCAACATCCGAGTTAGACAAAAGTGTTATCCATTACAATTGCTTAAACGTCATCATCACGAAAATATAAAATGTTAACTATTGAGGAGCCGTTGTATTTAAGGGATGAACTAAACGTAAATAAACACACATAGTTACATGGGGACTCATTGGGCCACAACGACTGTTTGGGCATGTCCATGGACTCTCCGGATGAAGACCCTCAATATCACATATGTTCTCAATGTTCTCCAACATCCACCATGATACTGCAAGATTCACTGTCCCAGCAACTAGAGTTCCCACCAACTGATTGAATAAATTAGTTAGTGTACATTGATGGTGGTCTATTTATGACCACTAGTTAATGATAATTTGTTAGCAGGGAGCAACGACAATACCTGAGCTGTGAACATGCATCGAGGTGGGATTTTCATGTAGTGTCCAAGCTTGAGGTCAGATAAAAAGGAGAGAGCATGAACGGTACTGATTCGTCCATAGATCTTAAAAAGCAAATTCGCGATAGGCTTCCCAGGCAACACATAACCAATTATAAATTGTGCGATAATAGTTAGAAACAAGAAAAAAGTATATATATGTACCAGTAACCAAGAGCACTGGTATATTAACCTATGAAAGTAGCTAACTACCTGGTTGGTGGTTGCCTGAATGACACCAATGGGAAGGGTAACAATCCAAGCGAGAGCGAAAGCAAAGAGAAAACCCCACCATGGGAGTTGCACATCTTCTTTCCACACAAAACACGTCACAAGCGACAAACCAATGCTCCCTAGTAACAAAACAAGGTACCACCATTGAGGAACTTGCTTATAAGTCTTCATCAGTTTTGCATGGATGTCCATTTTCACATTCTCTGCTGCAGATTTACTCTGCTTCCATATATCCCTAAAGATAATACATTATATCATCATCATCATTAATCACTTGCAAACAAACAAAAAGAAATTAAGAAGATTAAGTACTATACGTACGCGCCATGAAAAAGTGCGACATGGGTGAGGGTGGCTGTGAACCTGGCAAATCCTGATCCAATTGAGAGTGCAAAGAGAGGAAAGTGAGGATTGGGAAAAGATAATAAGCAAAACTAGCAGCCATGAAGATCATGAAAAATCTCATTCTTGTCATCAACCCATCTGTTTTGTTCTCCTTCTCATGCAGTGCTCTGCCCATCCCAACAACAACAACACAAGATAGTCGAATACAAGTCAGAACAACAGCACATATTAGACTGAATTGAACAAGGTAGCTAGATAGTCGTTGTGGCCCAATGAGTCCCCATATAACAGAAGCATAGTTACACTAAACGTAAATAAACACACATAGTTACCCAAATGCAACTACCAAATCAATTATATATTCACAACTGTAGATTATTTACCTTGGCCATAGTCCAATCAAACTTGATCTCGAACATATCTTTTGCAAATAGGTTGTCACACAACATTAGGCCACAAACAATTAGTTACACAACGAGCAAACATGAAAAACGCTAAATCATTGATATGTTGGCTGTCAAGCGCCAACAAGAAGACATGTATTATGAAACCATAAAGTTAAAACTTAAAAACCTGAAACAACTAATCGAACCAATATAATAAAGCCTATCAAAAATCATTTAAAATATATGATAACAGCTAATAACACAAGTCAACTAGACACTTAGAAATACTAGCAAAACTATAAAGATTTTCCTAAGATATAACAGTAGAGGCCAAGCTATTTTAAACACTTTTAACATATGTGAGACCAATTACATGTATGAATATTCAAGACTTCAAAACAAGGGCCATTAATCCAAAAATATACATATTTTATGGTATCAACATAAATCTCCATCATTTAGTTTGGATTCTTAGATTTAGACATAAAATCTATAAAGATTACACTAGAAATCAAACAAAAAATAATTAGAGATATACCTTTGTTTGCTCAAAATTCAACCCAAAACTTACACAAAAGACCCATTTTATTCAAGCATTCTGTCGAGCACTTGTTGGGCATCATATACCTGTAAGATCCAAATATGAAAAAACAATATTAATTATTCAATAGGCATAACTGATATAGTTTATTCTCGTCAAATCCAAGGTTAGAAGCCAATCTTACCCTTCCTCGTACGAACCAATGGAAATGATAGCCGATGGAAGAGTAGTTACAAACAACACTGATGAATAAAGGAACCATTAATGGATCTAAGTTATGTTGTAATAACATAATAATCACACAAATATAAAAGTTTTGATGATGGATTAGTGCTTAAACCCAAATTTCACTCACCTTATCACTGTTGGATCCTGAAGAAACTTTAGAGAAAGGAAATAAGGAAGGATGTGCTGCAGGAAATAAGAGAAAGGGAGGCGGGAGTGAATGGACGTAAAGTGTTAGGGTTTAAATTTTGGGGAAAAAAAGGCGGGATATTGAGAGGGAGATTGAAAATTTTGAGGAAAAGATTGGTTTTCAGGTAAAATAGTTAAGGATAACGGCTTAAATAATTTGAATTTTTTTGGAGTTACTGAGTGCGTTCGAACCGGTTTGTATCGATCTTTGAGCACAAGCTCGACATCAAATGAACTCGAAATGCTTAGATAGCTGAGCTCGACCTTATATAAGCTTAATTTGAGTTATTGTCGAGTTTTTCGAACTCGTAAGTGATAGTATATGTTTTTATTATATCTTAGATGAGTACTGATGCATGCTTAATATCGTTGTAGGTTAGATATCTTTCAAGTTTTAAATTTATATTTATCCGACTAACCTATAACACACACTAACGAGTTGCAAGACCCGGTCAGCGTAGTTAGTTGGTAAGTAAGGTGTCGAACACTAAGAGTGAAACGTTAACCTAACTTGTCTACCGGTATTTTAATTCCTAATGTTAGTTTATTTTACACTAATCTAACTTAAGGGGTTTCAGCCTAAGAGAATGGCACAAATTACTTGGAGAAATCGTTAGAGATACGACGCATCATATTCTTCATGCGGCGTATTGGATTGGATAAGTATGGAAGATCGTGTTGACCAAGGTTTCATATACGGCGTATGGGAGATTCCCATACGACGTATTCTTCAAAGTCAGGCAATGGTCTTCACTGTCGTCTAAGTCATCAGCTACGGCGTATCTTCCTCCAGATTTATGGACTCTTCCAACTTTGCTCGTTGGAATAAAATAACAATGGTTAGGTCGGTCCACTAAAATCTCGATCTAATTCCAAATGACAAGGAAAACTATGGTTAGGTCGGTCCACTAAAAGCTCATACTCTCATCACTCAATCCCAGCATCCCGCTTAATACCTGTCGCATGAAAAAGAAAACTCGGGAAGCTAACGCTCAGTGAACATATATAAATAATGAAAAGCAATAAGTCAAAAATGAATAAGCGAAATGAACCTAACGAAAACCTGCTGAACAAGATGTTAACTAAGATAAGGACTGAATAGGGTATTAAGGAATAATCAAAGGGTTATGAAGAAATAAAAGAGTTGTCAAGGAAATGCCCAAGTGCCTAAACATGCTACATGAATAGACTAAAACAATCAAAACAAATAATTCACATCATTTCATATCATATCATAATAAATCATAGTAAATGGAGTAGCTAACTCCCAAAAGTGTATGGCACACACATGGAGTAGCTAACTCCCAAAAGTGTCCAATGGCATGACGCTATCTGTGGTAGGGGTGAGCACAAAACCCGAAAGACCGAATTGAAACCGAAAAAACCGAAAAAGCCAAACCGAAAAACCCGCCCCATTTGACAAACCGATGGTGGTGGTTTTGAATTTTATAAAAATCGAATGTTTGGGGCGGTTTTTTGTTTCATAAGAAAAACCAAACCGAGAAAACCGCCCCGCCCCACCTTTTTATATGTTTTTATATAATTTTATTTATAGATATTATATCTTTGTTTTCGAACAATAGTGTTCTTTGAAAATTTCCCCTAAAATTCTCGTAAGCGAATGAAAAGTGCAAAGCCTCAAAGACGTGCATTTTATATTTTAGATTGATGTTTGGTTGTTTTGTAACATCTCATGTATTACGATATCATCTCGACTCACCAGTTTAACATCTCATGCATAACGATACCAAGTATCCTTTCAACTACTCAGG
Source organism: Chrysanthemum seticuspe (assembly GCA_019973895.1). NCBI lineage: Eukaryota > Viridiplantae > Streptophyta > Magnoliopsida > Asterales > Asteraceae > Chrysanthemum > Chrysanthemum seticuspe. Next base: position 138,025,108 of record BPTQ01000003.1, read on the forward strand.
TCCTATTGGTGCTAGTCGATTACGTCCTACCAACATAAGACTCAATACATTACATTCCTAGTCGGACCTTAACGGTATTTGGCACTTATCTAAACTCGCCTGTTTAACATCTCATGCATGCATAACGATACCATCATGTCATGTATAACGATACCATCTCGAATCATCTAAACTCGCCTGTTTAACATCTCATGCATGCATAACGACACAAATTTCTATTTTTTATACGCGTCATACATTTTTACACCCCGTTTCCACAATTTTTTCATATCATCAATGAGAGGAGACAAATACACGTCAATGTCATTACCAGGTTGCTTTGGACCGGAAATTAACAATGACATCATAATGTATTTACGTTTCATGCATAACCATGGTGGAAGATTGTACATACATAAAAGAACCGGCCAAGTACTGTAACGCTGCTCATGTTTCTGAATGGGTTGATTCCATCTGAGCTTAGTCCAAAAGAACCGGCCAACTACTATTTGCTTTCAACTTTAACAACTCCAAAACAGCTGAAAGTACGGAAAAAATCTTGCAACCTTCTTACGCTGGTTTCTTTGCATCTTCAAACAATTGTTGTAAATCTTCTTGATCAATATCACCATCATTAGCCTCTAAATCATGCAACATCTCTTTTAAATTTTCATGTTCATCATTAATGCAAGAATCATTGTTTTCATTAATATTTGATACATGATTTGATGTGCTATTATCAAATAGTGATTCCCCATGCTCTGAGCAACAAGTATATTTACGGACAAAACCGTATTTGTGCAAATGAAACTCAATTGCTTTGATATCAGTATAGGGTACAAAATTTTTACATTTCGAACAAGGACAAAAAACTCAATTGCTTTGATAGTGGTTTTTGAATTTGTTTTTTGCTGCGGTTATATAAGAAACCGTAGCAGAAAAGAAATCAATTACTACGGTTACTAAGAAACCGTAGCAGAAAAGAAATAAATTACCACGGTTACTAAAAAACCGTAGCAGAAAATAGTTATTTGCCACGGTTTACAAATAAACCGTATCAGATTACAGAGCAAACTACTGAACCGTGCCAAATGAGCATTAGTTGCCACGGTTTTAATTAAAACCGTACCAAAAAACGTTTTTTGCTACGGTTTTTATTAAACCGTATCTAAATACCGTCTCAAATAATACTTTGTGTAGTAGTGTCGGCATGGCCTCATGCCTCACCATACCGCATCCCATTGCCACCACCCTTACATTTTTGTTTAGTGGTTCTTTTCATGTATGATCATTATTGTGTTAATTTAGTTTTGAGAGTTTTTTAGGTGAGTACAGTAATTTAAAAAAGTAATTAACAAAATAAGTATTTTTTAAAATATTTAAATAAATATGTGTTTTTCTTTTTCTTTTCTTTCATCTATACAAAATCATACTGTAATATCATGAAATATGTGGCAAACCAACCACGTACGTCTCCATGATCTTTGAAATGTTACCAAATCCAAAAAAGGAAAAGAATTAAAAAGATAATAGCCATCGTCTTCATCTTGATGTTCTCGATGACACTGACTTCATCATCGGTGATGGTGATGACTACCATTGCTAGTTTGTTAGATAAATGGTATCATCCGCATTTCCATCATCCTCGTTAATTTGCATAGACATCCTCATTTCGATTATCAACGTCATTGTGAACTCTTTCATTAGCGATGATGTAGGACTTTGATTCAGATTTCTCGAAGCCATCACTCGGAGGAATATTATGTCTTGTTTTGATAATGCGGACGCCAACACGATTCCAAAATATCGTGTAAAGAAACACGGTAAACAATTAAATAGCCGACTGCTACCACCACAACAAATAAGATCAACAAAACCCAATGCCATAACAAATACCATTGCTATCTTGAATTTCATACCGAACATTCGTGATGATTGCTCAAATGCATCGGAAATGCCTTGAAGGAAGTCAATCGGACTAAGTTTGAATGACACCGACGACGGAGACGAGCACTGTGCCGTAGTTATCACCATCACCGATGACGAAGTCGGCAATGACACTGACTTAGGAGACGCGAGCATCAAGATGAAGACGATGGCTATTATCTTTTTAATTCTTTTCCTTTTTTGTATTTGATAACACTTCAAAGATCATGGAGACGTACGTGATTGGTTTGCCGCATCTTTCATGATATTACAGTATGATTTTGTATAGAGGAAAGAAAAGAAAAAGAAAAACAAATTTATTTAAATATTTTTAAAAGTACTTATTTTGTTAATTACTTTTTCAAATTACTATACTCAACTAAAAAACTCCAATATATCATCGGTTAATATCTATGTTAAGTTGTTAGTAATAGGATTTAGTAGCGTCATTGGCTGAATTGATTGGTACTATCTGCTACACCGGTCACCTACATGATATATAAAGTCTGTACAGCGGATGTGTTTGCTCGGGTAGTTAATTTATCAATCCATCTTGCATGCTTTATCACATTACTGTTTGAACGATTTATAAGATGAATTCTCTCTTTCATTTATCATTATTTCTTATAATTTATTCGTTTACAATTTGATTGCAAGTTTGCAACATAAGACCAGAAGGAAAAAAAAAAGAAAAAAATGAAAAAAGAAAAAAAGAAGAAGAAGAAGTTTCTACAATTAGAGTCGTAACATTTGCCATGTATCCCGGCATTACAGCCGCAGTTGGCACCGCAGACTGTTTTTCCACTATAGGTGATGGATGATCCTTTTGAATATTTTATATTTCGTAAGTGGTTGTGGTGAACCTCCATACTTTGGTGCTTGACGAGTTGGATTCCCGCTTGCTACTCGATGTATTGGAGGAGGGTGTACCGCGTCAAATTTAGAGCCCTTACTTGATAAAACGAGTAACAAGAAGGAAAAAAAGATTAGAACAAACACACACATCTTGTTTACCATCTTTTTGTTTGGAAATTGCCCAAATTAAGGAGATATAATGATGAATACTATGACACCAACACATATATATATAGTAATAGTTCAACCGATAGTCAAGCTTATGTTTTCCAATGGTGTAACCATATTCAAGTCTTTGCAGAATAAAGTGACCCGAATCATGGAGTATGAGCCACTGGGAGGAGACTTAGACCGGGTAAATACTAATATTATTTGTGATCACGATCTTTTCTAAGTAGTATATACACACGTATTCTTTAAACGTAATATGTACACTACTAAAGTTTGAAGTTACTAAATTTTCAACATCCAAACGGAGAAAAAGTAAAGAATAACTTGCACAAAGTGGACTTACTAATGGCATATCGAAACATAAATTTAGAACAAATATTACCATTTGTTTGACACCGAGGGAAATAATACCTGAGTTCGGCTGCATTTAGCTTCTATCTTTTATATTGTTCGTTAAGATTGTTTGAATTAGACATTTTTTTTAACCATGATTTCTGACTTTTGGCCAACTAATCTACGAGGTTGAAAACCATCGCCGAGAAATTTTTTTAAATAAACACTTTAACTTCATTTTCATTAAAATGGATCATTTAAACCCGTTTTACCAAAATCGACACTTTGGGTGAGCAAACATGGGCGAGCAAGCATTTACTCGTCATGTTCTTTGTCTTGTAGCGAGGCGGAGAGAAATTGGGAGGGAGATAAAAGCATTTGCTCTCCATGTTCTTTGTCTTGTAGCGAAGCGGAGAGCAATTGGAAAGGAGAGTAAAGCATTTGCTTTAAATGTTATTTGTCTTGTAACGATGATATGTGAGTAAAATGAATTGGAGGGCAAATGGTTTGCTCGCACAAAGTGTCGATTTTGGTAAACTCATTTGAAAGTGCGTATTTTCGTAATTGAGTGTGAGAAGTGTTTATTGTGGTAATTGATTTAATAAAAATTAACAAAGTAGACACGTGTTAAAATTTAGACGGAGTTGAACAATTGTGCATGACCATTTGAAAAAGAGCTTTAAAAAATAACTATGTTAGAAACCGAAAAAAGATAATGTCCCTTTTTGTACGTTTCTCAAAAAATTATTATTAATTGATAGATGTTGTCAGGGTCGGCTTTAAGGGAGTGCAAGAGTGCGATTGCACATGGTCACCGCTTGTTGAGGGCCACCAAATTTCATGCACTTCTATTATATATATAAATACAATATGAGACTCGATTTTAATTAATTCATGTACTACTTACACATATGTATATTATGTGTGTGTTTGAGGGCCTATTTATGATAATGACACGGAGCCACTAAAATTCACGAGACGGCCCTGGATGTTGTATTCATTGGAATCAATATACTTACGTAGAATAACAAACCATGTATTGGACTTTGTTACGTAGAATAAAAATGGAGATTTTATTACAAAGCTTCGTGTTAACCAGCCATGACATATTTAAAAGGGTTATTAAACAAGTGAAACGGACAGAATATTTAAATAAATATTTAGTGTTTTTCTTTTTCTTTTCTTTCCTTTATAAAAAATCATACTGTAGATCTTTCTTTCATACAAAATTATATCGTAAACATTATGAAAGATTTATTTATTAGCAACAAACTAATCACCCACGTTCTTTCATATGTTATCAAATCCAAAAGAGAAGAATTAAAAAATAATAGCCGTCGTCTTCATCTTTATGTTCTCGTCATGATCTCCTATGTCAGTATCATTGCCGACTCCGTCATCCGTGACGATGATGACTACGGCATAGTTCTCATCTCCGTCGGTGTACGTTATTCAAAGTATTCCAATTGACTTCAGGGCATTTCCGATGTATTTAAGCTCATCACGAACGTTCGGTGTGAACTTTGACAGCTAACAATGGTATTTCTTATGACATTTGGTTTAGTTGATCGTATTTGTTGTGGTGGTAACAATCGGCTACTTGTTTGTTTACGTTGTTCCTTTAGACGATATATCGGAATCGTGTTGACGTCCAAATTATCGAAACAAGACATAATATTCCTCCGAGTGATCGATGGCGTCGGGGAATCAGAATCAATGTCCTACATCAACATGGCTAGTGAAAGAGTCCGCAATGACGAGGATGAACATAGCGAGGATGTCTATGCAAATGATGATGATGCTTTAGAACGGTGAAGAGCCAAATCGGTTTTTATGATCTTTTAAAAATATAAAAAATAGTTACTTAAGCATTTTATTAATTATTTTTAAAACTACATACTTAGTTAAATACTTTTTCAAATTACTATAGTCACCTAAAAAACTCTGATATATTGCTACTCCTATTGATGTTGAGCCACTGGCCTTAATGCATGTTGTGTGATGGTATCAAACAAATAAACAGAGCAACAAGTTCCTCTTTATTCAAGAATCAAAGTACAATAGTCGGCACAGTTTGTACAATAATAATCAAACTGTTACAAGACTTGAAGAAGATCAAATGATCAAAGAAACAAGACAGAAATGGATCAACAGATCCTAGTACATAAATATTTGGAGGGAGAGTGATATAGCAGTCAAGAGAAGACTGCATATATTTTGATTATGAAACCCTAGAGAGGGACCACAAATATATAGGAGCCAAAGTGACAAAGACCCCCCTCTATCTTTCTAATAAACTTCACAAGCAACACATCTTTAGTTTTCTTCATAAACAAGAATAGAGAAAGTCCACAATAAGTCCCTCATAATAATCCTGCACAAAAAACACTAAGTGAGAGAGAATAAGGACATATTTGGGACATAGATTACTTAGGTGTTTTGGAACATTCCCCGTTAATCTGTTTCCCAAATATGTCAAATAGTTTCAGTTTTTCACAAAGGAATTTGTGTTCATACACAGGAAGATGCTTGGTAAGAATGTCTGCAGTTTGGTTTGAGGAGCCAATTTTTATGGCACTCAAGACACCTTTTGCAATTTTTTCTCTGATAAAATGGACATCAATTTCAAAGTGTTTGGATCTCTCATGGAAAACAGGGTTGACAGCAAGCTGTAAAGCAGATTTGTTATCACAAAACAAGTTAACAAGAAGATTAAGATCAACATTTAGATCCTTTAGGATTTTTTGAACCCAAATGATTTCACAGGCTGCATCAGCCATGGATCTATATTCAGCTTCAGTTGAAGATTTTGAGAGAGTGTTTTGTTTTTTGCTTTTCCATGATATCAAACACTTATTAAAGAAAACACAGTATCCAGTAACAGATTTGCTGGTTTTAATACATTTTGCCCAATCTGCATCACTATACCCTTCAAGAACATTATTCAGACTGCTATGATCATACCTTAGACCTTTACCAGGAGCACCTTTTAAGTATCTTAGCACATTTAAAGCAGAATCCAAATGAGATCTTAAGGGAGTATGCATGTGATGTGCAAGACAGTGAACTGAATATGATATGTCAAGTCTGGTATGAGTAAGATAAATCAATTTTCCAAGCAGTTTTTGGTACCCAGTTATGTTGTCAAGCAATGGGTCATCTTGGGTTGGAATAAAAGGAAGAACAGAGTTTGGTTCCATGGGTGTAGATACAGGTTTACACCCAAGGAGACCAAATTCTTTCAGAACTTCAAGACAGTATTTTCTCTGGGAGAGACAGATGTCATCCCCAGTTTTTATCACCTCAATACCCATAAAGAATTTGAGAGTACCCAAGTCTTTTATGTTGAATTTAGTTTTAAAAAGATTTTGAATTGTTCAATTTCCTCAACACAGTTACCGGTAAGAACAATATCATCAACATAGACAAGTAAAGCAATAAACTTGTTATCTTTGTTTTTTGTAAATAAAGAATGATCACTCACAGACTGAACAAAACCATGTTCTTTGAGAACACCAACAAGTTTTTCATTCCATTTTCTAGGAGCTTGCTTGAGGCCATATAATGATTTGCTAAGTTTGCAGACCATGTTTTTGTTGTTTCCATCAGAGAAACCTTTTGGAATAGTCATGTATATGTCCTCATCAAGCTCACCATAAAGGAAAGCATTATTAACATCAAGTTGGAAAAGATGCCATTTATTCTTAACAGCTAAGGCAATAAGAATTCTAACAGTAGACATTTTCACAACAGGGGAAAAAGTCTCATTGTAATCTATCCCTTCTCTTTGGTTAAAGCCTTTGGCAACAAGCATGGCTTTATATCTGTCCACTTCACCATTCGATTTGTATTTGATTTTCCAAATCCATTTGTACCCAATGGGTTTTCTATTAGCAGGTAAAGTGGTTTTGATCCAGGACTTGTTAGTATTTAAGGCCTCAATTTCAGCATTCATAGCATCAACCCAGTTAGGATCAAGGATAGCTTCCTCATAACAAGTAGGTTCAACACTTTTATTTAAGTTGGAAGTAAAACAGTAATTCTCATAATCAAGATTAGAATAATTCACCACTTTTTCTATACCATATTTAACTTTGCCTTCAACAATAAAGTCATTAAGATTTTTAGGCAATCTAGTGGGTCTGGTTGACCTTCTTGTGGTGATGGCTGGCAAGCCTCCTTGTTCAGGAATGGACTCATTTGAGTCAGAATCAGAGTTAACATCAGAGTTGATGTCATTGGAGTTTGTTTCAGGTGAAACAGTGCCCTCAGGGTGTGTATTTTCTTCTATGGAAGTTGCAACTGAGTTACCATCCTCATTAGGAGAATTCAACTCAGTGCCATCATCATTGGAAGACACTCTCCCTTCATCATTGGGTCTTTTAGGGTTGTCAGTATCAAAAAAAATTTGTGGTTTAAATCTTTTGACACACCAGTTTCAAATACTTGTTTTTGAAGATTGTTTTTCATTTTGAAAGGGAAAACTGTTTCATAAAACTTGACATCTCTTGAGTAATTTTTTTTTCTAAACTTAAAAGCTTGTAGCCTTTTTTCTCATTAGAGTAACCAATAAAGACACTTTTTTCAGATCTGCTATCAAATTTGTCAGAGTTATTGAGAATAGTAGCATAGCAAAGACAACCAAAAACCCTAATATGAGAGAGTGTAGGGTCATGCCCATACACAAGAGAGAAAGGAGATTTGCCAGACAACACATAAGAAGGTAACATGTTGATAAGGTAAACAGCAGTAAGAACACATTCAGGCCATAAGTAAAGAGGTAATTCCCCCTGAAACATAAAAGATCTAGCAACATTGAGAAGATGTCTATGTTTCCTTTCTGCTATTCCATTTTGTTGAGGTGTGTAGACACAAGAGGTCTGATGTAAAATTCCTTTGTTATGAAAAAATTGTTGCATTCTGTTGTTGACAAATTCAGTACCATTGTCACTTCTAAAAGTTTTTATATTACTTTCAAATTGATTTGACAACATTTGAGAAAAATTGACAATGGAATCATAGACTTCTTCTTTGCTTTTAAGCATATAAACCCAGACAGACCTTGAGTAATCATCAACAATAGTTAAAAAAATATTTGTAGCCATCTCTGCTAGTGATTTTATAAGGACCCCAAACATCTAGGTGTACAAGTTGACCAATTTTAGTTGATTTATGTTCACTTAAGGGAAAAGGTTCCCTGGTTTGTTTAGCCTTGTTGCAAGTATCACAGAGATGGTTAGGGTCAGTTGGCTTATCAAGGTTAAGACTGGGTTTAAGGACTTGCAATACTTGATCAGAGGGATGACCAAGCCTTTGATGCCAAAGGTTTCTAGAAACAAGGCATGAAGAGATGCAGTTATTAGAGACAATCTTACAATCAGAGTCTACATCAAACAAGTACAGGCCATTAGATTGATTACCAATCCCCACATTCCTTTTTGTTGCAAAGTCCTGGATATAACATTTAGATTCATCAAAGCCAACAAATAGTTTGCTATCTCTAGAAAGTTTGTGAATAGATAGCAGACTGACAGTGTACTCAGGCACAACTAAGACATCATGTAAGGTAATGTTGTTGTTGATTTTTAGGTCACAAATCTCAGTGATAAGTGCTTGAGTACCATTTGGGTGTCCAACAGTAAGACCAAGTTTAGAAACATCAATAGTATTGATTAAAGATTTTGAAGACAAAGTCATGTGTTGGTTTGCTCCAGAGTCAACAATCCAACCAAGACTGATTTTTCCTTTTAAAAGGTTTGTGTTTCCATTAAAATATTTTTCAAGTTTTAGATTGAATTTGACACTTCCATTAAAAAAAAGTTCCTGAAAAACATTTACCTGCCATATTGGAATTGACAGGACTATCATTGAGAAGACTCATGAGTCTGGCCATCTGTTCATTAGACAAAGAAACAGGAGAGTTGCTAGTTCTATTTTCAAGATTGGCATAAGAAGAAGAAGAAGCATGGTTACTAGCAGGTTTAATATTAGAATTAAAGTTCCTTTTTCCATATCCAGCAGGATAACCAACAATATCATAACACCTATCAATGGTGTGACCAGGTTTGTTGCAGTTAGAGCATTTTAGATTAAGATTGGGTCCTATATTGTTAGAGTTGTTACCAGAGGTGGGATTTGAGCTTTTGTAATTGTCGTTTCCTCTTTTTTTGTTATCAAAAAATTTTGAAGCAAAAGCAGACACATTTGGTTTAATGGATCCAGTTCCAGAGGAGAAGTTCCTATGGGATTCTTCCCCTGACACTATAGAAAAAGCAGTTTTGACAGATGGTAAAGGATCCCTGGTTAAAATATTGCTTTTGATGGGCACATAAGTGTCATCAAGACCCATTAAAAACTGCATTAACTTGATTAGCTGGTTATGTTTTTCAAAATGTTTTCCAGCATCACAAGTACATGTAGGAAGACTGATCATGGAGTCAAATTGTTTCCATAGTGAGTTAAGATTATTGTAGTAATCAGCAAGAGAGGACCCATTTTGACCCAAAGAGTTGATATTTTTATGTATATTAAAGACAGCAGATCCATCAACTTTGTCATAGGTTTCTTTTAAGTCATTCCACATTTCATAAGCAGTTTTAGAGTATATAGCACCAGCAAATAGCTCAGGACTTAAAGAGTTTAGAATCCAAGTAAGAACAACAGAGTCACACATATCCCATTGATTAGCAAGACTAGCATTAGAGACATCTTTTCTACAAGTTCCATCAACAAAGCCAAGTTTATTATGATTTCTTAAGGAAAATGTCATGGCAATGCTCCATATTTTATAGTTTTCTGAGCCAGTCAATTTCACAAATATAATGGGATTACCACTGGTGTCACTAGGATGCAAGTAGAGAGTATTACCAAATGTAAGTTTTAATTCAGAAGAAGAGTTAATCACATATTCATTAAGCATAGATTCATTAAACCTAGAATTATTAAACATGGATTCATTATTAGCATGTTCATCATCACCCTCAACCATGGTGACAGCACAGAGACAGACAAATAAATAAGGAAAACAATAACAACAATCACTATCAATAAGAGCAACAATCCCAAATCAACCTCCAACCTAACTAGACCTATCCTCCTTCAACTAGAAAAAAAAATGCAAGTAAATAAATAACTCACACCCACGGTTCAACAAGTACCAAGCCTTTGGACTGGGGTAGGCCAGAGCAGGTATTCACACCACTCAGAGGTGGCAGATCAAGGTGTTAACCTACCCGTTTTCACCCACTCAGCTTGAATACTGTTAAACAAGAAAGGGAGAAGTACTTACAGTGCTTTGTGCAGCAGAAGAAGTGAAGACCAATCACAATCACCCTAGATTCACTTAGTCTAGGGATGATTATAATCAATTAAAACCAGAGAGCACTCCAAGAACAAAACCCCCAATACAGAATTAATTAGGGTTTTGGAACAAACCCTAATTTGTTTTGATTGAGTACAAATAGGATCAGAAACACCAACCCAAGCACTACAAGAACAAAACCCCCAATTCAAAATTAATTAGGGTTTTGGAACAACACCCTAATTTGTTTCGATTGAGTACCAATAGGATCAGAAACATCTCCAATTACCACATACGTCCCAGAACACAAATAAGTACCACTGGAGATATTAAGTTCAAGAACCCCCTATATTGAAAACCCTGAAGATCAGGATTTAAAGATAATCAGTAGCCTATAGCTCTGATACCATGTGCGATGGTATCAAACAGATAAACAGAGCAACAAGTTCCTCTTTATTCAAGATTCAAAGTACAATAGTCAGCACAGTTTGTACAATAATAATCAAACTGTTACAAGACTTGAAGAAGATCAAATGATCAAAGAAACAAGACAGAAATGGATCAATAGATCCTAGTACATAAATATTTGGAGGGAGAGTGATATAGCAGTCAAGAGAAGACTGCGTATATTTTGATTATGAAACCCTAGAGAGGGACCACAGATATATAGGAGCCAAAGTGACAAAGACCCCCCTCTTTCTTTCTAATAAACTTCACAAGCAGCACATCTTTAGTTTTCTTCATAAACAAGAATAGAGAAAGTCCACAATAAGTCCCTCATAATAATCCTGCACAAACAACACTAAGTGAGAGAGAATAAGGACATATTTGGGACATAGATTACTTAGGTGTTTTGGAACACATGTTTTTGGAGTAATTAAGATCGGTTTTTGAACAGAACTAATTAATTTCAAAGCTTAATCATGTTTTAGTGGCCTCAGCCCGGCAAAAACAAGGGCATGTACATCAATCACTTGCTTATCCTAAGCCATAGGTTTATTCGGTTTGATTATCCAGTTTGGTTCAGTTTAATTAACAAAATTTCCAAAACCGAATAACGAACTCTATTAAACTAAAAAGAGTTGTATGATTTGTAGATGTTAAAATAAAAATCAATTGCCACAACAAACACTCCTCACACTCAATTACAAAAATAAACACTTTCGAATGAGTTTACTAAAATCGATACTTTGAGCGAGCAAACCATTTTCTCTCCAATTCATTTTACCCACATATCATCGCTACAAGACAATAACATGTAGAGGAAATGCTTTACTCTCCCTCCTAATTGCTCTCCGCTTCGCTACAAGACAAAAAACATGGAAAGCAAATGTTTTTCTCTCCCTCCCAATTGCTCTCCATCTCGCTACAAGACAAAGAACATGACGAGCAAATGCTTGCTCGCCCCATGTTTGCTCAACCAAAGTATCGATTTTGGTAAAACGGGTTTAGATGATTCATTTTGGTTAAAATGAAGTTAAAGTATTTATTTAAAAAAAAATCTCATTTTTATTTGCCTACAAAATCTAGTACAAGTACTCAACCGACGGTTGTTCAGCTGCTCAACTGGAGGCTGAGTACTAAAAGGTACATATAACCGCGTGCAAAGTACCTCGGGAAAGATAAAAAGTACATATAGCCACGTGCTCAACTGCTCAACTTCTAGTTGAGCATTTGAGCACGTGGGCCAATAAAAATTAACAAAGTAGACACGTGTCAAAATTTGGATTAAGTTGCGGAGTTGAGTAATTGAACATGACTATTGATCGCGTATGACCCCCCGACTTCCAGTAGGGTCAAATGCGGACCCAAAGACACCCAAGTGTTATCCGTCCACAAGGCACCACCAAGACGGGGATGGCAAATCCGCGGATAAACAATACTTTCGGAGGAAGCCTCAACCGCGCCCCATACAAGGGGTAAGGAATCTTGCCTAGGATAAAGATACTGCAACATGCAGTACCCAAAAAGAGAAAGCGGGTTAAACTCCCGCCCAAAAGCATCGTTGTCATAACAACGAGACAAACCCTGAGTTGACTTACGTCACTCCCTACTTACAAATTGTCGCTCTCATGTCCCGTGACCATGGGAACACGACAGAAAGGTCAACCATATAAATAGGGGTTTCACCACTGTTCAAACGGTAACACACACTCACTCTCTCTCTACACTGAATTTATCTCTCTAAGCCCTTACTTACTCTCACGCCGGAGGTTGACCGCGGAACCCCGTTCCGCGGTGAGACTAATGGTGTTTACTTTCCTAGCAGCTTTAATCCAAGACTAATACTTAGTACAAGATCTATTCCCCGAGAAGTTAGCCTACACAAATCTTTGCAAGGGAACGCCCAGAATTGTATTAACAAGTTGGCGCCATCCGTGGGACCAGTAACATAACTGTGTTTCCCAAAACTCTCATGAGTAATCTGGCAGGAAATCCCTCCCCGTCCCCTAAGCCTTCCACGGTCAGAAACACGGGTGGGAGGGAAAAAGTGCAAAACACGGAACAATACCCCCTAACGCTGCGACTGACGCAGCGATAAGGGAGTTCTGCGAGAAGCACTACAATCAGATCTTACCCCTAATGGCGGAAAAGGTCCATCAAGAAAAGCTAGACCGGGTCAAGACTCGTTTAGATTTTGATGATGAGACCAGGAATGAGATATCTCGAGAACACGCTAGGAATACTTGATCGGGGTCTGAAAGAAATCGGAGGCCCAAAAGGAGGCAAGAAGCTAGCCTCAGTGCCAGATTAGATCCTTCGGGGTATTCCAAGTCGCAGAGCGTTTTCTCGAGACTTAGTAGTCGAGAGGATGGGCGTTCTAGAGAAAGGAGCCAGTCGGAAGCCAAGAGGCCTTGGCCGGACGTGTTCTCTAGGTTGGAAAGGGAGCGTCCGCACGTGACTACGAGGCCGGGGGGACCAAAAACCAGCTGTATTTTCCAAGCTCCAGTCAAAAGTGTCTTCCCGCAGACAACGCAAAAGAGAAGCTGAAAGGCGCAGAAAGCAGGACGCGGCAGAGAGACATTCAACTGAAAGGTAACAAAGAAGCCGGAGTTTATCCCGTGACAGTGCTTCCCACGCAAAGAATAGTAGAGAGGAGACACACCGCTCATACCGCAGCAGGACTAGAGAAGCATCTCCCCTGGAAAGTGAAGAAAGCACGGGAGGGCATTGGAAGTCCACACCGAAAAGCAAAATGGGAAGTGAGCCTGACGAACTCTACTCCCCGTATGATATAGCTGATGCGGACCCTTTCACTCATCGGATACGGAATTTTGAGTTCCCAAAAAGAACATGGATGCCGGCCTCAATATCAGAACATACGACGGGACCGGGGACCCGGAAGACCACTGATAAGGTTTTAAAATGTACTTTTTTGAGGGGTCGTTTAAGCCCTTATTTGATCACTTTTTTATCCGTTATTACTTAATATCGTTCCTTTTCACTTTTTAGGTCTCTTGAAGGCAAATTGCTAGAATGGCTCTTATTTGGACGAAAAGGAGCGGATATACGAAGAAAATGGCCAAAGTCAAGAATCGAGACACTCAAGCTGCTAAAATACAAGGGGACGACGTCAGGTGTTATCTGTGATGCCGTCGCATCACTTTTGTGACGGCTCAGTAGCCAAATTGCTTATTTACAAGTGACGGTGTCAGGCTTTAAAAGAGTAGGTAGTCGCAACTCAGACGACCTAGATTTGATCCAGACGGCGTCAAAGACAGAAGGGGACGGCGTCACAAGCATAAGGTGACACCGTCGCAAGACTAACTTGGCCAAGATGAAACCCTAATGACAGCGATCCGACGGCGTCACAATTCATAAAGTGACGCCGTCGCGATTGTAATCTTATATATAGAATCCGAATTTTTTAGTTTTCAGTGTGTAGTCTTTAAGAGTAAAAACCTAAACCGAACCAAGGCTGTCTTGTACAGTATTTTAGGGTTTCCAAACCCTATCTTACATCAAGATAAGTGTTTTACTTCATTAATTCAATTATGTCTTCAATTACTTGTGTGTATGCTTGCATGTTTTCCATGTCCGGCTAATTTATTTGTGTGTTTGCTTTGGGAATATGAAACTTAACTATTGAATATTGATTGGTTGTCTCTTATCTTAATTGTTAATGATCTAGTAATGCGATAGGTCATTCGTTGTGTAGTTAATGTTTGATTAATCTTTGTGAACCTTAGACTATAACACCTAGAGTAGTTGTAGGCTAAACCATCCAAAGAGTACCTTAGAGTTAGAGTTTATAAATCCTAGAGATTTTGTAGACAAGACCCTTTGGTAGTTTCAAAGAGTTAGGGATAAACGCATACCCTACGACCTTAGACACACAACGCGATTAAGAATAAGGACGTGACAATTCAACCATTAATAGGAGATAATTAAGGAGTAATAAAACCTAAGTAAACACATCTTTAAACCATCATACGAGCACAAAATAATTAGACATAGACTACATACACCTTAGATTAGATAATTAGATAAGTAGAGTAATCGGTAGAAATACCAACCCCCAAATCCAAACCCCGAGATTCGTACCTTTCCTTTTCTTAAAAATATAAAAAGATAAAAAATAACCTTCCTCAACCCCAACCTTAGCGTAGTAACTTCTCACTAGCATTCCTATTCCCCTAGAGAACGATATCAATACCCGTGGCTTACCCTAATACTACACTACAACGATTAGGTTCACTGCCTAGGGTGTTATAAAACTTGCTCGAAGAAAACGAAGTTCCTTTGACCCCGAACGACACGTGTAGCGTTATCAAGTTTTTGGCGCCGCTGCTGGGGAATAGAATAGCTAGTTAGTAGTCCACCTCGTTTAGGTTTCTTTGCTTGATTCCTATCAAGTAAATTTTTTTCTCAATTTTTAGCTTCCTCGTAGTCTATCGCCCTTCTTCGTGATCTTTCTTCGTAACCCCATCACTTTTCATCATGGAAGGTGATAACCAACCACCATTCATCAACCTACCACCAAATGACCCGCCAAGAGCCCGTACTCTTGGTGAATACTCAAGACCAAGCCACCAAGGTTATAGGAACACCATTGAGCTTCCCGATCAAGCCCAAACTACGGCCCTCCGATCCGACACCATCCGGTTGGTGCAAAACGGATGTGCATTCCATGGACTTCGTTCCGAAGATCCTAATCAGCATCTTAAGGATTTCCTTAAAATTGTCGATTCCATCGACCTTGATGCTACTACTCGGGAGACCACGCGTCTGCGTCTCTTCCAATTTTCTCTACGGGACCAAGCTAGTAATTGGCTTGAGCGACTTCCCGCCGAATCCATCTCAAGTTGGGATGATCTCACCTCTCGCTTCCTTGCTTAATTTTTCCCACCGGGGAGAATCACTAAGCTTAGGAATGACATCTTGATGTTCCAACAACGTCAAGGTGAATCTCTCTACGAAGCATGGACTCGATTCAAGGACTTACTTCATAAAGTCCCTCATCACGGCATTGATCTTTGGCTTCAAGTCCAACTCTTCTATGATCATGTCAACTTCCCCACTAAGCGATCCATTGACCAAGCGGCCGGTGGAAAACTTAGTGATCTCACCGCGGAAGAGTCGTGGGGTATAATAGAGGACCTTGCTCTCTATGACAACGAAAGTTGGAATGACCCCCGTGAGTTGCCCAAAACAGTTAAGGCAATCTCCTTGCCTCCAATTGACTCACAATCTTCCGACCGTAGGATGCTCGAGCTTGAAGATCAAGTAAAATTCCTAATGAGCTCCTACGAAAATCCTAAGTCTTCACGCCATGTGAACAAAGTTTCTTCCTCATGTGAGCCGTGTAGTGATCCTCATAACACGCGCACTTGCACCCGATTCCCCGAACATGCTTCCGTTGACTACGCATCCTCGCGTATTAATGGAACGGGAGGAAGATTCCCTACAACACCCGGATCTAGGACTTTTAATGACGCCCGAGAAGCATGAAAGGGCAAGCCCGACTTCTATTGGGGGCAAACCAAAGAATTCACTTCGAATGATTTCTCATGGCCCCCATCTCACGGCCCTAACCAACAAAACATTGAAGGGATGTTGCAAAACCTAGTCGCATCCCAAGAAGCCCAAATAGCTAAGCTCTCGGACCGCTTTAACCAACAACAAGCCGAAATGGATAGGAAGATAGCTAACCTTTTGAAAGCCATGACCAATAGTGATAGGAAGGTTAATGCTATCTCGACTCCCGAAACTTCCGGTGTAGAGATTAAGGACCCAAGTAAGTTAGCTAAGCACGTTCAATTCGTCAATACCATCGCCTTTGTGGAACCTAATAGAACAAATGACGAAGCGAACCATGAGATGATACTTGAGGTTAAGGAAACACCGACGAATGAAACAACCGAGGAAGTAAATGAAGTAGACAATGATTATTTCAATAAGTTTCCTACGGAAGAAGAACTATCTCGCCACCCTCACTTAGTGTGTGACCTCCGTCACATGTATGTTAGGAAAAGCCCTAGGATCAAGTTTGGGAATCCTTGGAATCTTAATATACCATGTTGCATAGGACACCTTTTCGTGGCAAAGGCCTACATTGATCGCAAGTCCCCAATCAACATAATGACAAGCACCTACTACAATTGGGTAATGAAGAAGCTTATCCCAACTAGGCAAGACCCCGATAATCCTAGGGTTAGTTGCAATTTTCTTGGTAGAGTTAAGGGATTGCCCGTTTATGTAGGTAGTTTCACGTTTCCTACGGATTTCATAATAGTAGATGATATTAGTACGGCCATAGATCCTAGCTTGTCCCACGTTATTCTAGGTAAACCTTTCATAGAAAGCACTGAGATGACCTATGATCCCTTGTTAGGAATAGTGCGATTCAAGGATGAGACCGATGACATAGCTTACCAAATGCCGTTTAAGATTGAGAAGTTTTCATCACTCTCTAATGATGAAAAGGAACTTAAACTATCGGTCTACTATAGGAATGAGGAGGATAAAGAGAAAGGAGTAGATTATTTTATGGCCAAGACTTTCGGTTTCTATAAGGATTGCTTGAACTTAGGACCGGAATATAGAAATGAGTGGGGAGAGGATGAACTCTTAGAGAGGTGTATCATAGGGCACTTCTACAACATGGAACCAACCACTAGAGACCGTCATGAGGAAAAAGGTGATGGTAATGAAGTCACGTAGGAGCACGACTACGAGTCTAACTACAAGACTCATAAATAAAGAAAAGCGCTTCGTGGGAGGCAACCCATGCTTAATTGTTTGCTTGTTAGTATCATATATCTTTTATTGATTGTTTACTCTCATGTTTAAATTTGTAAAAATGCTTTATTTTGTTTTTAACCTCGTCTTAATTGCATATAAAGGTATTTTACATAAAGGATAAGTGTAGGGAGGATTACACACGTTTTCAAAAGAAACGTAAACATGAGAATTTCAATTAATTAAAAGATATATTTGTGTGTTTGTTCGAGTCAAATGCTTGTATCGAGTCATAATGGATGTCTTGCAGAAATTTTTCCAGATTCTAAAGATGTAAATTTTCCAGAATTTTTTCTAGAAAATCGCAGACCAATTTTTGTTAGGATAACCTGACGGCGTCAGGATCGCAACCTGACGGCGTCAGGAAGAAGTAAAAACAACAGATTACTTTTTTTCTCGTTTTCTAAGCTACTTATAAATTTTTGGAATTTTCCAGGTCTTAATTTTCCAGAAATTCTGTAAACATCCATTCCACAAGCATTATATCCTAGTCTAGTAGAGTCTTATATATATTATTACTGCCGATTTTACACGAAGGTTTCGTTTGCTTTCTTCAAGTGTGCAGGTTTAATTTACTAACAAGAAGATACATAAGATTGGAAGGAGCTTTTCACGCATACATTCTTCTTGGAAAGGATTTAACCACCACTTTACACGGATCCTACCGAGCTAATCAGGGGAGTATTAGTTTCTTTCGTTTTTTATTACCTTCCATTATCATAACTTTGATACTTTCGGGGAACATTGGGGACAATGTTCAGTTTAAGTGTAGGGAGGGAAAATAAAACGGGAACTTTGAAACTATGCTTATCCTTAATTATTTGATTTGTCCAATTGTATTTGTGTAATAAACCATGAGAAAATGTCGGTTAGGGTAATTTTGGCACCAAATTTAAAATTTTTCATGACATATAGGAGTGGGCCATTAGTCTTAACAAAAGCGTCTCATGGATAGGAAATTATATAACTAACACAAAAACCCTATACCACTTAAATTCCACCCAAAATGTGAGGATCGCCCTTAGATTAGTAGGAATTAAAGCATTCATCTTTAATGCTTAGAGTGTGAACCGGTAGTATAATAGATTCTAGAACTTGTTTTGTGATGCATCCCGAGATCGCTAGTAAGACTACACTTGTGTAGTTAGGAATAACTAAATGATAAGAGGCATTAGGATAACCCTTGTTTGATACCCGTAATATAATTACTTCTTCCACATTGGTTGAGTAATTCCCACACACCTTTGCGTTGTACTCATCGTTAGTACACGATACCCCTAATTAAACCCCTCAGAGCCTATCCTTTTTGCGGTTCTCATGATGTTTCGGTTTTTCCGGAATATCAATGAAGAGCATTGTTTACACCCCACCCCCAAATGTACACTCAAATCGCCTTAGCCCACCTTGTATGCACTCACTTTTAGTGCATTATTGTTATCACACTAAACCCTTAGTTCAATTATCTAGTTGCTTGCATGAGTTGCTAAGTCGAGTCATATCCTTTGTACACAGTTTTGGGACGATTGGGACTCATGAGAAAAGTTAAAGTTTATGAAATGACGGGAAGGGAACGTTAAATTCAGATTCCCTTTATTTGCGTAATAATGTACTCCAAGTGTTTTGATCTTTTCAATTCGGGTCAAATTAGTGTTAGAATAATAAAAACTCAAGTGTAGGGATGTGCCTATAAATCCCTATCATTTTGATGTTACTGTAGAGGATGGTAGAGTAAAAATGTATGAAAAAAAAAAAAAAAAAAATCGAAAAAAAAATAGAAAAAGAAAAAAAAGAAAAAAAAATCGAAAAAAAATAGAAAGAGAAAAAAAAAAAAAAAAAAAAAAAAAAAAAAAAAAAACATACGGGATACCATCCTACATCTATCCTTTAAATTTATGTTTGTGTGTTTCAGTTATCTAAAGTTTAGAGTGTCGAGTCTTGGCTTAGCAACGTCATTCTTCGTATACATGTAACATAAAGATTTTTGACTTGCCACCACTAAATAGCCTATCCCACCAAACCCTTTGTTTCCCTACCGTAAGCCTAACATTACAACCCTTTAAAAGACCTCTTTGATAGTCTTTCCTAGGTGCTTACGCCAAAGCGATGGAGGTTTGATCTATTCTCAAGCTTATGGTAATCTATGTACTAGGACCGGTTAATGAGTGTTTATCTTCCATTTCCAATTTGTTATATTTCATATACACCCGAGAGATGTGAGTATCCAAACACCCCATGTGAGGTGCTAGTATATAATTTCCGTGCTTGTTATGACTTTTGCGGGGCTTATATGTGTTGTGGATTGTTTTAAATCAATGCTTCATGACCCCTAACTTATAAATTAATTGGCTAAAAGCACATTTGCTTGAGGACAAACAAATACCAAGTGTAGTGATATTTGATAAGGTTTTAAAATGTACCTTTTTGAGGGGTTGTTTAAGCCCTTATTTGATCACTTTTGTATCCGTTATTACTTAATATCGTTCCTTTTCACTTTTTAGGTCTCTTGAAGGCAAATTGCTGGAATGGCTCTTATTTGGACGAAAAGGCGCGGATATACGAAGAAAATGGCCAAAGTCAAGAATCGAGACACTCAAGCTGCTAAAATACAAGGGGACGGCGTCAGGTGTTATCTGTGATGCCGTCGCATCACTTTTGTGATGGCTCAGTAGCCAAATTGCTTATTTACAAGTGACTGTGTCAGGCTTTAAAAGAGTAGGTCGTCGCAACTCAGACGGCCTAGATTTGATCCAGCCGGCGTCAGATACTGAAGGGGACGGCGTCACAAGTATAAGGTGACGCCGTCGCAAGATTAACGTGGCCAAGACGAAACCCTAATGACGGCGACCCGACGGCGTCACAATTCATAAAGTGACACTGACGCCGTCGCGATTGTAATCTTATATATAGAATCTGAATTTTTTAGTTTTTAGTGTGTAATCTTTTGGAGTAAAAACCTAAACCGAACCAAGGCTGTCTTGTACAGTATTTTAGGGTTCCAAACCCTATCTTACATCAAGATAAGTGTTTTACTTCATTAATTCAATTATGTCTTCAATTACTTGTGTGTATGCTTGCATTTTTCCATGTCCGGCTAATTTATTTGTGTGTTTGCTTAGGGAATATGAAACTTAACTATTGAATATTGATTGGTTGTCTCTTATCTTAATTGTTAATGATCTAGTAATGTGATAGGTCATTCGTTGTGTAGTTAATGCTTGATTAATCTTTGTGAACCTTAGACTATAACACCTAGAGTAGTTGTAGGCTAAACCATCCAAAAGAGTACCATAGAGTTAGAGTTTATAAATCCTAGAGATTTTGTAGACAAGACCCTTTGGTAGTTTCAAAGAGTTAGGGATAAACGCATACCCTACGACCTTAGACACACAACACGATTAAGAATAAAGACGTGACAATTCAACCATCAATAGTAGATAATTAAGGAGTAATAAAACCTAAGTAAACACATCTTTAAACCATCATACGAGCACACAATAATTAGACATAGACTACATACACCTTAGATTAGATAATTAGATAAGTAGAGTAATCGGTAGAAATACCAACCCCCAAATCCAAACCCCGAGATTCGTACCTTTCCTTTTCTTAAAAATATAAAAAGATAAAAAATAACCTTCCTCAACCCCAACCTTAGCGTAGTAACTTCTCACTAGCATTCCTATTCCCCTAGAGAACGATATCAATACCCGTGGGTTACCCTAATACTACACTACAATGATTAGGTTCACTGCCTAGGGTGTTATAAAACTTGCTCGAAGAAAAGGAAGTTCCTTTGACCCCGAACGACGCGTGTAGCGTTATCAACCACCTGAAAATTTTCCAGACCGCGGCCAAAGTGGAGAGGTAGGCCATGTCTACGTGGTGCCATATGCTCAACTCTACCCTGATTGGGCACGCTCGCGTCTGGTTTGATGAGCTGCGACCAGAGAGCATCGATAGTTTTGAAGAGCTGAGGTCAAGTTTCCTTTCGTATTTCTTCAGCAAAAGAAGTATACGAAGGATCCTGTTGAGTTGCATCACATAAAGCAGCGGGAAGGAGAATCCGCAGAGGCATTTGTGGAGCGCTTCAAGATGGAAAGCATGCACGTTAAGGGAGCTCCGGAGTGTATGAGGTTATCGGGTTTCATGCACGGGATAACAAACCCGGAGCTGATCAAAAGGCTCAATGACAACATACCCCAGACACAGGACGAGATGTGGAAGGTGACCAAAGCATTCCTCCGAGGAGAGTTGGCCGCGGCCAACCAAACAAAAAAGAAGCACTCCCAATGGAAAAACCACGAGGGTAGACAGAATAACATCCAGATCTTCGAGAGAAAAGGGGAGTTCAAGGCCCGGTTAAGGCCAGAAAGAAAGCGGGGGGACAGATTCACCCCCTCACGAAACCGCCAAAGGAAATCCTAGCTATGGATACTGTCAAGTTCACGGCCCCTCCGCCGATGTCCAGCCCAGCCGAATCCCGGAATAAGGACAAGTACTGTGATTTCCATAGGGAGAAAAGGCACAATACGGATGAGTGCTATCAGTTGAAAAAACAGATAGAATAGGCGGTTAGGTCCGGACAACTTGCACATCCAAGGACAAAGCATGGGACTCAGAAGAATGGGACTCAGAATAATGGTGGTCCCAAAGGTGGGAAGAAAGATACCACAGCCAAGGACAAAGCTCACGCCATATACATGGTCCAAACTTGGCAACGGACAGTCAAGCCCAAACTGGCCGCGGATGCGGTCCCAAACATGGAAATATCCTATCCCCCCATATCCGGGGACGATTGGGACGACCATCCACTGGTGATCAAGGCGGATGTTGAGGGATGCACAATCCACAGAATGTACGTGGATAATGGAAGTGCTTCGGAAGTTCTATACGAACATTTCTTCAATAAGCTAAGTCCGGACATCTGGAGGAGATTGATCCCCGCCTCATCACCATTATTGGGTTTCAGTGGAGAGCTTTCGTGGCCATTGGGATAGATCCTCTTAGAGGTGACATTGGGAGATGAGAAGAAGGCAGCTAGCGCCTGGATGAACTTCATGGTAGTACGGTCCCCCTCTCCTTACAATGGGATAATTGGGAGGCCAGGCATCAGGCTATTAAGAATAGTACCATCCACAGCACATGGAATGTTAAAGTTTCCCACCCATGATGGGGTCGTAACTCTGCACAGCGACAAGGTAGTCCCGGTTGAGTGCATAATGGTCACAGAACCACAACCCCATCAGAACGCCGAAGAAGCTAAGGCAATGGAAGGGATCAAAGTTGCAATAAACCCCAAATTCCCTGACCAAACTGTAGAAAACTAGAAGGGGGTTGAATAGTTTACCAATTAAAAACTTTGTTTTGAAACTTATTGAAAGATCAATTGATATTGATCTTAGATATGTTAATGAAATATGCAAGCAATATGTAAAGAGTAAATAAGGAAATAAATGATCAAACCACAACAAGTTGTTTATAGTGGTTCGGTCTACAAGGACTCTTTTTCCTTGCCCTACTCCACTCCCCGAGTCTCAAACTCGAGAGTTTAACTTCACTAGTCAACAAGCTCCTTTCACCGGCGGAGAAAACCCTTACACTTCGCTTACACTATTTCCGACACTAAGCTAGATGTCGAGTTCTTTCCAAGGGTACAACTACTCCCACACACAATGTATTTTGAGGACTAAAATACTAACCACTCACACTCACAAGATTATGATGGTTTAATACAACAATGAAGTATGAAACAACACTAGATCATACAACACTAAACAAACAAGACTTCCAACTTCTCGTTTGAAGCTTGAATGTGACTTGATCTTCTTTGCTACAAAAGAGATCACTAATATGATATGAAACTGAGTTAGAAAGGTTAGAGAGAAGATATGTAAGAGAGTATGATAGAAAGGGATGATAAACTACTTGGTTTGGCTTTGCTATTTATAGCCAAAACCATCAGTAGCATCCACGGACCGCGGACCCCTTAAAAGGGTTGCGCCCGTTGTGGATTTTGGTGCCGCCGGGTCTGACAGCAAGATATCAAAATCTTTGCCAAAGTCAACCATATCTATGTAAGATTGTGTAAGATATGAATAGTACAAATCCACACAAAATATCTAAGGAAATCTTCCAATGATTTCCATGATGCATCACATGATGTCATATGTTGTATTTCTATTTTTAGAAATATGCAAGTACTTAAGTAGTGTTTGGTTTTAAGAACCTAAAACATTCTAAAACTACTATCATACATAATGATTAGAGTCATATTAAGATATGACTAATCACAAATGTAAATGCTTGAATGATGAAGATATTGTTTGAAAAAGCTTGTTTTAATATCTATTAAACTTGACAAGCTTTAAGCTTTTATACAAATTAAATTTACTTTTGTCGTTAACAAAACTTAGGTAAAGATCAAAAATATAAATAACGTTTAATGATGATATTTGTATTAACAATCTCCCCCTTTTTGTTGAGGACAAAATATAAATTTTATTTTTATAAAAGATACAAAGTTTGTGCAAGAGTTATAAAAATATTAGTTTTAGAACTTGAAAAGAAAATGATAATGCAAGTGTATGATGTTTGACTTTTTCAGAAAGTCAAAGTATTCACTAGTTGATGCATGATGTTGACTTTTTTAGAAAGTCAAAGTATGCAGTTGGCTTTTTTAAGAAAAGTCAAGTATTATCAACGAGGTATCATGTTTTACTTTTTCAGAAAGTCAATGTATGCAGTTTGACTTTTTCAGAAAAGTCAAATATAAACAAGTTCTATATATATTCTCCCCCTTTTTGTCTCAACAAAAAGAAGAGGCGATGCGAATGTAATGAGCCCGAGCCATTATCTCCCCCTTGATCAAGGCTCCCCCTAAATTGGGTGCTTAATGGGAAGATACATGGATTGTGAAAATAAAGCTACAAAAAAAATTAGTAATAATGATCATTCACAAGCATTTCCAAACATCATGTAAAAGCACCAACAATATAGAAAACACCATTCATTAGTTAAAAATTTTCATGAATAAAGATCATGAAAGGAGAACACAATGATGTGTTTTAGTACAAGAAAAAGAAAATAATTCTAAGAAAAACTTAGAAATGCTAGTCTATGACCATCCTAATGGGATGGTGGATGAGAAAGAGCGTTGAGGCGCTCAAGGATGTGATTGAGGATGAACCTCATTTCCTCTTGAAAGTCATGGACCATAACCCGGGTCCGTTCAACGGTTTGGGCCGTTTGCTCACAAGTTGAGCAACCGTGCCTAGGAGGATAGTATGTTTGGTAAGGTTGTGGTGGTGGAATGGTAGATGTGTTGGTGTTGGTGGGGATGTTTGAGGTGGTCATGATGGAGGCTAGCAAAGCATTTTGCATTTGCATAGTCTCACTAAGGTGAGAATCCACCATGCCTTTGAATTGGTGGAGGTTGTGGAGTTCCGCTAGAATCTCCTTTCTAGTGGGATTGGCATCCCACATGCACTCCTCAATGTCCTCAAGATGAGGGGACATTGATGTGGGGACTGGATGATCCCCATACAAAGGACCATGAATGTCTTTGTGAATGGGGTGGAAGAGAAGACGTTTAGGCCCTAATGGGGCGTTTGGGTCAAAAGATGACCGAGGTGACTCATGAGCAATCCACTCAATTGTGCCCAAGGATGGCAATGGTGGTGGATGATTTGGCCTAGGAGGCAAGTCATCCAAGTTCTCCAAGAAAGGATTTGGTGAAGTTGGTGGAGTGAAAAATAACTCCATAGGAATGAGAGTTTGAGACCTTGGTGGTGAAGGTGGTGAGGGTGTTTTGGATGTTTGGATGGGTGCCGGTGGAGGTGAAGTTGGTGTTTTTGTAGGTGGTGGAGTGGTGATCATAATGTGTGATTGAGTAGGTGTGGCCAAGGTAAGGCTTGTATCATCTCGGATGGGAGATGAGATTGTGAGTGGAGAAGACTCGGATGAGGAGCTTAGATTAACGAAGCAACAAGGCCTCACGCTAATTCTAGCGGTTTTCTTGCAAGGTTTAGGAGAGGATTTGGTCATTTTTGACTTGTGTTTTTCTTTGCTAGAGAATGGTAAGAATGAAGAAAGTGTGAGGATGATCATGGTAAAACTTCTCAATTTATAGAAGTGAAAAATTATGGAGAAATGTGTTTGATTTGATGTTAAACCATTGAAGAGATGAGGTTCCGAATGATTTGGAAGTGGGTTGAATGCTAGTCATATCACCCAAGTCAAGCCATTCAAGAGAGATGGAGTGAAGAAGAAAAGATTTGCAATAAATGTGTTCTAATGAGTGGAATTTCCTAACAATCAGATTTCCCACGGATTTGAAGGTACCAAAAATTTGGTTCCTTCCTTTATGCCAAAGGGCTCCTTGGGTGGATTTTTAAATATTTTGAATTTTGGTGGGAAATGGATTTCTTATATGCCTAAGTGAATTATACTAGTTCTAATAAATGTATAAACTAGTTAAGATTGACTTATAAACAATGGATGGTAATTTGGAATCACAAAATAGTCGAAATTTAGAAAGTTACTTGGAGGATCCACGGCACCAAACATTCACACGGCCGGAACCCTAAAAAGGGTGCCGTCTGGTCCGCCTGTACAGGTACGGCGGTACCATTTCACATAACAGACGGTACCAAATCGTTGGTGCCGTCTGATCCGTGTAGTGCAGAAAAGTTCACAGAGTATGTTTTTAGGTGTCGGGGACTTTTTCGAAACCTGAAATTTTTCTCAAAACTTCTGACACTAAATAATTCTAGTTAGTAAATGTAAATAACACATGTATAAACATAGTGGATCATAGATTTTGAGCAAGGCTTTTTGATTTTCACATTATAGTGAAAAAGGGTAAAATTTGATAGCATACTTGTGCTATCCCCCTGCATAAGATTGTTAGCATATAACATTGTTTTAAGTTATATCATCATCCTACACAATAAAAACAACTAAATTGTATCAAACATTCACGATAATGTATTGTTCCAAACACTCCTTAAAGTACCCTTATTTGTCCAACTTCTTGTAAATCTTGCTCATCATCCTACCAAGGCACTTGAACATTCCCTTAGTTTGCTTGAACTCTGCTGATTCATTCTCGATCTCGGGAAGAGACGCGTAATACTCATGAGGTGGAATATGAGAGCTTGGAAGTCCATCCTCGGAGCTATTTGATGATGAAGATGATGGAGTTGGAGGTTTTGCTCTCTTGCCTTTTGTCTTAGCAACTCGTGCATCACTCAAAGGTACAAAGATGTGAGGGATGAGATCATAGTGAAGGTGCATCCCTTTTGGGCTTGGTGGAATTAGTGCAAAGCTTCTATAGAGACGGGTGAGAAGCATCCCATATGGAAGAGCAACCGATCCTTGAGTTGGAATATCAATCATTCTCCTAGCGATGTAGTAAGCTAAATTGAATGGTTGACGGGTGGACAAGTTGTAGAGCATGTGACAAAGGCAAGCGTTAATGTGATCCCTATTTCCTATGGTGCTAATGACGTTGGCTCTAAGTAGCTCCTCCCATTTCTTAAATTCGGGCTTAAGTTCATTTAGCTCCATTCCATATGGATCTCGGTTTACCTTCTTTCCCTTTTGGGTAACTCGGGTTGTATCACCCCTTGGATTAAATAGGTGTTCACGGATAACATCCTTATCGGCCAAACGGGTTTGGTAGGGAGGAGTGCGGTCATTGATTGCATCAAGAACGGTGAGTGACCATTTATCCGAGTAGACACAAGTCCCTCGGTTGGGAATTCCTAGCACTTGAGCAAAGTTGGCTAAGGTGATGGTGTAGTCGTTTTGATTGATTCTAAAACTAAGAAAAAATTCATCATCGTCTTCATCACTAAAGTCGGTCACACTAGCATAGAATTCTAACACAAACCTAGGACAAATTTGTTCATCGATGTCAAGAAGACAATCGAATTGAATGGCGGCTAGTTCTTCACGGAGATTGGTATTTTCAAGGAAGCATGAGTGAATGGTTCTACCCTCATGGAAATACCTTGATTCTAGACCCCTAAATATTTCTACTTGTTCCTTGGAAAGTCCTTTGGTTTTGTGAAGTTTGGGAATATACCCAAGGGTGTCTTTGTGATCATAGAATCTTGCGGCTACCATGGTTATTCCTAAGGACAAGAATTAATATGTTAAAAATGAGAATAAACTTTAAGGTTTTGGTTCTAGTGTGTGCCTACATGAAAACAATTTGGAGTTGCGGTTATCTCGACTCATTTTATGCACAAAAATGGTTTTAGTGGGGTGTTTGGCAAATACCATGAGATAACCCAAATGCTCCTAATTTAATATGGCTTCATTTGAATATACCCGGGAATGCATATTAGTTACGCAATACCTTTAGTATTCAATAGCATGCAAGTGATGAAAATCTAACGTTTCTATTTGTATTAACAATGAAAAAATTGTTTTCCTACAAGTGAGAAGCTTTTCAAAAAAAATTTGACATGGGGTGTTTGGTTATTTGAATAAGGCCTTATATTCATTATCTATTAATTAGTGGGAAGCATGATTTGTTTATGCAATATGATAATGTAGTACCTAATTTTAATGACTAGTTCTGCATTTTGCCAATTGAATTCATATTTGGTATAAAAGCATACATAAAACCCCATGTAATGATTTGTGATAGTTTTGTGCATAAATAAGAATCCTAGATTCAGAATTAAGAGATAAAATGTAGTTAGGATACTTACAATGATGTTATCTTCAGTGATTAGTGAGTGCGAAGGTGTCAATAATGAGCTTGGTTTAATGTTTACACGTTTTAGTAAAGTGGGTTTTGAGGAAGAAGTTGTTTTGTAGGTAGCAGTTTTGCTTCTGTAGACACCACGGACCAGACGGTACCAAAATTTTGGTTCCGTCCGTGTTATCGTTTGGTGCCGTGGCTACAATAGCAGATATAAGACAAAATTGTTTTGTTTTGACTATTCTAATGTTTTGGGCTATGTTTATCCTACATGTTTGGTTCCATTAACCCTAAACCAAGTCTAAGAAGATTAAAAGGTTCTCGTTTAAGAGGCTTAGTTAAGATGTCGGAAATGTTGTCTTCGGAGGATACTTTCTCGATTAAGATGTTTCCTTTTTGAAAATTGTCGCGAAGAAAGTGATGACGGATTTCAATATGCTTTGTACGAGCATGTTGAACGGGATTCTTGCTGAGATCGATGGCTCCTTTGTTGTCACAAAGTATCACAATGTCGTTAAGATGAATTCCGTAATCTACGAGAGCTTGCTTCATCCAAAGAGCTTGTTGACATGCTTTTCCGGCTGAGACGTACTCGGCTTCAGTAGTTGAGATGGCTAAAGCCGTTTGCTTCTTTGCAAACCATGAGGTGAGACGATGTCCAACAAAAGGGCAAATACCACTTGTACTTTTTCTATCGACATAATCACCGGCATGATCCGAGTCGGCATACACTATGGTTTCTATACCCGTTCCTTTGGGATACCATAATCCTAAAAACGTTGTTCCCTTAATATATCTAAAAATCCTTTTTAAGGCTTCTAAGTGTGATGCCTTTGGGTTTTCTTGAAAGCGAGCACATAGACAAACACTAAATATAATGTCGGGTCTACTAGCCATAAGATAGAGTAGGCTACTAATCATTCCTCTATATTTAGTGTTATCTATGGATTCACCTTCTTCGTCCTTGGTGAGTTTAGTGTCCGAGGACATGGGTGTTTTAGTTGGTTTGGAATCTTCAAGACCAAATTTCTTAAGCATGTCTTTTATATATTTAGATTGGTTAAAAAATATGCCATCTTCTAGTTGTTTAATCTGAAGTCCTAGAAAGAAATTTAACTCACTCATCATACTCATTTCAAACTCGTCATGCATGATTTTAGAGAAATCATCACATAGCTCTTGACAAGTTGATCCGAATATAATGTCATCAACGTATATTTGAACAATGATAATATGTGATTCCTTTTTCTTGGTAAAAAGAGTATTATCTACTAATCCCATAGTGTATTTGTTATCAATAAGAAAAGTCTTAAGTCGGTCGTACCAAGCTTTTGGTGCTTGCTTAAGACCATACAATGCTTTCTTGAGTTTGAAGACATGATGTGGTTTCTCAAAGTCGGTGAAACCGGGAGGTTGAGCAACATACACTTCTTCGTTAATAAACCCATTAAGAAAAGCACTTTTAACATCCATTTGAAATAATTTAAAGTCATAAGCACATGCATAGGCAAGTAATATTCTAATAGATTCGAGTCTAGCTACCGGAGCATAAGTTTCATCATAATCAATACCTTCTTGTTGATTATAGCCTTGTGCAACAAGCCTAGCTTTGTTTCTAGATACTATACCATTTTCATCCATTTTATTTCGAAAAACCCATTTCGTTCCAATTATGGTTTGATCTTTAGGTTTTGGAACTAATTTCCAAACATCATTTCTAACGAATTGGTTTAATTCTTCTTGCATGGCAATTACCCATGATTCATCTTTTATTGCTTCATTTATGTTTTTTGGTTCTATGGTGGATACAAAACAAAAATAATTACTTTGATTTTGGGCTTGTGACCTTAAGGTTCTTTGATTAAGGGCCTGTTTGGCAGGGGCTTTTTGGAGGAGCTGTTAGCTTTTTGTTACAAAATAATCTCCTATAAACTAAGTAGCTTCGTTTGGATGCATTAACTACAAGCTTTATTTCAAACAAATAGCTCCAAAATAAAAAGCTGATTCATGAAGTTTTTTAAATGTCTTGGAGCTATTAAAACTTTAAATTACTGATATACCCTCAAAACATATATTTACAAGTATAGATCTGTCCTTTTATGTCATTTTATATCTAATAATTATATTTAACAACTAATTTACCAAACACTTTTATTGAAAAAAGAATACAGCTTGTAGCTCATATTAACATCCTTGCAGTTTACAGCTTACAGCTTACAGCTTACAGCATACAGCTACAGCTTACAGCTTACAGCATACAGCTTACAGCTTACAGCATACAGCTTACAACTAGTTTTGCCAAACATACCCTAAGTTGTCCTATGACCTTTTCTAAAGGATGACTTTTAGATTCTTTGATGTTGACAATCTCCTTATTTAATGGTTCATCTTCCTTGTTATTATTAATTATTTCTTGACTTTCTATCATTTGACTTTCAACTAAGTCATCATCTACCAAAGGTGATGTCTTAGAGGGAGGTGGACTTTCGTCGAATGTTATGTTCAACGATTCCTCGACTATCATTGTTTCTTTGTTTAGGACAATATAAGCTTTACTAGTTTGAGAATAACCAAGAAATACACCTTCATAAGACTTTGGGTCAAACTTGGTGAGATAATCCTTAGTATTAAGAATAAAGCATTTACAACCAAAGACTCTAAAATATCCTAACGTTGGCTTTTTACCTTTATAAAGCTCATATGGTGTTTTGTTTAAGAAAGGACGTATTAAGACTCTATTCAAAATATATGTAGAAGTGTCGACGGCGTTACACCAAAACTTTTGAGGAATGTTTTGTTCATTAAGCATTGTTCTACTCAATTCTTGAATTGTTCTATTTTTACGTTCTACTACTCCATTTGATTGAGGTGTTCGTGGAGCGGAAAAGTTATGTGTTATACCATTTGTATCACAAAAGTTTCCAAATTGAGTTTCGTTGTCAAATTCACGACCATGATCCGTTCGGATCGACACAATTTTAACACCTAGTTGATTTTGAATTTTCTTGCTAAGAATTTCAAATTTATCAAAAGCTTCATTTTTGGTTTTCAAAAACAACGTCCAAGTAAACCTTGAGTAATCATCTACTATGACCAAAGTGTATAAGTTGCCTCCGTAGCTTCTTATAGCGGATGGACCAAACAAGTCCATATGCAATAATTCAAGACACTTAGATGTGGACACCATATTTTTAGATTTATGACTACTATGGGTTTGTTTACCAATTTTGCAAGCGTCGCAAAAGTGTTGGTCATATTTTAGTTTAGGTAAATTCCTAACTAGCTCTTTTGAAGATAGCTCATATTTTAGTTTAGGTAAATCTCTTTGGCAAAAGTGTTGGTCATATTTTAGTTTAGGGAGTTATGAGCGATCGTACCTTTGCCAATGATTTTGCTTTTGAGATTACTACCAAAAGTGACATTACCTCCATCATACTCTTGGTATGATGAGAAGAGACTTTTGTTGCCCGTCATATGCCGTGAGCATCCACTATCTTTTATCCATTCATCAGGTTTCAATCCAACTTTCAAGCATACCTAAGAAGCAAATAACTCAAGCATTTGGTCCCCAATATCTCATGGGTCCGTTTGGGTTAAACATACCATTTATTTGATTCATGTATGGAAATGATGGGAAAGAGTTCCATGACATGTAATCTGGAGTTTGATATGGTCTAGGGAAGTTTTGATTCCAACCATTGTGTTGGTAGTTGGGTTGTACGTTGTGGTTGCTCTTAGGAAATGGGCGTTTGGCAAAAGGTGCTTTATATCGTTGTTGAGTAGTTTTTGATCTAAATTCATTTTTAGCAAGTCTTACTCCTGATGTAACAACTGCTTTTAGTTTAACACTATCCTTGGTTTTCTTTGTTACTTTGACAAATTCAGTACGGTCCGTATTACGAACATTCTGTCCTGCTGAAGTACCCACGGCACCATTTGTTTCAACGGACGGAACCCTTATTTTGGTTCCGTCTGGTCCGTGCTGTACTGCAGCAATTTTGACAGATTGTTTGTCCTTTTCGGCCGTTTTTTTTTTACTCTTTGGAATTAATACTTCATTAAATCCTAGCCCATTCATGTCTCCTGGTGTTTTATGGATTTTAACTATTTAATCGGCAAGAGCGATGTTTTTGTTAAACCTTTTAAATTTAGAATTATTTTCGATTAGAACATCTTGTGTGAGCTTTAGTTTTTCTATTTCAAGATTAAGCTCTTGACATGATTTACAACCATCGTCATTTGCTTTTCCTTTTTCAAGTCGTTTTGCTTTTTCTTTTAACTCATAAACTTCATTTTCCAAAAATTCCTTTTTGGTTTTTAAAAATTTATTTTTAGTTATGATTTTTAGACTTAGCTCACAAAATTGATTATATTGTTTTTGCAAAGTGTCATCATCAATAGAAGAGTAAGAAGAGTCGGAAAGTACCTCGTTTGACTCATGTGCCATTAGAGCGATCTCTTCCTTGCTTGATTCTTCATCGTCTTCACTATCACTCCGAGCACCACTTACAAAAGCTCGTTGAGTTTTGCTTTTAGGTGGCTTGGGACATTCTCCTATGAGATGATTTGCATCACCACATCTAAAACACTTTCTTTCACCTTTACCCTTTTTGTCATCCCGATCTTTTCGGAATGGATTCTTTTCTTCTCGAGGTTGTCTTACGAACTTTCCTCTTCTTCTAAAGAACTTCTTAAAATCTCTAACGGCCATGGCATATTCCTCATCTTCACTACCGGAGCAAGATTCGTCATCATCACTTGATTCCGCCTTTGCTTTTAGAGCAACGGATTTGATCTTCTCCCTTCTTCCTTTGATGATCTCCGAATCTTTCTCCATCACCATTTCGTGTACTTTGAGGTTACCGATTAGCTCGTCTAGTGACATTTTTGAGAGATCTTTTGATTCTTCAATAGCGGTCACTTTAGCTCTCCATTTGGGATGGAGTGATCTAAGAAATTTCCTGACAAAGTTCTTACTACGAAAAGATTCATCAAGTGCTTTAAGTGATGTAATAATAGTATTAAAGCGAGCAAAGCCACAATTAATGGTTTCATCTTCAGGGATAACAAATTATTCATATTGTTGAACAAGAAGATCAATTTTGTTATCCTTGACTTGTGAATTACCTTGATGTGTAACAATCAAAGATTCCCAAATATCTTTGGCGGTTTCACACATAAAAATTCTTTCATATTATTTTCTAGGTAAAGCATTGTAAAGCATCATTTTAGCTTCATTATTTTTAGCAACTAATTTCTTTTGTTCATCAACAGAAATGTCCTTTGTTGTAGAACTAAAATCCCCTTTAACAATAATAAACCAAAGATCTATATCTTTTGACTTTACATATGTTTCAAAACGGTTTTTCCAATAGATAAATCCATTGGTTTCAAAGAGTGGTGGTCTTTGCATAGATTGCCCTTCTTTAAAGTTTTCAGAATCCATGGATCGTTTCAATTTTATAAAATACAAATTATTTTAGAAATTTTTGAGCAACGAGGCTCTGGTACCAATTGTAGAAAACTAGAAGGGGGGTTGGATAGTGATTGTACAATAATTCGTATGACCAGGCCTTCGATGGTGATCGAAGGGTATGAGGGGTGATATGCTTGCGCCAAACTTGTAGTCAATCTGCAATAAGAAATAGTAGACACTTCGTTAAGTGATTGCGCAGGGGTTGGGCCCTGCGAACCACCTCCGGCGTGAGAGTAAGTATGTGATATGAGTTGTAAATAATATGATGTATGTGAAATGCTGTGTTGAGTGAACATACCATTGAAATGACTCGTCCAACCTATTTATAGGTGATGAAAATAGCTTGGAGAGTGTTAGAACACGTTTAGGAGATCATGGGGGCGTCCCCTGATTTGTGGTAACCGCTAGGGCTTCATCCCCACTATCTCGGACTTGGCGGGGAAGCTAAGGACATAGTGGGAACGTGGGGGAAGACCAAGTCAAGGTTCTTATTTGTCTTGGCATCTTCAAGGGAAGACACCGAAGGGCATAGGCCTTTGCCTGGCGGATTCCCAACTGGTAACCATGTCAATGATGAATGGTTTTACGCCACCAATGACTTATGAAGAAAGACTTGGGTCTTTGTAATGTAATTTCGACTGAGGCCGAAGGGGGGTCCTTCGACCTGATCGGAGGGTACGTCATCAAATAGTTTACCAATTAAAAACTTTGTTTTGAAACTTATTGAAAGATCAATTGATATTGATCTTAGATATGTTAATGAAATATGCAAGCAATATGTAAAGAGTAAATAAGGAAAGAAATGATCAAACCACAACAAGTTGTTTATAGTGGTTCGGTCTACAAGGACTCTTTTTCCTTGCCCTACTCCACTCCCCGAGTCTCAAACTCGAGAGTTTAACTTCACTAGTCAACAAGCTCCTTTCACCGGCGGAGAAAACCTTTACACTTCGCTTACACTATTTCCGACACTAAGCTAGATGTCGAGTTCTTTCCAAGGGTACAACTACTCCCACACACAATGTATTTTGAGGACTAAAATACTAACCACTCACACTCACAAGATTATGACGGTTTAATACAACAATGAAGTATGATTCAACACTAGATCATACAACACTAAACAAACAAGACTTCCAACTTCTCGTTTGAAGCTTGAATGTGACTTGATCTTCTTTGCTACAAAAGAGATCACTAATATGATATGAAACTGAGTTAGAAAGGTTAGAGAGAAGATATGTAAGAGATTATGATAGAAAGGGATGATAAACTACTTGGTTTGGCTTTGCTATTTATAGCCAAAACCATCAGTAGCATCCACGGACCGCGGACCCCTTAAAAGGGTTCCGCCCGTTGTGGATTTTGGTGCCGCCGGGTCTGATAGCAAGATATCAAAATCTTTGCCAAAGTCAACCATATCTATGTAAGATTGTGTAAGATATGAAGAGTACAAATCCACACAAAATATCTAATGAAATCTTTCAATGATTTCCATGATGCATCACATGATGTCATATGTTGTATTTCTATTTTTAGAAATATGCAAGTACATAAGTAGTGTTTGGTTTTAAGAACCTAAAACATTCTAAAACTACTATCATACATAATGATTAGAGTCATATTAAGATATGACTAATCACAAATGTAAATGCTTGAATGATAAAGATATTGTTGGAAAAAGCTTGTTTTAATATCTATTAAACTTGACAAGCTTTAAGCTTTTATACAAATTAAATTTACTTTTGTCGTTAACAAAACTTAGGTAAAGATCAAAAATATAAATAACGTTTAATGACGATATTTGTATTAACACAAACGATCACCATCGGGGGGGGGGGGGGGGGGTTTATGTGAAAATGGAAGGAAGAACCTCTGCAACCTGCTTAAGAACAACTTGGATGTTTTTGCTTGGCAAGCCTCTAATATGACTGGATTTCCGCGGACAATCGCGGAACATAAGTTGAATGTCAGGGAAAGCTACAACCGTGTGTGGCAAAAGAAAAGGGGACAAGCCCCGGAAAGGAACTATTAGGAATTAGAAATTCCAGGTATTAAAGAGTCGGTCACCTAAAGTATATGTAATCGTTAGAAAGCTCGTAGTCGTAGTTCTTTTAAGTTAAGTAGTATTTAGTTAAGTAACAGCGTGGAGGACGGACGGGTCTTTACCCACTGTATGCCTGATCCACAGCCCGTTGTGTGGCGTTTTATTGTAAGACTATAAATACTCTCTACCTTCCAAGGTAGAGAGTTGGAGCTCATAATAAGATTTTTCTTTCTCTCACTAAAGTTCCCAAACCTCTAACTTTCTCTCTCTAAAACCTCTTGTACGCCTACTTTGTGTCATGGTTTGATGTGTATGTGAAATCCAATATCTTACAATTGGTATCAAGAGCCATGGTTTGATCATCTCTTACATATCTTTGGATTTCTAGTGACTTTTAGGTGGTTTTAGAGTTTGAAAAAGTTTAGTGGTTTTTGCATCATTTGGATCATTTCTAGTGTTAAAGTTTGAAACTTGAGTGTAGTTTTGTGTTTAGAATCATTGTATGTGCTTGGGTTTTGATTTGGTAAGCTTGAATCATCGTGGTTGGGTTGTTTTTGGATTGAAAAGTGTGTTTTTAAAGTTTTCTCTTGCTAGCGACTTGTGCTACGGACTTTATTTCTTGGTAGCGACTTGGTTTGTAAAACTGTAGCGAGTTGTAGTGTACTTTGGTAGCGACTTGGTGCTTAGCGACTTGTCTATTGAGACAAGCCGACAAACAGTACAATTAGTGGAGTCTCCACTACGGGTAGCGACTTGGTGAAAGTTAGCGACTTGTACTTAAGTTTGTTAGCGAGTTGGTGTTAGCGAGTTGGTGCTTAGCGAGTTGCTCTTTAGCGACTTGACAACTTAGCGACTTGGTGCTTAACGACTTGCTGTCAAAATTTTGCTAGCGATTTGGTGCTTAGCGAGTTGTTCTTTAGCGACTTGACAACTTAGCGACTTGGTGCTTAGCGACTTGCTGTCAAAATTTTACTAGCGACTTGGTGCTTAGCGACTTGGTTCAGGTTTTCTTAGCGACTTGGCTGACTCTGTCTATAATACGGTTTTCTCTTGATTTAGTAAAATCCCGTGAAAGAATCTATTTCCCGGTTTAATCATAGAGTTATAAAATCCCGTTCAATCTGTCATCATGTCTACCAACGTTCCTACAATCATCTCCACTGTTGCCGAGGATGTTCAAGTAGCTGGTTCAGATACTCGTCCACCCATGCTTGACAGAACTGACTACGACTCTTGGGCTCAGCTAATCAGATTGTACTGTCTTGGAAAGGAAAATGGAGTCAACATTCTCAAATCCATTGATGAAGGACCGTATCGGGTTGAGACTACTGGAGACTTAATTGATACAGCTGAAGATGGAACAATTATCTATGGAATTGATAGACCAAAGACATATGATGAGCTCGATGATAAGGAGAAAAAGAGATTCGATGATGATATCAGGGCTTCTAACATCGTACTTCAAGGTCTTCCTAAAGATATCTACAAGCTGATCAATCACAACACCGAAGCCAAGGCAGTGTGGGATAATGTCAAGATGCTTCTCTCAGGTTCTGAATTAACTATGGAAGACAGAGAATCACAACTCTATGATGAATTTGAACACTTTAAGATGAAACCAGATGAGAGTGTTTATGAGTACTATGTGAGATTCCACAAGCTTGTTAATGATATGAGGAACATCAGAATGACTATGCCAAACATTCAGCTGAACTCAAAGTTTGTGAACAACATGAATCCCGAATGGCACAAGTTTGTCACCTCTGTAAAGCTAACCAAAGGATTGAAGAATACAAACTATGAGCAACTCTATGCCTTCCTCCTTCAGAAGGAGAGACATGCTATGTTTGAAAAAAGGATTCTTAATCAGTTCAAAACCAACCAGGGAGAGACAAGCTCATCAAATGATTCAACTTCCTTCTACTCAAACATCGGAATCACAACCAAAGCCTCACAAGTCATACCCATGGGTAATGGTAATCACAAACTCATTCCTGATCCTATGTTCAAACAAGCTGATGCTGATGCACACGTGGGAAACTTCATTAATCAACTAGCTCTCCTGATTAGTCAAAACATGAACTCTCTTCCACACACCAACAACAATCTCATAACTGCTTCCAATCCACATAATCAAGCCACTGTCAGAGATGGGAAGGTTATGGTGCAGCCAGTTCAAGAACGACAGTACGAACAAGCAAGAGGTGGAGCTGGTAGAGGTTATGCTGCAAATCAGAATAGAGGAAGGAATGGAAATCAGGGTCAAGCAAAGCCAATAAAATGTTACAATTGTGGAGGTGAGGGACACATTGCAAGGAACTGCACATCGCCAAAACGCCCTCAGAAAGCCGAGTACTTCAGGGATAAGATGCTGCTTGTGCAAGCTCAGGATAATGGAGCAGCTTTGGATGAAGAGGAGTTGTTGTTCTTGGCTGAGGGAAATGATAAGACATATGATGCAGATGTGGATGAGCAACCAATTCAGGAGATAGACCATAATCATCAGAATTCCTTTCAAGTAGCTGATTGTGATGCATACGACTCTGATGTTGATGAAGAACCCACTGCACAAACCATCTTCATGGCTAGCATTTCTCCAATGGTCTCTTCTAAAGTCTCTTCATCACCACAAGCTGGTCCATCCAAAGACAAAATCATTTCTGAGGTATTAAAATTATACGATGAAGTTGATGAGCAAAATATACATAACAAAGTACAATCAACTGTAATTATTGAGTCAGATATTGAAAATATGGGTAATATCAATGTTGTCCCATATGATCAATATGTGAAACAAAGTGAAAGTGTGATTGTACCAAGTGATGTATCTTATGCAGTCAATGATGACTATGCTTTTGATGAATACACTGCACGTGCCCCTGATGATTCTGACATCTCTGAACTGAATGCCTATAAAGAACGTGTTGCTATTTATGAACAACGTGCAAAATTTGAGTTGACCACCCGTGAGCAGGAAATGGATGACCAAATGCGTACAACTATTAGAAAAAGTAGGTTTAGAGAAGAATTATTAAAACAAGAGTTAAACTCCTTACAAGAAAAGCTTTCTAAAACTGCTAAGCAAAAACAAGAACTTCAAGAAAATGTTAAAATGCTTAAGCAAGAATTCAGTGCTAAGGAATCAAAACTTTTGAATGATTTTTCTAATCTAAAAACCTTGAAAAACAAGCTTGAGAATAAGTTGTACGTACAAGGAAATACCATTCAGACTGCTCACTTAATCACTAAGCATAGAGTTCTAAGCGATAAGCATAGCATTCCCCTTGTTGAAGAACCAAATCCATAGGTTATTTAGAAGGCTAGAAATGCTCATAAGGTTCTTTATGATGGAAATGAAATCCTTAAGCCTAGACAGAAACCTAGTTGCGTTGAGTGCACTAAGGAAGATAAGAAATCAGATGAAGTCACTAGGGAAAAGATGAACAAGAAACTAGATGATCCTAAATGCAAAGAGAAGAAAATAAATATCACACCCCATGATTACAAGAAGGAGAATTGGATTTCCTTGAACATGTTTAAGCCTCAGACATTGTTAACACCCGAACAAGTGTTCTGGAAAAAGGATTTAGATAAGCAAAAAGCAGAGAATCTTGTTGTAACTAACCCCCCTTTAGGAAAATGCCTTCAGCAACTGTGTATCCTCCCAATACACCAATGCATTTAGTTCCTAGGACTATTGCCACTAAAAGCAAGACCTTAATCAGTCAATATGTTATTTTTCAACTATTTGTTGATTTTGAGAAAACTTGTAAGAAAAGGATCACACCCACTGGTATAACTGAAGGGGAAAGGGGTTTTGAGCAAACAAAAGAAAGTTATTTAACTGAAGTCATGCCTTTCTTTAAACAACTAAAAGATCATTTTGAAAGTCTTAAAAAGGGAATGAATTTAGACATTAAAGAAATGGAAAAGGAATTTGATGCAATGATAGTTGAGGTGAGTGACTATGAGCGAGCAGTAAAATATAATGAGATTGAGAGGAAGAACTTGCATACATTGAATGAGACTCTTATTACTGAATGTGTTGCTCAAGATGTGTTTTTCACTGCTACAAATTGTTCCATTAATGCTTCTCAATTTCATGAGTTATCTGTTGCCCTGAAAGTCTCCCATGATCGTGTCATTGAGCTTGAAAAGACTAATTCTAAACTAAATGAGAAAATTGAACTAGATGATCACGACAATTTGGTTAAACATTTTTCTAAACTAGAGGTTGAGCATTTTAATTTACAACTAAAATATCAACATCTTAAAGAAAATGTCAAAACTTCAAATATCAAGACATCCTCAGATGCTCCAGAGTTTGATGCAGTTTTTCAAATTAACAAACGTGATGAACAGATTCAAGCTCATTATAACACAATCAGAAAGTTGAAAGCCCAAATCTCTCAATTAAAGGGTCAAAAGAACAATGTGACAGGCTCCCAAATGCCTCCTCCTTTAGATTCTCAGAATTCTCAAACGTTTCATCTTCAAAACTTAGTAAATACATTACAAAAGGAAAACGAAAGTTTTCTAGAAGAAAATGAAAAGGTTAAACGTCATTTCAATGAGTTATTTGAATCAATAAAGGTCACTCGTAACAAAAACAACAAACAAATAGCTTCATTGCAAAAGGAAATTGAGAATCTGAAGAGCCAGGTAAAAGGGAAAATGCCAATGACCAATGGGGAGAATGGTGTATCAAAGGTTCACTCTAGTAACAAATATGCTTTGTCTGTGAAATATGTTCCCCCTCATCTCAGGAATAACAAACTTGCTATTCAAACATATTTCTCATCCCTTAAGGATTGTCTAGAATGTCTACGTGAGATTGTTGAAGAGGATAAATTAGAGAAACCACTTGACAATGCAATTGGGCATGCATGCTTATATGCCAAACGATCTCAAGAAATTCTAGAATGCTTAATCACAATATGCCCAAAGTCCTTAGGTGAGAGAGTTAATCCTTTGATTCCATGTTCTATGCCTAGTGCCAAGTATGATATTCATTCGATGATGCCCGATGTTTTGAATGTGAACCTTAGTGTGCCTTCAAGTAGTTCAGATTCCAGATCTGTTAATGCTAAGAAAGGGAACTCTAGCGTGCCTTCTAGAAGTAAAAATCCCAACACTTCTAGTGTTAAGAAAGTGAACCTTAGTGTGCCTGCATGTAATTCAGATCCCAGCACATCTAAACAGGAGATGCAAAGTGTTGGAATCACTCCTAAACCATAATCAAGTGTTAGTAATTATTATGTAATAGTTAGCTTTATTATGGCCTTTATGTTTGTTATTAGCCTTAAGCTTATGTAGAAGGCCCATGAGCTTAGGCCCAAGCCCATTAAAGAAAGGATGGAAACTAGGAGTGTTGCCCTAGCTTTCCTCCTATAAATACTCTTGTAAACCCTCATTTGAGGGTTGGTTGTTCAAGTTTTTCTCTCATCACATATCCTACGCATAAGCGTATGAACACACTGTTAGGTCACTAGTTTTACAAACACAAGTAATATAGAAAGAGATAAGGCGATTGAACAAGTAAAACACACACACACACAATACAATAATACGGTCATGCCTAGGATATGTGATGAGAGAAAAACTTGAACAACCAACCCTCAAATGAGGGTTTACAAGAGTATTTATAGGAGGAAAGCTAGGGCAACACTCCTAGTTTCCATCCTTTCTTTAATGGGCTTGGGCCTAAGCTCATGGGCCTTCTACATAAGCTTAAGGCTAATAACAAACATAAAGGCCATAATAAAGCTAACTATTACATAATAATTACTAACACTTGATTATGGTTTAGGAGTGATTCCAACAATCTCCCCCTCAAGTGTTGGTGATGAACGGTGAAGGCGTTGATGTAATAGTAGCTCTTGACGTCTTCTGACATTCTTCTTTCTTGTGAGAAGAATTGACTTGATTTGAACAATCTCCCTAGTGTAGAGAAATTGTCTTCTTTGAACGGTTATGCTTTGACGTCATCTTTAACTTTGTTCTTTGATTATTGTTCTTTGTGGTGAAAGTGATAGTATGTTGTTGTCTGCATCAATTCTGCCTCAGGTCTGCTTTGCTGCTATAGTGTCTCCACGTCATTCTTCAACATGCTCACACGCTCTTTACTGATGAAGTTCTTTAAGTCTTTAACTTTGTAGATTATTTGATTTGATGAAGAATCATTCTGACTGTTGCGATGCTTTTGGATAGAACTTCCATTAGTGATTATGCTGACGTGAGCATGAGAAGAAGCTGCACGATCATCCCGCTCCGGAGCTTCCATAAGAAGAAAACATTTCAAACGGTTAGTAATAAGCGGATTCCGGCACTTACAAGTTTGAACTTCGAGAGTGTTAACAGCATAGTGTGAAAACACAACTCTAATTCTTACAAGGGCCGTTCATGAACTGGAGTCCCACAAGTGAGATAACGCGATGTACCGAAGTACATCTACAGTTTAGATGAGTCGCTGAGGTACACCGAAGCATCACCTCACGACTGTAGACCGTTTGAGACACACTCCGCGTAGTCCACGGGGAGTTACCGAAGAGACCTGCTGTCAGGGCTGTTTGATGTTGACCCTGGCAGGAGTTTCCATTCAATCACTGAGGATCACAGATGTGAACCTCTCATAAATGTTCTCGACAGATTGCTAAGATCTGTGAAGGACTCGATAATGTACCACTGAAATTCTTATTGTTGAACGTCAAGTGATAAAATGTCAAGTGTACCTAAGAGATCTTTTGATGAATCTCGTGGCTCTAGACTCAATAATGCGTTTTGGTTTTCCTGAGCGGAGACTAGGGAGAGGGTCTCCTTCTTCAATACCAGCGATCTCTAAGAGAAAGCCAATAGTTTACGTAGGGTTCCCTGTGAGAATGAAACAAGCTTCTGTTGAGAGAAACTTGAGTGGCTAAGAAGGTTTAGTGCATGCATCACTGGATCCATGACGACTTTTAATCTTCAATACCGGCGTCACTGAGTGACAACCAGTAGCATATGAATTGAACCCGGTGTCTGCCCTAAGTTGAATAATCTGGAGGGCTATTTCTTTTCACCCTTTTCTTTACATTTCTTTTTGATTCTTCAACTCCTTCTTTCTCCGATTCTCATTTTCTCCTTTTTATAATCGTACCTAAGGACTTCTAAGTACTAACTATTTGTGATGTCCTTGGGTAGATCCCTCCGGCTCTGGCGGATCATAGGACGGTTATTCCTAACCTTAGTCACCTTATAACTCCATGACTAACCTATGTTGCCATTAAAACCACAGTTGTGAAGAATCTCTCAAAGGGTTTGTAAATGAAAAAACATGTTTGAACCACTGTGAGAGATAAGATTTTGCATAAATACTCCCCCTCCACATGTGCTTAAGAGTTTTAATGGTTTAAATGCACAGTGAGGGAAGAGCGCGCACATTTTGAATTGATCCACTGGAGATAGACAATCCCCCGCGAGACACGGTTACGTTGCATAGTTAAAGAGTTACATTGTCAGCTTTTAGGTGACAACTAGCTCTAATAACTACCTTGAAGGTGTAGACAAACCTCGAAAGGTTGTCATACCCGTCAGAGTTCATGTCTACCAAGAGTGTCTCGAATGGTACTTTCTACTTGGACAAGTCCTTTGCGAGACACGTTTACATTACAAGCGAACTAGCTTGAAATTATTACCCGTCCAGGAAAAGTCTTTTCGAGTTACTAACAGTTTTAATACCGTCAATTCGTTGGTTAAGTCGGAAGTACACAGATTCATTTGCATTTTGCACAACATATTTATTATCACACAATTTTCTCCCCCTCAAAAATGGCATATCAAATGTTATTTTTGAAAAGTTGACAATAAATATGACCATTTCGAGTGTTGCGGGAAGATGACCACTATGAACAATTTGTGAACAAAGTTTTAATGCAAATACTCCCCCTCAACAAGTGATATAAACGGTTGAGGTTTTGAAAATCTTACGGGGGAAGTACTTGTTCTTTTGAGCAAAACCTTGAAAAATGAAAGGTTTAATAGGTTTTACTCAAAAATAAGAAGCTTTCGCTCCTTTTATAAGGATTGTGGCACTGGAGCGTACCACAGGGTCCTTTCTTGGCAATTACGGGTTGTACACTGTTATGTGTGCACAAGCCATAGACATATATAATCACACATCCAATTTTATAATGAAAGAAACAATTCAAGGGGTACCAGGAAGTCCAGTGATGTCGCCAGGAGTGCGAACAGGGCGTTGATAGCAGGTGATGTTGATCCTGGGTCGACTACCAACAAAGCTTTCCATCGTTCTGAACTGATCGCTTCGAAACAACCTTTCATCAATCATTCTGATGATCCTCCTCACATCCCTGCGATCCTGAGAATTCCATCGCTTAGGAGACCCAATCTTTTGACGGATGTCCTTCAACCTATATGCCAATCCGTCCCTAACCATCTTCAAGGTGTGATCTCCAAACTTGTGAAGTTCACTACACGCCATTAAGCAATTTCTTTGTAGTTCACTACAGTAAACGACGCCGAAAGGTTTGCTGATGAGTGTGTATTGTGAGAGGTGGTTGATGTCAGGAAGATCTAGCTGAGGTGGTGTGAAGTTGACACGGGTCTGATAAGATTCAACAGCCAGTTGGAGATCTTCTACACGTTCCTTGATGATTATGCGTCTGATGAAGATGAGAAGTGACTTGATGAATTCACGTTGTACTTCGGTTGAAAATT
The DNA here is from genome assembly GCA_019973895.1 of Chrysanthemum seticuspe. Taxonomy (NCBI): domain Eukaryota; kingdom Viridiplantae; phylum Streptophyta; class Magnoliopsida; order Asterales; family Asteraceae; genus Chrysanthemum; species Chrysanthemum seticuspe. Next base: position 138,069,863 of record BPTQ01000003.1, read on the forward strand.
GCCTCATGGGACCTTGTACTTTAGCAAGATACATGTCTTCAATGTCGTTGATAGACAAATTCTCAAAGTCAGCTTCAGAGAAAGCATAGTCCCTTTTATCTTGTCGTTTGACCACGATATTCTTAAGGAAGGTGTAGTCCCACTTAGATGATAGAACAACATGTTTGATGGCAACGATATCCTTAGTACTGAACACCGCATGTTGAGACTTCTGAACCTGACAGCTTCGGTAGTAGATTCGTCGGCGTTCCGGCCAATGATGAATCCCGTACATTGCATCTCGGTCGTATGCTTCCACTTTGTTAGAGAACAAGTGTTTGGCACGTTCCTCAATGGCTATGCAGTTCGAGTATATAGCTGCTGGAAATGGAAGTGTCAACGATGTAGCGTATTTTCTTGAACCATCGCCACCATGTAGAAGAAATTCCAGGTCTTTGTTGAAGAAATATCTGAATGGGATCCTAGGTTCATCTGGTTAGCCAATTGTTGGTAGAGGTTTTGACCAGTCGGTGTAGTATGGAGGGTTGTCCCGTTTGGTGAAGTCGATGTTTGCTTCTGGGTTGAGCCAATCCATGTTGTTAGACATAGCTCGAGCAATGTTTTCAAGGTGATATTCGACCTCGATGGCACTTTCTGAGCTATCTTTCCACAGTTGAAAAGCTTCATTCTTGATTCGCCTCAACTCGGATTTCGTCATCTTCTTCACCTAGAACTTTTCTTGCAAAAGTTTTGTATGCTCCAATGTATTACCGTCTACCAAATCCTGACCTTCTTCAGGGTAGGGAGTGTTGTTAACAAGAGTAGAGAACCATTCAAATTCTCCAGTTTTATCGTCATCTAGCCAAGATACGACGTCAGTCTGCGGCGTCTTCTTCTTCTTTTTCGAAGGCCTAGATGAGGATTCTGGTTTCTTAACTTGTTTGGGAGAGGTGGGTTGTTGTAGGGGCTCAAGGACCTCTTCATCGTCACCACCCGTATACTCAAAGTGATCACTAGTTTTCTGAGTTAGGGGTGGTAACTCGAAATCGTCCTGAGGTTTATCTATAGAAGAACGGGGAGGAGACCTTTGTTGAGTAGGAGTCCGTTGGAGAGGAGGTAACATAGAAGATGATTCACCAGACTTCTTCTGACGTTTAGCTTTGTCATGCTTATCCTGATCCTTGTCTTCATCGTCTCTAGGACGTTTAGACTTTTCTGCTTCGAATCTACATGCTTCTTTGAGTTGGTAGTCCAGCAATGCTTGAAATAGCTTTCCTTCCTCATAAGTAAATGTCCCAGATCGTGTAGACATTTGTGTGACAAGCTTGGCCACCAATTCATTATCCGAGAAAACTACAGGATCAGATGGATTGATTGTGACGGTTAAAGGTGTGGATCTTATAGTTTGCTTGGCTATCTGCATAAGATTCGGATATAGTTGTCTGGTGAACATCTCCTTTGTGACTTTAGGAACGATATCCTGAAGGTACTTGTTAGTGTAGCCTTCAATCATGCTGTTCAGTTCCTCTTGACGATGACTTCTCATGAATTCCTGGATAAACTTCCTTTCTTCTTGCATCTTGTCATTCTCGTCATGTAGATATTGTATTTGTTGATTGAGAAAGTTCAGCTTCCTGTAAAGCATGTCTTTCTTTCTGAATTGTTTGACAACTTTCACAATTCTTTCATGGGTCTGAGAAATCCAAGATCGAGGTGGTTTCTTCACAGATTTGGATGTTGATTTGGTTGATTTCTTTGATGGTGGTGGTGAGGAATGAGATGATGAATCTGATGAGGAGGAGACATGAGGAGGCTCGGGGTCCTTAGGAGGTGCAGAAGTATCCTCCTTGGAACGAGTTGGACTGTTGAGAAGAAAATCATCATAATTCTCTTGGTCATCTTGTCCAGATTTAGCCTTTTCTTCCGTCTGAGCCTTAGCTTCTTCATCAGTCTTTTCTTTCTCAGTCTTATCCTTTTCTGGTTCCTCAATGTTATGTTCAGTAGACACCTCCACAAGCATTTTTTGTTGCACAAGAGTGGTGGCACCAGATCCCTTATCGGGTCGATTAACCGCATCAGGATCTGGTAAGGAGTGGGCAGCACCACTTGATCCTCCGGGGCCACCCATTTGGTCTTTTGCAAATTCTTTAGCTTTTTGAATGTGTCTAACTAATTTAAACTTCTTCCTGTAGGATTGATCCAGTAGCTCTTCTTCTTCTTCAGAGCTTTCATCATAGGGCACAAGTGCAGGAGTCTTCCCTTTTCCTTTATCAGCTTGAGGACTTGGAGGTTTTGGTACTGAAGGATTGTCATCCTTTGCAGTTTCAGAGTAGGTAATCTCTTCATCTGTGTCAGTACCTTCAGAGCTTTCATTCAAAAGCTTTCTTTGCGGTTCAGGTGTGGGAATAGGTTCAGCTTCCTTTACAGGAACAATCCTTTTACGAGGAGGATGCCTTTTGGGAAGCTTCCTATAACTTTCAGAACTTACTGCACTTCCAGCACTTCCTCTTCTGGTTCTCCGAGTAGGAGTTCCTGAAGGTTTTTCATCAGGATGACCAACTTTGCCTTCTTTTACTGCTACTAGATACCTTTTGTATGTTTCAAGCTTCTTGAGTTCTTTAGATAGAAGGTGATCAGGCAGCACGGCACCCTGCTTCTTAGTTGTCGATTCCTTGATTCTGATAGAAAGGATAGGTTCGGACAACAAGTCGTGATTGTCGGGGTCATTGAGCCTCTGTGGAATATCAGGATTGAGTCCAAGTGCTCTCTGGATCACAAGCTTTGTGTATCTGACATAGGGAATCTTTGAGCTAAGCTTCTTGTGAAATAGCATCATGTCCTCCCATATCAGTGCTTCGATTTTGATGTCCTTCTTATTGATCAAAGACCAGAAGATTTGCAGTTCCATGAGCTTTGGATGCTCATAACCACTGTCACGACCAGAAACAGACTTGGTAATGATGATGTAGAGGGTTCTCCACGGTTGAGGAATGTTCTTAAGCTCCACGTGAGAATGCTTAGTAACAACCCCCGAAGCTTCATCATAGCCAATGTCAAGAAGAAATTGTAGAACTGTCTCTTCGGTAGGTGTGGCAAAGAAGCCAGTTGGCTCGATTTCAGGAATGAGAAGAACAGCCCGTAAGTCTGCATGAGTGATGGTGACTTGTTTGTGGTTATGTGTCACTGTCACAACACTTTGACCTGTGATCCTCTGCATAGAATTCCAGAATTGCTGAATGTAGATTTCCCGTACAGTAGCAGAGTGTGAGAGCATGTTCTAGTAGGGATGATTCCTTGGAATATCCACAGCAATGAGACAAGAAGATTCTGAGCATGTGAGGGTTTCAAAGTCAACCCTAAGGTTATTCTTTCCAATCTTTCTCGGATAGCCATTTGGGAAGATATCAGCAATAGTGAGAACCTCAGGTGCATCCACATTCATTTGAGCAGCCATGTCATGATCTGAAATAACATTAGCCAAAAGAACCAACATATTGAAAGACATAATGTTAGTCAACAGAAGGTCTTATTGTCTAGTTAATGAATGTACAGTGTCATTGATTGTTACGAGTCCTAAGTCACTTGTTTGTCCATTAGTCCAATGACGTCATGAAATGTTTTGTGAGTTAGTTAACTTTAAGTTTTAAAGTTTATGTTATCACTTATTGTTCACAACATATCAAACATATAAGTTTATTAGTGACATTATTGGTTTCGTGATGATATGATTAGTTTATTAACAAGTTTGTACACGTAACAATTCATAATGAAGGTCAATCCAGGCTTAAGCGTAGTTTTGGCAAAGTTAAGCGTAAACAGTAATGACATACGCGTGGACAAAAGCTTACGCGTAGGATCCTAACTTACGCGTAAGAGAAGTTACACGTAGGAAAGGGGGCCTTATGCGTAGGGCTTACGCGTAGGCGTAAAAAGACCTTACGCGTAAGGCTTACTCGTAAGAGTAGACCTTATGCGTAGAGTCACTGTTTACGCATATCCTTCACAGGATACGCGTAGTTCCATTGTAGAACCTTATGCGTAGTAGTTACGCGTAGGATTTCTCTTACGCATAACTTCCTACGCGTAAGGTAATCCTTATGCGTAGAGTAACAAGGACCTTGATTCTGAGTTTTACGAGTAACAAGCCTGAAATAAAACATCATATCATCAATTTTGACACAAGAATACGTTTTATCAACAAATCATGGCATGAATCATTCGTTAAACAGTTACGCGTAAAAAGTCATACGCGTAGGTCAAAACCCTAAGGGTTGAGAATTACGCATATGATTTCTAACCATGGGATTTGCACCAAAAAAATTTTGGTAGGTCTAAGATGTTGTATGAGCTTATAGACAAAGTCTTAACATCTAATTCGTTGAGAATCAAAAATACCCAAACTTATGAACTTTAAACCATAATTCCAAATTTTTAATCATTTAGAGTTTCTGGGTGGTTAACGACCTTGGATATCAGCAATTCATCAACATATGAACATAACCCAACAATCTTTTTGATCAAAACACTTCACATTTGAAAATACCCAATTCGACTCAAGAACCCTAGTTTTCAAAAATCTACAATTCGTTTTTCTAGGTGGGTTTTAATGGTTAAAATGATATTATTGATGTATTAGAAACGTTTTGACACTATCCATTTAACCACAAACACACACACAATGATTGTGTGTTCATACGCTTATGCGTAGAACACATAATCACGCGTAACAAAAGTTTTAGCCGTAGGATTTACTAGAAATTCAAAACCTTAGCTTGTATTACTGTTAAGATCGTGAAAACACTTACAAAACGATGATCTAAAGTACGGATTTCTTGAGTGAATCTTAGGCGTAGGATGTTTAAGGTTGAAAGTAATAAATGTGAAGTTAGAAGTTAGGTGGAGGACTTTTATTGAAAATGACTTTCATCTTTTGACAGTTTTGGTCCCTCCACCTTTTCCTTTTACATACAAAGCCATTTAACTTCCATTTTGGTTACCAAACAAAGATTTTTAGAAAAGAAACATGACGACACTCCCCCTCGACTTAAGAAAAATGATGAAAGGTTATTAATTTTAGTCTGAGGAGTGTCATTGAACCAGAAAAGTTTACCAACATTGATAAAAGAAACAACCAGGATAGGATAACATGCAAGTACACAGATGTTTTGAAACAGTTAAGTGAAAATATTCTCCCCCTCAACACTTGATCGTAAAAATACTGAATTTTGAAAGATTATAGTGTTGAAGGAAGAAATGTACTTGCCATGTTGAAAGATTATAGATTAGAAGAATATTTTTGTTGTTTTATAAGATTTTATATTTTTGTATTTTGTTTTTGAAAAATTATTTACAAAAGATGTTTTGGTGTTTGACAGGTTTTTAAGACTGTTTTAAGAGGTCATCCAATTCCTCTTGAGTCAAACACCTCACACCAATCCGGTGGATCAGCTCATTAAACCTAGCTGGAGGCAAGGCTTTGGTGAGAAGATCTGCCAATTGGTATTCTGTACCCACAAAGTATAATTCAACGGTACCCTGTTCCACGTGGTCCTTGATGAAATGATAGCGAAGATCGATGTGCTTTGATTTCGAGTGCTGAACTGAGTTGCACGAGATCGCAATGGCACTCCGATTGTCGCAGTACATCGGGATTCTGTCAAATACGTTACCATAGTCTTTGAGTTGTGTTCTCATCCATATGACTTGAGCACAACATGCGGACATGGCTACATATTCTGCTTCGGTTGATGACAGCGATGTACAATCCTGCTTCTTTGATTGCCAAGACACCAGTTTATCACCAAGAAATTGTAGAGCTCCTGAAGTACTTTTCCTTGAGTCTAAGCATCCTGCGTGGTCAGCGTCTGAAAAAGCGATTAGTTCAAAACCAGAATCCTTCGGATACCAGATCCCCAAGTTAATGGTTCCCTTGATGTATCGGAGGATTCTTTTAGCCTCAGAGAGGTGGGTTTCAGTTGGTCGCGACTGATAACGGGAGCATAGATAAACGGCAAAGACAATATCAGGTCTGCTAGCTGTTAGATACATGAGAGACCCAATAATACTTCGGTATTTGGTAGGGTCAACTAATTTCCCATGTAAATCAGCATCTAGCTTCTTGGTATGAGCCATTGGTGTGGCATAAGTGTCACAGGTTTTCATTCCAAATTTGTTTAACAGTTCAAGGGCATATTTGGACTGACTCAAGAAAATACCACGGGGTGATTGATGAACTTGCAGTCCTAGAAAGAACGTGCGTTCACCCATCATGGACATTTCAAAATTTTTCTTTATTAGTTTTGCAAAAGCGGTTGAAAACTTTTTATGTGTAGACCCAAAAATGATGTCATCCACGTAAATTTGAACAATTAAGATATGTGCCCCGTGATATTGTATAAAAATAGTTGGGTCAACCGAGCCTTTGGTGAAATTATTAGCAATGAGGAAAGATGATAGCTTATCGTACCATGCCCGAGGGGCTTGTTTGAGACCAAAAAGAGCTTTGTTTAGTTTGTAGACATGGTTCGGGCACTCTGGATCAACGAATCCTTCGGGTTGGCTGACATAAACCGTTTCTTTCAGTTGTCCGTTGAGAAACGCAGTTTTGACATCCATTTGAAAGACCGTCATGTTCAGATGAGCCGCGAACGCGAGAAATATCCGAACAGCCTCAAGACGAGCAACCGGAGCAAAAGATTCTTCAAAGTATATTCCCTCTTCCTGACGATAACCCTTAGCAACTAGACGTAACTTGTTTCGGATGACGTTCCCTTCAGCATCCAATTTGTTTTACAAATCCATTTTAGACCAATGACGTAGACCCCTGTTGGTCTTTCAACCAGTTCCCATACTTCAAGACGTTTGAATTGGATGGTTTCTTCTTGCATGGATTTAATCCAGTTGTCTTTTGTCATTGCGTCTTTAATGTTTTTAGGCTCAGATTGGCAGACAGTGAGTGCATAAATGCAATGTTCACCATCTGTGTGAAGACGTTGTCTCGTAACGATTGGTTGATTCGGGTTGCCAATAATATTAGCCAGAGGATGGTCTTTTGTCCATCGATGTGTAGAGGGTTGATGTTGGTATACATTGTGCATATTTTGAGGATTCAAATGGTTTGTTGAAGATTCCGCGACATCTGGTGCAGCAGTCTCATTAGCAAACGGGTTAAAGAACGCATTTGGATCAAAATCTGCAGGTGGGGGTACTTCATTCAGAATATCATCAGCCGGTTCATCATTGTTGGAAGCGGTATGTTCAACTGTTGTGTTTGAGTCAACTGGTGTAGGTGCATCTTTAACAGTAGTTGTTGTAGCAGGTGTATCAGGTATAGGAATATTATCAGGTTGTGCAGCGGAAACAGCGGATACACCTGGAGCACGTTCATCAATATCGTCACTGAACAAAGGAGCAAATAACCTTTCCATTTGTTGACGAGTTAGCTGGGGGCATTGTTCAGCTGATGATGGGGGTTGAGGGAAGTTTAAACGGTTGTGACCGGGTTCTAAGCTGTTGTACTCAGAAGCCATTTTCGTGAGTTCATCAAAATGAGCATGAATCATTTCCATCACCTGTTTTGTACGACGATTCCAGATCCGGTAACCTTTAGAATTTTCACAATATCCAATAAAGACTCCAATGTCGGCTTTGGCTTTGAGCTTTCCAAAATCATCACGATCATTATTTGGATAGCAAAGGGATCCAAATACATGAAAGTGTTTGAGATTCGGTTTATGGTTGTGGACAAGCTCGAAAGATGTTTTGTTGTGGCGCTTTGTGATCATAGAACGATTTTGAGTATAGCATGCAGTAGATACGGCTTCTGCCCACAAGTAATCTGGAAGTTTAGCATTGATTAACATTGTTCTTGCAGCTTCCACTAGCGTTCGGTTTCGTCTTTCAACAACTCCGTTTTGTTCTGGTGTACGTGCAATAGATGTTTGATGCAGAATTCCCACTTTCTCATAGTATTCACGAAGATTTTGGTTAACAAATTCAGTTCCTTTGAATAATTAAAAGGTTTGTTGTAAACAACCGTTTTTAATTTTGATCGACTCTCGTCTTCTGCATCTAATTCCTCTTGACGATGATATTCAACAACACTCATAACAGTATCATTAATTTTATATTCTGCACTGGAAACTTCAGGATTTGGTTTGAATGTTTTGAGTGAAAGCTTTGGTTTGTAATCAGCTAGATTTGGTCCATATCCTTTTGGATTGGGTTTTAGAGTAAACTTTTCAATAGCTGTTACTGATTCACCATGTTTGTAAACAACAGTTTTAAACTCTTTAATTTTGTTTTGCAAGCCAATAATTTCTGCAAGAAGGTCATCTACCCGATTCGTTGAATGCTTTTTGTATGCTGAGAACTGTTTTTGACAATTTAACAACTCAGCCTTAGCTTTTTGATTTTCCAAGGTGAGAGCGTTAATTTGCTTTTTATGTTTATGTTTCAGTTGTTCTATTTCAGACAACAAAGCATTCTTCGAAGCGGCTAGATCACGCATCTGTCTCTCTAAATATTTTTTGTTTTGATGAGATTTAGCAAAAGTGGCTTCAAAACCTTTTTCACGGTTTTCTTGAGTTTTGAAAAAGTTGAGTTGCATTTGTAAGCATTCAAAATCCTTGGTTAACAGTGCATTTTTGCTTTTTAAGTCCTTATTTAATGCATAACATTCCTCCATTATGATTTGATGGTCTTGAATTAAACGAGCAAAATATGGATGAGGCAACAGTTCAGCTTGTTCAACGTGAGTTACAACATGATCATTATTTAGATCCTCAAGTACAACCACGGAGTCAATTTGATTATCAAAGGAAACCATAAGGTCATCTTGATCGTCAAATGTAACTACAGGGTTAACTTGAAAATCGTCAGAATGAGATGTAGATGACTCATTTTGAACAGTCTGATCCGTTCCGGATTCAGATATTGGCGGAGATGTTAGGTCCCTAGTTTTACAAACACAAGTAATATAGAAAGAGATAAGGCGATTGAACAAGTAAAACACACACACACATAATACAATAATACGGTTATGCGTAGGAGAATTGCACCAAGTTGTGGAGTATGTTGTTGATTAAATTGTTGTTGATAAATTGCTTGATGTTGATTCCATTGTTGATGTTGTGGACTTAGTTGTTGTTGTCGTTGAGGATAAGTGTAAGGGAAATAGTTAGAGTATGGTGGTTGAGACATGTTGAAAACTTGTGTTGGTAAAAATGGATCTTGGTAGTCGAATGAACCTTTGATGAAGAAGTATCCTTAGGCGTAGAAATCACAATAACCAAGTAGCACTTATGCGTAAAAACACCAAAGTTACGCGTAACAATAAGAAGTTACGCGTAGATTTAGCTTACGCGTAAGTATGGAAAAGACGCTAAAGTTATGCGTAGACAAAAGTTAGGCGTAGAAAGTTAGGCGTAGGATTATCTTATGCGTAAGACTGGGCTTAGGCGTAAGAAAAATCTTATGCGTAGGATTTCTACGCGTAAGCTTATGCTTATGCGTAATTTTAGGGTTTTATCCCAAGTGATCTTGTACACTTCACAGTGCAAAAGATATCCAAAGTCGACGTATTTTCAGGCTTATCCAAGCAAGAAAACACGGAGTAAACCACGAAAACGAAGATCAAACCAAGGAAATACTTACGCGTAGTTTTAGGGTTTCACTACGCGTAGGTCTACTCGTAAATTTGATTATGCTCAAATATGTTTCTAAACCAGTTTTTGTGTGATGAAATAGCTTCAAGATCACCAAATAACACAAGAGTGTGAGATTTGATGAACCAAACCTTCTAAAACAGTTACGCGTAGAACTATACCCACGAATAAAAACTAGCTCAAAAAACAATGATCCATGCATAAAGTTCCAAACTTTTTGCCAAAAACAAGTATTTTAACACCTTAAAACGTTGAAAGTACAAGAATCTTGGATTAAAAAGTGTAAAAAACAAGTTTTTAAGCGAAGCAAAGAATACGTTATCTTTACGCGTAAGACCCAAAACCAAAATCTTCAAAACAAAAGTGTGCACCCAACTATTTGGCGATTGATACCACTGTTAGGTCACTAGTTTTACAAACACAAGTAATATAGAAAGAGATAAGGCGATTGAACAAGTAAAACACACACACACACAATACAATAATACGGTTATGCGTAGGATATGTGATGAGAGAAAAACTTGAACAACCAACCCTCAAATGAGGGTTTACAAGAGTATTTATAGGAGGAAAGCTAGGGCAACACTCCTAGTTTCCATTCTTTCTTTAATGGGATTGGGCCTAAGCTCATGGGCCTTCTACATAAGCTTAAGGCTAATAACAAACATAAAGGCCATAATAAAGCTAACTATTACATAATAATTACTAACACTTGATTATGGTTTAGGAGTGATTCCAACACAAAGAGTAGCAAAACCAACTCATGTTCCCATTCCCTCTACAGGAGTAATCAGTGACATTAAAGCGAGCAGGTCAAAGTCTCAAGACAATACAAGGAATGATAGGACCTCGCAAGCTAAGAATGTGCATTGGAAGAGAGTAGAAGACCAACCTAGGAACTTTAAGCTTGAGTCGAATAAAACGAATCGTGTTGATTCTAGTATTAGCCATAGGCGTACTGTAATTAATTCGAATTCTGATACTATTTGCAAACCTTGTAATGATGTCTGCTTAAATTCTGTCTCTAATCATGAATGTGGTGTGAATATTTTGTCTAATGCGGTCATACCCCCAGTTAATATTGCTAATGCAAAAAATCATGTTAAAAAAGCTAAAAGGCAGAGGCGAAAGAAAGTTAGAAAACAATGGAAGCCCACAGGAAGAACATTTAGTAAGATAGGTTATCAATGGATACCTGTTGGCCATAAGGTTAATCAGACAATGCCCACTAGAAAATGGATGCCTACTGGTAGAACTATTCCCTTAAGAAGTGAACATACTTTAAATAGGGCAAATACGGACACTAGTACTGCATATATTCATAATAACTCCATTGATTCAATTTCTGAGATGAATGTTTCTATTTCTGATGTGGGTGTTCCAATCACTGTTACTAACCAAATGGAACCCATTCTTGCATGGGGATCCCAATTATCCAGTTATCCATTCTTGTCTGTGTTCAACTGCAGATCGTTCAAATCGTTCTGTGGTACCTGGACTCAGGCTGTTCCAAGCATATGACTGGCGACCGGTCGCGGCTCATGAACTTCGTGAGAAAATTCATCGGGACAGTTAGATTCGGGAATGATCATTTCGGTGCAATTATGGGTTATGGAGATTATGTTGTTGGTAAAAGTGTTATCTCCAGAGTATATTATGTAGAAGGTCTTGGTCATAACCTGTTCTCTGTTGGTCAATTCTGCGATTCTGATCTAGAAGTAGCCTTCAGAAAACATACTTGTTTCGTTAGAGAACTTGATGGTAAGGAACTTTTAAGAGGTTCATGTGGTTCAAATCTATACACCATCTCTATCGAAGATATGATGAAGTCTTCTCCAATTTGCTTGTTGTCAAAGGCTTCTAAAACAAAGTCATGGTTATGGCATCGTCGTCTCAATCACTTGAACTTCGGCACCATCAATGATCTCTCTAGAAAGGACTTAGTTGAAGGTTTACCTAGACTTAAGTATGAAAAGGATCATCTTTGTTCAGCATGCCAATTGGGAAAAAGCAAGAAGTGTGCCCATAAACCCAAACCTACTAACTCTGTCACAGAAGTTCTTCATACAATTCACATGGACTATGTGGACCCATGAGAGTGCAGAATATCTTTGGGAAGAAATATGTGTTATTTGTGGTTGATGATTTCTCTAGATTCACCTGGGTAAAGTTCTTAAAGACAAACGATGAAACTCCAGATATCATCATCAAACTCATCAAACAGCTGCAGGTTCGTCTTAACAAAACAGTCAGAATCATCCGAACAGACAATGGAACTGAGTTTGTTAACAAACAACTTAGTGAGTTTTATGAAAGTATTGGAATCAGTCATCAAAGAAGTGTTCCTCGAACTCCTCAACAGAACGGTGTAGTTGAAAGACGAAATCGAACTCTTGTGGAAGCCGCAAGGACAATGCTGATTTACTCAAAAGTTCCAATGTTTCTCTGGGGTGAAGCCATCGCCACTGCATGCTACACCCAAAATCGATCCCTGATTCACACTGCTCATGGAAAAACTCCATATGAACTTGTCCACAACAGAAAACCTAATCTTTCATTCCTTCGTGTGTTCGGTGCATTGTGTTATCCAACTAATGAGGGCCAAGATTTAGGCAAACTTAGAGCTAAAGCAGACATTGGAGTATTTGTAGGTTATGCACCAAACAGAAAAGGATACCGAATCTACAACAAGAGAACCCGAAATATCATGGAAACAATTCACATCACGTTTGATGAGCTGACCGGTCAAATGGCTCCTGGACAATGCAGTTCAGGACCCGCACTTCAAAACAGTCCCATTGGTTCATCCCTTGTACCAAATTCCTCTCTAGCTATTCCATATGTACCTCCAACTGAAGATGATTTGAAGAAATTGTTTGATCTGATGTTTGATGAACTCTATGAGCCAAGTGCTATTGAATTGCCAATTCCCACAACAGAGGCCGCTCATATCCCTGAGAATGAAGTCAATCCTTTAGTCTCAATATCATTAAGTCAAGAAGCACCCGCTGCTGATAACTCAGTCTCATCAACAAATCATCAATCTTCGAATGTACATCATGGAACTGTTTCTGGCATCAATGATGAAGTTAATCCCTTTGCTACTCCTGAAGATGCTCCATTTGAAAACATATTTGCTCCTGAATCATCATCAGAACCATCTTCTTCAGGAGACATCGACTCTGCTACCTCAGTCCCTCAACAACTGCCACATGAACACCTTAGAAAATGGACTCATGATCATCCATTAGACAACATCATTGGAAATCCCTCTCGTCCAATATCAACACGGAAACAACTTGCAACCGATGCCTTATGGTGCTTCTTCAACTCCGTACTCTCTAAGATCGAACCAAAAGATGTTAAAACTGCCATGAATGAAGACAGCTGGTTCAATGCCATGCAAGAAGAAATTCATGAGTTTGATCGACTTGATGTATGGGAGTTAGTACCTGCTCCAGATTGTGCTATGATTATTGCTCTAAAATGGATCTTCAAAGTGACACTTGATGAGCATGGTGATGTGTTGAAGAACAAGGCTCGATTAGTTGCTAAAGGATACCGTCAAGAGGAGGGTATTGACTTTGAAGAATATTTTGCTCCAGTTGCTCGAATCGAGGCAATCAGAATCTTTTTGGCTAATGCTGCTAGTAAGAACATGGTAGTCTATCAGATGGATGTAAAGACAGCATTTCTGAACGGAGATCTTAAAGAAGTCGTCTACGTCAGCCAACCGGAAGGATTTGTGAATCAAGAGCATCCTACTCACGTTTATCGTTTGAAGAAGGCTCTTTACGGTTTAAAGCAAGCTCCAAGGGCATGGTATGATACGCTATCAAAGTTTCTTCTATCTACCGGATTTAGCAAAGGAGCAGTTGATCCAACATTGTTCACCAGGAAGTCAGGCAAACATTTAATTCATTTTCAAATTTATGTTGATGATATCATCTTTGCCTCGACTGACCCCAATGAGTGTGACCGTTTTTCAAATGAAATGGGTTCTAAATTTCAAATGTCAATGATGGGACAAATGTCATTTTTCTTAGGACTACAAATTTCACAAAGTCCCGGAGGCATTTTCATATATCAATCTAAATATGCAAATGAGATTTTAAAGAAATTTGGATTTGATTCAAGTGACCCTGTTGACACTGCCATGATTGAACGTACCAAACTAGATGAGGACCACTCAGGGATCATGATAGACCAAACGAAATATCGTAGTATGATTGGATCCCTGATGTACCTCACAGCTAGTAGACCAGACATCTTGTTCGCTGTTTGCATGTGTGCTAGATACCAGGCTAAACCTACTAAAAAGCACCTTGAAGCAGTTAAACGGGTCTTTTGGTATCTCCAAGGAACCATCAATATGGAACTTTGGTACCCGAAGGACACCGGTATGTGACTAACAGCCTATGCAGATGCTGATCATGCAGGATGTCAAGATACTCGTCGAAGTACGTCTGGAGGTGCTCCGTTTTTGGGTGATAAGCTTGTGAGCTGGTCTTTAAAGAGGCAAATGAGTACTTCTATTTCCTCTACAGAGGCTGAATTCATAGCCATGTCATCTTGTTGTGCTCAAATCCTATGGATGAGATCCCAATTATCTGACTATGGCTTTGTATTTAACAAAATCCCTCTGTACTGTGATAATAAAAGTGCTATTGCTCTCTCATGCAACAACGTACAACACTCAAGAGCAAAGCACATCGACATTCGACATTATTTCATCAGGGAACAAGTGGAAAACGGTGTGGTGGAACTTTACTTTGTGAGGACTGAATACCAGTTAGCAGACATCTTCACCAAAGCTCTTCTTAGAGAACGTTTTGAGTTTATTCTTCCACGACTTTGCCTTAAAAGCCTTCAACCAGAAACACTCAAACGTCTTCAAGAGGAAGAAGAGGAGTAAAAGGTTTCCTTCATCTATCCCCTGTAAATTTTTTTTTCGAAAAACAAAATACAAAATTATAAAACCTTAAAAAAATCAAATAGAAAAATATAAAACTTTCAAAAATCCATAAAAATTAGAAAATCTTGAAAAATTTCAAAAAATATTGTTATTTTATCATGTTTTTCCTTGTTCGATATCATCTACGGATTTTGTGTTGTCATTCAAAGAATGACACGGGTCTTTAGATGCTGTTCGAATGTTAAATATATATATATATATATATATATATATATATATATATATATATATATATATATATATATATATATATATATATATATATATATATATATATATTTGGGAGAAAGAGAAAAAATGGTTTATTGTCATTTCAGGCAGTAACCCGCTTTTCAAAGATAGAACAGAGCCATGCTTTATCTTGGTTTTTCAAATTTCTTGCTCTGATTCTTTAAACTAATCCTTACTATCTAATGAAAACTAGTTGTTTTGAAAAATAACTCGGACTCTATTTTTGATAATCATCTGGACTTAAAAGTTTGTCAAAATATCTATCTCTCAATCAACAACTTATGTCATTGATTGAGGGGGAGAATGATTTCAATTAAATCAAAAAGTTATTTGTCATACAATTGTTTTCAAAAGATAATCATGCATGTTTATTCAATGGAGTTTAAAGTCTTAAAATCCGATCCTTATCAGATAAAACGCTTTCATAATCAAGTCACAATTCTCCTTAAAAGCTTTTAAAATCAATTTAAATCTACAGAGATCACAAATCTCAAATGATTTGATAATTGTGATCGGGGGAGAATTTGTGATTTAAATTGGATTTAATCTGATAATTCGGTAAATGGTTTTATAAGGATGTACAAGCTCTCCTTCCCACATGTGCCAAACGATTTCAAATTTTCCATGCACATGTTGAGGGGGAGCATCTATCTTAAACCACAAAGATCTGAAACGTGATCAATTTTTATCAATGTGCAGGTTCCCTCTTGTATGTGCAAAACTCTTTCAAACCTCAAGGCACATATTGAGGGGGAGCAAGTTTATGAAAACCTCATTCTTCCCTTATATGCTTTATCTACCTGCTTTGATCAGGGAAGTGATGTTGATATCTTTTAGAAAATGGTAATTAAAGAAGTTAATTCTTTCTCTTGCCTCCGTGTGCAAAACGATTTCAAACACTTGATGCACATGTTGAGGGGGAGCTCTTGTTCTAAAAAATATCAAAACAATTCAGGTACAAAATGCTTTGATAATATATCACAAGTATCTGGATTGATTTTCAAATGGTTTTCAATTGGTTCCAATGGCAGATGAACAATACCAAATAGACCGACCAACTTTACTTTATGTATGGTGATATAAGGATGATAAAGTTAGGTATTTGTTCCCATGATCCGCCAGAACCGAAAGGATCTACCCAGGTACAATCCACTAGATAGTGTAGAAGTCCTTAGGTATATTGAAAAAAGGAGAAAAATGAGATATGGGAAGAATGCGGACTAAGACTGAACTAGTACTGGAATAAACCCAACAAGGTTCTAGTTATGAAGTCTCGGTAAGCACTGAAGGGGTTGCAGAATGAAAAAGAATTGAATGTGAAAAAGGGTGAAAAGAAATAGCCCTCCATTTATTCAACCTTAGGGCAGAAACCGGGTTCAATTCATATGCTACTGGTGGTTACCAAGGTAACATCGGTATTGAAGACAAGACGTCATGGACCCAGTGACGCACTGCACTTCAACTTCCCAAACCACTCAAGTTCCTCTTAAAAGGACTTGTTTCATTCTCACGGGGAACCGACATTATCTATCGACTTTCTCTTAGAGATTGTTGATATTGAAGAAGGAGGCCCTCTCCCTAGTCTCTGATACAGGATCCAAATATGCACAAATTGAGTTTAGAGCCACGAGATCATCCATAAATCTCATTAGGACACATTCAATGAAGACTGTCTGTTTCACACAATGTGGAAAGAGAGATTATATCTTGAGTCCTACGCATTATCCTTGTGGTATTGCCAGAACATCCGAGTGATATGTAAAAATATTCACAATGAAGATGGAAAGCCTTATGAAGCCAACATCAAACAAGCTCCTGGTAGGTGGCATGTGAGATCTATTCAATAGATCAACCATGTGACAACTGAACAGAAACAATGGAGCGATTCAATCTTTTGAATCAATCCTGGTTCAGGTTATGGATTGACGGATACCTTTGAAAAACCGGTCATTGTGCTTAAAAACTCTTTTCTTTAGCACATCGACCGTGTACGAATATTTCAAATCAAAAGGTGTTTTATGATTTATAATTGATTTTCATTAAAACCTTCGTTGTATTGCAAAAACAATTTCTATTGACCAATACACGATTGTTTTTCAAATATCTTTTCATCAATCAGTGAATCTCTATTCGCTGGTTCACTCACTCCATGTTGTCTTCTTTGAGACGTTCCAGTTTGAGAACAGCTAGAGCAGCTGCGAAACCCTGTCAAGGAAATTATTCAGAATTATACCTGATCACAGGCAGTACTTGTACTGATCAACGGGGAACCGTGGGCCGTGTACCTCAATTCAACGAAAGTGATCAAAGACACTTTCGTGAGATTTATTTCTAACTGTTGTATGCAGGTACGCCCTACGTTTGCAGCTGATCAGAATGATGCGGTCAATCCATAGCCGCATGATCACTCAACACATTCATCTCAAAAGAAATCATGATTAGTGCATCAATGACTCTGATATTTTCACTCCATGCTTCTGCTACGCTGCTGCCAATATCATGAATCAACGAAAGCTTCCGCTACTCTGATGAGAAGATATCATGATCCAGAATGTGAGCATGTCGGTCCGAAAGTCACATCACATAATACCAACACCACAATGGATGTCTCAGAGATTTTTTTTAGCTGATGATCTCAAAAGCTGGCTCAAAATTATTATCACGTGGATCAGTAAAAGACGTCCACTTGGATTAACCAAACATGCAATGAGAAGAATCAATGACTACGAGCTTCGGAGTAAAGTACTACATCAAGAATGCAAGAACAATTTTTAATGTAATATCTGTTTGTATTCAATGTAATTTTAGTATATGTTTGAGGTGACCTCCCTTAGGGGGAGATTGTTAGGAATTAGAAATTCCAGGTATTAAAGAGTCGGTCACCTCAAGTATATGTAATCGTTAGAAAGCTCGTAGTCGTAGTTCTTTTAAGTTAAGTAGTATTTAGTTAAGTAACACCGTGGAGGACGGACGGGTCTTTACCCACTGTATGCCTGATCCACAACCCGTTGTGTGGCGTTTTATTGTAAGACTATAAATACTCTCTACCTTCCAAGGTAGAGAGTTGGAGCTCATAATAAGATTTTTCTTTCTCTCACTAAAGTTCCCAAACCTCTAACTTTCTCTCTCTAAAACCTCTTGTACGCCTACTTTGTGTCATGGTTTGATGTGTATGTGAAATCCAATATCTTACAGGAACAAAGCCATCAATGAGGATGTCACCAAGCTTGTCGCAGCTGGGATTATGAAGGAAGTCCACTATCACGATTGGTTGTCCAATCCAGTTCTGGTAAAAAAGAGTGATGGAAGCTGGAGAATGTGTGTAGACTTCAAAGATTTGAACAAAGCCTGTCCGAAGGATTGTTACCCCCTGCCGGAGATCGACTGGAAAGTCGAGTCCCTCTGCGGATTCCCATTTAAATGCTTCCTTGACGTGTATAAAGGGTATCACCAAATACAAACGGCGGCCGGGGATGAGGAAAAAACAGCGTTCCACACAAATTAAGGCATCTTATGCTACACAAAAATGCCCTTTGGTTTGAAGAATGTTAGAGCCACATACCAAAGGCTAGTGGACAGAGCTTTTGACAAGCAGATCGGAAGAAACTTGGAAGTGTACGTTGACGACTTAGTCATCAAAAGCCATTCAGAAGAAGAGGTGCTCAGGGATATAGAGGAGACTTTCAGAACCTTGCGGAATATCAACATGAAACTAAGCCCTAAAAAATGCACATTTGGGGTGGAACAGGGAATGTTCCTAGGCCATGTAGTAAGCAAGGAAGGCATCAGAGCCTGCCCGGACAAGTCCAAGGCCGTGACTGCACTCAAATCCCCAACAACCAAAAAGGAAGTACAATCTTTGAATGGAAAGTTGGCCACCCTAAGCCGTTTCATGTCTAAATCAGCGGAAAAGTCCATCCCATTCTTCAAGACACTGAAAAAGTGCATTAAGAAGAGTGACTTCCACTGGACAGCCGAGGCAGAACAGGCGTTCAAAGAAATGAAGAAACACATTGCCGACTTGCCAATGGTCATTGCACCACGCCCAAAGGAATAACTGATCATCTATATGGCCGCGTCCCAAGAAGCTATAAGTGCAGTCTTGTTAGCACAGAGAGAGTCGCGGCAACAGCCCGTGTTCTTCGTCAGCCGCGCCCTAAAGGGCCCTGAGGTGAATTACACCCCAATGGATAAGCTTGTTCTCGCACTAGTGTATGCATCCCGCATATTACGACGATACTTCCAAGCACACCCGGTGGCAGTTATCACAGACCAGCCACTGAAGCAAGTCCTGACCAAAACGGAGAAAAGTGGAAAAATGGCCGGGTGGGCGATAGAACTAGACGAACATGACATCAGCTTCCGACCCCGGAGAGCAATTAAAGGGCAAGTGCTAGCAGACTTCATTGCCGAAATACCAGAAGAGGGAATCCCAGACAAGAAAGCGGACAAGCAACCGTACTCAGAGCCATGGAATTTATTCACAGACAGATCCGCATGTTAGGAAGGTTCTGGGGCAGGTTTAATCCTAACAAGCTTGGAGGGAAAGGAATTCACATATGCTCTACATTTCGAATTTGAGGCATCCAACAACGAGGCTGAGTATGAAGCAGTGATCGCAGGGTTGAGGATCGTAGAACAGATGCAAGTGAAGGACCTGTCAGCGAATGTTGACTCCCGCCTCGTGGTAAACCAGATCAATAGAGCGTACGAGGCAAAGGAAAAGAGCATGGCGTGTTACTTGACAAAAGCTAAAGCCCTAATCGAGGGATTCCGGACGTTCTCCATCAAAGAGATTCCCCGAAGCCAGAACAAGCAAGCAGACGCGCTGAGCAAGATAGCCTCCACCAGCTTCGCTCACCTGACAAAATAGGTGCTTGTAGAAGTCTTGAAGGAAAAGTCCATTG
The DNA here is from genome assembly GCA_019973895.1 of Chrysanthemum seticuspe. Lineage (NCBI taxonomy): Eukaryota > Viridiplantae > Streptophyta > Magnoliopsida > Asterales > Asteraceae > Chrysanthemum > Chrysanthemum seticuspe. Next base: position 138,089,620 of record BPTQ01000003.1, read on the forward strand.
AGGAAAAGGAAGTGTTGGCAGTCGTAGAAGAAGACGGAGACACATGGATGACACCTTTGATTGATTACCTAAGGGATGAGACACTACCAGTGGATGACAACAAAGCCCGAAAGCTGCGAATCAAGGCACGACAGTACACGATGAGGGACGGAGTCCTATTCCGAAAGTCTTTCCTAGAACCATGGCTCCGGTGCGTAGGCCCCGTCCAGGCCAACTACGTGCTTCGAGAGATCCACGAAGGATCTTGTAGCATGCACTCAGGGCCAAGGGCGGTGGTAGCCAAAGCAATCCGATCCGGATACTACTGGCCAACAATGCATAAGGACGCTCGTGAGCTGATACAGAAGTGTGAAGATTGCCAAGTCCACCGCCCAGTACCAAAAAACCCGCAGCAAAATATGACCCCAATTACTTCCCCCTGGCCCTTCTACAAGTGGGGCCTAGACATCTGCGGACCCTTCCTAGAGGGACCACGCAAAGTAAAATTTATTATTGTGGGGATAGACTATTTCACCAAATGGATTGAGGCCAAACCCCTAGCCTCCATTACAGGAAAATAGGTAAAGAAGTTCGTTTGGGACAACATAGTTTGTCGATTCGGTTTGCCCGGGGAAATAGTGTCGGATAACGAAAAGCATTTCCGCGACAACCCATTCAAGGACTGGTGTGAGAAGCTTAACATCAAGCAATTGGTTAAGCATCCGCAGGCAAATGGGTTGGTGGAGAGCGCGAACAAAATCTTGGGAGAAGGTATCAAGGCAAGGCTGGAGAAGGGAAGAAATGACTGGATAGAGGAGGTGCCGCACGTGCTCTGGGCACACAGAACCATGATCAAGACAAGCAACGGAGAAACCCCATTTTCCCTTACATATGGCACCGAAGCAGTCATCCCAGTGGAGATCGGAATACCAAGCCTCCGATGCACAACCGTGAACCAAATCTCAAACGACCAGAACCTCCGTCTAAACTTGGATCTCTTGGAAGAGAAAAGAGAAGCAGCGGCCATTGAAGAGGCGCGCAGCAAGTCTAAGATGGAAAGATATTACAATGCTAAAGTCCGAAGCACGGCATTCAGGCCTGGAGAATTTGTCTACCGCAGCAACGAAGCTAGTCGAATGGAGGACACAGGAAAGCTTGGCCCAAAGTGGGAAGGGCCATATGAAGTGGTGGAAGCGCTAGGAAACGGAGCGTACAAGCTCAGAGGTGCTGATGGGGAACTACTCCCAAGAACATGGAGCATCCGTAATTTGAAGAAATGTTATGTGTAAGTGTAAGATGGTCATCCCCGCCCTTTTGTAAGTTGATCACGGATCAGGTCCGGACAACAAGGGAAAACCACTTTAAATTTTATGTCTTTAATTTTATTGTAATGTTTTTAGTTGTCAATGAAACGTGGAGCCTGGCCCGCTCTACAAATTTTCCAAACAAAATTCATTTACATTTTTGTCATATTTCTTGCATCCGCGACAAAACATGTTGCATATAAAGGACGAGCAACCTCACAATTGACTCAGGCATATAAGTGGTATTGCAAACCCATTGGCCAATCCACATCACCCCCGGACTACTAAAGTACGGACACGGGTACAATACAAAGCCCGAAACAATTAACTCCGGCATCAAACAAAATAATATATGAAATACAGACATAGAACAAAAACGTACTTCCATTAAGTCCAAAAAAGGATATTTACAAATCCACAGGGGCATACCCCCGGATTACAAAATAAGGGCTCCACGGCAACCGTAGCCCCGACTAAACAGATAAAATAACAAAGCTTCACATAAACTGGAGAGGCGGCATAGTCTAAATGCCGCCCGTAGAAAGGCACCTCAAACATCCCCGGCACGGTCAAGAATTTCCGTGTCAAACATGTCATCATGAGTGGCCTTTTCATCCTCCTCTTTTTCTTCTTCTTCTCCGGTTGGACCAGTGATCGGGGCAGAAGGGGTTGGACCCGAAGGAACTATAACCATAGAGGGTTCCCCGGAAGAGGTAAACTGGTGGAAAACATTGGAGACAATCAGGTCAGGGTTCCAGAAATCAAACTTCTTACCCTTGAGCTGGCTTTTATTTTCCTTGTACGCGGCAACAGCACGCGGGCGTCTGGTAATAGTTTGCAATAAGGAGTTGGGTAGGAAAACCTCCTCAGTTGTCGGGCAGTTAAACATAAACTCCCCCGACCCACCAGGTCGCTCATCCTACAACACAAGCTGAGCCATAAGGTACTCCAAGGGGGCATCCTTGCATGCCTCCAGTGAATCAAGTAGCGGGAAGGGAAGGTCGCTAAGACGAATGACCGACTCACGATAGGCCTCCTTAGCATGAGGATTATAGGCTGGGATCTGCTCCAACTTTCTCTTCGCATCTCCATGGACTATCCCAGCCTCCAGCCCCTGTCTCAACCCCTCCGCGATGGCTTTACTAATACAATCCCCTAGGCGGGTCTGTAGTTCCTCGGATTTCTTGAAGGCCATCCACGCCCTACGGAAACGATGTCCAACCACCTATCGCTTGCCCTTAATTGCGAGAAGAGTGCCGGGAAACAATTCCTCATCAAAATCATGGTTCAACTCCGTCAACCTCTGATCCAACTATGCCAATTGACCATCATAGGTACTCCAGACCCGTTTCTCACACTCTTTTAACCTTTCCTCAAGTGAACCCACCTCTTTTACCTGTTCCTTTAGACTATCACAAACGGCGGTAAGTCCGAAAACTTGACCTTTTAGTTCAGCATTCTCAATAGTCAAAGTCGCCAGTTGTGCATCCTTGGGTGCGATCATAGCTTCCAGTTGAGCCACACGCTAACGGAGTCTCTATACCTCTTGTGTCTCGGACTCCAGAGCACCCACGCGCTCACGCAGGCCCTTCGCCTCCGCGGCCTCACTCTCCAACTCCTGAACCTTCCCCTTCAGAGCCTCAATCCTCTTCTCCCTTCTCTCGAGCTTCCTATTTAATTTGTTAGTCTGGTTCAGCTCAAATTACAGTCGTAGGCGCACCTCAGAAGACATGCATGTTTGTTGCACAGTCATCATATTGTACTGCTCAAGCAATTCCGTGTGTGGCATATTGCGCAGCATGGAAAAATAACCAGGAGTTGCAAGGTTGTCCAAAACACTCTGACAAACCCAAGGATCGTTCTACGGAACTCATTGGTAGGCAGCCACTTAGGAACATAAACATTTTTAGCCTCCGCGGTATCCACGGACAGGGACTCATAAAAATCCTCGTCGGATGCCGCAGAACGATGAACAGATTGGTCTTGCGGTGGGGACTCAGCTCCAAAGACATTTTCCTGATGAAGAGGTGGTGGCTGAGAGGGACCAGACATATCGGTATCCATATTCTCTTGATGAACACTGGTGGATGTTTTTGAGTTGGCATCTGGATCTGCCTGAAGATGTGGGGAAGCCTCAGAAGAAGCAACAGTGGTCTCCAATGGCCGAGGTCCGGAGTCAGACTCGTCGCGGAGCTCCAAAATAGGAATAGGCCCCGCAGTTGCATTTCCTGCATAGCCAAAAACACATAGGTCGTTTCTCTATTCAAAAATAAGAAAGCAACACAAAGAACTAAGATAAGGAGGGGGCCTTACCAGCAGCAGACCCAGAGCTCTGTTCCGGCATGGGAGCGATTCTTTTCTTCTCTGGCTGTTTGGAGGGGGCATTAATCCGGACTTTCTTTTTTCCAACAGCCTTGTCAGCCTTGGCCGCCTCCACGGTGTCCACAATAGTCTCCTAAACCAAAGTAATCAGGTTCTCCGACGGATCTACGACACACCCATCAGTCTCTTCCTGCAGGGTCTTCTCACCCTCCTGCAGAGTTCTCTCTCTAGAAGCCACAACAAATGGATCCGGCTGGTTAATGAACGCGAAAAGAGACATCTCTGCAAACAAACAAGATACATGTTAAAAACAAACTAAACCAGAATAAGGCGCGACAAACCCTAGAAGAAAAACCCACCCTCAGTATCGGACACCATGAAATTAGGACACGCCGTCGCGTCATCCCATGCACGGCTAAGGCCAATCACACAAAGAAACGGCTCCGGAAATTTTTTTAAAAGGAGCACGCTTCGTGTCAAGAAGGTGCAATAACTCCAAGTCAGCATCGTCATCCGATGGGGGTGGATCGCGGTCGACGGAGACTTTATCGTTCCACGAAATAGCTAAAGGGAAAACAGTCGCGTCAACCCAAAAGAAGTACTCCTTCCAGTTCTTTATAGAATCTAGAGGAGCAGTGTGACAAACCGGAACAACCAAAGACTTAGGAACCTTACGTTTCTCTAAGGTCATCCATCCATCCTTCATACCAGAGTAGTAAAACTTCCTAAACAAAGACACGTTGGGGATGCCACCATGAACGCGGCATAGGATCTCAAAATGACTAATCCTAGCCGTGGCTAACACAGACAACTGTGATAGATAAATTCGAAAATAATCTAATACGCTACACAAGAACTTGGAGAGAGGGATCCTAAAGTTGCAGAATTCAAAAAACCTAGTATATACACCTATTTTACCCTGAGGGGCATTCCTTATTGTGTCGTTAGGCCCAGGAAGAAGAGGATGCACAGTTGAGGGAATATTATATTTTGAACAAAAATCATCTAGATCTTTCTGGGATAGGTTGCAAGTAAAGTCACAAAGGAGTTTCTTAGCCATGGAAGAAGAGTAGGAATGAAAAACCTAACCTGAGCGAGTGAAAACGCACGAAAAGGGCTTTGATCGCTTTTCTCTTTTTTACACACGAAGATGAAAGGGCAATAGTAACCAAGAAGGTAAAAAGGAAGGGTATTTATACCCTCCCAAAAGTAAAACCAACTGGCTAATCGAACGGCTAAGAAAGCGCCACGTCCCCGGCCCATATTGGGTGGCCCATATTCGCCTAGATCAACGGACGAGATAGAAGCAGCCAAAACGTCATGTCAGTCAGAAAATGCGCGGTCGAAAACAGTTTGCAACTCCCAAGGGACAGCTGTAGTGCTTATCCACTATATAAAGTAGGAGATACAGTCAGCAATGACTAGGATTATCCACGGCACACTCAACCGCGGATGAGGGGAACAACTTAGTCTAGAGCGCTTGTCCTGAACCAACAAGCACACTAAACTGGGGGGGGGGGGGGGACTTGATCGCGTATGACCCCCGCGACTCCCAGTAGGGTCAAACGCGGACCCAAAGACACCCAAGTGTTATCCGTCCACAAGGCGCCACCAAGACGGGGATGGCAAATCCGCGGATAAACAATACTTCCGGATGAAGCCTCAACCGCGCCCCATACAAGGGGTAAGGAATCTTTCCTGGGATAAAGATACTGCAACATGCAGTACCAAAAAAGAGAAAGCGGGTTAAACTCCCGCCCAAAAGCATCGCTGTCATAACAACGAGACAAACCCTGAGTTGACTTACGTCACTACCCACTTACAAATTGTCGCTCTCATGTCCCATGACCATGGGAATACGACAGAAAGGTCAACCATATAAATAGGGGTTTCACCACTGTTCAAACGGTAAAACACACTCACTCTCTCTCTACACTGACTTTATCTCTCTAAGCCCTTACTTACTCTCACGCCGGAGGTTGACCGCGAAACCCCGTTTCGCGGTGAGACTAACGGTGTTTACTTTCTTAGCAGCTTTAATCCAAGACTAATACTTAGTACAAGATCTATTCCCCGAGAAGTTAGCCTACACTAATCTTTGCAAGGGAACTCCCAGAATTGTATTAACAACTATTTAGATAAGACCTTTACAAAATGACCATGTTAGAAAAACAAAAAAAGATATTGTCCCATTTCTGTATTTATCTCTAGTTGTTTATGACTTTCTATACACTAGATAGTTAATACCTACCGATGGTTTATGTTAATGGTAAATAACCAATATCTTTTTGTTTGGCATAACCACTGTTTATGACTATTTGGCTGACTTACCGAAAGGGTTTAAGTCTTACCGCCGCACATATTTGCACTACGTAAAACTCGATCTTTTTAGGATGTGAAGAATGGATCTTTTGAGCGAACTCGCCTTCAAATCAAGTGCACAATCATTATGAAGACTATCTAGTACACTATAATACAATCTAGGAACATTTGAAAACTTGAGAAGTGAGAACATTTGTCACATTTGTTCCAAAATTACGATCTGTGTGATACACTCCACTAGCCCGACCTATTTCAAATGCACAATCAAACCAGGTTTGTTTGCGAACTTATTCTTAGAATTGTACTTTTCAAGTTAAAATCATTTTAGTGCTCGTTTATGTTATTTTTTATTTTTTGTTTCATAGTCGTTCTCGTTAGATCCGATCTACGTGTTTGTATTGTCGATTTCACCCAAATGTAAAAACAGATTTGAGCTACTTTATAAGTTGGTAGACTCATATAAAACTATCGGGCCTATCAGCCCAAGTTAATACTTAAAGTAACTGGGCCAGAAACTGAAGCCTATATATTGTTAACTTAGTCAACTAATTAAAACATGGGTTTAACAAAACATTTGTGAAATTATACTTGACTAGACAAGTAACAATTTAAAAAGCTCTTTCTATAAGTTATAACTGATGCTAAAAAACACTCATTGTTCGGCAAGTGTTGTAGTCATACGATTTACTCATCTTCGGTCGTTACCGTGTAAAATAGGTTGGGCAGTTAACTTTTGTATTTAACAAACAGTCGAAGAAATGAACCAATTCTGATAATCATGTCGATCCAACACATTTAGTTAAAACGATCTTCTTCTTCAAGAGTTTGTAATCACATACCTTATGCAAGATTATTCTGTATCTTTTTTGGGCTTTTGCAAAGCATTACAAACTATTATCTCATATATATTAAGAGAATTACATAAAGGAAAAAAGAAGGTTGAGAATTGTAATTGGATCAATAAGAGTGCACTATTTTGCCTACATGGCAAACTTATTAGCTAATAAAGTTCAAAATTAAAACTCAATTTGGTCAAATTTTTTGTTTTCCGTCTAATTTTTAAAATTTTCTAAAACCCATATGTGTCAGTTTGGTAATTAAAAACTTAAAAAATGAGGGATTAATTATTAAAACTTTAGCTGTTAATTTTTAAATAAATTATATGAACTTAAATATACTTATCAGTTTTCATGTTTTATAATAAATTTATAAATTAATAAATACATTAGTACCTCCTATACTTTATATTTTATTTAAAAAAAACACAACAATATGTTATTGTTATTTATAAAATAAGTTATTATCAAAATATATTAGACTGATGTATTTACACGAAATCATAAGTATAAAAAGGAAAGCACAAGTTCTGTGACATATGAAAACACAAGATTATACGAATGACTCATGTTATTCCTCTTTAAGAGATTAAATAAGGATATCCGAAAAAGTACTATTTTTTACACCCCAAAACCGGTTTTTAAGTGTTTCATTACTATAATGCAATTGGATAAGTTTGACAATGACTTTTACGTGTCTAAAGACTAAATATGATTGGTTAGTCAAAATAAAGAGTTAAACTTTAGTTAAATGTTAGTCAAACTTAAGTCAAGTGTTAGTCAAATGTATGCAATATGGTTTTAGAAAATACTATACGGCCCATGTCTAAGAGAAGAGAGAACTTAAGGGACCATTTCTGCCGAAATGGCAAACTTGTAACTACCTTATAGCTAGAAGTTTCCCCAGGATTTCTAGACACTTCATTCTTGGGGGGAAGGGGTACTAGGTGTGTCGTGAGAACAAAGAGATGGAGAAGAACAATGACCTTGCTAATGATCAGTTTGAATAAAGATTAGTGTTTAGATTCAAGTAATGAGTCACTATCAATATTTCCCCACGAGTGTTGATAATTCTTGGTTATCATTCAAGTGATGATGATAATTTGGCTTTCTTGATAACTTAGCTTTGGATCTAAGGTGAGTAATTTGACTATAACAAGGTATTATATTGAGTTTATCATATTGTGTATTATGTGTTATATGCTATGTGTATGATTGTGATAAGGATATAAAAGGCTCATGGTTTAGTGAGCTTGGTCTAAGTTTTAAAAGAGGCTAGTTGGTTAATCTAGCTAGGATGGGGTTTGCATAGTTGTTAACTTGTGAAGGTATGTGAAACTTATATTTATATAGATGAATGCAAGTAATTGTATGATTTAGTCTCTTGGACTAATAACTGAAGTATATGATGCAAATATGTTCAAATGATATACGATAGCTTGTTATATCTATTAGTTACTAAGCGAATGCTTATGTTTTAGTTGTTGACATTTTTCTATGTTTAAATAATGCAAGTAAGGTCTTAGTCAAGGCCTTTGGATATGGAGTAAGATGATGGTAGTGCATTGCCCTTGGGTGTATGTAAATAGTGTAGATACCGAGCTTGAGCAAGTTAAACCCCCACGTGTCATATGATGTAATGTTTTATAAAATGTTGAGTTCTTAATATGGTTTAAGAGCCAATTTGCAGAATTTGAGGTGTGCTTAAGAGTTGTGCATAAGTTGAGTTAAAAGTGTGTAAACGGGTGTTTGGCAAAACACCCGTATCTTTGTAAAGCAAGTTTTTGCAGGTCGTTGAGATCGAATTTGTGCGTATTATTGAAATATATGATGTTTTATGGTATTCTGGAAAGTTTTATGTTTTATCGAGTCTTGGAAGTCGAGTTTTCAAGTAAAGTAAGCAAGTTGCAGAAACTGGGCAAGTCTGATGCAAAACAGCCACCAGCCATTTTGGATCAGAACCCATTTGGCAGTCGGCCATTTGGTGTTCAGTTTTTGGTAATTTTCTAAATAACATATAAAATCATCCGTAGCTCCATTGGGATGAGCCACCTGTCCTTGGAAAAGTAATTGAGTTTATTTTCATATAAAATACTTTAAGAAGCTGGTTTTAAATAAAAATATATAAGTGTACTTGATTTGTAACAGAAGGTCAGTTTTGGTCATATCGTTTGTGCAAAAACAAATTTAAAAAAAATGTCAAGTCAGGAAATGGGCATTTTAACTTGGTATCAAAGCTTCGGTTTTAGTGAATTAGGTTGCCACTATATGGTTGCCTAAACTTAGACCACTTGTAGTTGCGTGTTACGCATGTGTAAGATATGCGAAAAATGTTAAATGATTTAGTTATAAGGTAGAGATAAAAATTACGACAATGATGATAGAATAGAGATATAATTTAGACATAATTAAAATATATTGTAATGTGTAAAATTGCCATAGACTAATGAAGTATAAGGGGTTAATAATCGTTTAACACTTGTCGAATAAGTGCTAGGTGTAGATTTTGTGTGTATATGAGACTTAGTCTATGGTAATGTGCTAAATGTCTAAGTGCATCCTAAATGTGTGAAATAGTATGTTGTATAGAAATGCAAGATTTAAGTATGCCACGGATTGCATAATAGGTAAGTCACAATATAAATGCATGAGTGAATGTGATTAGATATTGTTTGGTGTTAGAAAGAATGATTATGTTTGAATGCTTAAAGTGTAAGTTAGAGCACGACGATGTATTCATGTATGAGTGGTGTTTGATAAGACATAATTGTGTAGAAAGCTTGAAATAAGTGTGTGATCTTGGTAGAACATGTTTAAGGCATGATTTGATTTTTGATTTCGTTTATTACAAGGGAATGAAAGATTTAAGTGTAGCCTAGTAGAGTTATGTGATTAATGTGTGATAGCACCTTGTTGCATAGTAATGCACAAGTTTGGCATAAGGTGAAGTATATAATATATGTATATTAAGGTCAAGATGTATGACTAAGAGGTGGTAGGGCCATGTTGTATGGTTAAGGTATGGTTAAGTGTGGTGAATAGAATTGCATGGTTAAGATTAGTTGCGCTAGAAATTCGATCATGATATAAAATGTGCTAGAAAAGATTAAAAACATGGATAGAGTCATGTCGAACAAGCAAGCATGCTCAAATATGATGAGTTGCAAGTGAGCATGGTAAGATAAAGGGTAAGAGTAAATGGTGACGTAGGTATGTATCCACGTGGTGGTATAAATCATACGAGTGTTTAAGGTACTTAATTTAGAAAACTACATGAATAAAGAAAAAGTAAAACAGCTTGGATCCAATGCTCTAATTCACAGACACTATGAAGGAAGTGTGAATAAATCCTCCGTGTTTGTAGCTTACCTTTATGGAAAGATTGTAGCTTGCCTTCACCGACATGGTTAAGTTTGCCTATTTCTTTGGCATATGTAGCTTGGCTTTATGGCATGATGCAGTTTGCCATTCATGGCATGGTGTAGATTTCCCTTCATGACACGATTGTAGTTCCACCCTTTATGTATTTAATGGATATTATAAACCCTCTTGGGTAATTTAGTAGTGAGATTTGATTCAAGGCTAGTAAATAATAAGTTAAAATGTATTGTAATTACATAAAAATGATGAGGTGTAAGTCAACGGTAAGGCAAGAAAAGTAAAGATTTTAGATGAGTTATCTAAGATAGTTATTGTATACAACAACATATGTTTTGGTGCAGGCTTTTACCAAAATACAGTTTTGAAGAAACTTTGCCATGTTTTTGTAAGCAGCAAAATTTCAAAATAGGCAAAGTCTCCAACAACATTGTTCTTAAAAATTTCAACATTTTCATAACTAAAGTCAACTTGTGGTGCATTAAAAATTGCTTTTGAAGTAGCCATTGTGATTTTGAAAGCTGTTTTGAAGATAAACAAATAATTTTTTGTTTGAAAGAATTTTGGCAGAAATCTGTTTATGTTTGAAAAAGCTTGTGTGTGTTTTATGTTTAAAGAGGGTATTTATAGAGTGGATTTTGAAAGGGTTTTGTTATTTGGATATCAAAATATTTTTTAAAAATAGTTTTGAAATTTTTTGACATTCGCGTTTTATGCCACCACTCCATTATCCGTAATTTTCTAGGTGAACAATCGCGCAATACTGCAAATAGCACTTTTGCAGAGATGATAAGGGTTGTGAAAGGACATTTTGGGATTAAAATATTATTTGATATTATTTTTGTGTGTGAGATAAGTTTGTGTAAGTGGGTTATAGGTGAAAAATGTTGTGGGAACCATGACTGTTAGTAGACAGTTCAACAAAGAGTATTATTCTTTATTAAATGTGATTCAGACACCACCAAAGACATTTGGTAAGTAAATACTTAGAGCATTTAGTTTCTCATTAAATCTGTCTTTTGTCAGTGTCCTGGTCACTAAATGTGATTTTCTTTCAGTGAGGGTTGTTCAGGGATAGGGTTCTATTTACACCAAAATGAACATTTTAATTATAGATCTGATTATCAATGTCCAGCATGCCTAATTCTGCTTTCAGTCAGGTGAAAGTAGGTTCATCCAAGGGTTTCGTGAAGATATCAGCGAGCTAATACTCAGAGGAGATGAAGTGTAATTCAATATCATTTTTCATGATATGATCCCTGATGAAGTGATATTTGATATCAGTGTGTTTGGTTCTTTGATGTAGTACATGGTTGTTGGAAGTTACAACTGCACTAGTGTTATCACAACAGATGGGAACCATCTTATACTGAATATCATAGTCAGCGAGTTAACTTTTCATCCACAGTACATTTGCACAGCACCCAGCAACAACAACATATTCAACCTCATTAGAGGTCATGGCTACTGACTGTTGTTTCTTTGCACTCCAACAAACTAACTTTCCACTAAGTACTTGACAGGATCTTGAGGTGCTCTTTTTATCCATTTTGCAGTCTGTATAATTTGAGTCTGAATATCCTTTTAGCTCAAATCCTGAATATTTTGGATAGTATAGACCTAGATTAGAGTTCCTTTCAGGTATCTGAGGATTCTTTTGGCTGCTATGAGGCGTGATTCTCTAGGATCAGACTGATATCTTGCACATAGGCATAATGCAAATTGGATATCAGGGCTTGAAGCAGTGAGATACATCAATGACCCTATGGTTCCTCTATAGAAGATTTGATTGACTGACTTTCTGGTCAGATCAGGACCCAAGTTGTTTGGAGGAACCATTGAAGTCTTTACTGAAGAACACTCAGAGATTTATTCTTTTTCATTAGATTTTTGGTATATTTTTCTTGGCAAATGGAGATTCCTTTGTTATTTGTTTGATTTGAAGTCCAAGAAAGTAAGTCAGTTCTCCCATCATACTCATTTCAAATTTCTTTGTCATCAGTTTTTCAAACTGCTTGCACAATTCGTAATTTGTTTAGCCAAATATGATGTCATCAACATACACTTGGACAAGAATAACATCTCCTTTTATTCTATAGATAAAAAAGATATTTTCTATCTTTTCTCTGACAAATTTATTCTGAATGAGTAAAGCAAATAGATTTTCATACCATGCCCTTGGTGCTTGTTTCAGTCCATAAAGGGCTTTGTCAACTTTGTATACATAGTCAGGAAACTCATTGCTCTCAAAACCAGGAGGTTGTTGAACATAAACTTCTTCTTTTAGTTTACCATTCAGGAAGACACTTTTGACATCCATTTGGTAGACTTTGAAGTTCATGTATGTGGCATAGGCAAGAAAGAATATGATTGCTTCCATTCTTGCAACATGAGCAAAAGTCTCATCAAATCAATGCCTTCTTGTTGAAAATAGCCTATTTCTACAAGTCTTGCCTTTTTCTTTATGACAATGCCATTTTCATCAGTCTTGTTCCTGAAAAACCCATTTGAGATCAATGACAATGACATCTCTTGGACATTTGACAAGAGTCATTACTTTATTTCTATCAAATTGTTCCAGTTTATCTTGCATGGCTCGTACCCAGCTTGGATGTTTCAGGGCTTCTGAAACATTTATAGTTTCAACATCAAAGAGGAAATAACAAACATACACTCATTTGTTGAGCAGTTGTCTGTTTGGAAACCATGCTTCTTGTGAGCATGCCTTCAGTGGGTTCCCCAATGATGTTTAAAAGTTAAATATATTCTGATATTGTCCATCTATCCTGAGGCCTAAGTTATGGATTTGGGCTTGAAGAAGCATGACAAGAGGGTTGAGTAATCTCAGGGATTGGAACTTCAGTGACTGACACTTGAGGTTCAGATTTTTCCCTTGGATTTTCCTCAGTGTTGGGAATTTTCAATTAGTTCAGGTTAAACATTGAGATTTTCATATTCTTAAACATTTGGTTCATTTGGAGTGTATCAATGAATTGACTAATGGTTGGTTGAGGGAGGTTATGAGGTATGATATAGCGGGAGATGTTAGCATCAGCTTGATATTGAGTAGAGGGATCATTCCATTGATGATATTCATATGGAGGATATCTTGATGAGTCATTTATCCTAATTTCTTCTACTAAGTATCAAAGAATCTGATGCCTTCAGTTGTCTCATCGACATGATATATTTCTTCAGATTATTGTCTCCTAGTGTTAAATACTTTGAATTCTTTGGATACAAGTGAGTAACCTAGGAAATATCCATCATCAGATTTGGCATCCAATTTTCCTAGATGATCCTTGTGATTATGAATAAACATAGGGCATCCAAACACATGAAAGAAGCTGATGTCAGGGATTCTTCCTCTGAATATCTCATAAGAGGTTTTGTTATCATTTTTGACAATGATGGATCTATTATGAGTGTAGAAAGTTGTGCTTACTGCTTTAGTCCAGAAGTTCTTAGAGAGTACTTAACCATTCAACATTGTTCTAGCAGCTTCAATGAGTGTTATATTATTCCTTTCAGCCACACCATTATGTTCTAGCATTTAAGGAGAAGAGAATTTTGAGAGATTCCTTTCTTATCACAAAAACACTCAAGATCATGATTTCTAAAATCAGTCCCATTATCAGTCCTAATTTTTTTTACTCTAATGTTATTTTGGTTTTCAATCTTTCTGACAAAGGACATGATGGTTTCAGCTGCCTGACTTTTCTTTATGAGAAAATAAACCCATGTGTATCTTGAGTATTCATCTACTATGACCAAGGTGTATTTCTCATGATGGATGGACATTGGACTGACTGGTCCAAAGAGATCAATATGCAGTAAGTGAAGATGGTTTTTGATAAATAAATTTTTCTTTGTTTTGAAAAACGCCCTATGATGCTTACCCTTTTCATAGGTTGAGCAAGGTTTATCTTTTGAAAATACAAGTGATGGAAACCAAGGACTTTGTTTTGTTTGGCAAGGTTCTTTATGTTTTTGAAGTTTAAGTGTGATAACCTTTTGTGCCAAAGCCAATTGATTGTTTTAGTGGCTTTAGTAAACAAGCAAGTCCTATTCTGAGTGAGAGATGACATGTCAAGTATATATACATCTTCTCTCCAGGTTGCTATCAACACAACTTCTTTGTTTGCATTAAAAGTTATGCCTTGCTTGTCATCAAACTAAACTATATACTTAGGATCACATAGTTGACTGACACTAATGAGATTGTACTTCAAACCATTTATATAAGCTATCCTAGAGAAAACTATACCACCACAGTTTACCGAACTATAACCCTCAGTGATACATGATGAGTTATCAGCGAATAGTATCTTTAGTCTTGGTTCGTCCACATATTTGTGCAGATAATTCTTCACACCAGTCATACTCCTTGAGCATCCACTATCTAGATGCCGAATTGGTTCCCTAACTAGTTTCTCTTGAGAACCCACTTTTTGGTGGGTTTCTTGGCTTTATTGGCCTGAAGTCTTTCACCCCTTTTGAACCATTCAATAGTTTCATGATGTGCACAATGCTTCCATAAGTTTTGCATCCTTTTGCAAAAGAGGATTCAATGGACTGAGATGATTCAGTAACTACACCTCTCCTGATATGAATGATCCTATCATGCCCTAAGGTGTCATGATCATTGCTTCCACAGATCTCACAACATAGATACATAAGACAGTCATCAGGATGATGGTCATTGAAACCATAATGTAGGCATGGTAGGAAAGGCTTTGCCTTAGGTTTTGAATATGCATGGATGGAGATGCATACTTATAGGCCTGAGGCATTGTATTTTGCAATGGCATTCAAAGAGGCTGTGTGAGAGGTGTAGTCAAATGTTTTGTGATCCTCCTTTTTTGCAAATCATGCAAAATAGAACTCTATATCAATCATCAGTGGTATGATTTGTGTAATTACATAGTTCACACGTTTGTTGGGATTTTTGTAAAGGCTTGGGTTTTGTGGTGCTTTAGAAGGCAGGTTGTGGATGTTTTGATTGTGATCCATGGTCCTTTTTAGATGAGTTAATTTTATCATTTAACTTTCTAACTAATTCATCTAATTCATTAAATTTGGATTCTTGCTCATCTTTATTTCCTTCAGTAGGAACTAAAGAGTGGAGAGTTTAGTAGGAACTGAAACTTCTTTGCTTATTGAAGCTTGTGAGTCAGATTTATTTTGATTGGTTCTATCTAACCCATGTTTCTCTTTAGGAGAGTGCTGAGAGTAGATCAAAGGTTTGATATTTGAACTAGGTGTGGCTCCGAAAGTGTTTTCAGATAAGGTAAAGGTGTCTGAGGTTCTTGTTGGGAATTACAATTGAGTTGATAAGACAAAATAATATGAAAGATGAAGGACTGTTTATGACAAGGAGGAAAACTTCAATTACAATAATATACAGAAGATCGTTTACTTTGTTAGGAAGATATTCCTGTATTATTCTAACTTATCTCCTTGTAACCCTAGTATCTCTACTTTATAAAAAGATACAGGGAATACGTTTTGAGTGTGTGTCAACATGTGAACACCTAAATAGTGTGTGTAGGTACAGACGTTTTATGGGAAAACGTCTAGGGTAGTTTGTGTAGCCTCAAGATCAAGGTCTTTGATCCTGTTATTGTTGAGTAACCGTACTACCATTGATCAGGTAGTATTGGGGTTGTGTTGGTTGTGTTTGTAATAGAGTAGAGATGATGACGAAGAAACCTTAATAATAACAATGATAGTTTGATTATTTCGATGTGCATTCAATATATGTTTATCATTGTTATTGTGCTTTATTGATTATCCTAGATCAATGTCTAAACAACATGGAATCCAAAACGGTCCTAGAAACTATCTTTATTGTGGCGTGCATAGTTTCTATCATGTGGTATCAGAGCCAAGGGGCTCTCGATCTAGGATCTATAAGGTTCTTCGAAAAAAAGAATAAAAAATCGACTTTGGTTTCAATTTTCGCAACTTTCTGCAGTGCAGTTTTCAAATGGTGATTTCTCATTCGTTAACCGTTGGATCAAGCTAAATTTTTTATTGGAGGTTCTCCATACATCAAGGAAGATTTTCACCGAAGGGATCTTCAATGTGAGCTCTCAGTAAAAAGATTTGGTGTCTCAAAGTCTGCTGCAGAAACAGTTTTTGTAAGTCAAAATTTTCAGATTTTTAGGGTTTTTGTGCTACTAAACTTCATGAACTCATTTTTACTTGAATTTATTCATCATGGAAGTTGAATATATGATGTTTTTGAAGTCTTTTTATAAAGCACAAGTGGTCAAATTGGTTGTTAATAGCAGTTGTTCGTTTGACTGCTACTCATTCATGTTTATGTTGGTCGAGAGGATTGGTTCTGCCCTATCAAACCTTGTACTACTCATTAGTACTACCATTATAAGTGCATGGACCTAGCTTCTTTCTGATTGGTGGTGTTTTAATATCTATTGGGTCAATGTTCTTCTTATAAGATTGATATGGACGGTGGCTTGACATTGTTGACTTCATGGTTTATTGTTATATCACATGGGACGGTGGACTTAAGTTAACATGGATTATTTGGACTATTGGATTATAATGAATGATCTATGTCCACAATATATATATATATATATATATATTCCTTCTTGATCGTTGGATTATGAGGGATTATCTTTGGATCGTTGATTTGACAAACTCTAAATGGTGTTGGAAGTTTGTTCTTCTGTTGAATGGTTACTCCTGTTGCCGGTACATGCGTAATAATGTGATCAACTATGACATTATTTGAACGCAATTTTTAGTACCAAGTTTTATACGTACATGGTGATATTGATATAAGTTACTGGTTGAAGCTACAAGTTTGTGAAAGATTGAGTTCATGCACATGGGTCCTTTTACGGTTAATAATGATGCTTTAATTTTTAGTACCGACTTTGAAAAATTTAATACTGATGCGTATTGAGGTTAGTACTAGTCGAAGAGTATTAATACTAGTTGCTTTAAAGTTAATATTGTTCGTTGATTTTAATACTGTTAATGGTGTTCGAGATACGTGTTCATACTGTTAGTATTATACGATATCAAACAGAACTGGATTTTGGATCTTGGATAGTACATAGGATTGGATCTCGGATGACACACACTGTTTGAATTTGATGGGAAGCATGTTAATCGTGATTTGGTTACGAAGAGTTAATACTTCTAGCTTTAAAAAGTTAATACTCTTGGCTTTGAAAGTTAATACTCTTATCTTTCAAAGTTAATACTTTTAGTACACTTTTAGTACTCTTGTATAGTACATGCGTGGATTTTTGGTCTTAACAGGTTCATTGCTCGTTCTTTTTGCATTATTGATTACGAAGAAAGTCGTTTATCACCTATTTGAAAATGAAGTGGAATTATTTGGGTTTGTGTTTTATCATACCTTTTAGCAGGAGGTAACTTGTTCGTACGTTCATGTGTGACAACGAATTGATGAATAGTAGATGAAGTTTTTCGTCAAGAGATTGCGGTCTCCCTATACATCAAGATTGGGTATACGTTCGATGTCATCTTTAGTGCAAGATATAAGACACAGGTTTGGATTGTTCTACTTCAGCATCAAGTTGGTTATACTTGGTTTTCTTCATTAGTAATCATTACATAGAGCCTACATTCTTCAAATGGTTAACATATGGGTTTCAGGGGAAGCTTAATGTTAAAATGTTTAACCATTTGCATGCATCATTCTAGGTGAAGGTTTTTACAACTGCTAGTTGTTATTACTACTGCTGGTTTTGATTTCTACTGTTTCAAGTTCATTTTTAGATGCGGAAAACTTAATGGTGGGTACTTTGAAACATTGGAAGGATGGATTGGACGTATGATATTGATTCGTAGTTGTGAAGATCAAGGTTGCTCACTTATGTCCCCTAATTGAAGATGACAAAAAGGGGAAGAATATTTACATAGAAGATTGCAACTTGAAGATCCTTGGTAATATTGCATATTTAAGGGGAAGTTCGTTTATCTTTCATTCATATTAGCTTCAGGGGAAGTTCATGCTTATGTGGTTTTGTCATTATCAACTAGGGGAAGATTGTTGGGAATTACAATTGAGTTGATAAGACAAAATAATATGTAAGATGAAGGACTGTTTATGACAAGGAGGAAAACTTCAATTACAAGAATATACAGAAGATCGTTTACTTTGTTAGGAAGATATTCCTGTATTATTCTAACTTATCTCCTTGTAACCCTAGTATCTCTACTTTATAAAGATATACAGGGATTACGTTTTGAGTGTGTGTCAACATGTGAACACCTAAATAGTGTGTGTATGTACAGACGTTTTATGGGAAAACGTCTAGGGTAGTTTGTGTAGCCTCAAAATCAAGGTCTTTGATCTTGTTATTGTTGAGTAACCGTACTACCATTGATCAGGTAGTATTTGGGCTGTGTTGGTTGTGTTTGTAATAGAGTAGAGATGATGACGAAGAAACCTTAATAATAACAATGATAGTTTGATTATTTCTCTGTGCATTCAATATATGTTTATCATTGTTATTATGCTTTATTGATTATCCTAAATCAATGTCTAAACAACATGGAGTCCAAAATGGTCCTAGAAACTATCTTTATTGTGGCGTGAATAGTTTCTATCATTCAGACTCAGTGAGAGATTCAATGTGATTGGATTCCTCAAAGAGTCCAAGCCTTTCTTTGATAGCCTGACTTTCAGGAATCAAGATTTTACTAGTGTTAAATTTAGGTAACTTACTATCTGGATTGATTCTTTCTGCCCGGTCACTGGGTTATGGTTTCATTTCTTGTTCAAATGTTATGCTAGCTGGAATAAAGGAATTCTCATTTTGATTCATTTTGGAGGACTTAGAGATCTGGTCACACCTTGGGACTTTCCTTTTTTAACTAGGAACTTGATCACTTATGTACAGATTTTCCTTATGAGCACTATTTGTCCATTTTTCATTAATACGTTTTTCTTCTTTGAGTTATACTTAAAGAGCATGATTTTCTTTAATAATCTCAATGTTTTGAATTTGAAGTGTAAGAGCTTTTAGTTTAGCTTGTTTGAGTGCTAATAAATCATCTCTACATTTGTTCAATTCAAAAGCAAATTTATTATATTTTGAAAACAAATATAGTTTTTGCTCTTCAACAAACTTAAGATCAACATTAATATAGCTCAAATAGGATTGCCAATCTGAATTATCATCCATAGATAGTAAAATGTTTACCTTCCTCATGATGATGTTGACCCATTATCCATTTCTTGCATGACTTTTCCTAACAGTCAACTTTTTATACTCTAAAAGTGTCATCAGGGCACTGACTTGAACCATGTCATCATAACAGGAAACATCTTCCTCATCCCAGTTATAACTTTCAGCTACTAGACCTTTATTTTTAGTTTGAAAAGGTTTAGTTTGTTAAGAAGTTCAAGGAACAGCCTCAAGGAGTGTAGGTTTTTCTTTTGCCTTTTTGTATTTTGCTTCAAAATCTTTTTGACTCTTTTGCTCAGTTTTATTGTTTTGAAAATGTTGAGCAGATTGAAGAAATTTTGGTTGAAACGTGCTTGTTCTTGAAGAGAAGTTTGACCCTGAATGTTTGTATGAGGTGTTGGAATCACTCCTAAACCTTAAATCAAGTGTTAGTTACTCATATGTAATAGGTAGTTTATTATGGCCTTTATGTTTGTTTAAGGTCAAGCTTATGTAGAAGGCCCATAAGCTTAGGCCCATGTCCAATAAGGAAAAGGGAAGGAGTGGGAGTGTTGCCCTAGCTCCTTGCCTATAAATACTCTTGTAAACCTTCATTTGAAGGTTGGTTGTTCAAGTTATTTTCCTTTCACATACTCCTACGCATAACCGTCTCATATTAACGTGTGTGTGTGTGTGTTTGGATATTGTTCAATCGCCTTAATCTCTTTCTTGTAAGCTTGTGTTGTAAAACTAGTGACCTAACAGTGGTATCAATCGCCTACTAGTTGGGTGAATCGTTATTTCTTGAAGTGGGTTTTGGTCCTACGCGTAGAATAACAAGATACTTTGGTTCGCTTAAAAACTTGTTTTTTACACTTTTTAATCCAAGATTCTTGTACTTTCAACGTTTTAAGGTGTTTAAATACTTGTTTTTGGCAAAAAGTTTCAAACTTTACGCGTGGATCTAAGTTTTTAAGCTTGTTTTTGTTCATGGGTGAAGTTCTACGCGTAACCCGTTTAGCTGTTTTGGTTCATCAAGGTTCACATTTTTGTGTTATTTTGGTACTATTAACGCTACTCCAAAACAAAAATCTGGTTTAGAAACAAATTTGGGCATAATCATTTTTACGAGTAAGATTACGCGTATCAAAACCCTAATCTTACGCGTAACTTTATCCGTGGTTTGATCTTCAGTTTCGTGGTTTACTCCGTGTTTTCTTGCTTGGATAAGCCTGAAAATACGTCGACTTTGGATATCTTTTGCACTGTGAAGTGTAAAAGATCACTTGGGATAAAACCCTAATCTTACGCATAAGAATAAAGCTTACGCGTAGAAATCCTACGCATAAGATTCATCTTACGCCTAAGCCTAGTCTTACGCATAAGATAATCCTACGCCTAACTTTGTGTCTACGCCTAACTTTAGAGTCTTTTCCATACTTACGCGTAAGCTAAAACTACGCGTAACTCTATTTGTTACGTGTAACTTTGGTGTTTTTACGCATAAGTTCTACTTGGTTTATTGTGATTTCTACGCCTAAGAACACTTCATCAACAAAGGTTCATTCGACTACAAAGATCCATTTTTACCAACACAAGCTTTTCAACATGTCACAACCACCATACTCTAACTATTTCCCTTACACTTATTCTCAACGACAACAACAACTAAGTCCACAACATCAACAATGGAATCAACAACAAGCAACTTATCAACAACAATTTAATCAACAACATACTCCACAACTTGGAGCAATTCCTCCACCACAAATGGTTCAAACACCGCCAAGTCTTCAAGTTCAACCCTATACAAATGACTTCAATCAACATCCATCAAGGAACACTATGAAGGAACCAACTTGGTTTGCAAAGATGTGTGAAGCTTTAAGCAGCCAACAATCAATTCATGAGGCTGGATCACTTGATAGACCTCCAATGCTCACTCCAGGAAACTACGATCAATGGGTAATAAGGTTCTTTAGGTTTTGTGATCTGAAGAAGCCACATGGAAAGTTCTTAAAGAAGGTTATCTTGGAAGGTCCATTTGAGATGCCTACTGTCATTGTACCCGGAGATCCTAATGCAAATCCACCAAGAGATGAACAAACAAACATTGCTACTGTTGCAGATTTAAATCAAACAGAACTTCTACACTATGAAGCTGATGAACTTGCAATGCAATATATCCTTTTAGGATTACCTAACCCAATTCTTCGAAGTGTTGATGCTCAAAAGACTGCAAAGGAAATTTGGGAACATATTCATCTTCTTATGGAAGGATCTGTACTCAATCAGGAGGATTTGGAATCCAAAATTTACTTGACCTATGAACACTTCATGATTGAACCTGGAGAGACACTAGAGTCTTATCATCATAGATTTTCAGACATCATCAATGATTTGGATAAACACAACATCATCATGCCAAGAATTGCAGTAAATACTAAGTTCCTGAGTAGTCTTGGTCCTGAATGGGAGAAGTATGTCATTTTTCTCCGTCAAGCGAAGAATATGCATCATTCTACATATGGATTGTTGTACGATTACTTGAAGCCTCATGAAAAGGAAGTTGATCGGGAAAGGATTCTCCGTGCTCAAATTGCTCCACCTACACATCCGGAAAATCAACAACTTGCCTTAGATGCTCAACAAAGTTATCCTCCTCAACAAGCAACTCAACCAACTGTCACACAAAACGATCATTCACATCAACAATCTCAACAAAATCAACTGGTTCCATACAACAAAAACAATGCTCAACCAATTGTCAGTGAAGCTAATGAGGACATCGATCCGTTCGATGCATTGCAACAAGGATTTGTTATGATTGCTAATGCTTTTGGCCGTTATACCAACAAATCCAACAATCGTATTCGTTCCTCATCTAACACACGAAATCAGGCTGTTGTAAACAATGGACGAGTTGAAGTTCAGAATCGTGGTTATGGTTGTCAGATGAGCGGTGGTCAAGGGTTTAATGCTGTGGGTCGGAATAACAACAGAGCTCCAGTGGTGGAACAGGAAAATGCTCAGAATGGGTTGAATGGTCTTCGATGCTACAACTGCAATGAGAAGGGACACCTGGCTAATGCATGCCCAAAGCCGAGGAATAGGGGAAGTGCTTATTTCAAAGAGGCTCTTATTTTGGCTCTTAAGGATGAAGCTGGTGGATCTCTCACAGACAAAGAACAGAGTTTTATGGCAAATGCAGACTCAGATGATGATATGGAGGACTTGCAGGCCAATGCAGCAGTTATGTTGATGGCTAATATGCATGAGTTACATATGAGTGACACAGGCCCAGTGTATGACACTGATGGCTTGTCTCAGGTACCCGAACAAACCATATTTATCTCTGATCTAATATCTCTGCCAACATCTGAATCCGGCATGGCTCAGAATGTTCAAAATGAGTAATTTACATCTCATTCCGACGATTTTCAAATAGACCCTGTAGTTACATTTGACGATCAAGATGACCTTATGGTTTCCTTTGATAATCAAATTGACTCTGTGGTTATACTTGAGGATCTAAATAATGATCATGTTGTGACTTCTGTTGAACAAGCCGAACTTTTGCCTCATCCAGATCTTGCTCTCTTACTTAAAGACCAGCAATCCCAAATTGAAACATGTTGTGCATTAAATAAGGACTTAAAAAGTAAAAATGCACTGTTAACCAAGGATTTTGAATGTTTACAAAAGCAACTCAACTTTTTCAAAACTCAAGAAAAATGTGAAAAAGGTTTTGAAGCAGCCTTTACTAAATCTCATCAAAACGAAAAATATTTAGAGAGACAGATGCGTGATCTAGCCGCTTCAAAGAATGCTTTGTTGTCTGAGATAGAATAACTGAAACATGAACATAAAAAGCAAATTAACGCTCTCACCTTGGAAAATCAAAAAGCTAAGGCTGAGTTGTTAACTTGTCAAAAACAGTTCTCTGCATACAAAAAGCATTCCACGAACCGAATAGATAATCATCTTGAAGAAATTATCGGCTTGCAACGCAAACTTAAAGAGTTTAAAACTATTGTTTACAAACATGGTGAGTCAGTAACTGCTATTGAAAAGTTTACTTTAAAACCCAATCCAAATGGATATGGACCGAATCTTGCTGATTACAAACCTAAGCTTTCAACCAAAACATTCAAACCAAATCCTGAAGTTTCCAGTGCAGAATATAAAATTGATAATTCTGTTATGAGTGTTGTTGAATATCATCGTCAAGAGGAATTAGATGCAGAAGACGAGAGTCGATCAAAATAAAAAACTGTTGTTTACATCAAACCTTTTAATTATTCAAAACCGGTCACTTTTGTCACACAAACGGATTCTTCTACCACACCAAGGGTTATCATCAAAACACCTGAGTCTTCTAATGTTATTCCCCAACCAGATTATGCACAAATTTATGGTCCTTTACCTTCCATCAGTGAAGTAAACTCAAAACCTGAAAATCGCAAAATTCTTAGATATTTTGATATTTTCATGGCTGATCTCAAAACTTTAGAACATGAGATAGAATATCATTCTGAAATCAAAGTTCAACACTTTCAATCGCCTCTGGTGCGAGAACAAAGAGACATTTTTCAGAAAAATCTTTTACCAAATGTTAAAAATTTGAAAAGTTGTGCATTGTCTTGGGAACGGGACTTTCATAAGGAACTTGGAGTCATGAAGGTCGTTTTCGAGAAAACTAAAACATCTATTTCTAATACTAAACGTAAAAAGAAAATGTTGAGAAAAGATGTTGATCGACTCTTGAAAGATGTTATCTGTGCTGATATCCATAATGTTGTGTTATTCTATTCTTTGCCCCATGCATCTGATTATATCTCTGCTGATAATGTGGACTTTGTGGTAACTGTTGAGAATACTAATAATGTGCTTCAGATCGAGTCTTTAAAAGCTGAAAATGAACGATTACTTAACGAACTTTACAATGCAAAACTTCGTCTTAATTTGTGTGAAAAAGATATTCACAATCAACAACTTGGTTTTCAAAAGAAAATCGCTCAGTTGCGTGCAAAATCTTCTGATCCTAAATTTGAGCAACTGGATGATCAAAACGTGTCTTTGACAAGTCAAATCTCAAAATAGGAACAAGAACTTGTAAAAGTTAAACAGGAATATGGTGTCATATTTGATTTACTCAATAAGACTCGTCATGAAGCATCAAACGAACTTGATCACTATCTTGCTCACACTAGAGAAGTCATGAATTTTGCTGGTAATATTCGTTCTGAAAATCAAGATTTGATTCACACTATCTCTAAGTTAAGAGAAATGTTAGGAAAGTATGAACTACTTCCACCTACCATCATTAAGAGATTAGCACCAGTAACACTTAGTAATCGTGAACCTAGAATTCCTACTGCCAAATAACAAGTTGCTAACGTGCTTCCTTCTACTGAAACAGGAATAGTTGCATCTTTTCCAAACGTCCGCACTTCACAGCCTAGGGGCACTCAATCGAAGAATAGGAAGTTGCGACCTAAGAAAAGATCAATAAGGAATGCTAAAGTAGAAGAACACCCTAGGACTATGAATAATACTCACGTTGCTTCCACTATAGATATTGCGTCTGGAAAATGTAATAGAAATAGTGATGTAACGAATGCTAAACCTTTAAGTACTTTTGATATTCAGTCTGATGCGCCTTGTGTTATTTGTCGTAAAAGTATGAATTCTGATTGTCATGACAAATGTGTTGCTAAAGCTATAATCTCTCGTTTACGGAATCCTAAGAATCGGCATACCTCTAGGCCCACTAATCATTCTAAGTCTGTGCTTGGTAGACCGCCTTCTTTAGATTCTAAGGCAAGCATTGTTGTCCCTGTAGCTCCAGTTTCACCTCCTAAGAATGTAGTACCACCTAGTGCATTCACAAAGACTAAAGCAAACAGTAGTTATAGATGGCAGAAATGGATAAATAACACATTAGGATTTAAATGGATGCCTAAAGTTATTAATGTGTATATGTCTACTATCACTGCTCCGGAACCCTCTAACATTTCGGGTTCCACATCTACTTCTATTCCATCTGTGTCGTCTGTGTGTAATGCAGGTGATACAGATCATTCTCTGGATTGTTGATAGCGGATGTTCCCGACACATGACAGGCAACCTTAAACTGTTATCAAACTTTATTGCAAAGTTCATTGGCACTGTCAGATTCGGGAATGATCACTTCGCAGCTATCATGGGCTACGGAGACTATATCAATGGGAACATTGAAATTAGCAGGGTTTACTATGTGGAAGGCCTCGGTCACAATCTGTTTTCAGTAGGTCAGTTCTGTGATGGATATTTGGAGGTTGCTTTCAGGGAGAAAACTTGTTTCATTCGTGATCTACAAGGAAATGACCTTATGTCTGGCTCGCGTAATTCTAGTCTTTACACTATCTCTATGCAAGACATGGTTGCTTCATCTCCTATCTGCTTACTTTCAAAGGCAACATCAACAAAATCCTGGCTATGGCACCGTCGTCTCTCACATCTAAACTTTCAAACCATCACCAACCTTGCTCGACACAAACTAGTAGAAGGTCTCCCACGATTCCGGTATTCAAAAGATCACCTTTGCTCAGCCTGTGAACAAGGGAAAAGCACTCATGCTCATTTTCCTTCAAATGTGGAACACAGCTCTCAGCATGTGCTTCATCTTCTTCACATGGATTTATGTGGCCCGATGCGCGTGCAAACGATCAATGGCAAACGCTACATCTTAGTAATTGTTTATGACTACTCACGATGGACTTAGGTCTACTTTCTTCGAAGCAAAGACCAAGCTCCACAAATGATCATCACCTTTCTCACGAAAATTCAAGTTCAGCTCCGGAACACCGTCCGCCAAATAAGAACAGACAAAGGAACTGAATTTGTTAACCAAACCCTTCGTGAATTTTATGAGAAAGTGGGAATTCAGCATCAAACATCTATTGCACGTACACCAGAACAAAACGGAGTTGTTGAAAGACGAAACCGAACGTTAATGGAAGCTGCAAGAACAATGTTAATCAATGCTGAACTTCCAGATTACTTGTGGGCAGAAGCTGTATCTACTGCATGCTATACTCAAAACCGTTCTACGATCACAAAACGCCACAACAAAACACCTTTCGAGCTTGTCCACAACCATAAACCGAATCTCAAACACTTTCATGTATTTGGATCCCTTTGCTATCCGAATAATGATCATGATGATTTTGGAAAGCTCAAAGCCAAAGCTGACATTGGAGTCTTTATTGGATATTGTGAGAATTCTAAAGGTTACCGGATCTGGAATCGTCGTACAAAACAGGTGATGGAAACGATTCATGCTCATTTTGATGAACTTACGGACATGGCTTCTGAGTATAACAGCTTAGAACCCGGTCACAACCGTTTAAAATTTCCTCAAACCCCATCATCAGCTGAACCAAGCCCCCAGCTCACTCGTCAACAAATGGAAAGGTTATTTGATCCGCTGTTCAGTGACGATATTGATGAACGTGCTCCAGGTGTATCCGCTGTTTCCGCTGCACAACCTGATAATATTCCTATACCTGATACACCTGCTACAACAACTACTGTTGAAGAAGCACCACCAGTTGACTCCACCACAACAGTTGAACAAACCGCTTCCAACAATGATGAACCGGCTGATGATATTCTTAATGAAGTACCTCCACCTGCAGATTTTGATCCAAATGCATTCTTTAACCCGTTTGCTAATGACACTGATGCACCTGATGTTGCGGAATCATCAACAAACCATTTGAATCCTCAGAATCTGCACAATGTATACCAACATCAACCCTCTACACATCGATGGACAAAAGACCATCCTCTGGCAAATATTATTGGCAACCCGAATCAACCAGTCGTTACGAGACAACGTCTTCACACAGATGGTGAACATTGAATTTATGCACTCACTGTCTGCCAATCTGAGCCTAAAAACATTAAAGATGCAATGACAAAAGACAACTGGATTGAATCCATGCAAGAAGAACTCAACCAATTCAAATGTCTTGAAGTATGGGAACTGGTTGAAAGACCAACAGGGGTCTACGTCATTGGTCTCAAATGGATTTGGAAAAACAAATTGGATGCTGAAGGGAACGTCATCCGAAACAAGTCACGTCTAGTTGCTAAGGGTTATCGTCAGGAAGAGGGAATAGACTTTGAAGAATCTTTTGCTCCGGTTGCTCGTCTTGAGGCTGTTCGGATATTTCTCGCGTTCGCGGCTCATATGAATATGACGGTCTTTCAAATGGATGTCAAAACTGCGTTTCTCAACGGACAACTGAAAGAAACGGTTTATGTCAGCCAACCAAAAGGATTCGTTGATCCAGAGTTCCCGAACCATGTCTACAAACTGAACAAAGCTCTTTATGGTCTCAAACAAGCCCCTCGGGCATGGTACGATAAGCTATCATCTTTCCTCATTGCTAATAGTTTCACCAAAGGTTCGGTTGACCCAACTCTTTTTATACAATATCACGGGGCACATATCTTAATTGTTCAAATTTACGTGGATGACATCATTTTTGGGTCTACACATAAAAAGTTTTCAATCGCTTTTGCAAAACTAATGAAGAAAAATTTTGAAATGTCCATGATGGGTGAACTTACGTTCTTTCTAGGATTACAAGTTCATCAATCACCCCGTGGTATTTTCTTGAGTCAGTCCAAATATGCCCTTGAATTGTTAAACAAATTTGGAATGAAAACCTGTGATACTTATGCCACACCAATGACTCATACCAAGAAGCTAGACGCTGATTTACATGGGAAATTAGTTGACCCCACCAAATATCGAAGTATTATTGGGTCTCTAATGTACCTAACAGCTAGCAGACCTGATATAGTATTTGACGTTTATCTATGCTCCCGTTATCAGTCGCGACCAACTGAAACCCACCTCTCTGAGGCTAAAAGAATCCTCCGATACATCAAGGGAACCATTAACTTGGGGATCTGGTATCCGAAGGATTCTGGTTTTTAACTAATCGCCTTTTCAGACGCTGACCACGCAGGATGCTTAGACTCAAGGAAAAGTACTTCAGGAGCTCTACAATTTCTTGGTGATAAACTGGTGTCTTGGCAATCGAAGAAGCAGGATTGTACATCGCTGTCATCAACCGAAGCAGAATATGTAGCCATGTCCGCGTGTTGTGATCAAGTCATCTGGATGAGAACACAACTCAAAGACTATGGTTACGTATTTGACAGAATCCCGATGTACTGCGACAATCGGAGTGCCATTGCGATCTCGTGCAACTCAGTTCAGCATTCGAAATCAAAGCACATCGATCTTCGCTATCATTTCATCAAAGACCACGTGGAACAGGGTACAGTTGAATTATACTTCGTGGGTACAGAATACCAATTGGCAGATCTTCTCACCAAAGTCTTGCCTCCCGCTAGGTTTAATGAGTTGGTCCACCGGATTGGTATGAGGTGCTTGACTCCAGAGGAATTGGATGACCTCCTAAAACAGTCTTAAAAACCTGTCAAACACAAAAAAAAAAAAAAAAAAAACAAAAACAAAAAAAACAAAAAATCTTTTGTAAATACATTTTTCAAAAACAAAATACAAAAATATAAAACCTGATAAAACAACAAAAATATTCTTCTAATCTAATTTTTCTTTCAACATGGCAAGTACATTTCTTTCGTCAACACTTTAATCTTTCAAAATTCAGTATTTTTACGATCAAGTGTTGAGGGGGAGAAAATAATCACTTAACTGTTTCAAAACATCTGTGTACTTGCATGTTATCATATCCCGGTTGTTTCCTTTATCAATGGTGGTAATTTTTTCTGGTTCAATGACACTCCTCGGACTAAAATTTATAACCTTTCATTATTTTCTTAAGTCAAGGGGGAGTTTCGTCAAAGTTTCTTTCTTAAAATCTTTGTTTGGTAACCAAAACGGAAGTTAAATGGCTTTGTATGAAAATGGAAAAGGTGGAGGGACCAAAACTGCCAAAAGTTTAAAGTTACTTTTATTAAAAACACTCCACCTAACTTACCATTCACATTTATTACTTACACCTAAAAACATCCTACGCCTAAGATTAGCTCAACAAATCCGTGTTTCAGATCATCAATTTGTAAGTGATTTCGTGTTTATAACAAGTTTTTAAGCAATGGTTTTGAATTTTTCAAAAATCCAACGGTTTAATCTTGAGATATGATCACTTTTGTGTCTTACGCGTAAGCGCAAGAACACCAAATCATGAAAGAGTGTTTATGGTTAAAAGGGTTGTGTCAAAACGTTTCTAATACATCAATGATACCGTTTTAATCATCAAAACTCACCCAGAATCATGAATTGAATGACTTGTGAAATTAGGGTTTATGCGTGGTTTTGGGTATTTTCAAATGTGAACGTTTGTGGTCAAAAAGATTGTTGTGTGATGATGATATTATGATGAATTGATCATATCTAGGCCTTATAACAACCCAGAAACACTAATTGATTAAAAATTGGAATTTAGGGTTTAATGTTCTTAGGTTTAGGTATTTCGATTCACTGCGTTTAAGATGTTAAAACTTGGTTATTAGACTCTCACAACACCTAAGACCTACCATCAAATGTTTGGTGTAAATCCTATGGTTAGAAATCATATGCGTAATCTATGAACCTTAGGGTTTTGACTTACGCGTATGACTTTCTACGCATAACCTGTGAAATGAGTTTCATGCCATGATCTGTGTTTAAAATGAGTATACATGTTAAGATTGATGATATGATGATTTTATTTCAGGCTTGCTACGCATAAAACTCAGAATCAAGGTCTTTGTTACTCTACGCATAAGGATCACCTTACGCGTAGAAAGTTATGCGTAAGAGAAATCTTACGCGTAACTATTATGCGTAAGGTTCTACAATGGGACTACGCGTATCCTGTGAAGGATATGCGTAAACAGTGACTCTACGCATAAGGTCTACTCTTACAAGTAAGCCTTACGCGTAAGGTCTTATATACGCCTACGCGTAAGCCCTTAGCTTAAGGTCCCCTTTTTCCTACGCGTAAGTTAGGATCCTACGCATAAGCTTTCGTCTACGCGTATATCACTCATGTTTACGCGTAACTTTGCCAAATCTACGCCTAAGCCTTGATAGACCTGCATTATGAATTGTTACGTGTACAAACTTGTTAATAAACAAATCATATCGTCACGAAACCAATAATGTCACTAATAAACTTAATCGTTTAATATGTTGTGTTAAATATGTGATAACATAAACTTTAAAACTTAAAGTTAACTAACTCACGAAACTTATCACGACGACATTGGACTATTGAACAAACAAGTGACTGTGGACTCGTAACAATCTTTGACAATGTATATTCAATAATTAGACAATAAAAACCTTCTGTTTACTAACATTATGTCTCTCGATATGTTGGTTCTTTTGGCTAATGTTATTTCAGATTACGACATGGCTGCTCAAATGAATGTGGATGCACCAGAAGTTCTCACAATTACTGACATCTTCCCTAATGGCTATCCTAGAAAGATTGGAAAGAACAACCTTAGGGTTGACTTTGAAACCCTCACATGCTCAGAATCTTCTTGTCTCATTGCTGTGGATATTCTAAAGAATCATCCCTACCAGAACATGCTCTCACACTCTGCTACTGTACCGGAGATCTACATGCAACAATTCTGGAATTCAATGCAAAGGATCAAGGGTCAAAGTGCAGTGACTGTTACTCTCAATCACAAACAAGTCACCATCACTCATGCTGATTTACGGGCTGTTCTTCTCATTCCTGAAATCGAGCCAACCGACTTCTTTGCCACACCTACTGAGGAGACAGTTCTACAATTCTTGCTTGATATTGGCTATGATGAAGCTTCAGGAATTATCTCTAAGCATTCTCATGTGGAGCTTAAGAACAGAACATTACTCAACCGTGGAGAACCCTCTACATCATCATCATCAAATCAGTCTCTGGTCGTGATAGTGGCTATGAGCATCCCAAGCTCATTGAACTACAAATCTTCTGGTCATTAATCAACAAAAAGGACATCGAAATTGAAGCACTGTTATGGGAAGACATGATGTCATTTCACAAGAAACTTGGCTCAAAGATTCCCTATGTCAGATACACAAAATTGTTGATCCAGAGAGCACTTGGACTTC
Organism: Chrysanthemum seticuspe; assembly: GCA_019973895.1. Taxonomy (NCBI): domain Eukaryota; kingdom Viridiplantae; phylum Streptophyta; class Magnoliopsida; order Asterales; family Asteraceae; genus Chrysanthemum; species Chrysanthemum seticuspe. The sequence continues at coordinate 138,121,088 of BPTQ01000003.1, forward strand.
ATCCCGATATTCCACAAAGGCTCAATGACCCAGAAAATCACGATATGTTGACTGAACCAACCCTATCTGTCAGAATCAAGGAATCGTCAACAAAGAAACAGGGTGCTGTATTACCTGATCACCTTCTGTCTAATGAAATCAAAAAGCTCGAGACATACAAAAGGTATCTAGTAGCAGTAAGAGAAGGCAAAGTTGGTCATCTCGATGAAAAGTCTTCTGGAACACCTATAAGGAGAACCAGAAGAGGCAGTGCAGGAAGTGATGCAAGTACTGTAAGTCAAAGGAAGTTTTCCAAGAGGAATCCTCCTCGTAAAAGGACTGTTCCTTCTAAGGAAGCTGTTCCCATTCCCGTACCTAAAACTGAACCGCAGAGAAAGCTAATTGACGAGGACTCAGAAGGTACTGCATCAGAAAAAGAGACTTTCTACTCTGAAACTGCTGAAGATGAAACCACAACGGTATCTAAACCTTCCAGTCCTCCAGCTGAACATGGAAAAGGGAAGACTCCTGTACTTGTGCCATATGAAGAAAGCTCAGAAAGTGATGAAGAGCAACTGGATAAATCCTACAGGAAGAAGTTTAAAATCGTTAGACACCTTCAAAAAGCTGAAGAATTTGCAAAAGACCAAATGGGTGGCCCCGGAGGATCAAGTGGTGCTGCCCACTCTAAACCAACTCCTGATGCGGTTAATCAACTCGATAAGGGAGCTGGTGCCACCAATCTTGTGCAACAATAAACGCTTGTGGAGGAGTCTACTGATTATAACATTGAGGAACCAGAAAAGGATAAGACTGAGAAAGAAAAGACTGATGAAGAAGTTAAGAATCTGACGAAAGAAAAGGCTAAATCTGGACAAGATAACGAAGAGAATTATGATGATTATCTTCTCAACAGTCCAACTCATTCCAAGGAGGATACTTCTGCACCTCCAAAGGACCCTGAGCCTCCTCATGTCTCCTCCTCATCAGATTCATCATCTCACTCCTCACCACCACCATCTAAAAGATCAACCAAATCAACATCCAAATCAGTGAAGAAACCAACTCGATCTTGGATATCTCATGCTCATAAAAGAATTGGGAATGCTGTCAAACAAGTCAGAAAGAAAGACATCCTCCAAAGGAAGATGAATTTCTATGCTGATCAGATACAGTATATTCATGATGATCTCGACAAGATGCAAGATGAAAGGGAGTATGTCCAGAAGCTCATGAAAGATGATCTTCAAGGGAAAATGGACGAAATGATCAAAGGATACACTCACCAGTTCCTTATGGAGGTCGTTTCGAAACTGACAAAGGAGATGTATAACAGACAACTGTATCCAAATCTATTGCATCTAGCCAAACAAGCCATGAAATCAACTCCGATGAATTTAAGCATCAATCCAGTTGAATCTACAATCTTCTCAGATGATGAATTGGTGAACCGGCTAGTTGCGCAAATGTCGACACGCTCTACAACATTTGCCTCACACGAAGCTAAACTGTTTGAAGCTCTACTGGAATACCAACTCAGGTCCTCATTCCGAGAAGAAGCTGTTAGGCCCAAACGTTCAAGAGATGATGAAGACAAAGATCAGGATAAGGATAAAGAGCCCAAACGCACAAAGAAGTCTGATGTATCATCCTCTATTCAGTACTCGATGCAACCTCCACCACAACGGACTCCTACTCAACAAAGATCTTCTCCTCCATCTTCTACTGATAAACCTCAGGATTCTTCTGAATTACCACCCGAGACTCAGAAAACCGGTGATCACTTTGAGTATACGGGTGGTGACGATGAGGAAGTCCGTGAGCCCCTACAACAACCCACCTCTCCCAAACAAGTTAAGAAACCAGAATCCTCATCTAGGCCAAAACAAAAGAAGAAGAAGACGCCCATGGCCGACGTCGTATCATGGCTAGATGAAGATACAACATAGGAATTTGAATGGTTCTCTACACTTGTCAATTCCACTCCCTACCCTGAAGAAGGTCAAGATCTGGTAGACGGTAATACATTGGAGCATGCTAAGATTCTGCAAGAAAAGTTCCATGTGAAGAAGATGACGAAATCCGAGTTGAGGCGAATCAAGAATGAAGCTTTTCAACTGTGGAAAGATAGCTCCGAAAGTGCCATCGAGGTCGAATATCACCTTGAGAACATTGCTCGAGCTATGTCTAACAACATGGATTGGCTCAACCCAGAAGCAAACATCGACTTCACCAAACGGGACAACCCTCCATATTACACCGACTGGTCAAAACCACTACCGACAATTGGCCAACCAGATGAACCTAGGATTCCATTCAGATATTTCTTCAACAAAGACTTGGAATTTCTTCTACACGGTGGCGATGGCTCAAGGAAATACGCTACATCTTTGACACTTCCATTCCCCGCAACAATATACTCAAACTGCATAGCTATCGAGGAAAGAGCTAATCACTTGTTCTCCAACAAAGTAGAAGCATATGACCGAGATGCAATGTACGGGATTCATCATTGGCCGGAACGCCGAAGAATCTACTACAAAAGCTGCCAGGTTCAGAAGTCTCAACATGCAGTGTTCAGTACTAAGGATATCGTTGTCATCAAACACGTTGATCTTTCGACCAAATGGGACTACACTTTTCTCAAGAAGATTGTGGTCAAAAGGCAAGATGAACGGGATTATGCATTCTCTGAAGCTGACTTTGAGAATTTGTCTATCAACGACATTGAAGACATGTACCTTGCCAAAGTACAGGGTCGCATGAGGCAATTTTCAACTGAAGTACAACGTGAATTCATCAAGTCACTGCTCATCTTCATCAGACGCATAGTCATCAAAGAACGTGTAGAAGATCTCCAACTTGCAGTTGAATCATATCAGACTCGTGTTAACTTCACTCCACCTCAGCTTGATCTTCCCGACATCAACCAGCTCTCACAATATACACTTATCAGCAAACCATTCGGCGTCGTTTACCGCAGCGAACTTCAACGAAATTGCTTAATGGCGTGTAGTGATCTTCACAAGTTTGGGGATCACACTTTGAAGATGTTTAGGGACGGATTGGCTTATAGGTTGAAGGATATACGTCAAAAGATTAGGTCTCCTAAGCGATGGAATTCTCAGGATCGAAGGGATGTGAGGAGGATCATCAAAATGATTGATGAAAGGTTGTACAGAAGGGATCAGTTCAGAAGAGTGGAAAGCTATGTTGGTGGTCGACCAAGGATTAACATCACCGGCTTTCAACGCCCGATTCACACTCGTGGCGACATCTCTGGACTACCTGGTACCCCTTAAACCGCTTCTTTCATTATTACTTTGGATGTGTGATTATATATGTCTATGGCTTGTGCACACATTACAGTGTACAACCCGTAATTGTCAAGAAAGGACCCTGTGGTACGCTTCAGTGCCACAATCCTTATAAAAGGAGCGAAAGCTTCTTACTTTTGAGTAAAACCTATCAAACCTTTCATTTTTCAAGGTTTTGCTCAAAAGAACAAGTACTTTCCCATATGATTTTCAAAACCTCAACCGTTTATATCACTTGTTGAGGGGGAGTACTTGAGTTAAAACTTTGTTCACGAATTATTCATAGTTGTCATCTTCCCGCAACACTCGAAATGGTCATATTTATTCTCAACTTTTCAATAATAACATTTTATATGCCATTTTTGAGGGGGAGAAAATTATGTGATAAGAAATATGTTGTGTAAATGCAAATGAATCTTTGTGTAATAGACTTAACCAACGAATTGACGGTACTAAACTGTTAGTAACTCGAAAAGACTTGTCCGGGACGGGTAATAATTTCAAGCTAGTTCGCTAGTAATGTAAACGTGTCTCGCAAAGGACTTGTCCAAGTAGAAAGTACCATTCGAGAAACTCTTGGTAGACATGAACTCTGACGGGTATGACAACCTTTCGAGGTTTGTCTACACCTTCAAGATAGTTATTAGAGCTAGTTGTCACCTAAAAGCTGACAATGTAACTCTTTAACTATGCAACGTAACCGTGTCTCGCGGGGGATTGTCTATCTTGAGTTGATCAATTCAAAAGTGCGCGCTCTTCCCACACAGTGCGGATTTCCGTCAAAACTCTAAAGCACATGTGGAGGGGGAGTATTTCTGCTAAAAGATAAAACTCTCACAGTGGTTCAAACATGTTTTTCATTTACAAACCCTTTGAGAGATTTTCTTGAAAATTGGTTTTATGGCAACATAGGTTAGTCATGGAGTGATAAGGTGACTAAGGTTAGGAATAACCGTCCTATGATCCGCCAGAACCGGAGGGATCTACCCAAGGACATCACAAATAGTTAGTACTTAGAAGTCCTTAGGTACGATTATAAAAAGGAGAAAATGAGAATCGGAGAAAGAAGGAGTTGAAGAATTAAAAAGAAATGCAAAGAAAAGGGTGAAAAGAAATAGCCCTCCAGATTATTCAACTTAGGGCAGACACCGGGTTTAATTCATATGCTACTGGTTGTCACTTAGTGTCACCGGTATTGAAGACTAAAAGTCGTCATGGACCCAGTGACGCATGCACTATACCTTCTTAGCCACTCAAGTTTCTCTCAAAAGAAGCTTGTTTCATTCTCACAGGGAACCCTACGTAAACTATTGGCTTTCTCTTAGAGATCGCTGGTATTGAAGAAGGAGACCCTCTCCCTAGTCTCCGCTCAGGAAAACCAAAACGCACTATTGAGTCTAGAGCCACGAGATTCATCAAAAGATCTCTTAGGTACACTTGACATTTCATCACTTGACGTTCAACAATAAGAATTTCAGTGGTACGTTATCGAGTCCTTCACAGATCTTAGCAATCTGTCGAGAACATTTATGAGAGGTTCATATCTGTGATCCTCAGTGATTGAATGGAAACTCCTGCCAGGGTCAACATCAAACAGCCCTGACAGCAGGTCACTTCGGTAACTCCCCGTGGATTACGCTTAGTGTGTCTCAAACGGTCTACAGTCGTGAGGTGATGCTTCGGTGTACCTCAGCGACTCATCTGAACTGTAGATGTACTTCGGTATATCGCGTTATCTCACTTGTGGGACTCCAGTTCAGGAACGGCCTTTGTAAGAATTAGAGTTGTGTTTTCACACTATGCTGTTAACACTCTCGAAGTTCAAACTTGTAAGTGCCGGAATCCGCTTATTACTAACCGTTTGAAATGTTTTCTTCTTATGGAAGCTCCGGAGCGGGATGATCGTGCAGATTCTTCTCATGCTCACGCCAACATCATCACTAATGGAAGTTCTATCCAAAAGCAACACAACAGTCAGAATGATTCTTCGTCAAATCAAAGAATCTACAAAGTTAAAGACTTAAAGAACTTCATCATACTGAATTCCAACGTCAAAAAGCGTGTGAGCATGTTGAAGAATGTCGTGGAGACACTGTAGCGGCGAAGCAGACCTGAGGCAGACTTGATGCAGACAACAACATACTATCACTTTCATCACAAAGAACAATGATCATAGAACAAAGTTAAAGATGACGTCAAAGCATAACTGTTCAAAGACAACTATCTCTCTACACTGGGGAGATTGTTCGAATCAAGGCATTCCTTCTCACAAGAAAGAAGAATGTTAAAAGACGTCAAAGCTACTATTACATCAACGCCTTCACCGTTTTTCATCACCAACACTTGAGGGGGAGATTGTTGGAATCACTCCTAAACCTTAAATCAAGTGTTAGTTACTCATATGTAATAGGTAGTTTATTATGGCCTTTATGTTTGTTTAAGGTCAAGCTTATGTAGAAGGCCCATAAGCTTAGGCCCATGTCCAATAAGGAAAAGGGAAGGAGTGGGAGTGTTGCCCTAGCTCCTTGCCTATAAATACTCTTGTAAACCTTCATTTGAAGGTTGGTTGTTCAAGTTATTTTCCTTTCACATACTCCTACGCATAACCGTCTCATATTAACGTGTGTGTGTGTGTGTTTGGATATTGTTCAATCGCCTTAATCTCTTTCTTGTAAGCTTGTGTTGTAAAACTAGTGACCTAACATGAGGGCTCTGAGGTAGTTTTAGAAAAGCAATCTTTTATAATATGACATTTGTTTTTACCGTATTCAAAATATTCAGTGCTTTCATTTGTTTTTTTCCAGGGAAACTTGATTTATTTCTTTTGATAAAATGTTTTGAGTTAGCAAGAAGTGCCCTTTCTTGAAATTCGACGTTTAAATCATTGAGATATTCTTCACTAGTTCTTTCATCATCCTCATCATCAGAGTTTTTTTGGAAGTCTTGAACAACACTGTTAGAAAAGAAAGCAGTTGATACGGGTGAGCTTATCAGAGCCTTTTTTGTCTCAAGAGTTTTTTTGACATTAGGATATCTCCTAGAGATCAGATTGTCTTTATAGACAAATCTCCCATAGATTTCAAAGAGCTCACGGGTCTGAGTGTGATTAGCATTTCAAGGTCCCTGAGTGAAGCTTAACCACTTCTCAGGATAACTATTAAGAAATCCTACATTAATATTATGCTTAGAAAGTTTAACACCATAACTGGATAGTTCATTAAGTAAGGTTTTGTAACAGATATAGGTCTGAGAGAGACTTTCAGAGTCTTTGGCTCTGAAGGTATTATACTCAAGTTTCAGATCCATGATCCTATTTTCCTTGGTATCTGAGGGACCTTCAAAGCTGTAAACTAAGTCAGTCAATGTTTGATTAGCTGTATGAAAGTTAATGACTGACTCTATTACATCGTCAGGTAGACATGATATAATGGTGATTTTAAGGCGTTGGTCTTGATTGACCACCCTCCTCACATCAGGAGATTATTGGACTTCAGGTTTGGGTAAATCTTCAGTAGTCTTAGGTATGTATGGACCATCCTTAATAGATTTTATGTAGTAGGGTTCCATTCCTGTTAAGTAGCAAAGCATGCGCTTTTTTCACTTAGCAAATTTTCCAACTTCAAGTCGGGGAGCAACAACAACATAGGTTTCTCTCTTTTTATCGACTAGTTGGGTACATCACTTTCAGCCATGGTAGGATCTTGATTTTAAAAACGTTTTTGAACGGTTTATAAAACTTTTTTTATAAATCAAACATGTCTTTTATACCACTTGTTGTTCCCTTTACAAGGTTAGCTTAACTATAAAGTTAATCTAACCATGTTTTATGTTTAAGTTGTGTAATAAAATACTAAGTAATAAGAGATAAACACTTAAAGATAAAGACACAAATTTTTTTCAACATTTAAATTCTTATTAGAAGTAAATCAAATAATCTATACCCAAGTGTTTATGGAATAACATAGAGATTGAATGACAAGTATGGTAAACCTCCTCTCTAAACTCAAAGTTAAACTTTGAGTAAAATTATGCTAAACCAATTGAGTTCATACTATGATATTTAATTGTATTTGGAGGAGTAAAAGTTGTTCGTGAATGTTTCAGCATAAAGTGCATAAACTTGTCAACTTTTACTCCAACTTACAGGTTCTTATATAGGTGAGTGAATGGTTATTAACCGTTGGGTAAAGAGTGCATGTCCTAGAATAACTTGAAAAAGCACACTTTATCTTTTTGACCACATGTGATATTATATTCTAGGTATAAGAAAAACACCCTTTTGATGGAACAGTGTTAACAACTGTTTTGATCCCTAACCAATCAGGAAAAGTTTGACCTTTACATGATAAGGACTTTGCCGTATACATTTCAAACTTATCCCATTTTGTCCCGCTTTTTCTTCAGACACTTAGACGTTTCTCTAAGTCTTTAGTTCGTCTTTTGTTGAGGAGACTGAGGGGTTACGTGAGCTATTGTCATCACTCACTAAACCCATTACCTTCTTCTTTGGCTCAGGGATCAATCACTAAGAACCGCCTCACTGAACGCTGAGTCTTTCCTTTTAGACTCATACTAAGCATCCTGAAGGTAACTCACTAAGTGATTGTTCACTTAGTGACCTGATTGAAGTTATCGGTTATAAAACTTTGGTTATTTTCTATTGAAATCTAAGACTAAGATCATTGGGCACTGAATTGGCCCAATAAGGGGTAGATTTGTTACAACCAAAAACTGATTTTTAAGTGTTTCGTTACTAGATAGCCATTGCATAAGCTTGACTATGACATTTTTGTATCTTAATACTAAATATGATTGGTTAGTCAAAATAAAGAGTTAAACTTTAGTTCAATGTTAGTCAAACTTAAGTTAAGTGTTAGTTAAATGTATGCAATATGGTTTTAGAAAATACTATGTGGCCCAAATCAAAGAGAAGAGAACTTAAGTAGACATTTCTGCCAAGATGGCAAACTTGTAACTACCTATAGCTAGAGCTTTTCCTAGGATTTCTAAACACTTCATTTTAAGGGTGGGTGGGGGGTTGTGTTGCGTGTGTCGCGATAACCAAGAGAGGAAGAAGAACACGGACCTTGCTAATGATCAATTTGAAGGAATATTAGTGTTTAGAATCAAGTAATGAGTCCCTAGCAATGTTTCCCCACAAGTTTTGATGATTCTTGGTTAGGATTCAAGTGATGATGATAATTTGGGTTTCTTAGTAACTTAGCTTTGGAGCGAAGGCAAGTAACTTGACTATAACAAGGTATTATATTGGCTTTATCATATTATGTATTATGTGTTGTATGTTATGTGTTTGATTGTGATAAGGATATAGAAGGCTTATGGTTTAGTGAGCTTGGACTAAGTTTAGAATGAGGCTAGTTGGTTAATCTAGCTAGGATGGGGTTTTCATAGTTGTTAACTAGTGAAGGTATGTGAAACTTATGTTGATATGGATGAATGCAAGTGATTTTAAGATTTAGTCTTTTGGACTAGTAAGTGAAGTATATGATGCAACTATGTTCAAATGATATATGATAGCTTGTTATGTCTATTACTTACTAAGTGAAAGCTTGTGTGTTAGTTGTTGATATCTTTCTAGGTTTATATGATGCAAGTAGGTGTTGGTTAAAGCCTTTAGATATGGAGTAAGAGGATGGAAGTGCATTATCCTTGGGTGTATGCAAATAGTGTAGATGCCGAGCTTGAACAAGTTAAACCCCCATGCGTTGTATGATGTACTGTTTGATAAAATGTTGAGGTCTTGTTATGGTTTAAAAGTCAATTTGAAGAATTTGAGGTGTGCTTAAGAGTTGTGTATAAGTTAAGTTTAAAGTGTGTAAATGATTATTTGGCAAAACACTCGTATTTTTATAAGGTATATTTATACGGGTCATTGAGACCGAATTTGTGCGTATTATTGAAATATATGATGTTTTATGGTATTCTAGAAAGTTTAATGCTTTATCGAGTCTTGAAAGTCGAGTTTTCAGTAAAATAAGCAAGTTGCAAAAACTAAGTAGGTCCATGGCAAAACAGCCGCCAGCTGGACCATTTGGCCACCGACCGTTTTGGGTCATAACCCATTTGGCCGCCGGCATGACCATTTTGGTCGTCGGCCATTTGGTGTCCAGTTTTGGGTAGTTTTCTAAAAATCATATAAAATCAACCATAGCACCGTTTGGGATGGGCAACCTACCGTTGGAAAGATAATTGAGTCTATTTTCATATAAAAATAATTTCAGAAGCTGGTTTTAAATAAAAATATATAAGTGTACTTGATTCGTAATAAAAGGTCAGTTTTGATCATGCCTTTTGTGCAAAAAATTGTAGAGTCAGGAAAGGGCTATTTCATTTTATCTGCATTCAATAATTATGTTGTCCCTGTTTATAAGTTTAACTCACACACGGGTTTAAATTTAGATTAAATTATTATTAAGATGAACATAAATATCAAAATAAATATGTGATCTCATACGTTACTATGAAATAAAAATAAATTGACAAAATTCTACATATAACAAAACATATTTTTCAAGGTCATGTGCTACTAAACACACATAATGTTTAAAACATAATATCAATATTTATTCTAAAGAAGATCAACTTAAATAACATGTCATTTAAACAAAATCAAATACTTTGTGCAACAAAAACTATACAAATATTAATCGATATTAACACATAATGAAAAATTATGTAAAAACTCGTGCGTACACGAATATTATAACTGTATAAATATCAAAATTTAATTTAATTTTATAGAAAAATTTTAAACATTACAAAACTATGAATTTATGAATTGTCTCAATATTTACCTTCTAAACAAAGTTATTGAAATATTATTACCCGTTGTACTGTCTGCACAAACTAAATGTGTACACGGTTTATAAAACTAGTTAACTATACGCGATGATAATTTATCACTGATCATACACAATCACTTAATACAAACAAGTTCATCCTTATACAATTTGATATTGGAATCATACCATTGACCACACTTACCTAGTGATTGTAGGGTCTTTTCTTAAAATGACAAAACTAATTAACATGACAATGTTCATCCACCATAGAAGTGAAAACAATATAAAAGAACACAACCATTGGTATTTAGCCCGAACGGTATCTGATATGACCTTTTCTTTATAGTACTAGACGTCTACTTGTTAGAAAATAAATAGGAAAAATAATGAAAACTATGATGCTCACATGGACTTGTTTAACCGATAAAACTTTATCTAGATCATGACAATAATTAATGAACCCCTAGACAAATATTTACCAATCCTTTCACGAAAATAAATTAAAGATAAATGTCAAATTGAGGAAACAAACCTTATATATCATTCTCTGAATTAGCAGCCAAGAATAATCTATACTTGCCACTTTCTTAGGCCAAAACCACAAATAAACTAATCACATAAACAACATCCTTTGTTCTTCTTGTCTCCAACACATTTGCTTTTATATAAATAAAACCATAAACTATTATACAAGTGTTTGCATACCACCCACATTAATCTCTCTCATACAAAACTATAGTCGACATGCATTTTATATTGTTGTATTACTACCAAAGTCATAAACGTAACTAAATTACATTTGTTAACACTGAAAAATAAACTTACAAGCTAAGCCACTTTACAAAGAATCAATTAATCTTAGATATACAACAAAAGTCAACAAAGTAAAATGTTACAATATTGGTTAATTTCTGATATTTTCTTAAGAGTATATGTGAATGGGATTTTCCTTAGTTGTAGCCTAGCTAGTAGGGGGTTTGCAATTCTCGACTGGGTAACTTTGGGATACGCTAGTGTCTAGCTTAGTTGGTTTCGGATAAGATGACTTTAAAAGAAAATTGTCATGTATTCCAAAATGGGCGAACATTCTTCTTGAGTCAGGCCGTAGGAGCTAATTAGCGTACGTTGCTGATTATTAACGTTATACAAGGAAAATATATGTGTGTATGATTGTATGAATGTAGATATTGTGTATACATGCATATGTTGAAACATGTAGTGAGAGAGAGAACGAGGGAGTAGAGAGAGATGCACATGGGAACACGATGGCATGTGAAGCCAGAGTATTATTTTTGGTTTTTTGAAACTAGAATTTGCATGGAAGATGCTAAACCCTATTTTGAAGGGGGTACCCCGCCAACCTTCCAACTAATGGGGTTGGGTCCCATGTGAGTTGTGACAAGAGACTGTCTTTTCTTTTCTTTTTTTATTATTCTTTTAAATTTAACAAAATACACAACAATAATGAGGTGGGTTATTCATGAAAATTAAACAAATTATTAGTTAATATCAATAAAATCTTGAAAATCCCATTACAATAACCTTAATTGGCCTATATTTAGAGACTTTAGTATGAAACTTGATCATGTAAACGTTTAAGTGGTAAGTCACAAAAGTTTTGCAAGTTTTTCATGATTTCTTAATCTTGTTTGAATTTTATACAAATTAAATTAACCATCTTGAATTCTTCAACGACTATTCTTTAGTTCAGACATATAACATAATCTAAACTGGTCATTGTTTGAGCATTGAATATAATTTTTGCATTTATATACAGCATACCATGAATGAGAGCTTAAATTGACCAATAAATAAAAAGCGGTGAAAGTTTTGAAGTTTTTAATTTCGAGTATGACTTTTAGGAAATTAATCTATTCGAGGGAAGGGTATGGTGGCTTGGGAAGCTCGTCATACCTACGTGGAGGTTCAAATGGCGCCGCTAAATGCACGTTACCACACCGAAGGTCTCGCTCACAGTTTCAAATGTGAGTTACTTTACATTCGTCAATTGCATACTTTAATTCATAAATTTGACCGTTTGGCCTTCAAACAGCTATTTTGCATTATTTATTTTTAACTAAAAGTATACATTTTACCACTCTATATAAACCCAAATATACAATCAATTTTACACACAATTACTTACTTTCCACTTTAATTCTCTCTATCACAACATACATTCTCAAAACCAAAAATGAATTCCGGTTAAGAATATGTTAACTTTTCCGTCGGTGATGAAACTAATATATTCTTTATGACGCAAGCTTATTAGTATCAACAATCGTTGCAAACTCAAGCTCAAACTTCATTTACACGCACGTCGATATGCCATGAATGTAAGGTTGTTGAACAACGTTTGTCGGACGACTATTTTGGTGATAATCCAAATTATCTGGAGTATTATTTTAGGAGCCGCTATCGTATGAGTAATAAACTATTTTTAAAAATAGTACAAGGTATTGAAACTTATTTGAAACTCACGATCCTCTTCCTTATCATTTTGATTTATTTGTAGTAAAACCCGATTGTACGGGTCTAATGGGTTTTAGTATAGTTATGAAATGCACTTCCACCATACGCCAATTGGCATACGACACAACACCCGACGTACTTGATAAATATTTACAAGTTGGTCAACATTGTACACACGATTGTCTAGATTATTTTATTAAGTTCATTATCGATTTATACATGCCTGAGTTTTTAAGAAAACCCGACTATAATAACATTCAAAATATATACGCAACACATGAGAGGACTCATGGGCTTATGGGTAGGCTTAGAAGCATTGATTGTATGTACTGGAAGTGGAAAAAATACCTGAAATCATGGCACATTCAATGTCACATAGGTGATAAAAAAAAATCCAACTATAATGCTTGACGTTGTTGCCTCTTACGATTTGTGGCTTTGCCATGCATTTTTTGAAGTTGCGGGTGCGAATAATGATGTTAACGTCTTAAATAATTTTCAATTATTTGACGACCTTCTTGAAGACAGAGCCCCTATTGCTCCGTTTGAAGTAAACGGTGTTACGTATGAAAAAGGGTATTATCTAGCGGATGACATTTACCCAATATGCGCCACTTTTGTCAAATCTATTACGGTGACATGAGACGAGAAACATGGACACTATACAAGGCGAAAAGAAGGTGCAAGAAAAGATATTGAACGAGCTTTTTGTGTCCTCTAAGGACGTTGCTTGGACTATTATACAACAACTGGCCTATGCTTATTAACAAACTACGAAGACTCAAGTATACATGCATCATACTTATAACATGATTTTGAAAGATCAAAAGTATGCGATAAGTGAAAGCAACAAGTTGTATATTAGTCTGCAGCCACATATACAATGAAATTGATTCGAGAGATGCGAAGTGCAACAGAAGAAACGCAAATAATTTCTTGATAAAATAATACATACAAATCTTCAACGAGATCTTATAGATCGTCTTTGGCAACGACCAACAAGAAGACGAATACTAGTTTATTGATAATTTGATGTATTTTTAGATTTTCGTAATGCTTTTTCATTGTCGTATTTTGTTTATTTTTCGTATAATAATTTGTATTTTTAATGAATGAATGAAAATTTAGTTTGTTTGAAAAATGAAGAAAAAAAATTGGTGGGGCTCAAAAACTACGAAACGATACCCAAACGGCTTGAGCCACTGAAGAGGGGAGATTTTGATGTGTGAATGTGAAATATGAAATGCCGAAGTGACGCTGATTTGGCAAAACGGCATGCCACCATACCCTTCCCTCTTAGAGGGATGTGTGACGTAGCACTGATCCGGCACCATTCCCACGTGGAAGACCCAACGGTGCCGTCGTTCTGGCATTACCACACCGCTCCCCCACCCTCACTTCTCCGGCACCATTTCCGGGATGAGTTAACTGACGCGGCACCAATTTGAAAAGACCCAAAAAATTGCCCGTTTGATTCCAACGGCTACTTTAAAGAAAATTAAAAAAAAAATAAGCTAATACACAACCATTTTTACACACTATATAAACCCCTATACACAACTATTTTTACACACAAAATAACATTTACTTTCATTTCTACTTTTATTTCTTTACTCACAAAATATATCAAAAAAATGCCTCAACAACCAAATGATCCGTTTTTCAACAATTTTCTCGGTATATCGCAACAATCATCTTCGTCAATATGTAATAAGAAGAAATCCGTCAAAAATATATACGTGACAATTAATTATCGTATTGTATTTTTTTTATTATCGTCTTGTATCGTAACTTTTTCCTATTGTTTTTTTAAACAATTTCGTAGGTTTTTTTTTTGGTGCAACGGTGAAAATATATTATCTAAAAAACAAGATACATGATAAGCATCCAAATCATTTGCTAGTGACATACCATAGCAACTGAAATTGGAGCTAAACTAAACATACAACATGTATTCGAATACCAACATACAAGCAGCAAACACACATACAACAGTGACCAATTCACCTCACCAATTCACTTCAACATTTTTGAAAATTCCCTATAAAAGGGCACTCAGTCTTCCATTTAGCTTCCCATCCTTCCTTGTAGATCTCAAACATTCTGAGTGACCATATCTTTGTTTCCTCTATAGTAGGTATCTTTTTATTGGTAACAAGCTTATCAACAAGAATTTCCTCCTTCTTCCAAAATAGAAATATATCAGGCCTTCTCTTATATTCTTCAAATATAGCATATTGGTTTTGTGACGTAGGAATGTGAGGGAATTCAACATTATATTCTTCTTGCAAACTAGCAAATTTGTTGCTAGTTTTCACACCTTCCATAGTTTCATTACTGGCCTTCCATTCACTTTTTCCATCCATTTCTTGACTGCCATTCACTGCATTTTGTTCCAGCTCATCCAGATGCTTAGAACTGCTCTCTTTTGGCTTCTCTTTTAGTATACTATTCTCTTTTTTATTTATCTCAGGAACAGTCCCATTTTTAACCTTTGGTTTATACACATATTTCTTATTCCCTTCAATTTTGTTCACCATATAGTTTGACCCATTTTGTAAATATTCTGAGTCATCTTTTTCTTACTTACATTCACAAAGCCTTCCTGATCCTTCCCATTTTCTTCCACATTTTGGCTACCATTCCTTTGATTATGCATACATCTACAACTCATATGCCCAAACACACTGCAATGACAACATACTGCTGGTTTCCATGTATATTCAACATTCACATACTTGGTCCTTACAGTATTGTTCAACTTATCAATATACTGCACTTCAATTTTATCCTGAAATCCCTTTTTTGCATCAATCTCCACAAGCACTCTTGCAAAACCAATTCTGCCCATACCTTTTTTACACATACTAGCAGTCATGTTGTCCATCAGTATAGGCTTAACTAACCTACTGGATAAAGCACTAATGCCCTTATTAGTCCAGGCCTCCAAAGGGACATTAAATAGCTTTATCCAAATAGGGATTTTACTTGGTTCAGCCTTCTCAATGCAAACTTCAGGGCTCCATTTCTGCACAAGTAACGGTTTTCCATTCACTATCCATGGACTTTGGTCAATCACATTGTTCATATTTACTTCATCCTTGAACTTGAAAAACCAAACACCATTCTCATTACTTATCATTTCACTAAGACCATACCTATTCCACATCCTCCTAAGGTTATACTTAGCTTCAATACTAGGCATCTTGTATCCAACAAATTGACCACACATGGTAAATTGCCATTTTTTACTTCCTTCCATTACCAATTCCTCATCAAAAATTACCACTTCATTACCCTCAGAACTTATGACAGTAGGAGTAAAGCACAGATTTATATCAATCACACTAGTTTCCACAACAGAAGCATATGATTTCCACTCTTTATTATCCTTGTGAACAACATACGGTTTTACTTCACTATTACATTCATTATTATTCATATCCTGAGCCTTATGATTATTACCATCTATTACTTTTTCAATGCTAGAATTAGAACCATCATTAACAGGATCATTATTAGCAGAGTTAGTAGGAATACTTACGGTGCTCCCCTCAGCTTGGCAATTCACATTCATATTTTTCATGTTCTCTTTCACAACCACATTTTCCACCTCCTCATTCCTCTTTTCCAAACCTTTATCCACTATTACATTCTTATTCAATTCACCATTATCGCTAAAAACCCCCAATTCTTCATTTTGAGCCCTAATTTCCTCATTCTCCCATATCCATCATTCAAATCACCACTTCCATCATTTTTACAATTATCATTCAGCTTATTCTCATTCAAATCACATATTGTATTCTTATACTTATTAGGTATACGAATTCTCCTTTTTGAAGTTTTTCCTTTAGTTGACATGTTAGAGCTCAAATTGATCACTCAAACAGTATCAGAATAGCATAGGAATGATCAGATTGAGGTTTAGTGTGATTTAGAGAATGAAATTTTAAAAAACATATTTTGGCGCCAAATACGGGAATATGGGTTTTGTAGTTATACTTGCTAAAAATTGGGGAAATTAGTATCAATCGATGTAGAATTGAAAACTGAATCGATTACACGGATTAGATTTGGAAATTACGTACAAAATGTTGTGTAATTGATGAATTCACAAGGTTTTGAACGGTGAAAAATGGAGTGAAAGGTTGTTAGAGGAGAGAGAAAATTTTTAATATAATTTCGTAGGTTTTTTTTTATTCTTTTTTTAATTTTTTTATTATAATTTGTATTTTTATTTGAATGAAAAATTGGTTAGTTTAAAAAAACTGAAAATAAAATAAAATGATATGTCCCAAATGGTGAGATGGCTTACTCATGAGTGAGTGATTATTTTAGTGTGTAGAGATGGCAAAAAACCCCGAATCCGATGGAGAATCTGATACCCGACCCCGATTTAACCGGGGAATCCCCGGGTTGACCGGGTATGGGGATGGGGAATCCCCGATACTGAAAAGCGGGTATGGAGGCGGGGATGGTAATACCCTCGGATCCCCGAACCTGTCCTCGAATATCTTTTCAGTATAAATACAAGTGTATATCTTGTCAAGTGTATCAATATATTAATACTAGTTGAATTATATATATTCAATAAGATGTCGTAAACTGTTTTTGAGTACCAAATTTGACTTAAAAAGGGGTCATAAAAGCAAGTATTTTTTTAACAGATTGTAATTGATATATTATGAAAGAGAATTTGGTAAATTCTATTCTTACGAAGTTGACAATATATGATTTACAAGTTGCGAAATGTATTGATATTGATAGGTCTTTTAACTAACAAGTCTGCGACAGTTTTTTAAAATTTCATTACTTCGTCTCACCATTCAAGTTATACGTTATCGCCCGATTAGTAATGATGATAATATGTCATATTGAAACAAATAATGTTTAGCCAACTTATTATGATCATATAACAACACTAAGTACATAGAATTCATTATTCAATAACAAGGTTGCAAAAATCGTGAATCGGTAGTGCGGCGGTCGACCCCCTGTAGCTTGTAATCGGTCTAGGCGGGATTAATCACTGATTAATCGGATTGGCATTTTTGGCAAGTTTTGGGTATTTCTGGCGAGTTTTGGGTATTTCCAGAAAGATTTTCCTTAAAAACATCTTGTAATAGATATAAACAATGACTATAAGTGATCACATTTGTTCAGGGTTGCAATAATAGTGAATCGGTGATAAATAATATTGGCATTTTTGGCAAGCTTTGGGTATTTACGACGAGTTTTTGTATTTCCGGCAAGATTTTCTTTAATAAGAACATCTTGTAATAGATACGAATAGTGACTATAAGTTATTAAAACTAATTTACGGTGATTTTAGGGTATTTCCAGCAAGATTTATAAGTTTCAGCAAGTTTGAGCATCGTTAACCACTGTTGACCGATTTGTTTGAACGATTTTAAAAAATGGGCAAGGTCGGTGGCCCAGTAGCACCTAATCGGTGATTAATCGGCCTTGTAGACCTTTTTTTGCAACACTGTTCAATACTTAGTTAGCTTTACTTTATAAACAAATTAATAAAGTGTAGAGTGTAGATTTGCAAACTTTTGAAAACTTGGAAAGTATGGCTTGTATTGGTCTATACGGCTGATCAAAACACATAAAAGGTTTACATATGTCAACTGTGTAACGGGGAAAAATCCCCGATTCCCCATTGGGGATCCCCGTTCCTCATCGGGGAGGGGATGGGGACTTATTTGTGAAACCCGACGGGGATGGGGATGGTAATAGCTATTGAACTTTGGGGATGGGGATGGTATAGTATCGACCATTCCCCACAAACTCGGCCCCGTTGCCATCTCTATTAGTGTGTGAATATTAAAAAGGAGAATGCTGAGGTGGTGCTGAAACGACAAAATGACTCAAATCACCATACCCTTGTTCTTAGAGTCATTTTAGTCGCTACGCTTCCTTTCTTATTATAGTACATGATCGATGTCACTGGTGTTGTTAATAAAAACCTATGTCACGTCGTCAATGTTTTTCATGTATTATCATTTCAACAAAAGTTGTCAATGGATACGATGTCCAACTCATCAACCAAATCAAATTAGGTTTTCGCTTTCCATACATTAATTATCGACAAAATATATAGCAAATTGTCGGCTCACGCTAATCCTTTTTCTTACGAGTTGGAGACCTCATGATTGATGACTATGGAGTTCGAACTTTAGTTAGGCATTGTTTGTTATTGAACTTTATCATTAGGCAAACATATTTGGTAGTAGTTGAATTCTGCCTATCCCAAAAGCTAAAAAAGCCATTTCTAAATAATGCTCCTATAGATTTCAAATTACCCACATAGCAAAAAGTTACATATTAAATGCAACATGCCAATATTTGTTCTGATTTAATCAACCAATGCGTTGTGTACGTTTTAGCTTCAAAACTGTGTAAAATTTATAAAGGTAAATAATTTTGCAAACTTTCATTTTTTTCATCATTTTATGCATTGAAGAGTTAAGTTGTAGATATTTATAAAAGGTTTTAACTTCTTGTTCAATAGAGTGTGCAAATCAAAAACCAGAATGTGCGAATCACATCTCGTTTACGAAACATACGTGCTTAAAGTCCTAATATCCTCATCAGCTTGGCTAAGTTACTTTTATTTTAATTTTCCAAAAAACATAAAATATATTAGTTGGTTAGCATATTAATCAAGTTAAAAAGCTATCAAATAATTAAGATAATGACACTAGTGAGCTTGTTTTCTAACTAATTATTTTATCATAATTATTAGTATAAAGTAATAGCATCACATTGCAGGTGAATATATAGAATCTGTATGGAAATTGCAATAAAATCAAATATTTGTAAAAGCCACCCCACTCCCATCTCTTATCTCATTGAGGTTTAAAAAGAGCTTATTGATGTTTCTCTAGTGTCTTTGCCACCCCCATGTTCCTTTCTACATCCAAGATCCAAAACCAAAAAAAAAACATACACATTCACAAACACAAGCTCATATACAGCTATCATTTGAGGTGTTAGATCAGAGCCTTGTGACTTTGGCCTAACTTTACACATTAAAAAAAGGGTTCCTTTATCCCCCACTGACATGTCCTTCCTTCCACCTGAACCCATGTTTTTTGGCTATGAAGATGACCACCACCCTCCTCATGAGCAATATCAAGGTTTTCCTTCTTTCTCTTACTAGATCTCTCTTTCTCTCTCTCTAGATCTGCATGTGGTTTACTTGATCATCAAGCATAATTTATTAGGGTTACTAGGTAACTACTAGTATTTTAGTAAGTGCACTTTAGTTAATAATATATGGCCAACATTTTCTATAGCCAATATTCTGTAAGTGCAAATTACTAAACTTATAAGATAAGGAAGTGGTTTTTAGAAACTTAAAACATTGTTTGCAATATATGTGAACTGTTTTTACTTATATGAGCTACTTTGTGGTTGTGAAATATATGTCACCAAAATTCATGGGACGGCCATAAGGGTTTATAATGTTTTTATAGTTGTTAAATTGATTGTCTGTATGCAGGTGTTGGAACACTCTTAATGAGGAGATCCATGTCGTATTCTGGGATGGACAGATGTGAAGAAACGCGTGGTAATGCAGCCGATGAAGACTTATCAGAGGATGATGGATCACAACTCGGCGAAAAGAAGAGAAGGCTCAACTTGGAACAAGTGAAAGCTCTCGAGAAAAGTTTTGAGTTGGGGAACAAGCTAGAACCAGAAAGGAAAACTCAACTGGCTCGCGCTCTTGGGTTGCAGCCAAGGCAAGTAGCTATATGGTTTCAAAACCGAAGGGCACGATGGAAGACCAAACAATTGGAGAAAGACTATGATGTCTTGAAGAGACAATTCGAGTCTGTTAAGGCTGATAATGATGCTCTCAAGAACCTAAACAAGAAACTTCATGCAGAGGTATAATTAATTACACTCCATATTCTTGCATTTTGTGTTTAGCTAAAGCTTACAATTAAATTCCAAAATTTTCCCTAAATGATGACTACCTTATCACATGGCTAATGTTACAATCTATAGTTTCATTTATAATCTTTCCATAATTTTACAAAAAGCCAAGTCTTTACCACATGGGTAATTCTTGAATTGGATTCAAGATTTCATGTGGTCAGTAGTAACATGCAAGACTCTAGCATAATTCAATTTTGTAGTTCACTTAAAATTTTGAGTAGAAAATCATATCCTATAAATATTTCGTCCCAACAATAAGAATATATTAGTAACACTCGTCACCTTTTCGCTCTACTAATACGTACCTCTATCCAATTTTCAAGATTTGATTTTTTTTTTCCCTCAATTATCAAAATTTTAGCAAAACTTTATCATATGGGCAATTTTAAAAACTTTAGTTTGATACAAAATTATTTCAAAAGTCAAATATCTATCAAATGGGTAGTTCTAGATTGACTTATTACACATTTCATATACTTATCAAGATTCCATTTTTGTTCTTCAGTTATTAGCTGTAAAAGGTGGAGAATCAAATGGTGTTAGACCCATAAATCTAAACAAAGAGACAGAAGGATCATGGAGTAATGGAAGTGAAAACAGTTGTGATCTCAACACAGTGACAGGCACTATGACACCATCAGAAGAGAGCCCAATTTTTTACACGCAAATTTCAAACAACATGTACCCTAACATGTCATCTATAGGCCCGAATTCAAGCCTAACACAACTCCTACAAAACCAAGCCACAACGGATCTCCTCAGTCAGCGATTAAACCAAAGTGTCGGTAACGAAGGTTTTTGCAACATGTTTAATGGTATCGAAGATCAACCGTCTTTCTGGCCATGGCCCGAGCAGCATTCTCAACATCTAAACTGAAGTTGGATTTTTTTCCCACAAAAATCCATTATTTTTTCGTTTCGAATTTGATACAAGCACCCATTTTGCAATGTTTATTGGTGTATAGAATTGAATTATGTGCATTTCATTTTAATTTATTAAGAGGTGAAAGTTGAAAACTAAAATACGTATCAATTTGTAATTGTTGTAGTTTGAAACATTTAATTCTTGTAACATAGCATGATACGAGAATAAATTAAATCGGAGTATATAATTTTTTATTTAAAGGGATTCATGTGAGTATGTGACATGTTTAATTTTTAAATTATATGTTTCATTTTGGTCTATCTAATTATTGATGACTAACATCATCAATAGAGCAAAACAAAAGACCAAAAAGCATAAACATTTGATGGTTTTTCTGTGTTTATAATGATATTGTTCTTTATTTTTTAGGAGAAATTTAATATTTTTTTCTAAAACTTTTTCTAGGTGAATTTATTACTAAAAAAAAAACAATTAAGTACAATAAATGTGGGTAAATCTCACATCTCAGCTTAAAACTAGACGAAAACAAATGCACCAATTATGCTTCAAACTTAAACTATCATAAAAATAACAT
The DNA here is from genome assembly GCA_019973895.1 of Chrysanthemum seticuspe. NCBI lineage: Eukaryota > Viridiplantae > Streptophyta > Magnoliopsida > Asterales > Asteraceae > Chrysanthemum > Chrysanthemum seticuspe. The sequence goes on from BPTQ01000003.1 coordinate 138,143,072, forward strand.
ATCACATGCACTTATGAGACATATTACAAGATTGTTCTCACTTAAAAGCATGTGTTCCTTTATCACCCATATGCCAAACTCTTTAGTGGATCAACCGATCAGATGGAACAAGGGGCTTCCATCCAAAGTTAATATCCTCACTTGGCGTGTTTCAAATAGAAGATTGCCTACTAGAGTGAACATCGATCGAAGAGGCATAGATATAGACTCTATTAGATGTCTGATATGTGATGGGGATTTGGAATCAGAAGACCACCTTTTCTTCTCTTGTGTGATTGCGGTAGACATTTGGAAGAACATCTTGAATTGGTGGAGGATATAGAACGTGTACATCAACAGCCTTTGTGATGTTATCAATTTGGCAAATCGAGTACCTCTTGAGCCTAATCACTCTAACTTCTTCGACGTGGTTGTTCAAACAGCCGTATGGTCCATTTAGAAATTTAAAAACAACATGATTTTTTTCCCCAAAAACGATCGAACAAATACCTTCTCTTCAATAAGGTGAAGATGCTCTCATACAATTGGATTTGGGTAGATGTAAAGAATCTTTTATTAACAGGATTGAGTGGTATAACAATCCGTGTAATGCTCTTTCACCTCCACTTTTGTAATTTTTTCTAGCTTCGTGCTTGCTTTTTAATATAACAGTCGTTCAAAAAAAATGAGACCTACTACAAACTGCTATCTAAGTTGACCACAAAAATCAATATAAAAATTGTTAGCGAACTACATTTGTGAAAGGTTATGGATATAAATTAATATACGTATGACCGGATTCGAACACGAGACTTCGAGATTGCACACATTACGTATGAGAATCAACGTTATAATAATTAATATATAAAATGTTATGTTTAATTATTTAATCACGAATAAAACACTTAACGAGAGTTAGTATTTAACGAGGTTTGGTTAACGGTCGTTAAATATTAAGTTAAAGGACTAGAAATGAAAATAGAAGTCGGAAAGGTTCTAGAATCCCTCTTGGATCCATAACCGGTCGTGGGTTGGGTTTGTAAACCCTATTCCACTCAAACTTGTCCTCCAAGTTTATTAGGCTATAAATACAAATGGTTTGTGATTTATTTTTTCGATCTCTTGTAACCCTAAAAAGCCAAAGCTCTCTTTATTTCTCCTTGTGGTGGTGTTCGACTGAAAACAACAATACCCAACCCTTTGGGATTTTTGATTTCCAAGAACATAAGGTTGTGTGTTTGATTCGTGATCAAAGAACCTAGCTTTTCGCGTTAATTCGATTGTAGTACGTGTGTACAAGAACGAAGGTCAAATACATATGTGTTTGGGTAAATCTTGGTGTACTCCTGAAGTTATCTCTAGTTCTTCCAAAACTACGCCTCCATCGCCTATGGAAAACACTCCTATTGCTGACAAAATTGGGAAGCTTGAAAAGCTTATTATTGATGGGAAAGCTACCCTTGTGGATGATAATGGTAAACCTATTTTGGTGGCTGATGGTGAAAGGAAGGGTAACACATTCTCAAAGGTGGGTGAATTGGTTGATTCAAATAGTGATGATGAGGTGTTTGAGACAAATGATCATATGGGCAATTACTTTTCATCAGCAGGAGGACAAAACGAGCTTGAAGGCTATTTTTCTGATGATTATGCGGCCCAGGTCTATGACTTACCTGGGAAATTTGAGGAATTTAACAATCAGTTTGATTTCAAGCTTCAAGGTCGTTCGAGGAAGTAATCTCTTATGTGGATTTGTTTATTTTGGATATCATTTTATGTTTTCAGTGGTTATTCTAGTTGTAGGTAACTAGTTATTCATTTAAGGCATGTCATAAATGATCTAGTGGTTGTTCAAGTGGTTGTTTGAGGTTAATGTGGCATTTCAACCACATTCCATTGTACTTTAAACGGTTTTTTGGTTAATATATTTTACCAGGGTGGAAGTTCCCTTTTAACCAAAAAAATCTTGGTGATCGACTAGGTCTAGTCGAATTTGATAAATCCTAATTTTAGGGTTTAGGGTTTCCTTTGTTCTTGACTAGTTGTATTACTTGATTAGAAAAAGGTACGCATATACTTTTAATTCGGTTAATTAGTTACATGTATTTAGATCCTACTTACTTCCGCTATTTGCTGTGCTGATGTTTATGTTTTATAATTGTTATGTATTCATAAAACCCAACAGTGGCATCATAAGCCGTTAACACTATGTAATTAACTACCGAAACACATAAAAATTGAACCTTTGTGTGATTATTACATGGTTTCTAGGGTTTTTAAAAATTGAAAACCCTAAATTTTTTATTATGGGTCGAAAACCCTAATTTATTTAATTAGGTTTTAGTTTTGTTAAAACTTGTAGAAACACTAAGATTGCAAGTAATTTTTATGTGAATAAATATGTATAATCGTTATGTGACATAATTATGCGTATCTTGGGAATTCTTGAATAATTGTTACGTGGAATCCATGGTTAAAACATGCATGTTTTTATCATGGATTATTGCTTATATGATTAAAGCGTTTAGTATATGTTTATGTGATTAATTGTTAAGAAAATTCACATGTAATTCGTTTGATAAATATTGAATTGGGGAAGACCTCAATATATTTAATGAATCAATTATGTGCTATGTGGTATATGATTAACTATGGCTTACGCAATCGACTCGTCGATGTATGTGGCTCACTTACCTTAGTAGGTGAAAGCCCTAGTTAATATATGCATGGTTATAAACCTAGAATTGATTATTAGGGTTTTATCGAACAAATTATGCATGTGGCTATTTGTTTTTACATAGGTTAATTGTTATGATATATGTGCATTATTTGAGTTGGTTAATTGTTAGTTTTGTTTATAAAATTGTTTGACATGTTTGTAAGCAAACGGGTATTTTTTTATGAAAAGAAAAGTTAACCGGACTAAATAATGGTGAAATTGGATTTGTGTTTAAGATGTAAGTCATGAATTTTAAAACAAGGTTGCGACTGTACCAAATAGCTAGAACGGCGCATCTATTATGACAAACTGTGTGGGGAGTTTTAGGATGGGTACGCATTAAATTGTGACCCGAATGATTAGGGTTTTTAATATGCTTCGCGCTGACCTGATTCACCGCTCGCTTGTGCGTCATATTTGGAGTTACCAAGTATTCCTATTATATGTACGAAGCTTCCTAAGGCAAAGTGGTAAGTTTCTCCACGCCTCGATTAAAATTCTATTGATTTCATCTTAATAAATGTAAAACTAATGAGTCAAGGTTTTATAAATTTTATGTTATGAAGATGTGTGCATGCTGTTTCATACATAAGTTTTGATTACACATCAAAAATTGTACCCTTTGAATTTTAAGATTATGCTATCTAATGATAAGAAACACTTGAAGTTGCAATTTATGTTATGTGAGATCTTAGCTAGATTGCAATGACAAGGTTGTGTGAGACCTCAACTGGAATAAATTTGCAGTTTCTAAAATTAGACAACTTAATTAAGTTAATTAGTGAGATCTACGAATTAAGGCATAAGATGGGGTGAAACATGCTTACATTTGTATAAAAGTTTGGCAAATTGTAATCCCATACTTAGGAATTGAAAATTGTTTGTCAATTATCGTTCGACAATTACCATGTAGAATACTTTCATCACTAGCAGATCAACTGATGTGGTGGAACTATGGCAATTTGGGTTCTAGTTTCAAGGAAATTCTATGGTTAATATGAATGTTTAACTAGGGTATTTAATTTTCTTGAAAGATTTAATTATCGAAAATACTAAAATTGAATTTTGTTAATTCTTTTGATTGTATTAATGCAACATTAAACCGTAAACGTGGTTTGGGATTTGGTAAATTGATCTAGTTCTCTTTTCAAACAAATGTTTTATCAAGAAAAAATTACTAAAAAGACAAACATAGTCTCTTTTCCTTGAAAGAAGAGTGATATTCAATCCTATTCCTTTTCATGATTGAGAAATGTATGATAGGAACATTAGAATTGTCTAAATTCTAATATATAACTCATAGCAAACTTTAATAGTTAAGAAAATTGCACACCTTGTTTTCCATAAGAGATTTCATTACCCTCTGTTAGTGATTGAATTCTTATATGACATTTTGGTCAACTAGAAAATATGTTTGACATTTTATGAGTTATAAATTTAGAAGCTAGACTAATTACCGCAAAATTGTTAAAGACAAACTAGTGTATTTTATCTAGTTGTTTTGTTTTGACCAATTAAAAGTGCTACACATCATTGTGGGGATAGTAGACCTATTATGAAAGAAATTGCATGCTCAATTTTTCAAGTTAATAAAAAGATGAATGATTCATCATCTACAGAGTAGAATACACTCTTTTAGTACCTAAGTAATTGTTACGAATGGTCTTACAAAGGGGTAACAACGTAATAGCACGCTATTTTCACTGGTTAATGAAACACTTACAATATTTTCAAATCCAGTGGGAGTATTGTGGTGCATTGCTGAATAAGGCCTTATTGTAATGTTGTCTAATTCAGTGGGAGTTACAAGCTTTATTATCCTGGTAGTAACTGAAATTATTTCTAAATTTTCTTGAAATAATACATTATGTTCAAAAATGTAGACATTCATATTCTCAAGGATAGTCGTGAACGTTTCTTTGATAATTAAGTGGTCCTACATCTACTTGTAATGCTTATATATCTATGACACTATCATATTTCTCATATAAACAAAAGAATGTCATGTTGTTTATCTACTACATGATGTTTGTCACACCCCCAAATTACCTGTTTTGCAGCGGAATGGAATTCCTGGGGATTGACTGTCATAGCATCACAATCACAGTTATATTGAACGACCTAAAGTGTCGTTTGGAAAATACATCGTTTGATTTAATAAAATAATCAGAGTTTACAAAGTATAGGTCCCAAATGAAAATCAACTTGTGCGAAAATAAGTTTGTTGCAATTCAAACGATGTTTTAAAGTGCATAAATCCTATGAGAGACGCGTCGTCACCACGACTCTATGATAAGTCCTTATGTATGCCATGATGTGTATGTCTTAGTTACCTGAAAATACATTGCTAAAAGTGTCAACACAAAGGTTGAGTGAGTTCATAGAGTTTAAGTAAATGTTTAATACGACTACCACAAGTATAGGCCATGTATGACAAATATGTCACATAAAAATGATACAATTGCTTAAGCACATGACACCGAAGCTTGACTGATCATGATGTTCGCCCCATCATAGTGTTTGCCAAACAACTCAAAATTCTGACATGAAGTGAAATGCATCCGTCCGGTTAGAATCCACCAACCCGGATGGAGGTGTCACCCTCGATAGATCTATCCACTCACCCTCGCTTCTATGAAATTAACGGTTCATGATTATGAAATGGGGACATTTAACTGGCAATGAGGTAACTTAAGCAATGTAATGAATTTGATATACTTGGTATCGTAATAAAAATGATGTGCAATGTATTCTCCCCCGTAGGTTTGAAATAAAGTAAAAACTTGAATAAATCGGGGCTATGAAAACTCACCTGTTGCAATGATAATGATGATATAATGGCAATACTGAAATGAGGCGCAACCTCTGACCGTAACCTATTATGAATGATATGTTCTAATGTAAATCATGAAACAATGTCGTGCATGCAAATCCACATGTAATCTATACCACTTGTACGTTTTTGAAGATAGAATTTATCGTCGAAATATATGTTATGACATCTCGTCATATTATAAAATACTTTACAAGTATTTACGTTGAAATGATATCCTACGATAGTCATTTTGTGATTTATTATGAAATTATAACTTTTCGTCGTAAAATAATGTCATTTGACAATTTCATGAAAGTGAATAAATAGCCTCATAAAGCTTGTTGTAAAATGGTGCACGTCGAGTGTTAGGAAACAAACTCAACGGTTTTGGGAAACTTGTATCATTATCTCAAAGTTTTAGCATTCAAGTTTTCATCCTAGAGGTCTCGATCATGTAGAAAAATATAGGTAAAGTATGGTACTTGTTTCCAAAATATTGTTTAAGGGTGGTTTTCGGAAAAGTTTAAGTGACCATATTTTATTCATTACAACTCCGTTTGACGAACGGTTGGACATTTTGGAAAATATGCTAGGCGAACTTACTTTTTCTAAAAGACATCATGTTATAAAAAGTATTACATCCATGTTAAAAACGACCCTCAACTTGGTCACTTGTTGCCATAAGGTTTGTCTAATAGAAATATATTAGTTTTTCTTATATAATATAGTTACGGCAACTTCATGTAAACGCGTGTAAATTAATTGTTACAAATCCGTTTTCTACGTTTTATATGTCCTTAGCTTCGTATTAAGGTATACTAATATATTTTTGATAAGTCGACACATTTTATAACGCTTAAGACCTATTTTTGACTCGTAAAAAGGTAAAACAACATGCTGAATTTTTCTGAAATATATAGTTTTCGTCGTTAAACTTGAAAAATTCATATCTTCTTCGTTATAACTCCGTTTTAACCCGTTCAAGCGACCACGTTTTCGTTTTAAAGTGTATTTTCTAAATATCTAGGCCAAAAAATTTTACCTACTGTCGAAATTTCCAGATTTCAAAAATATGGACAGACCCTTAAGAAAACTTGTCGAAATGAGTTTTTCTCGCGCAAAACATATTCTAACCAATTCAAAACAACTCCGAAGCTATTCTAATCCTACCATACACCTTCTTAGGGTGTTATGAGTTCCTAGACATCATCAAACATGATATGTTTCAAGGGATAATTATTTGGATAATTAAAACTCATTATATGTACTAAAAACCATTAAAAGTGGTATGGATCATGGAATTCATGCATGTTTTTCTTGCAAAAATAATGAAACAACATAAATATGAATATGAAAGAGTAATAAAAATTATGAAATGCTTACTTGAATGATTATGTGAAAAAGATGATGAAAACCTTATTAATCTATAGGTTTTTATTTCAAAACCTTAACATAGATCACTAGTAGAACTTGATTAATACTTGGATCATGAAAAATTAATGGTTTCTTCTCCTTTCTTGCTATGGCCGGCCACCCTCAAGTAAATGGGGAGAGATTTATTTTGTTTTCACCTTGTATTGTGTATATTGTATGTGTAAGTGTTACATAGTTTATAATTAAATAAATACATGTGTAAGTCTAATAGTGTATATGTGTCTAAGCTAGTATAAAGATCTTTATGAAACTTGTGAGTCATGTTATTTGGTCGACCATGGATAGGAAGAAAAAGAGGTAGTGAAGTTTTATTAATTAAATATGTTAAAGTATATGTATAGTTGGCAACTTGTAAGCTAAAATAGATATTTGAGGTAGCGTTAGCTAGAAATAAATTTTAACGGATCAAAATAGAATATTTTGAAGTCGTAAAAATTATAAAAATACATTCCTTACAAAAATTGAGTGAAATAATAATTATCGTGTAGTATTTACGAAAACCGTCGTAATTATATAAATATAACAGCTTATATACAAAATAAATTTAAAACACCGGGTAAACTAATAATAATATTTTTATAATTTTATTATGAGTATAAAAATATATCGGGATAATTTTTGGAAGTATCGGATCAATTGTTCAAAATAATTAATTACGCGATAGCGTTTATTAAATAAGAAATTATGCGTTTAATGTAAAATGCAAAACCACGCATGAACTAATATGATGATAATGATGCTAATGATATGTAGACTAAACCTAGTCTATATGAAATGTCCTTAATGATTGTTCATGAATTCGCAGCTAAACCATTAAGGTTACGCGAATTTGATACTCGTAAACCTAGTTTACGATAAACGATGAATAATGAAGCGTGAATAGTGAATTTCTCCGGAAATGAATAGTGTTTTGTGAATAGTAAATTTTGAAATACGTTCTCATAATATTACTTTGACTCCGAAAATGATGAATAGTAAAATTTTGAATAGTAACCGGTGAATAGTAAATTCCCGAGATGAATAGTGAAAATTTTAAACTTTGTAAAATGACCTGAAATTACGGGTTGTCACATTCGCCCATCCAAAAAGGAATTCAGTCCCTGAATTCAGTTCATGTTGGGTTCTATGGTGTTATCGGTGAAAGGTGAGGATATTTGAGTCGCATCGGGTCGTCCAATGTTTTCCTGAATCGTACCACGCCTTTCCAAGGCGAGACTTCGAACATAATCTGTTATCAATTTGAAATTTTAATGGTTTGCGACTTATGGGACATACTTCCAATATTTTGCGTCGTACATCGACGTAGCTTATCTAGCTATTTGTTGTTGTTTGTAACTGATTCTTGATTTGTACGATTACTTTGTTGTTTCATGAATGAGTTATGGACTAGTGAGTTGGACTTTCCTGAATTTGACCAGTGAATAAGTGATTGACACCTCAACCTTAGAGTGCCTCAAATGAGGTAGTCAATATGTTCATGTAATAACTATTGTTGTAAAGCAACTTGTTCGATGAAGAATGATTTGCCTAATCATTTCTAGAAAGTCACACATGCTTTGAGCATATCTTCAAATGTTGGAATTGTTCTCTCGCTCTAACCATTGAGCTGAGGATAACAGGCGGTACTCATGTCCAATTAGGTTCCATGGAAATCTTGAAATGATTGACAGAAATGTGAGGTGAATCGGCTACCTTATATCAGGTATAATTGAAATTGACACCATGTGTCTCATGACAAATTCCAAAATGTCAAGTCTGTCGAAAAGGGCATTATTGAAAAGAATAGATTATGGGTAACAGTTGTGATTCCTCACGTTTCTAGTTCTAGCGAATGTCATGACTTGAGTCTTACGTGCCTAAGGTGCTTAGTCTCCATGACTAAAATGTTTATTGTTTGATTATCGAAATGTTTCCATGCTATATGTTGTCAAGTCACAAAACCTTAAATATTCAAGTGATGTGGTGTAGTGGTTGATTTTCAAGACTTGTTTCAATATCGAGTTCTCCTAAAATAATTCATCACTTAGATTTTTATCATGCTAGCATAGACATAGATATCAGCTTATACTATGTCAAAGAATTTTTGTTCTAATTTCACTTGTAGATGGAGTGTCATTGATTGTCCGATATGTTCAAACCTGTTGCATCTCTTGATATAGAAGTGAGGTTACTTGAAATTTTTAGAGAACACAATGCCTCAGGGGAAGTTTATATCAATAACCTTAACTTAACCAAATTTTCCTTTAAGGGAAACTCATTGTAGGGAAGGTCACATATTGTCGAGGCCATGTTTAATGAAATGTTCTGTAGTCTTGGTTAGACGACTTGGTTTATCTCTATAGTGTTGCTTCGTGGGTATTCGCTTCGTATTAAATCTCGTAACTCAGTCTAGCTAGTACTTTTGAAATGATAAAGTTTGGATTCTAATCCAAAATAGTGGTTCGGAATGTCTCGTGATGTCTTAAGATTTTTGTTGAGTTTTGAAACGTCTTACTATATACTTCTAGTCCTTGTTGGTAGTCCTAGAATGCTTTCATTGTTTTCTTGTATCGAGGAATCCTCCTCATAGATTGTATAGGAAGTCTTTCCTAAAAAGGTCACTCGTCAGATTCTAACTTATCGGTTGAGTGAGGGATGAATGGCGTAGGTTTCTGTAGAGTGTTAACAAAATAAATGTTTATGAACAATTTATCTGATTGTAAAACTTTGCTTTTAAGTGAAGATTGTTTTAGGGAGTTTGAAAAGATGTTTGTTTCTTTCATGACATAATTCTTCCTAAATTATACATAGGTGATCAGGCTATGTATAATCGAGGACAAATTATGTGATGATTGGTTTTGTTGAAATGGTATTATGTTCCTCCGAAGTTTTAGATGGTATTCAACATTTTGTTTTGTAAGATGATGGCTCAATAATTTTTCAGAGTAACATGAAAATCGTTTCGCATGATGGTATTAAATAGTTGATAAAATGACTGAAAGCCAATTGATAGGGTGGTAACGAAACAACTTGTTTTAAAACTTTATGAAACCATGTTTCTAAGATGGTGTAGAATAGCTTGAAATAAAATTAAGTGAAATAATGTTATGAAGTAGTAGCAAAGTAACTTGAAATAAAATTTGTTGAATGATTTGTAGGATACATGGGAGAACCTCATAAAATGGTAATAGTCTCTTAACTGGTCAAGAATAAAGTTGGCCTAACCCCTAGTAAGATAGTGATGTATTATCGCGAAATGATTGGAAATTGGGTAATTGGAATAGGAATGAAATGAACAAAGGTTGTGATTATCGTGGAGATAATAAATGATACAGATTACATTAGCTAGAAAGGTACTTATTATCTGTTCCTGTTGGTAGTCTAATCATGTCTTAAGTGTAAAAGCAGTAGGTGGTCTAGTGGCAATAGCCCTAGAACTCTCACAGTCCTCAAACCTATGAGATGGTGTAGTGTCTATAGTCTTAGTGATAGATGGTAATGGTGTGTTAAATCATGCACGCTTCCCAAGCTGCAAGTCAAATGTATGAATAGTGTCTATGCGATGTGATGGTACGGATGGTGCTCTAGATAATGATGATGAAAATCCTAGTGGTGATTTAGGAAATGATGGTGATGATGGTGAATGAAATACTACCCTCTTTCACGTTGTTGAGACCATGACGAGTTTCTCCTCCTTCTAACATATATGCTTTCCCATGAGCTCCTTCAACTTGTTGACCTTGGTTTTGAGGACATCGATTCCGATAGCGTCCTTGCTCCTCACATCCGAAACATGTAACTATGGCCTTTCCCTTGCAGTCCTTAGCAAGGTGTCCCACTTTGTGACAGCTAAAGCATATACCACATGGACCATTATGATGTAGCGTGCATTGGTGGCATCGTGGTAAGTTTCCAGTATAAGCTCTTCCCTTTGTTGGTGCAGCAACATAGACCCTGGCGACTTCTTGTCTTCTATTCAGTTGTTGGTGATGGTTAGTGTTACGGTTTTGGTTGTCGTTATCATAACCTCCCTGGTCATTTTCCCATTTCCTTTTGTTGTTGCTAGTTTGGTTGTTGTGGTTGTTGTTACGGTTATTGTTGATAATGTTTTCCCCTTTCACAAATTGAGCCATGAGTTTTTGAGTTATCCTGATAGTTTCTTCAATTGTTTGTGGATCGGAAGAAGTTACATCTCCTTGAATACATTGTGGAAGTCCTCCAATGAAATTTTCCAGTAGTTTCTCATTGTCCAAAACCATTGATGGACATAGTGCAGCCAATTCTTAAAACCTCCTGATGTAGGTCTCGATGTCATAACCAACAGTCACTAACTCATAAAATTCTGTTTCTAATTTCTTCACCTCCGTGCGTGGACAATACTTCTTAGTTACCAGATTCTTGAATTCACCCCACGTGAGCTTGTACGCATTTTCGATACCAATAGGCTGCGCATACGAATTCCACCATGACATTGTGCCATCTAAGAGTGTACCAGTGGCAAACTTCACCTTGTAGTCATCTGGGCAATTGCATAGAGGAAACACAGACTCCATCTTCTCAAACCATCGAACCATAGCAGTGGCTCCTTCTGTGCCTTTGGACTTTGTGGGATCACAGTTCTTAAAGTCCTTGTATGTACAATTTCGAACTCCAGACCCTCCTGCAGCTCCTGTAGCAGCAGCAAATCTAGCAGCTTCGACAGCAGCCGCGGCCTCGGCAGCAGCAGCTACCGTTGCTCGTTCTTTTCTTAGTGCCTCGGCTATACTATCCTCTACATACTTTTGGATAGCAGCAGGTGTCATGTCTAGTGCAGCTTTCTTTGGCGCCATAACTCTTTAAAATAAGAGGAAAAATGAGACGTAGCAAAGTCCTATGTTAAGAATAAGCGCTCTAAAGAGATGTGATGTGAGGTGATAAGTTTGAGGTTACTTTTCAAGATGAGTGACGGTTTAGTGACTTAGTGTGAATAGCGTGTAACTCGACATGTTAGTGGTGAAACAAAGGAGTGAGAGTGACTTTGCCCTACTTAAAGTTTATCTCGGCATTCGACGTTATCGGTGATGAATCAGCTGATATTAAAATTGCGATAGGGAATGACAAAGCATTCTCCACATTAGGGTATGAGGAAATGATAATGGGATGGGTAATTAAAGGCATCCATGTGACAATCAATGTGAAATAAAAGTAAATAACTCGAAAAATGTACGTATAAACCGCATGTAAAGTGAATATGCACTTATGATGAAATGATGAGATGCTATGATGATGTAGTTATAGTCTAGGGTCAATGATGCAACCTAGTTCTCTATAACCGAAGCTCTGATGCCAATCTGTCACACCCCCAAATTACCTGTTTTGCAGCGGAATGGAATTCCTGGGGATTGACTGTCATAGCATCACAATCACAGTTATATTGAACGACCTAAAGTGTCGTTTGGAAAATACATCGTTTGATTTAATAAAATAATCAGAGTTTACAAAGTATAGGTCCCAAATGAAAATCAACTTGTGTGGAAATAAGTTTGTTGCAATTCAAACGATGTTTTAAAGTGCATAAATCCTATGAGAGACGCGTCGTCACCACGACTCTATGATAAGTCCTTATGTATGCCATGATGTTTATGCCTTAGTTACCTGAAAATACATTGCTAAAAGTGTCAACACAAAGGTTGAGTGAGTTCATAGAGTTTAAGTAAATGTTTAATACGACTACCACAAGTATAGGCCATGTATGACAAATATGTCACATAAAAATGATACAATTGCTTAAGCACATGACACCGAAGCTTGACTGATCATGATGTTCGCCCCAACAGAGTGTTTGCCAAACAACTCAAAATTCTGACATGAAGTGAAATGCATCCGTCCGGTTGGAATCCACCAACCCGGATGGAGGTGTCACCCTCGATAGATCTATCCACTCACCCTCGCTTCTATGAAATTAACGGTTCATGATTATGAAATGGGGACATTTAACTGGCAATGAGGTAACTTAAGCAATGTAATGAATTTGATATACTTGGTATCGTAATAAAAATGATGTGCAATGTATTCTCCCCCGTAGGTTTGAAATAAAGTAAAAACTTGAATAAATCGGGGCTATGAAAACTCACCTGTTGCAATGATAATGATGATATAATGGCAATACTGAAATGAGGCGCAACCTCTGACCGTAACCTATTATGAATGATATGTTCTAATGTAAATCATGAAACAATGTCGTGCATGCCAATCCACATGTAATCTATACCACTTGTACGTTTTTGAAGATAGAATTTATCGTCGAAATATATGTTTATGACATCTCGTCATATTATAAAATACTTTACAACTATTTACGTTGAAATGATATCCTACGATAGTCATTTTTTGATTTATTATGAAATTATAACTTTTCGTCGTAAAATAATGTCATTTGACAATTTCATGAAAGTGAATAAATAGCCTCATAAAGCTTGTCGTAAAATGGTGCACGTCGAGTGTTAGGAAACAAACTCAACGGTTTTGGGAAACTTGTATCATTATCTCAAAGTTTTAGCATTCAAGTTTTCATCCTAGAGGTCTCGATCATGTAGAAAAATATAGGTAAAGTATGGTACTTGTGTCCAAAATATTGTTTAAGGGTGGTTTTCGGAAAAGTTTAAGTGACCATATTTTATTCATTACAACTCCGTTTGACGAACGGTTGGACATTTTGGAAAATATGCTAGGCGAACTTACTTTTTCTAAAAGACATCATGTTATAGAAAGTACTACATCCATGTTAAAAACGACCCTCAACTTGGTCACTTGTTGCCGTAAGGTTTGTCTAATAGAAATATATTAGTTTTTCTTATATAATATAGTTACGGCAACTTCATGTAAACGCGTGTTAATTAATCGTTACAAATCCGTTTTCTACGTTTTATATGTCCTTAGCTTCGTATTAAGGTATACTAATATATTTTTGATAAGTCGACACATTTTATAACGCTTAAGACCCATTTTTGACTCGTAAAAAGGTAAAACAACATGCTGAATTTTTCTGAAATATATAGTTTTCGTCGTTAAACTTGAAAAATTCATATCTTCTTCGTTATAACTCCGTTTTAACCCGTTCAAGCGACCACGTTTTCGTTTTAAAGTGTATTTTCTAAATATCTAGGCCAAAAAATTTTACCTACTGTCGAAATTTCCAGATTTCAAAAATATGGACAGACCCTTAAGAAAACTTGTCGAAATGAGTTTTTCTCGCGCAAAACCTATTCTAACCAATTCAAAACAACTCCGAAGCTATTCTAATCTTACCATACACTTTCTTAGGGTGTCATGGATTCCTAGACATCATCAAACATGATATGTTTCAAGGGATAATTATTTGGATAATTAAAACTCATTATATGTACTAAAAACCATTAAAAGTGGTATGGATCATGGAATTCATGCATGTTTTTCTTGCAAAAATAATGAAACAACATAAATATGAATATGAAAGAGTAATAAAAATTATGAAATGCTTACTTGAATGATTATGTGAAAAAGATGATGAAAACCTTATTAATCTATAGGTTTTTATTTCAAAACCTTAACATAGATCACTAGTAGAACTTGATTAATACTTGGATCATGAAAAATTAATGGTTTCTTCTCCTTTCTTGCTATGGCCGGCCACCCTCAAGTAAATGGGGAGAGATTTATTTTGTTTTCACCTTGTATTGTGTATATTGTATGTGTAAGTGTTACATAGTTTATAATTAAATAAATACATGTGTAAGTCTAATAGTGTATATGTGTCTAGGCTAGTATAAAGATCTTTATGAAACTTGTGAGTCATGTTATTTGGTCGACCATGGATAGGAAGAAAAAGAGGTAGTGAAGTTTTATTAATTAAATATGTTAAAGTATATGTATAGTTGGCAACTTGTAAGCTAAAATAGATATTTGAGGTAGCGTTAGCTAGAAATAAATTTTAACGGATCAAAATAGAATATATTGAAGTCATAAAAATTATAAAAATACATTCCTTACAAAAATTGAGTGAAATAATAATTATCGTGTAGTATTTACGAAAACCGTCGTAATTATATAAATATAACAGCTTATATACAAAATAAATTTAAAACACCGGGTAAACTAATAATAATATTTTTATAATTTTATTATGAGTATAAAAATATATCAGGATAATTTTTGGAAGTATCGGATCAATTGTTCAAAATAATTAATTACGCGATAGCGTTTATTAAATAAGAAATTATGCGTTTAATGTAAAATGCAAAACCACGCATGAACTAATATGATGATAATGATGCTAATGATATGTAGACTAAACCTAGTCTATATGAAATGTCCTTAATGATTGTTCATGAATTCGCAGCTAAACCATTAAGGTTACGCGAATTTGATACTCGTAAACCTAGTTTACGATAAACGATGAATAATGAAGCGTGAATAGTGAATTTCTCCGGGAATGAATAGTGTTTTGTGAATAGTAAATTTTGAAATACGTTCTCAGAATATTACTTTGACTCCGAAAATGATGAATAGTAAAATTTTGAATAGTAACCGGTGAATAGTAAATTCCCGAGATGAATAGTGAAAATTTTAAATGACCTGAAATTACGAGTTGTCACAATGTTGTTCGATGCACAAGTGGGAGAAGTATTTATTGTGTGCAAAGGAACAACACATAATAATATGATTCATGTATTCTCTAGATCGCAAGAGATTAACATTCTAATAAGATTGTCTTGTTTAAAGAACACGTGTCAAGATTATAATATAGACTACTTTTATGTCATATGTCATTCAAATTATAGAAACAATTGAAGTTACAATTTAGGTTAAGCGAGATCTTAGCTAGATTGTAAGCTCAAGGTAAATCTTCACTTGTTGTGAGATCAAACGTGGTTGCTTTTTATATGAGTCAAAAATATTAAAACCTAAAACCGATTATTGCTCTGGTGCTTTTGCGAATCCCTTACTCCCTCTCTAATCGATTGCATGCATCCTCTAATCTCTTCTTTATTTCCTTAATCTGTTTCTATTAAGTTAATACATTCGTGTGTTGCTTGATTGTTCCATATTCTTGCAATCGTTGGATTTTAGGGTTTCTTGTAGTCGATTTTTTTAGGGTTTAATTTCTCGCTAATCATATTTATTCCTCTATGGTGTTCTTCGATTGAAGATGGGTTAGTTTTGCTCTTCATTGTGCATAAACCCTAGTTTTTAACTAGGGTTTCCATTACGTTGTGAAACGTGGACGTGTTTTCCTATTTAAGTTGATCTGCTGTCTTGTTATCGATTGGTTTTTTCTGTTTTAGGTTTGTTTTTGTTCTGCGTTTTGATGGAAAGGGTGGTTAGTTTTGATGGAGATGAAAACATGAAGCTTGTTTCATGTTCCAATACCGATGGTCAAAGTGGTGGGGATGCTGCTCTTGTTTTCACTAAAGCACAAGAGGAGCCGATTCCTCTTGTTTCTAGCCCTAGTCATGACGCACCGGGGGGTCATGATTCTACTTTGGCTAGTAAAATTCGTGATTTTGAACAACAAATTTTAGAGGGGAAGCTTATGTTTGTAGGCGATGATGGGTTACCTTTAAAACCAGTTGCTTCTCCTGCTATTGAGTCTACAAGTGATCAACCGAATGGTGAGAGTGGTGGAGACTTGGGAGTTGATAGGACACAAAAATTCGTGAATATGCTTAATGATATTCGACATAAGCATGCTAATGTTAACTCTGGTCCACCTACAAGCCAAGCCAATTTAAAGACACCTTCTATTGACTCTAAGAGGGTGAAAGCTAACTTTCGTAGACTGGAACCAACCAACAAAACCGACGGTGTGGATTTGATGGTTCTGATGGAAGTAATTCAAGAGGTAAATTCACGCTTCGATAATACCCTTTATGGTTACTTTCTTGGTAAGCGTATTGCCTTCCTGGTTGTGGATTATTATGTACGTAATGCATGGAGTAAGTTTGGTATTCGAAAGGTCATGATGAATGCTAAGGGTTTTTTCTTCTTTAAGTTTGATTCTAAGAAAGGTATTGATGATGTTCTTGAGAACGGTCCATGGATGATTCGTAATGTCCCTATTATACTTAAACCATGGACGGTTAACACTAATCTACTTAAAGAGGATTTGACAAACATCCCGGTGTGGGTTAAATTCCATGATGTTCCTCTTGCTATGTTTTCTGAAGATGGTCTCAGTCTTTTAGCCACTTTTATTGGTACTCCCAAAATGTTAGACTCTTATACCAGTCAAATGTGCTTGGAATCTTGGGGCCGTAGTAGTTTTGCAAGGTGCCTAATTGAGGTTAAAGCAGATAAGGTTCTAAAAGAGAGTCTCACTGTGGCTATTCCGTTACTTGATGCTCCGGGTTTTTCTACTGAAACTGTCCGGGTTGAATATGAATGGAAACCACCTCGATGTGATACTTGTAACATCTTTGGACATACTGTGGGTACTTGTCCTAGATATGTCGCTCCTAATACTCAGCCTGCACAAAAGGATGATGATGGTTTTCAAACGATTAAAGGTAAGAAGGCAAGTAAAAGTGGCAATCAAAGTGTTCCGGGAAAAGGAGGTTTTCCTAAACCTAATGTGCGCCCTAAGGTTCGTTACCAACCCAAAGCTGCTACCATGGCTACGAAGGTGAATGATAATAAGAAAAAGGTGGTAGATGTGGCGAGCACAAGTGGTCCTAAAGTGTCTACATCTAATTCATTTGCCGTTCTTAATTCGGTTGATGCGAAGTGTTCTGTGTCTAATGATGATGTTGCCAAGGAAGGGACTCCTGAATCTAGTTTTTCATTGGCTGCTAACAAGGAGGGGTCTCAACGGACGTGTAGTGTTCCACAAGATCCGATTGTGGTTGACAATAGAGTCAAGGAGCCGGTGGGGGTTTCTAATGCTCAATAGGAGGGTGCTACGTCTAAGCCTTCTTCTTCTTCTAATATTTTTCCCACTAAAAGGACTAATCCATTCTCTAAAGTGGGAGAGATTGATGTTTCTGACAGTGATGATGACCAAGTACTCCTAGAGGATAACCCGATGGCGAATTTTCTTGCTTCTGGAGGTGGTGGATATGAACATGAAGATGAAGAGGATTATGATGATTATACGAGCCACGTCTACGATCTCCCACATGAATTTAATGACTTTAATCTCAAAGGGCGTGGTAAAAAATAGTCTTGGTGTTCGTTTATTGTTTGTTTATCTCTTTTGAGTTGTGGTTTATTGTTTTATTTGATAATTGGAAGTGCGTATGTAAGTCTACCCATGTAATGGGCTGAGATATGAGATGTCACTCATATCCTTTGTACTTAAATGTTTTTTGGAGTAATAATATTTGCCGGGTCATCTTGACCTTTTACCCAAAAAAAGAACGTGGTTGCTTTTGCAGTTTCTTAAGTTGGACACTTCATGGAGTGACGTAAATAAATAAAGTAATCTAATACTATTTTAATTTAATTATTTATGTATTTTTAGAATGACATAAATAGATTGAGTAGTATATTAACTTGAAAATAAATTAATTGAAACCAAGATATGGTGTTCATAATTACTTTAAATTATGAATGTTTATGTGCTTCTTTGTATCATAAACATGAATGTTAATACAAATAAGCCGTAAAAACGTTTATTTATATTTTACGATCTTCTAATGTTTTGTCGATAACAAACGTAAAATCATTTTAACGAAACAAATAAAATACGTAAATGGTTTGAGCCAATAGTTTTCTAACACACTTACGTTTTCACATAAAACACTAAAACAAGTATAAGTGTTTGTATGATTTAGTATTACATATGTATAACAACTAGTGTTTACATATTGAGTGAATATATACATAACTAGTATGTATTATAATGGGTAATACAATTGGGTAGAAACTTAAGTATTCGACCCATTGACCAAATACATTGAATGTAGTTGGGTACAACCCAAAGTCCATGACCCATACCCATGGAGCTTGACCCATAACCCATTGCATGACATCACGCATAAGTCATAAATGGATAATATACATGGCCCATAGTTTTAATACATGACCCATGGACTAGATGCATTGCATCTTGTAGATACATTGTATCTACTTGGATACCCATGATCCATAACCCATGACCCATTACCCAAAACCCATGGGCAAAAGGGAGCGTCCCACGGATCCCCAGTATTACACTGGACGGATCCCTCAAGTGAGGGATCCGTGAAACAATAGCCATTTTCTCTCTATAAATAGTGAGCCATTTCTTCATTGTTTCTCACCCCTTTCTCACATATTTTCCCTTTGAGTTATAAACTCTCTAATTCCAGATCCAAGTGATCTATGTATGTAGTTTTGTTTTTGTGTGATTCTCTAGGTTCCTCTTAAAGGCGAGATCACCACATTTTGAAGACGAGCAAGCTCAAGTCCATGAGTTGCCATGCTTCATTATCATCAAGACTACTGAGGTTCTCTTGTTGATAGTTCTCTTCTTTCTCATAAGAAGTGTAGTGTTGAAGACATTAGTGAAAGATGTCTAAAAGATTCAAGACGAAGACATTAGTGAAAGGTGTCGAACGTCCGTTTTGAAAGCACTAGTGAAGGGTGCTTAGAAGTCAAGGCTAAAGGCATTAGTGAAGGATGCCTAGAAGTCAAGTCACAAGGCATTAGTGAAGGGTGCCTTGGAGATCGAGTCAAAGGCATTAGTGAAAGGTGCCTAAGGTGTACATTCGATATGGTGTGATTCGATGTACAAGATAGATTAGTATTGGGTCAAAGGATATTGATATCCTTGTTGATGTTGTTATAAGGAGTAGATCTCCTTTGGGGTTAGTTGTTGTTGTAGTGTTGGGTAGTAGTTCCTCCATTGTAATGGAACTCGGTATCTAGCCTAGTACCGGATAAAGGGTAGGCGACGTTGTGATAGGTTGGTTCTACCTCGTGGAAGAACCCGGTATCTAGCCTTGTACCGGATAAAGACTAGGCAACGTTGTGAAGGCTTCTCCGCCATAAGGAGTTGGTGTCGTGTAGTGTTTACGAACTCTCGAGTAGGTGACTCGGGGAGTGGAGTAGAGCAAGGAAGGTGTCCTTGTAGCCGAACCACTATAAATACTCGCGTTGTGGTTTGGTGCTTCTTACTCCTTATATTTTCATTACATACTTATATATGCTTGTCTATCAACATCCAACACACATGTTTAATAGATTGACATAAGTCGATCTAAATAGTTTAAAACCAAGTTTTAATCGGTAAAACTATTCAACCCCCCTTCCAGTTTTCCACAATTGGCATCAGAGCTTCGTTACCAAGTTTCTTAAAGTATATTATACTTTAAAAACTTGATACGATCCGTGTATAATTGAAAACTACAAAGAAGGTCTTTTACAAAAACAAACACCATGTTTTTAAAACACCTTGTTTGGATGTTGATTAGATGACAACATTTTTTTTATTTAATTGCACTAACCTTCTTTGTCATGTTTCTTAGTTAAAGCTCATACCTATCAAGCCATAGGAATTGCTTGGTAACAAGAATACCTTCCCTAAGAAGGTATCTTAAACACGAAGGAACCGAAATTGTCTACTGACATTTGTTGTGTCATTTGTAAAGACATTCCTAAATGCATTAGAGGTATGATTTTCCACTTATCCCTAAATAACATTAGCTTAATTAATAAGTATTCTTACATAGGAATTTATATGATTATCTTTTGTGTATATTCATATATTACACGTAGCCTCGTTAGGAAACTTTTCCCGTATACGTGTTGCTCTTTCGTCTAAAGTCGAGGTTTATTAAATTTGTGTTTTATTTCATTTAATCCAAAAATCATATCTTTCTAATAATAAAACAAAACACAAATCTCAAAAATTTCTCCTTCCCCATAAATCTCCCTCCGACGTCCACTCCACCAAATCCTCACTTTTTCAAATCTTCTGCTTTCAAAAATTACCTCTCATTCAAAACTTCATCTTCCTCCTCATCTCATCTCATCTCAAACCAAAACCAAGAAGGTTCTTCATCAACATGGTTTACATCACCCTCGTACTCATCGCCTTAACACTCATCGGTCTCCTGTTCCCCATGATGAAGTTCTCGTATGGAGACATATACTTTGTGTTGTTAATCTACATTGATGTTGTATACCCAATCCTTTGTATCGTTCTTAGCATTGAAATGAAATATTACTAATGTTCTAGTTTATCTAGTTTATTTCTCAAATATGTTTGTCCTTTCGTTTACTTTTTATCTTTCGTATTTTTGGTCTTAAGATACATTAGAAACCGACAATGCATGCTAAAAGTAAACATTGGCTAAAATACATACTTTTGAATAAACATATAAGATGCAAAAAATCTCTTTTTATCAAAACCTTTTTCTTTTTGGCATTACAGATCCACGGATCCCTGTAGGTATACTAGCCGGATCCCTCATGGAAGGGAATCGTCCTTCTGGATAACAGTTTTTCTTTCATGCAATACAAAAACCGTTTTCTTCCTAAAAGAAATATTCTACTAGAATGTCAAAACATTAAGTGAGTTAATTATCATTGTTAATAAACATCTAGTAAAAACGTTAGGTAATCATTTTTTACTTGTAATACGTCCCATCTTATTAACTCTTCACTTCTATAGGTCATGTTATGTCACATGAGTATGAGTTCGATTTTTCACTCACTTGCGTCTACACCCCTAACATCTCTCTTGAACCCAACACACATGGCAATCATGTCTGTGGGTTCAATAATCTCGAAACCCGTCACTTTCATGAAGGACGTATTGTCGACACTCCTCTACAATACGAAGAAGGTATCAATACCTCCTTCCGAACCATAGGATTGGAATGTCTTCTCGAAATTAATGAGAAAATATGTCCAAGGTTTGTATTGGAATTCTTTTGTCAAGTTGAACTCGTTCGCAACGAGGATCGCTCTCTATCTCTTTAGTTTTGGATCGAAAACAAAAAGTTTGTTTTAACCCTTGGGCAATTTGCTCACATCCTCCGAATTCCAAATCATGGACAATGTGCCTTCACTGAAGATTGGTATCTTGATTCTCTCTTCAACTTTCGTGAAGAAAATAGTCCATATTGTTCACACATACCTTCCCCACAAGACTTGACTCGCATAATATGCAAACCTCAACCCTATTACTCTGATCCAAACATTATCTATACACGGGATATCCGAGAAGAGTACAAGGCTCTCGCACTCATCCTACGTGAAAATGTTTGGAGTCTTAGGAGAAATCCTTCCCGCTTGTTGTGCTCACATAATGTATTGTTTGTTAACACAACAACCATACAATCTCGCCTACTTCTTCGCAAGGCGAATTGTAAATCTTCAAGGGTCCAAGAATAAACTAATCCCTTATGGAATGTTCTTGACACGCCTTTATCATCACATCATGTACTTCACCCTCAATTTCAAAGTCTGTTGTACGTACTTGTGAACAAGATGATGGAACCTCTAAACACATCTCTTATGAAGACTTTCTTCATTCCTGAATCGGCAAACACTCATCAACCATTTGATGATCCATCTAGCGAAAACGCTTAAGAAACTTAGTTTTCCTTCAAAATAGGGTTGATCCTTAGTATTCATGCTTTATCAATGTAATGTAATTTCCTTCATGAAATAAAAATTTACCATTTGATATCTCCACTATATTAGTGTTAGAGCCTCTTAGAAAACACTAACTTTGAAATATGATGCCTTGTGCAACCCTTGCATACCTTTTGTAAAGGTTCTGTTTAGCAGAGAGACGGATCCCAAAGTTTGTGCTAGACGGATCCCTACTCCTAGGGAACCGGAAAACAGAAATGCAGTTGCAATCATTATATTTCAAAACATGTCTTTCGATCACTTCACACTAAGCTAGACATAGTGTCTTAGGACAAATTGAGTTCTTATCAAACTGACTAAAAGTTTCATACTCACGCATAACTCACTTAGATTACACTCAAGGCGTTTGTAGATCTATCGTTTCATCAAAACTCATTACTCTTCTGCTCTTATACTCACACATAATCTCTCACATGGTAATACATCTAGCTTTACAAATATTTCAATTTTAGCAAATTGATTGTACTTCCTTACCTCAACATAGGTCGAAATGGGTCAAATTCTAGCTTTTCCATCTTAAGCTCTTAGGATATCCTCCAAAATATTATCTTAAGTTACTATCTGGTCTCTAGGATCATTTAGCTCCATTTGACACTCTCAAATCTTTAGTGTCATCTTTGGTCACTCATTGGTACTCATAAAAGTTCTAATTTCTTCTATAAAAGGCAATCATTAGCTACATCACTCATTGCCCTTAAGCATTTAAGTACCCTTTCATTTAAGACACTTAGATGGACTGAAACACTCAAGAAGGTATAGGTATTAGACCTTACAAACATCATTGTTATCTTTTCTTAGCTGCTGAGAGCCGGATCCCTAGGATTAGCCTCGACGGATCCCTCTTTGAAGGGAACCGTGGGATCTGTGTGACAGATTCATGTCAACTCTAGCTAAAACAATCATTTCAAGCTCATCTTGCTAACTTGAACACTCCATCTCATATTAATTATGCTCCTAGATCAGTACAACTCTGAAGTTGAATCTTGTGCATGCTAATCATCACATTCCAAGGAATCTTAGTGGCTTAAGTCTTGAATGCACTTGCCAAATCCCTTGCTTTATAAACCACATTGTTAGGACTCTTAAATTGATCATCTTCATCATCATTTGCAGCACTTAGAAACCTTTACAAACCTCTTTGAATCATCTCATCATGAGGAAAGCTCCAAGTGGTAACTCATCCACCAAAGGACCACCCAAGAAAATTGCTCGTGTTGTACACAAAATTTCTTCAACCGAATCATCTCCGGTTAAATTCACAAATACTAGGATTTCTCCTCCACCAACTCAACCATTCAAAACAATCCCTAAGAGGATAGTTCCCACAAAACTACCAATGCCAAACACCACCATACCTCCTAAACCAAACAATCTCATTTCCACTAAACCAACACCATTGGTGCCTAGAGCCCTATCATTCACCACTCCACTCTCATCGCCACACCTCTACAATCTAGAAGATTTGCCTCCTAGGCCATCTCATCCTCCACCACCGGCAACATTCTCCTCATTAGGAGGAATAGTGGAACAAAATCAAGGTGTTGAGTCAACAATAGCTCCGGATTCCTTTTCTCCATCACCATCAAATAATCCCTTTTGGATTATGAAAAATTATCAAAGTCAACCACCCGACCACATGGAAGTTGACACCTCTCTACCACCACCATCATTCTCAGTTGAGCCATCTTTGAATGCGCCTCCGCCAATCTCTCTCTCGTTTGAGGCTCCTCAACCCGCTTCACTTGATCCATCACATCAAGCAATTTCCTTTCTTCCATCACCACTACCTAGCCATGACAAAGATTGTTATCATTGTCAACATGTTGAAAGTTTGATACATGAAGTACGTGAAGATCAATGTTTCATGTTTTATCACCTCCTCGAACGTTTCAACGACACTAAACCTAAACAAACTTGAGCTAGAGGATTCTAGTGGTGTCCTAGTATCAAGCACGACTTAGATAGTATAGTAATTCAAAGTCATGTATTGCTCATTTTATTAGTTTTTAGAGTCATGTACATCATATCTCTAGTTTTATTAAATGAAATTACATGATATTTGTTATATTGTTCTGAGTATATGATTATTGGTCTAATACATATCTTATTTTGATGCCAACATCTTTTGGTACATCACATTTGCTGTATTTTAGTTACAGACAGATGGATCCCAACGTTTTGCCTAGACGGATCCCTCCAAGGAGGGAACCGTGGGATCCGTGCAACAGAAGACTAGTTTTCTACTAACTTGAGTCTTATTTGTAGGAAATTCTGTATTATATACTTGTCTTCTAACCTTTGTTTTGTAGATTTTCAATTTACACGTGAAGACTTTAACACACTAAGCTAGGGGGAGCTTTGTGTCAAAGCATTACATTGCAAGATCACTTGCAATATTAGGATTACATTTCATGACGTCCCTTTGCAAAGCTGCAATCATCAAGGGGGAGCATATTCGTCAATTAGACGAAATCTCTTGCAAACTTAGTTGAAAATGAACTAGCTTAGTATTTTTCTTACTTGACACCCTAACTAAGGAATGGACTCATCAAGGGGGAGCTAAGACGAGAACTCTTCCCGTCACTTGCTCTCAATTTTTTTTCCTTCACATGTTTTTCTTAAAACAATGTGTTAGTTCCTTTCCAAAGCTCTTTTTGTTTCGACAAAAAGGGGGATAAGAAAGTAAAAACTACAAATTCAAACTTTTACGAATTTTAGTTTTTCCTTAAAATAGTTTTATGTTTTGTCATCAACAAAAAGAGGGAGATTGTTAATACAAATAAGCCGTAAAAACGTTTATTTATATTTTACGATCTTCTAATGTTTTGTCGATAACAAACGTAAAATCATTTTAACGAAACAAATAAAATACGTAAATGGTTTGAGCCAATAGTTTTCTAACACACTTACGTTTTCACATAAAACACTAAAACAAATATAAGTGTTTTTATGATTTAGTAATACATATGTATAACAACTAGTGTTTACATATTGGGTGAATATATACATAGCTAGTATGTATTATAATGGGTAATACAATTGGATAGAAATTAAGTATTTGACCCATTGACCAAATACATTGAATGTAGTTGGGTACAACCCAAAGTCCATGACCCATACCCATGAAGCTTGACCCATAACCCATTGCATGACATCATGCATAAGTCATATATGGATAATATCCATGGCCCATAGTTTTAATACATGTCCCATCGTTTTAATCCATGAACAATGGACTAGATGCATTAACCCATGACCCATGACCAAAACCCATGGGCAAAAGGGAGCGTCCCACGGATCCCCAGTATTACACTGGACGGATCCCTCAAGTGAGGGATCTGTGGGATCCGTGGAACAGTAGCCATTTTCTCTCTATAAACAGTGAGCCATTTCTTCATTGTTTCTCATCCATTTCTCACATATCTTCTCTTTGAGTTATAAACTCTCTAATTCCAGATCCAAGTGATCTATGTATGTAGTTTTGTTTTTGTGTGAGTCTCTAGGTTCCTCTTAAAGGCGAGATCACCACCTTTTGAAGACGAGCAAGCTCAATGTCACAATTTTCAAATTTCGATCATTTCTTAAACTCAATATTCATCATATTAGTTCATGCATGATTTTTCATTTCACGTTAAACGCATAATTTCATATTAAATAAACGTTATCGCGTGAGTTATTATTTTGAGCATTTAATCCGTTATTTTCAAAAATGATCCCGACATATTTTTAAACTTACATTTAGTTATAAAAACTATATTTTGAGTTTTCCTAGTGTTTTAAATTTATTTTGTATATAAATCGTTAAAGTTATATTATTACGACGTTTTTCTTAAAAATTACTCGATAACTATTTTATCACTCAAATTTCACAAGGAATGTATTTTTACAATTTTTATTATCTCATTACATTCTATTTTGATCTATTAAAAATTTACTTGTACCAAAAAGCTACCCTTTATCTTCACTTATACATTTTCCTACACAATTACTGACACATCCATTTTTAACAAATTATACTTACACTTTATAAAAAAAAAATAAAAATAAATTTTTACCAAATCCCTCCCCCTTGGCCGACCAAGGGGAGGGTGGTAATAAATATTGGTATGGTTTTGATTGTATAGATTGACACACTACATAAAAGTCTTACTTCAATTATTTTTTCTCATTCACTTCATTTCTATCTCATTCAAGTGTTAGAAAAACTTCTTCCTCTCTTTGTTTCTCCATCAAGAACCGGCCATATAGAGGGTTTCCAAGGGATCATCATTTTTCTTTTCTCAAGCACAAGTTATTAACAATCTAGATAATACTCTTTATTAGGTTTTGAAATAAAAACCAAGAGTGTTTAAGTTAAACCTTGTTCCTTGCACCTCATCATATTAACTTGTAAGCATATCATTTATATTTTTCATATCTCCTTTTCATTTCATTAGTATCTCTTCATTTTTGGAACAAGCATGCATGATTTGTGTTGTTTATACCATTTTTACATGATTTTTAGAAATATATATATATATAAGGTCATCCTATAATTATCCCCTTGGTATATGTTGGTCTTGATGATGTCTAGGAACCCATGACACCCTAAGAAGGTGTATGGTAGGATTAGATTAGTTTTGGAGTTGATTTGAAGGGATTGGAATAGGTTTAGTACGAGAAAAACTATTTTCGATAAGTATAAAAAGTGTTCTGTCCTTGTTTTGATTTTCTGGAAAATCCGACAGTAGGCACGAATTTTTGGCCTTGATATGTAGAAAATATACTTTAAAACGAATCCGTGGCCGCTTGAACGGATAAAAACGGAGTTATAACGAAGAAGTTATGGATTTTACAAGTTTGACGACGAAAAATATATTTTTCAGAAAATTCAGCAACCTATTTTTGGTTTGTACGAGTCAAAAATGAGCCTTAAGCTTCACAAATTATTTCGACTTGTCAAAATTATATTAGTATACTTTGATACGAAGCTAAGGACGTATTATACGTAGAAAACGGATTTGAAACGACAAAGATATGCACGTTTTCATAAAATTGCCGTAACTATTATTTTCTGAAAAACTATATTATTTTTACGAGATAAGTGTTACGGTAACTAAAACGACCATGTTGGAGGCTGTTTTTAACCATGATGTGGAACTTTTTGGAACGAATTGTCTTCTAATAAAATCAAGATCACCAAGTATATTTTCCAAAACAACCAACCGTTTGTATAGCGGATTTGTAATAAATTATTTATGGTCGCTTAAACTTGGCCGAAACTCATTTTTAACCAACATTTTAGCCAAAATCACCATCTTTAACCCTTATTATCTTTATGTTCGAGACCTTTATGACGAAAACTCCTGAACTGAAACTTCTAGATTTCGATACAAACTTTCCAAAACCGTCGAGTTCGTTTTCTAACGATCGACGTACACCATGTTACGACTAGTTTTTCGGAGCCATTTTTGTCACTTTCAAGAAATTTCCGACGACATTGTTTTACGACGAAAAGTGAAAATTTCACCATAAATCATTATAAAACCATTGTAGGATGACATTTTGACGTAAATACTTGAAAAGTCATTTTTGAAGGGTCAAGACGTCAAAAGAGTATTTTTTCGACGATAATTAATATTTTCAAAACTCGCAAATGGTATAAATAACATACGAAATGCATGCATAACATTACATTGCAACTCATTACACATCATATCATTCGTAATAGGTCCCGGTTAAAGCATCACATTATACCTCAGTGTACTCACTCTTGTCATCACACCAGTTTACGAAGTGAGTAATCACACCCCCCTTTTTACCGTTTTACTATATTTTGGGGCGAAATGCATGAACCGTTCTTGAGCTAAATTGTTTACTACTTTTATTAATTAGTTTGACTAGAACTTGTGAACTTGAATCAAATCCTTGAACTTAATTATGAAATAATGCCTTACTTGAACTTATTGAACCGTACATGTTATGATCTTGACCTAAAGTCTCCTATGTTCGGAGCATCACTATAAAGTCTCCTATGTTCGGAGCATCACTATAAAGTCTCCTATGTTCGGAGTATATCTTTGGGAAGAGGCACCCAGTATATCTTTGGGAAGAGGCACCCAGTATATCTTTGGGAAGAGGCACCCAACATAACTTTGGGTAGTGGCACCCAACTTAATTTGGTTTCATCGGTAGCATATCTGAATTATTATATTCGTGGTACTATATTGTGAACTATTATGACCGCTTATACTTGACTACTTCATACGCTATGTTTTGTGCAATGGGTTGTGAATACACAAGTTGCAAGTTTTGTATGGGCGGAACTTGGAACTGAGTGGATTTACAATGCCTTTGCTTTGTGGACTATTTTTCGTTGACCGAAAGCTTTGAATATTTCATACGAGTTTTCTTATTTTACTAAACATGTTTACTCACCAACTATTTTCATAGTTGACCGTTTTTCTCTCATGCATTTCAGGTGATCGTTAGTAAGCTTTTTCTACCAAGTCTTGCATAATGAAGTTTTCACTTGTCACTACAAATCGTTATGTATTAGAACGAAATGTTTTGGAATCTAAACTTTGTAATATATTTGCCGATGTCGGCTAAACTGGTATTGTAATGGTGTACTCTTTCTTTTAAATCTTAACGTTGGTATGTTCTATTATCTTGTGCTTATGTTCCTTTCCGTTACACCTCGTGTTTCCGCCTCTGGCGAGGGTGTGACAGATTGGTATCAGAGCCAAAGGTTATAGAGAATGCCGATTTTTCAAAAATAAAAATCGCAGCTATAACCGAAAATTTTTTTTTATTAAACATTGAACATCATCCGAGTCATCTAGTCCTATCGTTGCATCGTTAATCATAAATTATACATAGCCTGATCAACTATGTCTAATTTATGAAGAATCATGCAATGATAAGAGTGGTAGTTTTAAATCATGTTTAGTCAAGTCTTTAGAGTCTGGTCACCTGAAGTTGCATTGGTCGGGTGGGTATGCATAGCATGTTTTTACGTTCACGTCTACATTGCCGTACCTTGTCCATATCTTCTCTTTTCCATCTTTCGACTTGTTAGACATATCATGATTCCGTTCCTGTCACATTTCGAACATTATAACACATTACCACCGTTCTACACCTCATCTGACTTCGTTCGAATGTCGTTTACTCAACCCGATGTTTTGGTCCACTGTAGGATCATGGCTGCAAGAAACACACGCTCAGGAGGTAGCAACAACGGCAACCCAAACAACAATGACGATCCAAACAACAACGCTGCTGGAATAGCGGATCTACTCACTCAAATTATAACACATCTCGATGCTAGAAGAACCAACGCCGGAGAAGGTACTTCAAACGCTGGTCAAGGATGCAACTACAAAACTTTCATGACATGTAAGCCAATGGAATTTCATGGTACTGAGGGTGCCATTGGACTGCTAACCTGGTTCGAGAATGTTGAGTCGAAGCTTAGTATCACGAAATGTGCTGAAGAAAATAAGGTTGAGTTCTCTGCTGGTCTACTACAGGGACGAGCTTTGACCTGGTGGAACAACCAACTACAGATCAGAGGAAGAGGGGCTGCAAATGCATTATCTTGGGAAGCATTCAAGAAACTACTAACTGATGAGTACTGCAGAAAAGATGAAGTGCAGAAACTGGAAGAAGAATTTTGGAACCACTTGATGGTAGGAGTAGAGATCGACAAGTACACGATCCGGTTCCACGAGTTAACTAGGATGGTTCCTCACATGGTTTCCACTGTGGAGAAGTTGATTGACCGATATATATGGGGATTGATACCAGAAATTAGGAGGGATGTCACTTCGTCGAAACCAACCACTCTGCAAGCCGCTGTGAGTATGGCGTATCGCTTGACAAATGATGTGATCAGGTCTGGAGAACTAACAAAAGCAAACGACAATGGACGAAAGCGACAGGAGGATCACCAGGGAAACCGAGACCAGAATCAGCAAAACAAGAGGCAGCGAATAACTCAGAACTATGGGGCGATCACCCAGGAGCGCAAAGGATATACAGGTCCACATCCTTTGTGTACTCGATGTAATTATCATCACTCAGGAGACTGCCGAAGGTGCGACAAATGTGGACAGGCGGGCCACTTCGCGCGAAATTGCTCAAACAGAACTGGAAATCAAGGACAGAGAAAAGCATGTTACGAGTGTGGAAGTCTAGATCACCTTCGCAATACCTGTCCAAAGCTGAAAAGAACTCCCAATCAAGAAGGTAATCGTCCAAACCTGGCGTTGGCAATAGAAGGCCCACAAGATCAGAACATTGAAATTCCTCCCGCACGTGGTCGAGCATTCTATCTGGGCACCGAGGAAGCCCGCAACGCGTAACGGGTACATTCTTGTGAACAACCACTTTATTTCTGTACAACATGATTTTGAGTGCATAACTTCCTTCCAATTCTTACCACGTTCATGACATTGATTAATTTGAGACCTATTGATATCGACCTTAGTTGTTATATATATTTTGTTGATTTGATTTGAATTGTGTAAGCAAATCCAAGATCGAACGAATCTTTCAAAAGACTTCATTCAAGGATGTTGAATCCTACCTTTCTAACAACTTGTTTCCTAGCTTGATCTAGTGACAGTTCTTGTTTGATGAGTTGCGAAAATCAAGCTAAGAGACAAGTTTACTCAAGTCGGTTTAGTTTAATCTCATGACAGTTCTTGTTTGATGAGTCGTGAGATTAGATTAGAATCGACTACCTAAAGGTCTTTTGAGGGCTACGTTCGGTATTGGGTAAGTTTACCCTATCAAATCTAATCACGGGCATGTAATTAGTTGGATGAGGAACCCTTATGCTGGAGCACTGACATGATCATTTAGACTATTCGTACGAGCATGAACTTTTAGAACTCTTGTCGAGGTTCGGACCATAGTATCGTTAATCGAATCACGAGGACGTGATTCCGCTGACATGGGAAGAATGTCACAATTCTCAAATTTCGATCATTTCTTAAACTCAATATTCATCATATTAGTTCATGCATGATTTTTCATTTCACGTTAAACGCATAATTTCATATTAAATAAACGTTATCGCATGAGTTATTATTTTGAGCATTTAATCCGTTATTTTCAAAAATGATCCCGACATATTTTTAAACTTACATTTAGTTATAAAAACTATATTTTGAGTTTTCCTAGTGTTTTAAATTTATTTTGTATATAAATCGTTAAAGTTATATTATTACGACGTTTTTCTTAAAAATTACTCGATAACTATTTTATCACTCAAATTTCACAAGGAATGTATTTTTACAATTTTTATTATCTCATTACATTCTATTTTGATCTATTAAAAATTTACTTGTACCAAAAAGCTACCCTTTATCTTCACTTATACATTTTCCTACACAATTACTTACACATCCATTTTTAACAAATTATACTTACACTTTATAAAAAAAAAATAAAAATAAATTTTTACCAAATCCCTCCCCCTTGGCCGACCAAGGGGAGGGTGGTAATAAATATTGGTATGGTTTTGATTGTATAGATTGACACACTACATAAAAGTCTTACTTCAATTATTTTTTCTCATTCACTTCATTTCTATCTCATTCAAGTGTTAGAAAAACTTCTTCCTCTCTTTGTTTCTCCATCAAGAACCGGCCATATAGAGGGTTTCCAAGGGATCATCATTTTTCTTTTCTCAAGCACAAGTTATTAACAATCTAGATAATACTCTTTATTAGGTTTTGAAATAAAAACCAAGAGTGTTTAAGTTAAACCTTGTTCCTTGCACCTCATCATATTAACTTGTAAGCATATCATTTATATTTTTCATATCTCCTTTTCATTTCATTAGTATCTCTTCATTTTTGGAACAAGCATGCATGATTTGTGTTGTTTATACCATTTTTACATGATTTTTAGAAATATATATATATAAGGTCATCCTATAATTATCCCCTTGGTATATGTTGGTCTTGATGATGTCTAGGAACCCATGAAACCCTAAGAAGGTGTATGGTAGGATTAGATTAGTTTTGGAGTTGATTTGAAGGGATTGGAATAGGTTTAGTACGAGAAAAACTATTTTCGATAAGTATAAAAAGTGTTCTGTCCTTGTTTTGATTTTCTGGAAAATCCGACAGTAGGCACGAATTTTTGGCCTTGATATTTAGAAAATATACTTTAAAACGAATCCGTGGCCGCTTGAACGGATAAAAACGGAGTTATAACGAAGAAGTTATGGATTTTACAAGTTTGACGACGAAAAATATATTTTTCAGAAAATTCAGCAACCTATTTTTGGTTTGTACGAGTCAAAAATGAGCCTTAAGCTTCACAAATTATTTCGACTTGTCAAAAATATATTAGTATACTTTGATACGAAGCTAAGGACGTATTATTGATGAGTGTGTAAATACTCATCATTTTTAGTCAAATTTGAACTGCAAAACGTTTAAAAATGCTCAGAAATGCATCAAAATACTGAAAATATCTCAAAATTACATTTTATATGTTTCAGATGCAAAATGTTTAAAATCAGATGAAAAATGAGCAAAGTTTGCATAATTGGCAGTTTCAGTCCCCCAAGTTTCTAAAATTGTCAAAAATAGTCCCTAAGTAAAAATTTCAAAAGAAAAGTCACCAAAGGTCCTTTTAAAATCATAACTTGTCAAATTTAGTCCTTTGGTGAAAAATATAAAAAGTTTTGAGAAATTACAGTTTTGATCATTGGATTTTAAAAATTGTCATGTTTAGTCCTTGGAATTTCACAAATGGCAAAAATGGTCCTTATATTGTTTCAGTTTGGCATGTCTAGTCCTTGGTTTACTTTTCAGAAATTACTTGATTGGTCCCTGGATTTTCAGAATTGCACTTTTGGTCCTTGAAATCTCATTTTGTTTCATAACTCATCCTTAGTCCAACTTAACAAAACACCCTAGCCCAAAATAAAACACCCAAAGCCCAAGTATCCTAACCCGGTCCAGTCCAATACCCTTTACCCTATACCCGGTCAATTGTTAACCTAAACCTATCCACCCTTTGTCTTCTTCATTTGTTTTCCCGCCCACACAACTCACAAAACCACACACAAAATTATTAAAAACCTGACAACCACACGCACACCCAAACACTCAACCTCTCTTTTCCTGCTACACTCAACATACAACCCATCCTGCGCCCCACGCCTCTCCTGCCAAGGATTGAAATTCGAGGATGCACGTGCCCAAGCTCGTTTATCTAAAAAAATAAAGCATCACAAGAGAGAGAAGTGAAGACCGAGGAGGGAGTATAAAGAGACCTCGTAGCCATATGAAGAATAGTTAGTCAGTTTTAGTTAGTAGTAGTTAGTTTCAGTTAGTTTTTTTTGTTTTTATTATAGTTATTAGTTTTCAATTTAGAACGGTAGTAATCTAGCTGAGCTTCTTTCATTGTTGTCATTTTTACATTCCTTGTACCCTTTTAAATTTTCAATGAAATTTAATGTTAAGTCAGTTTAAAAATTCCCAGTTTGCATTTTTGTTTTGTCTGATGTAATCTATACTGGATTTATTGTTTTAGTGGTTCATGAAGTTGTTTCAAGCCCTTGTGAGCTTTTGTTCAAAATTGCAAAACGTTGTCTACAAGTTTATAACCTTAGTTTTTGCTTTCAAGTCTGCCTTCAAGGGTGTTTAAAATAGAATTGATTGTGGGTCAATTTCGTATTTTGACCCATGTTGGGATTTAATGTAGTTTAAGCAAGTGTTAATTTTGGAATTTAGAAGTCATCTTGCAGCTGTTATAAGCTTCAAATGCCCTTGTGTTTCTGTCCTGGTCTTGCCGCAGTCTCCAAACAGTAAGTTCTAGCCCCTTTAGAAGCTTCATGTAAGCTACCATAAGTTGCACATTAGTCTTTTTAGGATCTTTGATATTTGAGTCTTTAATCTTTCGAACTGGCTTTAGTTTCTAGATTAGTTTTATTAGCTTATTTTGGCCATCAAAGAAAAAAGGAAAAAAAATCAAACTGTCCTGTTTCAGCATGCCTATCAGCCCCACAAGCTGTTTTAACAGCCCTTAGGGAGCTTGTATAAGCTCTCCATTGGATAGCTATGGGGGCAAATATTAGTTAGGGTGGTTGGCTTCATTCTCCCAAAAGCTTAGGAGTTGACTCACACTCAAGCTTATCCAAAATAAGCCCCCAAGTGAGCCCCTTTGGCCTGTTTTCGCTGCACCAACACCACCACAACAGGTCAGAACCTAATTCAGTGCTAATCTTGATTTCTTTTGTGCTTATTCTTAGTTTTAGGATTCAATAGATGATTTAGAGTAGGATAGATTATGTTTAGCTTATTTAGTGCTTGTTAGGAAGCTTTAGTGCTAATTTGTCAATTTTTAGTAGCTTTAAGATTTCCTTAGATTAATCTCAAGCCAACTGCTCATTCCCCCGCTGCTTATTCCCCTTTTTAGACTAGTTCATTATCTGTTCTTGTGGTTAATTTCAAGCTCAGTATTAGTGGGTTGCTTATTTCATAAGTTGGTTGTTTATTGTATGCTTATTTAACACTAAAGAGTGTCTAAGGGTGTGATTGGTTGATAATCTGTCCATAAGTCAGTAGCTTTGTATATGTTCTTATTTCATTTGATCCTTAGCTTATCTGTAGGATAGATTGGATTAGAGGTTGCTGTTAGTTTATATTTCGTAGTGTAATTTTCATTTTAAAAGCTTTCAAATGCATTAGGATTATTTAAGGAGTGTTTGTTTTGTTTTAAAACTTCTTTGAATCTGTTCTTGAACCCATGACTACTGATTCTGCTGTTTAATATGTTTAAAAGTGTTTAGAATTTGCTTAAAAGTTTGTTAGTTTGCTAATTTTTAAGTTTTTCTAAAATAAAAAAATAAGTAACAAAGAAAGGCAGTAGTTGGAGTCGAACCTGTGACCTCCTGCACCAGCCCCACGCACACAGCAAACACCAGCACAACCATCTGTTCCAAGTACCTTCTCTTGCTTTTTCTTGCACACACAATTCTTTTAACTGTTTTTTTCTTTTGTTCTTTTTTCATTTATTTTGGCTTATTAAAGAACCTTGCTTATATTTAGCTTAATCTCTTTAGCTTTTTCCAATTCTGCATTTTTCCTAGATTAGTTGTAGCATAAAATATTTTTCATAAAAATTTCATAATTTTCCAAATAGTTTTAGTATTTTTTTTTGTTTATAATTAGTTTTTACATTTTTTAGTTTTTAATTCATAATAAATAATTTAAAACTCAAAAAATATTCCGCTTTTTCCTAAAATTTTCTTTTATCATGTAGTACGTAAAAAAATTGTTTTTACACTTGTAGGACTTTTATTTCATAAATTTTACGTTTTATCTTGCGCTCCAGCGTAATTTTTGTACATAATGTGCGTTTTCATTTTATGTCGCGTTTTTAAGTAATTTAAGTTTACGTTTTAATTAAAATAGTTTATTTAAGTTATTTTGTTTTATAAATCATAGAAAAACATCATTTTAAATATAGTGATAGCGTTTATTTAATAGATTTTATCTTTTTAATTTTCTTTAATTTGCATTTAAGCCGTTTTCATTTGTTGGCTTTTCTGTAGTTATAATATCTTATCCAAATCCTTTTTCCATTCAAACTCCTCGATCACTAAACGTTTGATAATCCATTGCACAACTCGCTGGGACATAACGACCCGGGGAAACACTATACTCCTCAGATCTTCATTGATTTCGTGCTGAAGCTGTTTTGAGTTTTCTTACGCTTGCGTGAGAGAACTTGACGGTTTTGCGCAGATCAAATTTTTGGCGCCGCTGCCGGGGAGCTGTGGTGATTATCTTCCGTCTAGCAGATTAGTGATTTGGATATTCACTCTTTGTCTATACCATCTGTATGTATTTATATTTTCTTATAAAA
Organism: Chrysanthemum seticuspe; assembly: GCA_019973895.1. Taxonomy (NCBI): domain Eukaryota; kingdom Viridiplantae; phylum Streptophyta; class Magnoliopsida; order Asterales; family Asteraceae; genus Chrysanthemum; species Chrysanthemum seticuspe. Next base: position 138,179,476 of record BPTQ01000003.1, read on the forward strand.
ATCAAAAATCCAAAAAGATTTTCATTCTTTGTTTTTGCAGCATATTTTTCAAAAAAATCCAAAAATATCATTCCTTTATCCTCTAATCTGTTTAATTCTACATTTCTTTATCCTCAAACCTGTTTAATTCTCCATTCCTTATCCTCTATAACCATTTAATTCTTCATCTCTTATCCCTCTTATCTGTTTAATTCTTCATGTCATGGTTTTCAACATGTTCCTGGTGTGGAGGTCCATTTAACGGTGGAAATTGTCGGCGCTGTACCAATGTGGGTTTCGGAGACAAGTTTGTCGATAATCCCGATCCCATTTCAAATAATGAAACACCCGATTTTTCCTACCTACCTCCACAGCCTCAATACGAATCCCACTCATGCGAGTTTTGTGGGAATGATTCTCATTACGGTTTTGATTGTTCACCACGGGTTCCGCTTGTCTATGAGCCGGAACCATGTTACAATCAGAACTTTGGTGAAAGTTATTTTCCCAATTATCTCTGTTGTGAGAATTGCGGGGGTCCTCATGCGACTTTTGAATGTCAACCGATGAATCAAAATTTTCACAATTCCAATTCTCCCGGTTTTGACAATTTCCAACCCCCACAGTATTCCATCAGTCATCAGACTTCCGAGCCTTCACATCATTTCAATGATTACGAGGAGTGTAATCTTCCTCAAAGTTCTGAAGAAATACGCATTCGAAAGAAACTGCAAATGAAAAGAATGGTGTGTAAGCTTCAGCAGATGAATATAAGAATCAGATATGATGACGACGATGATGAGGATAGTATTCAAATGAAGGAATACTATGATTACGACGAGGAGAGTGTTACTCAATTGAACGATCTTATTTCTCAACTCCCTCAGTCTATTGCTATCACACCTATCTTACCTATTATTGCTTCCAAAGACTCTCTCATAATGGAGGATGATCATCTCAGCACTATTTCGGAAACGGAATCATCTAGTGTTGAGGATCTTGTCCCAATCCCAAGTGAGTCTGAGGATATATCCGATAGTGATTGTGATTTGCCTTTTTGTGATTCTCTCGACATTTCTGAGGTTACTTCCGGGATTTTCTCAAATCCTCTTTTTGAATTTCATAATGACTACACTTTTGAGAAAGTAAATCCTCTTTTCGATGAAATGTCTGAGGCCGATACAGAGACCATCACGGAAGTGGTGGAAATTGCTAGCTCTCAGAGCACACCACTTGTCCCACCTCTGTATTCTATCTTATCTCTTCCATCATGTGATGATGATTCTATCCTCACTGATGAAATTCATGATCCAAAAATCATGAATTCTCCTTCTGATAATGAGGATTTAGTCATGATCATCATCATGATTCTCCTTCTTTTCTTCACGTACGGTGTGACTTCTCCATGTCTTAACTCCTTCGGGAGTGAAGACATTATCTTTGACCCCGGCATTTTCATGTACCATCTGTGAGCCGGGTCTGTCTCTATCTCTCTTTATCTCATCGGTGTGGAACTTTCACGTACTTCAATGTTTATCCAAACATCTTGAATGAAAGTCCGATGGAGATTGTATCTTCCACTTGCTTCCCCATGAACAAATGAATTCGGGGTCGAGTCAAGCTAGCGACTCGGAAAACAAAAACAGTAGCACGCACCATATGGGTTTTCACCCATATTTCTGTCTTCTTACCCCTTTCTGCCACCTAAGTGTGGGGGTGATGCCCCACATGTTATATATATATATCTCTAAAAAAAAAAAAAAAAAAAAAAAAAAAAAAAAAAAAAAAAAAAAATCTTTCAAAATAATGGCCGTAGTATTTCCTTTTTACGTTCTTTGTCTCGGCATAACCGCCGGTACTTTGAATATTGAGGGCAATATTCATTTCTAAGTGTGGGGGGGAATTCTCACGAATTTCATCATATAATTATACCAATTCCCCCGTTTTTGGCCAAATTTTTTTTTTTTGGAGTAAGTGTTTTACACTTTCTCATTTGGTTATCAGTCCGCCATGTCTGTAAGACAAAAGGATTGGCTAATCCAGGAGCAAACGGCTTTTGGTAAAGATATCTCAAATCCGTTGACGGCTTGCAATTTGCCCAAAATTGTATGGTATTCAGCTCACCATATCCTAAAAAGTGAAGAGTTGGCTAGCCCGCAAGTTTATGGCTTGTGGTAAAGGCAGTGGAAAAACCATAATTGGTAATCAGCTCACCAAAGATAATATTGATAATTTATCTAAGAGTTGGCTAGTCCAGAAGGGTACGGCTTCTGGTAAAGACAAATCAAATCCGTTGAAAGCTGGTGGTTTGCTCAAAATCACATGGTTATCGGTGTACCATGGTTCTTACTTGAACTGAAACATTTGGCTACTCCAAAAGTAATGGCTTTTGGTAAAGAGATTCAAATCCATTAAGTTTTTCTCAAAAGATTGCTAGGGACTAGCAATAGTTTAGTGTGGGGGATTGATGAGTGTGTAAATACTCATCATTTTAGTCAAATCTGAACTGCAAAACGTTTAAAAATGCTCAGAAATGCATCAAAATACTGAAAATATCTCAAAATTACATTTTATATGTTTCAGATGCAAAATGTTTAAAATCAGATGAAAAATGAGCAAAGTTTGCATAATTGGCAGTTTCAGTCCCCCAAGTTTCTAAAATTGTCAAAAATAGTCCCTAAGTAAAAATTTCAAAAGAAAAGTCACCAAAGGTCCTTTTAAAATCATAACTTGTCAAATTTAGTCCTTTGGTGAAAAATATAAAAAGTTTTGAGAAATTACAGTTTTGATCATTGGATTTTAAAAATTGTCATGTTTAGTCCTTGGAATTTCACAAATGGCAAAAATGGTCCTTATATTGTTTCAGTTTGGCATGTCTAGTCCTTGGTTTACTTTTCAGAAATTACTTGATTGGTCCCTGGATTTTCAGAATTGCACTTTTGGTCCTTGAAATCTCATTTTGTTTCATAACTCATCCTTAGTCCAACTTAACAAAACACCCTAGCCCAAAATAAAACACCCAAAGCCCAAGTATCCTAACCCGGTCCAGTCCAATACCCTTTACCCTATACCCGGTCAATTGTTAACCTAAACCTATCCACCCTTTGTCTTCTTCATTTGTTTTCCCGCCCACACAACTCACAAAACCACACACAAAATTATTAAAAACCTGACAACCACACGCACACCCAAACACTCAACCTCTCTTTTCCTGCTACACTCAACATACAACCCATCCTGCGCCCCACGCCTCTCCTGCCAAGGATTGAAATTCGAGGATGCACGTGCCCAAGCTCGTTTATCTAAAAAAATAAAGCATCACAAGAGAGAGAAGTGAAGACCGAGGAGGGAGTATAAAGAGACCTCGTAGCCATATGAAGAATAGTTAGTCAGTTTTAGTTAGTAGTAGTTAGTTTCAGTTAGTTTTTTTTGTTTTTATTATAGTTATTAGTTTTCAATTTAGAACGGTAGTAATCTAGCTGAGCTTCTTTCATTGTTGTCATTTTTACATTCCTTGTACCCTTTTAAATTTTCAATGAAATTTAATGTTAAGTCAGTTTAAAAATTCCCAGTTTGCATTTTTGTTTTGTCTGATGTAATCTATACTGGATTTATTGTTTTAGTGGTTCATGAAGTTGTTTCAAGCCCTTGTGAGCTTTTGTTCAAAATTGCAAAACGTTGTCTACAAGTTTATAACCTTAGTTTTTGCTTTCAAGTCTGCCTTCAAGGGTGTTTAAAATAGAATTGATTGTGGGTCAATTTCGTATTTTGACCCATGTTGGGATTTAATGTAGTTTAAGCAAGTGTTAATTTTGGAATTTAGAAGTCATCTTGCAGCTGTTATAAGCTTCAAATGCCCTTGTGTTTCTGTCCTGGTCTTGCCGCAGTCTCCAAACAGTAAGTTCTAGCCCCTTTAGAAGCTTCATGTAAGCTACCATAAGTTGCACATTAGTCTTTTTAGGATCTTTGATATTTGAGTCTTTAATCTTTCGAACTGGCTTTAGTTTCTAGATTAGTTTTATTAGCTTATTTTGGCCATCAAAGAAAAAAGGAAAAAAAATCAAACTGTCCTGTTTCAGCATGCCTATCAGCCCCACAAGCTGTTTTAACAGCCCTTAGGGAGCTTGTATAAGCTCTCCATTGGATAGCTATGGGGGCAAATATTAGTTAGGGTGGTTGGCTTCATTCTCCCAAAAGCTTAGGAGTTGACTCACACTCAAGCTTATCCAAAATAAGCCCCCAAGTGAGCCCCTTTGGCCTGTTTTCGCTGCACCAACACCACCACAACAGGTCAGAACCTAATTCAGTGCTAATCTTGATTTCTTTTGTGCTTATTCTTAGTTTTAGGATTCAATAGATGATTTAGAGTAGGATAGATTATGTTTAGCTTATTTAGTGCTTGTTAGGAAGCTTTAGTGCTAATTTGTCAATTTTTAGTAGCTTTAAGATTTCCTTAGATTAATCTCAAGCCAACTGCTCATTCCCCCGCTGCTTATTCCCCTTTTTAGACTAGTTCATTATCTGTTCTTGTGGTTAATTTCAAGCTCAGTATTAGTGGGTTGCTTATTTCATAAGTTGGTTGTTTATTGTATGCTTATTTAACACTAAAGAGTGTCTAAGGGTGTGATTGGTTGATAATCTGTCCATAAGTCAGTAGCTTTGTATATGTTCTTATTTCATTTGATCCTTAGCTTATCTGTAGGATAGATTGGATTAGAGGTTGCTGTTAGTTTATATTTCGTAGTGTAATTTTCATTTTAAAAGCTTTCAAATGCATTAGGATTATTTAAGGAGTGTTTGTTTTGTTTTAAAACTTCTTTGAATCTGTTCTTGAACCCATGACTACTGATTCTGCTGTTTAATATGTTTAAAAGTGTTTAGAATTTGCTTAAAAGTTTGTTAGTTTGCTAATTTTTAAGTTTTTCTAAAATAAAAAAATAAGTAACAAAGAAAGGCAGTAGTTGGAGTCGAACCTGTGACCTCCTGCACCAGCCCCACGCACACAGCAAACACCAGCACAACCATCTGTTCCAAGTACCTTCTCTTGCTTTTTCTTGCACACACAATTCTTTTAACTGTTTTTTTCTTTTGTTCTTTTTTCATTTATTTTGGCTTATTAAAGAACCTTGCTTATATTTAGCTTAATCTCTTTAGCTTTTTCCAATTCTGCATTTTTCCTAGATTAGTTGTAGCATAAAATATTTTTCATAAAAATTTCATAATTTTCCAAATAGTTTTAGTATTTTTTTTTGTTTATAATTAGTTTTTACATTTTTTAGTTTTTAATTCATAATAAATAATTTAAAACTCAAAAAATATTCCGCTTTTTCCTAAAATTTTCTTTTATCATGTAGTACGTAAAAAAATTGTTTTTACACTTGTAGGACTTTTATTTCATAAATTTTACGTTTTATCTTGCGCTCCAGCGTAATTTTTGTACATAATGTGCGTTTTCATTTTAAGTCGCGTTTTTAAGTAATTTAAGTTTACGTTTTAATTAAAATAGTTTATTTAAGTTATTTTGTTTTATAAATCATAGAAAAACATCATTTTAAATATAGTGATAGCGTTTATTTAATAGATTTTATCTTTTTAATTTTCTTTAATTTGCATTTAAGCCGTTTTCATTTGTTGGCTTTTCTGTAGTTATAATATCTTATCCAAATCCTTTTTCCATTCAAACTCCTCGATCACTAAACGTTTGATAATCCATTGCACAACTCGCTGGGACATAACGACCCGGGGAAACACTATACTCCTCAGATCTTCATTGATTTCGTGCTGAAGCTGTTTTGAGTTTTCTTACGCTTGCGTGAGAGAACTTGACGGTTTTGCGCAGATCAATTATACGTAGAAAACGGATTTGAAACGACAAAGATATGCACGTTTTCATAAAATTGCCGTAACTATTATTTTCTGAAAAACTATATTATTTTTACGAGATAAGTGTTACGGTAACTAAAACGACCATGTTGGAGGCTGTTTTTAACCATGATGTGGAACTTTTTGGAACGAATTGTCTTCTAATAAAATCAAGATCACCAAGTATATTTTCCAAAACAACCAACCGTTTGTATAGCGGATTTGTAATAAATTATTTATGGTCGCTTAAACTTGGCCGAAACTCATTTTTAACCAACATTTTAGCCAAAATCACCATCTTTAACCCTTATTATCTTTATGTTCGAGACCTTTATGACGAAAACTCCTGAACTGAAACTTCTAGATTTCGATACAAACTTTCCAAAACCGTCGAGTTCGTTTTCTAACAATCGACGTACACCATGTTACGACTAGTTTTTCGGAGCCATTTTTGTCACTTTCAAGAAATTTCCGACGACATTGTTTTACGACGAAAAGTGAAAATTTCACCATAAATCATTATAAAACCATTGTAGGATGACATTTTGACGTAAATACTTGAAAAGTCATTTTTGAAGGGTCAAGACGTCAAAAGAGTATTTTTTCGACGATAATTAATATTTTCAAAACTCGCAAATGGTATAAATAACATACGAAATGCATGCATAACATTACATTGCAACTCATTACACATCATATCATTCGTAATAGGTCCCGGTTAAAGCATCACATTATACCTCAGTGTACTCACTCTTGTCATCACACCAGTTTACGAAGTGAGTAATCACACCCCCCTTTTTACCGTTTTACTATATTTTGGGGCGAAATGCATGAACCGTTCTTGAGCTAAATTGTTTACTACTTTTATTAATTAGTTTGACTAGAACTTGTGAACTTGAATCAAATCCTTGAACTTAATTATGAAATAATGCCTTACTTGAACTTATTGAACCGTACATGTTATGATCTTGACCTAAAGTCTCCTATGTTCGGAGCATCACTATAAAGTCTCCTATGTTCGGAGCATCACTATAAAGTCTCCTATGTTCGGAGTATATCTTTGGGAAGAGGCACCCAGTATATCTTTGGGAAGAGGCACCCAACATAACTTTGGGTAGTGGCACCCAACTTAATTTGGTTTCATCGGTAGCATATCTGAATTATTATATTCGTGGTACTATATTGTGAACTATTATGACCGCTTATACTTGACTACTTCATACGCTATGTTTTGTGCAATGGGTTGTGAATACACAGGTTGCAAGTTTTGTATGGGCGGAACTTGGAACTGAGTGGATTTACAATGCCTTTGCTTTGTGGACTATTTTTCGTTGACCGAAAGCTTTGAATATTTCATACGAGTTTTCTTATTTTACTAAACATGTTTACTCACCAACTATTTTCATAGTTGACCGTTTTTCTCTCATGCATTTCAGGTGATCGTTAGTAAGCTTTTTCTACCAAGTCTTGCATAATGAAGTTTTCACTTGCCACTACAAATCGTTATGTATTAGAACGAAATGTTTTGGAATCTAAACTTTGTAATATATTTGCCGATGTCGGCTAAACTGGTATTGTAATGGTGTACTCTTTCTTTTAAATCTTAACGTTGGTATGTTCTATTATCTTGTGCTTATGTTCCTTTCCGTTACACCTCGTGTTTCCGCCTCTGGCGAGGGTGTGACACTCAAGTCCATGAGTTTCCATGATTCGTTATCATCAAGACTACTGAGGTTCTCTTGTTGATAGTTCTCTTCTTCCTAATAAGAAGTGTAGTGTTGAATACATTAGTGAAAGATGTCTAAAAGAGTCAAGACGAAGACATTAGTGAAAGGTGTCGAATGTCCATTTTGAAAGCACTAGTGAAGGGTGCTTAGAAGTCAAGGCTAAAGGCATTAGTGAAGGATGCCTAGAAGTCAAGTCACAAGGCATTAGTGAAGGGTACCTTGGAGATCGAGTCAAAGGCATTAGTGAAAGGTGCCTAAGGTGTACATTCGATATGGTGTGATTCGATGTACAAGATAGATTAGTATTGGGTCAAAGGATATTGATATCCTTGTTGATGTTGTTATAAGGAGTAGATCTCCTTTAGGTTTAGTTGTTGTTGTAGTGTTGGGTAGTAGTTCCTCCATTGTAATGGAACTCGGTATCTAGCCTAGTACCGGATAAAGGGTAGGCGACGTTGTGATAGGTTGGTTCTACCTCGTGGAAGAACCAGGTATCTAGCCTTGTACCGGATAAAGAGTAGGCAACGTTGTGAAGGCTTCTCCGCCATAAGGATTTGGTGTCGTGTAGTGTTTACGAACTCTCGAGTAGGTGACTCGGGGAGTGGAGTAGGGAAAGGAAGGTGTCCTTGTAGCCGAACCATTATAAATACTCGTGTTGTGGTTTTGTGTTTCCTACTCCTTATCTTTTCATTACATACTTATATATGCTTGTCTATCAACATCCAACACACATGTTTAATAGATTGACATAAGTCGATCTAAATAGTTCAAAACCAAGTTTTAATGGGTAAAACTATTCAACCCCCCTTCTAGTTTTCCATAATGAAGTCTTTTCATTATTACAAGACTTATAATATAAAGTAATACATTAACTTATTATGTCTTCTTATTAAGACATAAAGTCATTGGTAAATGACTTATAACGTATAATGGGATTTTAAATGTTTACGTTTTTTTGTTGAGACATGGACATGAAGTGACTTTGATCAAAAGTACTTGTGTTATAAAGCATGCAATTGGCTTTGAATTTTATTTTACTATTAAGATGATTTTGTTGGTAAATAGGTAAGCCAAAAGGAATATGTTTATCTTACATATTGTTAGATTGTCTTACAATATTAATTCTAATGAAATATTGTATGTACATGGAATGTTCAGTTAGAAGAATCAAACATTTGTTATATTGTTTGATTCAAGATAACTATATCTTCTTTTCTTCCAAAAGTTATCAAGGTTAGAAAATTGAGTATTGATTGGATATACTTAATAAAACTCAAACCTAGAAGATTAATAAGACACCATTTTAGTATGGAATGTGATGAATCACATTGTGTCTTATATTGAAGTTCTGATTTGTTAAAACTACTTATGGAGTAGGTTATTAACGAACAAGATTTACGAACTGTCAATGTGTTTTCTAATATCCCAAAAGAAAACAATTTAGTGTTGTTCTAATTGCTAAAGTATTTATTGATAGTCTTTAAATTACAAAAGCAATTGGGAGTTTTGTTTAGATCTTGAAGAGATTAAATTACAATTACAAAACACATAGATCCGCAAGGATATCTCAGATATTTGATATGATTAGAAATATGAATTACATGATCATGGTAAACGTGTTAATCATAATGCTATATTACCTAATATTGAATTGTGGTAAATTATTCATACAATGAATATTAAGATGATGTCCATAAAGATAATCAACTTTGAAAACTTGGTTTATCTTAATAAAGATGAGTTTCTTCAGAAGAAGGAAAACCCTAGTGGTTTAAATCTTTGTGTAGAAATCATATGGACAATATTGTACATGTGTTTAATGCATGACTTGTGACTAGATTATTAATCACACTTAAGCAATTAACTATAATTGAATATTCTTTCATTGGCACATTAAATATATAATGATTATAATTGTCATACTTATTTTCATTGATATGAAAAATGACAGTGGATTATTAAAACTCTTTCTTGTGAGATTGCTTTTGCGAGGACGATAAGTAATACAAAGGAGTTTTATTAATTCACATAATCTTTGGAAATGTACAAACTGCAAGAATCCATGAATGGATATATGTATGCATCTAGGAGACGATTCTTATGTTTAACTATTAAATCCAAGTTTTTGTTTAAAATTAAAATAAGATAATTTCTAAGTATTCCTGAAAGCTAGTGGGAGTATTATGTTTATTTTCTTTAAATCTTATATGTTGTGGGTAGTAACATTCAATCTAAGCTAAATGTTAAGTTGTAGTTTGGAATGTAACTTCACTTGAAAGATTTAGAATATAAGACATACAACCTTGGAGTATATGTTTATTGTTAGTAAACATGTGCGGTATTAAATAAATGAGTCTAATATAGAACATGATATATCATTTGAAAAATGGATATGTAGAACATGAATAAAATCTTAGTTTGACACAAGGATTTTTCATGTACATCATGTTATTTTTTAATCATGCTTGAAGGAAAGATGATTTGACAACATTGATATCTAATGAAGTTATTAGATAACTGGTGTAATGAATATTCTAATGGAATATGTTTGAATTTAGAATTACATTCCTCAACCTAGAGTTGCTGCCAGATTCTATGGATGAACAATATGTCAATTGTTATGAAAATTGTCATACCCAATAAACTTGAACGTTTGGAAGGCATCAAAACATTACACTTTAGATATTGAAGTTTACGGAGATTTTAAAGAGCATATTATTGTTTTGAATACAATGATGCTGGTATAATTGAGATGACACTCAATACTAGTCATGGGAGGATTTCATCCTTGTTGATGGCCATGTGAACTAGTTGTGTTCAACTAAGAGCATAGTTTCATTATACAATAACGAATAAGAATACTTTAAACTTTAAAATGTTTGAAAGTTTAATTGTCATAAATTGGTGGTTGAGGATGTCACACACTTTATGAAATATTATGTGGCAATATTAAGATATTTTGAATGCACACATACAAGAACTTTACTAGTTGAATTCTTGAAATAAGTATTCTCAAAATTCTGATAGATCAATGTTAGTTGAAATTATGCCTTGTCAACAAGTATGATTGTCATTAATCGAGGAATAATTCATTAACAAGTATTATCATGCATTGATCTATTTAGTATTTGGATAAGGGATGTTTTGAACAAATATTATTTAAATGAAATAAAATATTGGTTATGTTTATTTTTCATTTTCTTAATATTATATCCTATATTTGGATGTTTAATCCGTGACTGACTTATGTTATTCTAAATAGTCCGTTGTTGATCAATGATATGGGAATGTCATTGAATTAAGACAAATCTGAGTTTTGGTAGAATATACTTAAAGTATATTGATGCGTGGGACATGCCAAATTCACATGATATTCAATGAATTGAATATAGGACATATCCCAACTTAACATGATTGTACTTTATGGATCATTGTCATTAAGTAAATCATGGATATTTATCCTCAGACTTGAGATACCAGATAACTGTTATGAATGTAGTGCACTTGTATGAAATAATCTAACGCTATCCGTAAAAGGTGGTTATAAGGGCTATTTTCAGAAGTGTTGCAAAGTTCATGAGTTATGTCTTGTAGTCAAGAGAATTTGTTCCTTTGAATTTGTTTCAAAGCATAATACTATTTGGGCCCCTCGTAGGGTTGACAAGATGTTTGTAAGGCCTAACCCAAGATCTATCTGGAATACGTTCAGATGATTTGGTAATCTTGTTCAATCAGATACAGTGAGAAACAAAATATTAACTTGTGAAATGACTCGATCCATATTCACAGTTAATGAAGTATTAGAAGCAAAAGGATAAGTATAATGATGAATCATTAAATGGTTTTTCCAGGAAACCATACTCGGTTCGATCTGGGGGCATTGGCGTGTTAAGCTAGACTAAACCAATGCCATTGCTATATTAAGATATATCCAAGTGGGTGCTGAAAGCTTATGGATATAAATTAATATACGTATGACCGGATTCGAACACGAGACTTTGGGATTGCACACATTACGTATGAGAATCAATGTTATAATATAAAATGTTATATTTAATTATTTAATCACAAATAAAACACTTAACGAGAGTTAGTATTTAACGAGGTTTGGTTAACGGTCGTTAAATATTAATTTAAAGGATTAGAGATGAAATTAAAAGTCGGGAAGGTTCTAGAATCCCTCTTGGATCCATAACCAGTCATGGGTTGGGTTTGTAAACCCTATTCCACTCAAACTTGTCCTCCAAGTTTATTAGGCTATAAATACAAATAGTTTGTGATTTATTTTTCCGATCTCTTGTAACCCTAAAAATCCAAAGCTCTCTTTGTTTCTCCTTGTGGTGGTGTTCGGCCGAAAACAACAATACCCAACCCTTTGGGATTTTGATTACCAAGAACACAAGGTTGTGTATTTGATTTGTGCTCAAAGAACCTATCTTTTCGCGTTGATTCGATTGTAGTACGTGTGTACAAGAACGAAGGGAAAATTCATTTATGTTTGGGTAAACCCTAATTTTAGGGTTTAGGGTTTCCTTTGTTCTTGACTAGTTGTATTGCTTGATTCGGAAAAGGTACGCATATACTTTTAATTCAGTTAATTAGTTTACATGTATTTAGATCCTACTTGCTTCCGCTATTTGTTTTGATGATGTTTATGTTTTATAATTGTTATGTATTCATAAAACCCAACAATTTGAGCATCAATCAAACCAAGACCAACACAATCATCATTATCGTATGGGTCTTCATCATATGTTTCTTTTCATTTTTCATACAAGCTTTTATTTTCACTCCACTGCTACTTTTAGAAGCTTTATTAACCTTGAAGCTCGTAGAAGCTATACCTCGAACACTTCACTATCACTATCCTCATTAACCAGATCATTAACCTTTTTAGAAGCAACAGTAGAAGAACTAGGAAGCTTTGATTCATTGTTAGTCTATTAGTATTAGTATAAGTATTGGCCAATTGTATATTCGCAATTTTTTTCTTCGTTTAGTATTACTGTTTCTCGACCAAGTGTGTTGTCAAGGTGTGTTTTGATTGTTTGTCGACCAAGTGTGTTGTCGACTTTGATTGGTTCTCGTTTCATTAAACCCTAAAACGACTCATTAAACCCTAAACAACCTCGAGTGCTAGTTTGAGGTTTAGAGCAAAGGAAAGGGTTTCGAGAGTTTTTTTTTTCCGAATCGCTTTACTTCGGAGTTGCAGGTTTTTCTTATATCGAAGAAGACGAGTAAGAGTTTTAATATCACGTGAAGGATAAAGAAGATAAATAAAAGGTGACTTGTTTTTTTTGTTTCTTCCCCCACGTGACAACTACATGTGACAAAAAGATTACTTTCTTTTTGTGGTTTTTTGGTTTATTAGCTATACAATAAATCAACGTTTTTATTCTATCAGTTTGTTATCCAAGTTTTTGTCGACCAGTTTGTTAATACAAATAAGCAGTAAAAACGTTTATTTATATTTTACGATCTTCTAATGTTTTGTCGATAACAAACGTAAAATCATTTTAACGAAACAAATAAAATACGTAAATGGTTTGAACTAATAGTTTCTAACATACTTACGTTTTCACATAAAAACACTAAAACAAGTATAAGTGATTTTATGATTTAGTATTACATATGTACAATAACTAGTGTTTACATATTTGGGTAAAGTATACACATAACTAGTATGTAGTATATTGGGTAATATAAATGGGTAGAAACTTAAGTATCATAACCCATTGACCAAATACATTGAATGTAGTTGGGTACAACCCAAAGTCCATGACCCATATCCATGGAGCTTGATCCATAACCCATTGCATGACATCATGCTTATATCATATATGGATAATATCCATAACCCATGATATTGACCCATACCCATTTGACTAGGTGCATTGCACTCATAAGATACATTGTATCTAGTAAGAAACCCATGGATCAACCCATAACCCATGACCCATGACCCATAACCAAAACACCCATGGGCAAAGAGGAGCGTCCTACGGATCCCTAGGTTTACACTAGACGGATCCTTTGTGGGAGGGACCCGTGGGATTCGGGGAACAATAGACATTTTCTCTCTAGAAAAAGAGTAGGCAACGTTGTGAAGGTTTCTCCACCATAAGGAGTTGGTGTCGTGTAGTGATTACGAACTCTCGAGTAGGGGACTCGGGGAGTGGAGTAGGGCAAGGAAGGTGTCCTTGTAGTCGAACCACTATAAATACTCGCGTTGTGGTTTTGTGCTTCTTACTCTTATTTTTTCATTACATACTTATACTTCTATATGTTTGTTTATCAACATCCAACACACATCTAAATAGATTGACATAAGTCGATCTAAATAGTTTAAAAAAAAGTTTTAATTGGCAAAACTATTCAACCCCCCCCCCCCTTCTAGTTTTCCACAATTGGCATCAGAGCTTCGTTACCAAGTTTCTTGAAGTATATTGTACTTTAAAAACTTGATACGATCCATGGTTAATTAAAAACTACAAAGAATGTTTTTCATAAAAACAAACACCATTTTTTTTTTAAAAAAAAAAAAACTCTTTGTCTGGATGTTGATTAGATGACAACATTTTTCTTATTATTTTTTTTTGTGCACTAATCTTCTTTGTTATGTTAATTAGTCAAAGCTCATACCTACCAAGTCATAGGAATCGCTTGGTAACAAGAATACCTTCCCTAAGAAGGTATCTTAAGCACAAAGGAGCTGGAATTGTCTTCTGACATTTGTTGTGTCATTTGTAAAAACATTCCTAAGTGCATTTGAGGTATGACTTTTCACTTACCTCTAAATGACATTAGCTTGATAAATAAGTATGATTACCTAGGTATTTATTTGACTATCTTTTGTGCATATACATGTATTACATGTAGCTTCATTAGGAAGCTTTTTCTCACATACGTGTTACTTTTTCATCTAAAGTCGTGGTATATAAAACTTGTGTTTTATTCCACTTAATCCAAAAATCACATCTTTCTAATAAAAAAACAAAACACAAATCTCAAAAATTCCTCCTTCCCCATAAATAAACCATCTGTCGACCCTTCAATCAAATCCCCACTTTTTCAAATCTTCCACTTTCAAAAATTACCTCTCATTCAAAACTTCATCTTCCTCTCATCTCATCTCAAACCAAAACCAAGAAGGTTTGTCATCAACATGGTTTACATCGCCCTCGTGCTCATCGCCTTAACACCCATCGCTCTTGTGTTCCCTATGATGAAGTTCTCATACGGAGACATATACTTTGTGTTGTTAATCTACATTGGGATCATATACCCAATCCTTTGTATCATTCTTAGCATTGAAATGAAATATTATTAATAGTCTAGTTTATCTAGGTTATTATTATCATAATGTGTTTATCATTTCTTTTGATTTATATGTTTCGTATTTTTTCATGATACATTAGAAGCCATGTATGCATGCTAAAAGAAAATGTAGGCTTAAACACATATCTTAGTATAAAATTGTAAAACCTATGTTTTTATCAAATCCCGGCAAGTATACTAGCCGGATCCCTTATAGAAGGGAACCGTGGGAACCGTCCTTCTGGATAAACAGTTTTCATGCAAAATAAAAACCACTTTCCTTCTAAAAAGTAATATCCCACTAGAATGTCAAAACCTTAAGTGAGTTAAGTGTCATTGTTGTTAAAAACCATTGTTAATAAAAATCTAGTAAAAACGTTAGATAATCATTGGTTGACCACAAACATCACTTTCTATTAACCCATCTTTTCTATAGGTTCAACTATGTCGCAAGAATATGAGTTTGATTTTTCACTCACTAGCGTCTACACTCCGAACATCTCCCTTGAGCCCAACACACCTGGCAATCATGTCCGTGGGTTCAATAATCTCGAAAACCGTCATTTCCACGAAGGACGTATTGTAGACACCTCTCTACAATTCGAAGAAGGTATCAATACCACCTTCCGACCCATAGGACTAGAATGTCTTCTCGAAATCAACGAGAAGATATGTCCAAGGTTCATAATGGAATTCTTCCGTCAAGTTGAACTCGTTCGTAACGAGGATCGCTCTCTATCTCTTTGGTTTTGGATCAAAAACCAAAAGTTTGTTTTAACCCTTGGGCAATTTGCTCACATCCTCCGGATTCCAAATCATGGACAATGTGCCTTCACCGAAGATTGGTCTCTTGATTCTCTCTTCAACTTTCGTGAAGGAAATAGTCCATATTGTTCACACATACCCTCCCCGGAGGATTTGAATCACATAATATGCAAACCTCGACCATATTACTCCGATCCAAACATTATCTTTACACGGGACATTCGAGAAGAGTACAAACCTCTTGCACTCATTCTACGTGAAAATGTTTGGAGTCTTATGGGAAATCGAGAAATCCTTCCCGCTTGTTGTGCTCACATAATGTATTGTTTGCTAACACAACAACCATACAATCTCGCCTACTTCTTCGCAAGGTGAATTGTAAATCTTCAAGGTTCCAAGAATAAACTCACCCCTTATGGAATGTTCTTGACGCGCCTCTATCATAACGTCATGCATTTTCATCCTCAATTTTAAAGTCCGTTGTACGTACTTGTAAACAAAATAATGGAACCGCTAAACACATCTCTCATGAATACTTTCTTCATTCTTGATTCCACCAACACTTATCAACCATTTGATGATCCTTCTAGCGAAAACGCTCAAGGAACTTAGTAGTCTTTCAAATAGGATCAATCCTTTTTGTACTCATGCTTTATCAATGTAATCCAATTTCCTTTGTGAAATAAAACATCTTACATTTGATATCTTAGTATTAGAACCTCTTAAACTAACCTTGAAATATAATGCATTGTCAAAATCACTGCATACCTTTAGTAAAGGTTCTGCTTAGCAGATAGACGGATCCCAAAGGTTGTGCTATACGGATCCCTATTTTTAGGGAACCATGGGATCCGGCAAACAGAAAATGCAATTACAATCATTTTATTTCAAACATGTCCTTAGAACACTTCACACTAAGTTAGACATAGTGCCTTAAGGCAAATTAAGTCCTTATCAAGTTAAGTAAATCTTTCGTACTCATACATAACTCATCTAGATCACACTCAAGACGATTGTACATCTATCATTTCACTTAAATCCATTGCTCTTCCGCTCTCAAGCTCACTTATCATCTCTCACATGATTCCTCATATCTAGCTTTGGAAATCTTTCGATTATGGCAAAATTGATCATAATCATCCTTACCTCAAAATTGGCCGAAATTGATCAAATTCTAGTTGTTCCATTTTAAACCTTTAGGATATTCTCCAAAACATTATCCTAAGTCACTATCTGATCTCTAGGATCATTTAGCTCCACTTGACACTCTCAAAATCTTTAGTGTCATCTTTGTTCATTCATTGGTACTCATGAAAGTTCCAACTTCTTCCATAAAAGGCAATCATTAGCTACATCATTCATTACCCTCAAGTACTTAAAGCACCTCGTTATTTAAGACACTTAGATAAAGTGAAACACTAAAAAAAATAGGCATTAGACCTTACAAACATCATTGCTATCTTTTCTTAGCTGATGATAGACGGATCCCTAGGATTAGCCTAGGCGGATCCCTCGTTGGATGGAACCGTGGGATCCGAGTGACAGATTATGTCAACTCTAGCCAAAACAATCATTTCAAGCTCATCTTTCTAACTTAAACACTCCATCTCATCTTAAATGAGTTCCTAGATCAGTACAACTCTGAAGTTGACTCTTGTGCATGTTAATCATCACATTCCAATCAATTTTAGTGGCTTAAGTCTTGAATGCACTTGGCAAATCCCTTGGTTTATAAACCACATTGTTAGGACTCCTAAAGTCATCATCTTCATCCTCATTTTTCAGCACTTAGAAACCTTTACAAACCTCTTGAAATCATCTCATCATGAGGAAAACTCCAAGTAGCAACTTATCCACCAAAGAACCACCCAAGAAAATTGCTCGTGTTGTACACGAAATCTCTTCAACCGAATCATCTCCGGTCAACTCCACAAATGCAAGGATTCCTCCTCCACCAACTCAACCAATCAAACCAATTCCTAAAAGGATAGTACCCACAAAACTACCTATGCCAAACACTACCATACCTCCTAGGCCAAACAATCCCATCTCCACTAAACCATCACCATTGGTTCCTAGAGCTATCTCATTTACAACTCCACTGTCATCACCACACCTCTACAATTTAGAGGATTTTCCTCCTAGGCCGTCTCATCCTCCTCCACCGGTAACATTCTCCTCATTAGGAGGAATAATGGTACAAAATCAAGGTGTTGAGTCAACATTAGCTCCGGCTTCGTTTTCGCCGTCACCATCATATAATCCCATTTGGATTATGAGAAATTATCAAAGTCAACCACCCAACCATATGGAAGTTGACACTTCTCTACCACCACCATCATTCTTGTTCGAGCCATCTTCAAATACGCCTCCACCAATCCCTCCGTCATTCGAGGCTCCACAACCTGCTTCACTTGATCCTTCGCATCAAGCAATTTCATTCCTTCCACCACCACTACCTAGCCATGACAAAGATTTTTATCATTGTCAACATGTTGAAAGTTTGATACATGAAGTACGAGAAGACCAACGTTTCATGTTCTATCACCTCCTCGAATGTTTCGACGAGATTAAACCTAAACAAACTTGAGCTAGAGGATTTTAGTGGTGTCCTAGTTTCAAGCGTTACTTAGAAAAGTCTAGTAATTCCAAGTCATGTATCGATCATTTTCTTAGTTTTTAGAGTCATGTATATCATATCTCTAGTTTTATTAAATGAAAATACATGCTACTTGATGAGTGTGTAAATACTCATCATTTTTGTATAATATAAACTGCAAAATCATCTGAAAACACTCAAAAATGCATCAAAATGATGAAAATATCACAAATCAGTGTTTTATGTGTTTTAAATGCAAAAATATCAAAATCAGATGAAAAACATATCAAATTTGCAAAAGTTGCAGTTTTAGTCCCCCAAGTTTCAAAAGTTGTCAAAAACAGTCCCTGAGCACATAATTTCAAAAGTAAAGTCACCAAAGGTCCTTTTAAAATCAAAAGTTGTCAAATTAAGTCCTTTGGTGAAAAATATAAAAAAGTTTGAGAAAATTGCAAGTTTAGTCCTTCAACTTTGAAAATTGGCAGAAATGGCCCCTGGAAAATTGCAAAATGGCAATTTTGGTCCTTATACTTTCTGAGAGTGTCACTTTTGGTCCCTTGAAGCAAGTTTGATGAATTGGCAGCTTAGGCCCCTCAAGTTTCAGATTTTACAACATTAGTCCCTAAGATATTAAACCCTTTTAACTCATTTTGGACCTTTCATCAATTTGGACCCCTGTCATATGCAATTGTGAACCCCCCCTATTATTAATACCTCTCTGGTCAATTCTGGTCAAAAGTCTCAACCCGCCAAAAAGTCTCATCTCCTACCTGCCTTGCCTGCAAACAAGGAAACCCCATCCCCCCTCCTCACTCTTTCCACACCATTGTCCCCCCCCCCCCACCTCCACACAACTCCAAACTACATTTAATGCAATCTTTAACCTTCCACTCAACCTCAACTGCTCAAATCTCTTATTCCCGCCAAAATTGACAAAGTGGTCAAATCCCACAAAAGTTATCCAGAGGCACGGGAATCAAGTGGGAATCACTCTAAAGGACACGTGGAAAGCTTTTGGGTATAAAAGAAAGAAGAAGAAAGAGGAGAAGAGTATTAGTTAGTTTTATTAATTTTTCCTCAATGTCGTTTTTTATTTTAATGTCTTAATTTAGTTTAGAATCTGTAATTTTGTGTTTCTATTATTCAAACTCAAGTTAATTTACCATTGTACTCTGTTTTCAAGTTCCATTTCAAGGTTTCATTTAAATTTAATGTTCAAAATTCCACTGTTGCAAATTTAGTTTTTAAACACCTATGTTTAAGAGTCAAACTGCTTCTTTGAAAGCTTAAACAAGTTTACTTAAGTTATTTATAGCTTTTGAAAAACTTTTGAATCATTTTCAAGTAAAATTGATCCATGGTCAACAAAAGTCAACAGAAAGCTCAAATTGGAATGGTGATGAATTTGGTTGATGCAGAGGTGATAATGGGTTGAAATAGCATAGGTTAGGTTAGTATTGGGTTTGGTTTTTGTCTGCAAACAATTTGGATACACATGAGTGAGTTTCTCAGTTTCCATTTTTGAGCCATTTTGCATATTAAGCTTGTATCTGTATTTGTGTTTGATTTTAGTTCCTACTTGCTTCTTTAGTGTTAATTAGGGTATTTAGATTTGGTTTGATCCTTATCACATGTTGGTTCATCAGTTTGCTCAGTTTTTAGTCTTAACAGTTAGAATAAGGTGTGTTTGGTACTGCTGATAAATCTATTGTAGAGGCTAGCTAAATGGTTTAAACCTGTTGTTTCATCCTTGTGTACCTTTTTTATGCTCATATCTGTCTTAGTCTAGTGTTTGAAAACACTGAAAGTCAATTTTGCTTTGTATCTGTCCTTGTGCTCTCAACAGTTGAAATCAGTGGTTAAGTTCCTAGCATATAGGTTTAGAGTGGATAAGCTAGCTTGTTTAAGTTTCTTTACATCATATTTCATCCATTTCGTTCACACATTTGCACTAGAATTTCACATAAGTCAATCTCATAACTGTTATAAAAAGTCAAAAAGACCAGGTCTGATCTAGTTTTGCAGAACTTGCAGATGATGCATAATGATCATTTCAAGTAATTAGGGTTTGATTTTTGGTTTAGATATAGTCTGATAGGTGTTCTTCAAATCCACATTTTTAGTTTTAGCTTTAGCTTATTGAATTGGCTTATAGAGTAGCTCAAACTTGGTACCTGTTAACTGTATCTGCACTTCAGTAGTCATGTCCCATTTGGCCAGTTTTATTTTGATCTGTAGTTTCTTCATCTCTAGTCCTTAGGAGCTGAAACTTTGGATATACACTCTTTGCCAGGTGGCCTTTAGATCTCCACCTTTTGTTTTCCTGTTAGCTTATTGGATAAGCTGATGTAACTGCTTAAAGTGGGGACCTGAGCCACTGTTTTGCTTATATTGGCAGTTAGCTAATCCTTGGTTAGATGCTCATTAGGTGTTAGGATTAGATGTAGACAGTTGCCTTAGAGTAGTTTCACTATACTTTAGCTTATATAATCAGTTGGTGCCTTGTCTTGCTTATTAGCTTATATTAAAGTGCTTATTTCCTTTTAGATTACACTACAGCCCTTGTTTCTTCCATATAAGCTCTTGTTTTTATATTTTTTATAACTTTAGGATATCATTTTAGATTTTCCCTGAAATTTTCATAATTTTTAGACACTGTTTAGTATTTTTCTTATTTAAATTCAGTTTTTAATCATTTTTAATTAGCTTTTATTGCAATTAATTGAGAATAAGTTCCAAAAAATAATTTTTCATTTTTCTTAAGTTTATATAAATGTAAAAAGCCTAAAAAGTATTTTTCCATAATTTTCTTGGTTTAAAAAGTATTTTCTAGCATTTTAATTAGTTTTAAATAGTTTTAAATTAATAATAAATACATAAAAAGTCTAAAAAATATATTTTCAGTTTTAAAATAAGTTTTATCATATTTTAGATTTTTCTAAGTTATAATTTCATTTTTCTAGGTTAATTTTGTATTTTCTTATATTTTAGTGCATTTTAAATACTTAATAAATAGTTTTTATTTAATAATAATTAATTAAATAGTTATAAAAATAATTTTATTTTTCTAATAATTTTCTTATATAATTAGGATTGTAAAAATGTATTTTCTATATTCATAGGTATTTTCCTTCTTTATTTTCACGTTTTATTTTGTACGTAACGTAGTTTTTAATTTAAACGTAAGTTTTAGGTTTTAAACGTTCATCACTTTAAAAATAGTGATAGCGTTTATTTAATATCTTTTATCTTTTTAATTTTCTTAATTTGTATTTAAGTCGCTTTATTTTATAAACTTTTTCAGTAGTGTAATTATCCAATTCAAACCTTTCTGATCACTATCATTAGTGATCATTCTATCGTCTGATCAAGTGTTTAACACACCGTTGAGTCTCCGTGGGACTTAACGACCTGGGAATCCACTGTATTCTCTGATCTTCATTGCATTTGTGCTTAAGCTGTTTTAAGTCTGTTAGACTTGACGGTTTAGCACAGATCAAAATTTTGGCGCCGCTGCCGGGGAGGCTTTAGCGTGTGTTTAGCCTTTTTCAGACCCATTCTTGCACATACCCCATCTTTTGTAAAAAGTTTTTTGTAAAGTTATCAAAAATCCAAAAAGTTCATTAACACTTTTCCTAAAGTGTTAAAAACGCCAAAAATATTTTCATTCTTTGTTTTTATCATCATGTTTTTCAAAAATACCAAAAATATTCCTCTTTACCCTCTTACCTTTTTGATTCTTCATTTCTTACCCTCTGTTAACCTTTGATTCTTTCTATGTCTTATCCTCACCCTCTTGGTTGTCAATGGTGTGGTGGTCCTTATAATGGTGGCAATTGCCCCAGTTGTAGCGTGGTGGAATCAGGAAACGGGTCTGTCTATAACCAGGATCCCTATTCCTACCATAACACGACTGATTTATTCCATCAGCTACCACACCGTGAGACTCAGCAGTTTTACTGTTGTGAGTACTGTGGTGGTTCACATTCCAGTTCTGATTGTCAATCAGGAAACACGCTTGTCTATGAGCAGGTTCCTGATACCAATTATGACTACAACACATACCACTCACAGCCACATCAGTTGTACTGTTGTGAGTATTGTGGAGGTCCTCACTCTAGCTCGGATTGTCAAACAGGGAACCCATTTCCTTGTAACAATTACGACTCTTCGTATCCAGACCAACCTCCACAATACCAAATGATTCAAGCGACTCCTCATGAAACTACGACAGACCTTCTACTGAAGACTCTGGAGTTATTAAAAGAACTTAAGGAGGAGTCGGCTATGTCCTCCCAAGATAATCCAAATGAGAAATCCATGGAAGTGTTGTTAGCCGAAGAGCGGGCTGCTAAATTAGATTCCCAGATTGCCTTTGAACAATCTATTAGGGAGTCAATTGCAAAAGAAAAAGCAGCCAGATCTAGCTCTCGATTCCGTTTCATTCCTGATGACGATGATGATGAAGATATCCTTGATATCCTACAATTTTATAACGGTTCATCAAGTTCATCAGTTGAGACTCCTTCCATGAAAAGTCAGGGAGAAAAGACTATGATGGAATTACTAGCAGAAGAACAAATGGAAAGTATTAAACATATGTATGCTAGTCCGTCTAAACTCCCTCAGTCTGTTGTTATCACACCCGACATTCCCACTCACTCTCTGAACATGGGGGATGAGCATCTTGACATTGTTCCTGAAAAGGAATCGGACGAATTGATAAAGTCTAGTGTTGAGGACCTTGTCCCAATCCCAAGAGAGTCACAGGGAATTTCTGACCATATGTGTGATATCCCTTTCCCTCTTGAGTGTTCTAATGATCATTTTGAGACTTTCTCCGATTTTAGCGATGATTGTAAATCTTATGGAGACATCGAGTATGTTGAGGCATCACTTCCGCAGTCTGATCCTCTTCTTGAGGAGTTCACCGATGAACTCACTCACATCAATCCACTTTCATCAGAAAGTGACGATGATCTCTTTGATTTCGAAGCCGATCTTGGAGAAACTAGAAATCTCCTATATAATGATCATCCACTCATTTCTTGTCCCATTTCCGACTCTTCCATTCCTTCTCTCACTCCAGATGAGGAAGATGACAAATTTTGGAAGGAGGTCGATGATTTTCTTAGTGATGAGTCGATTCCAACAGGAATTGACAATACTTACTTTGATTCGGAGGGAGACATCCTTTTTCTTGAAAATCTGTTGATTGAAGAACCGTTTCCAGCTCTCCCTCCCGGAAATTTTGTTACCAATCACCATAAAAGCTTCAAATTTAAGCTTAAAAATGTCAAAAATGGTGATTTGCTTCTTTCTGATGAGGAATGGACATGCATTGTGATGCACATATTTATTCCATTCTTCACACATGGTGTGGTTGCTCTTTCCCTTTTCTCCTTCGGGAATGAGGACACTATTTTTGATCCCGGCATTTTCATTTATCATTTTTGAGCCGGTTCTATCTATATCTCATCGGTGTGGAACTTTCAACACATTCAATGTTTATACAAATATCTTGAATGGAAGTCCGATGGAGATTGTTTCTTCCACGTTGTTTCCCCATGAACCAATGAATACGGGGTCGAGTCAAGCTAGCGACTCGGAAAACAAAAACAGTAGCACACACCATATGGGTTTTCACCCATATTTCTGTCTTCTTACCCCTTTCTACCACCTAAGTGTGGGGGTGATGCCCCACATGTTATATATATATATATATAAGTTTTCTCTAAAAAAAAAAAAAAAAAAAAAAAAAAAAAAAAAAAAAAAATCTTTCATAATAATGGCCGTAGTATTTCCCTTTTACGTTCTTTGTTTCGGCATAACCGCCGGTACTTTGAATATTGAGGGCAATATTCATTTCTAAGTGTGGGGGGGAATTCTCACGAATTTCATATATTATCTACCCAATTCCCCCGTTTTTGGCCAAAATTTTTTTTTGGAGTAAGTGTTTTACACTTACTCAATTGGTTATCAGTCCGCCATGTTTGATAAACTAAAGGATTGGCTAATCCAGGAGCAAACGGCTCTTGGTAAAGATATATCAAATCCGTTTATATGGCTTGCAATTTGCCCAAAATTGTATGGTGTTCAGCTCACCATATCCTAAAAAGTGAAGAGTTGGCTAGCCCGCAAGTTTATGGCTTGTGGTAAAGGCAGTGGAAAAACCATAATTGGTAATCGACTCACCAAAGATAATATTGATAATTTATCTAAGAGTTGGCTAGTCCAGAAGGGTACGGCTTCTGGTAAAGACAAAATCAAATCCGTTGAAAGCTGGTGGTTTGCTCAAAATCACATGGTTATCAGTGTACCATGGTTCTTATTTGAACTGAAACATTTGGCTACTCCAGAAGTAATGGCTTTTGGTAAAGAGATTAAAATCCATTATGTTTTCTCAAATCATTGCTAGGGACTAGCAATATCTCAGTGTGGGGGATTGATGAGTGTGTAAATACTCATCATTTTTGTATAATATAAACTGCAAAATCATCTGAAAACACTCAAAAATGCATCAAAATGATGAAAATATCACAAATCAGTGTTTTATGTGTTTTAAATGCAAAAATATCAAAATCAGATGAAAAACATATCAAATTAGCAAAAGTTGCAGTTTTAGTCCCCCAAGTTTCAAAAGTTGTCAAAAACAGTCCCTGAGCACATAATTTCAAAAGTAAAGTCACCAAAGGTTCTTTTAAAATCAAAAGTTGTCAAATTAAGTCCTTTGGTGAAAAATACAAAAAAGTTTGAGAAAATTGCAAGTTTAGTCCTTCAACTTTGAAAATTGGCAGAAATGGCCCCTGGAAAATTGCAAAATGGCAATTTTGGTCCTTATACTTTCTGAGAGTGTCACTTTTGGTCCCTTGAAGCAAGTTTGATGAATTGGCAGCTTAGGCCCCTCAAGTTTCAGATTTTAAAACATTAGTCCCTATGATATTAAACCCTTTTAACTCATTTTGGACCTTTCATCAATTTGGACCCCTGTCATATGCAATTGTGAACCCCCCCTATTATTAATACCTCTCTGGTCAATTCTGGTCAAAAGTCTCAACCCGCCAAAAAGTCTCATCTCCTACCTGCCTTGCCTGCAAACAAGGAAACCCCATCCCCCCTCCTCACTCTTTCCACACCATTGTCCCCCCCCCCCACCTCCACACAACTCCAAACTACATTTAATGCAATCTTTAACCTTCCACTCAACCTCAACTGCTCAAATCTCTTATTCCCGCCAAAATTGACAAAGTGGTCAAATCCCACAAAAGTTATCCAGAGGCACGGGAATCAAGTGGGAATCACTCTAAAGGACACGTGGAAAGCTTTTGGGTATAAAAGAAAGAAGAAGAAAGAGGAGAAGAGTAGTAGTTAGTTTTATTAATTTTTCCTCAATGTTGTTTTTTATTTTAATGTCTTAATTTAGTTTAGAATCTGTAATTTTGTGTTTCTATTATTCAAACTCAAGTTAATTTACCATTGTACTCTGTTTTCAAGTTCCATTTCAAGGTTTCATTTAAATTTAATGTTCAAAATTCCACTGTTGCAAATTTAGTTTTTAACCACCTATGTTTAAGAGTCAAACTGCTTCTTTGAAAGCTTAAACAAGTTTACTTAAGTTATTTATAGCTTTTGAAAAACTTTTGAATCATTTTCAAGTAAAATTGATCCATGGTCAACAAAAGTCAACAGAAAGCTCAAATTGGAATGGTGATGAATTTGGTTGATGCAGAGGTGATAATGGGTTGAAATAGCATAGGTTAGGTTAGTATTGGGTTTGGTTTTGGTCTGCAAACAATTTGGATACACATGAGTGAGTTTCTCAGTTTCCATTTTTTAGCCATTTTGCATATTAAGCTTGTATCTGTATTTGTGTTTGATTTTAGTTCCTACTTGCTTCTTTAGTGTTAATTAGGGTATTTAGATTTGGTTTGATCCTTATCACATGTTGGTTCATCAGTTTGCTCAGTTTTTAGTCTTAACAGTTAGAATAAGGTGTGTTTGGTACTGCTGATAAATCTATTGTAGAGGCTAGCTAAATGGTTTAAACCTGTTGTTTCATCCTTGTGTACCTTTTTTATGCTCATATCTGTCTTAGTCTAGTGTTTGAAAACACTGAAAGTCAATTTTGCTTTGTATCTGTCCTTGTGCTCTCAACAGTTGAAATCAGTGGTTAAGTTCCTAGCATATAGGTTTAGAGTGGATAAGCTAGCTTGTTTAAGTTTCTTTACATCATATTTCATCCATTTCGTTCACACATTTGCACTAGAATTTCACATAAGTCAATCTCATAACTGTTATAAAAAGTCAAAAAGACCAGGTCTGATCTAGTTTTGCAGAACTTGCAGATGATGCATAATGATCATTTCAAGTAATTAGGGTTTGATTTTTGGTTTAGATATAGTCTGATAGGTGTTCTTCAAATCCACATTTTTAGTTTTAGCTTTAGCTTATTGAATTGGCTTATAGAGTAGCTCAAACTTGGTACCTGTTAACTGTATCTGCACTTCAGTAGTCATGTCCCATTTGGCCAGTTTTATTTTGATCTGTAGTTTCTTCATCTCTAGTCCTTAGGAGCTGAAACTTTGGATATACACTCTTTGCCAGGTGGCCTTTAGATCTCCACCTTTTGTTTTCCTGTTAGCTTATTGGATAAGCTGATGTAACTGCTTAAAGTGGGGACCTGAGCCACTGTTTTGCTTATATTGGCAGTTAGCTAATCCTTGGTTAGATGCTCATTAGGTGTTAGGATTAGATGTAGACAGTTGCCTTAGAGTAGTTTCACTATACTTTAGCTTATATAATCAGTTGGTGCCTTGTCTTGCTTATTAGCTTATATTAAAGTGCTTATTTCCTTTTAGATTACACTACAGCCCTTGTTTCTTCCATATAAGCTCTTGTTTTTATATTTTTTATAACTTTAGGATATCATTTTAGATTTTCCCTGAAATTTTCATAATTTTTAGACACTGTTTAGTATTTTTCTTATTTAAATTCAGTTTTTAATCATTTTTAATTAGCTTTTATTGCAATTAATTGAGAATAAGTTCCAAAAAATAATTTTTCATTTTTCTTAAGTTTATATAAATGTAAAAAGCCTAAAAAGTATTTTTCCATAATTTTCTTGGTTTAAAAAGTATTTTCTAGCATTTTAATTAGTTTTAAATAGTTTTAAATTAATAATAAATACATAAAAAGTCTAAAAAATATATTTTCAGTTTTAAAATAAGTTTTATCATATTTTAGATTTTTCTAAGTTATAATTTCATTTTTCTAGGTTAATTTTGTATTTTCTTATATTTTAGTGCATTTTAAATACTTAATAAATAGTTTTTATTTAATAATAATTAATTAAATAGTTATAAAAATAATTTTATTTTTCTAATAATTTTCTTATATAATTAGGATTGTAAAAATGTATTTTCTATATTCATAGGTATTTTCCTTCTTTATTTTCACGTTTTATTTTGTACGTAACGTAGTTTTTAATTTAAACGTAAGTTTTAGGTTTTAAACGTTCATCACTTTAAAAATAGTGATAGCGTTTATTTAATATCTTTTATCTTTTTAATTTTCTTAATTTGTATTTAAGTCGCTTTATTTTATAAACTTTTTCAGTAGTGTAATTATCCAATTCAAACCTTTCTGATCACTATCATTAGTGATCATTCTATCGTTTGATCAAGTGTTTAACACACCATTGAGTCTCCGTGGGACTTAACGACCTGGGAATCCACTGTATTCTCTGATTTTCATTGCATTTGTGCCTAAGCTGTTTTAAGTCTGTTAGACTTGACGGTTTAGCACAGATCACTACTTGCTATATTTCTGAGTATATGATTATGTTGTATAATACATATATCACTTTGATATTAACATAATGTGTTATATCACCATCACTGAAATTAATCATCAGCCAGACGGATCCTTTAAATTTGCCTAAACGGATCCCTACAAGGAGGGAACCGTGGGATCCGTGATACACAAAACTATTTTTCTACTAACTTGAATCATATTTGCAGGAAATTATGCATTATACTTGTTTTCTAACCCTTGTTTTGTAGTTATTCAATTTACACATGAAGCTTTGACACCCTAAAGCTAGGGGGAGCTTTGTGTCAAAGCAATACATTGCAAAATTACTTGCAATATTAGGATTAAATTTCATGACATCCCTTTGCAAAATTGCAATCATCAAGGGGAAGCACATTCGTCACATAGACGAAATCTTTTGCAAACTTAGTTGCAAATGAACTAGCTTAGCATTATTTTCTTGACGCCCTCACATAGGGATGGACTCGTCAAGGGAGAGTAAAGACGAGATCCTTTCCCGTTACTTGCTCTCTACTTTTTCTTTCTTTTCTAATTTTCACATGTTTTTCTTAAAATAATGTGTTAGTTTCCTCTCGAAGCTCTTTTTGTTTCAACAAAAAGGGGGAGAAGAAAGTAAAAACTACAAATTCAAACTTTTACGAATTTTAGCTTTTCCTTAAAATAATTTTATGTTTTGTCATCAACAAAAAGGGGGAGATTGTTAATACAAATAAGCCGTAAAAACGTTTATTTATATTTTACGATCTTCTAATGTTTTGTCGATAACAAACGTAAAATCATTTTAACGAAACAAATAAAATACGTAAATGGTTTGAACTAATAGTTTCTAACATACTTACGTTTTCACATAAAAACACTAAAACAAGTATAAGTGATTTTATGATTTAGTATTACATATGTACAACAACTAGTGTTTACATATTTGGGTAAAATAAACACATAACTAGTATGCAGTATATTGGGTAATATAAATGTGTAGAAACTTAAGTATCATAACCCATTGACCAAATAAATTGAATGTAGTTGGGTACAACCCAAAGTCCATGACCCATATCCATGGAGCTTGATCCATAACCCATTGCATGACATCATGCTTATATCATATATGGATAATATCCATAACCCATGATATTGACCCATACCCATTTGACTAGGTGCATTGCACTCATAAGATACATTGTATCTAGTAAGAAACCCATGGATCAACCCATAACCCATGACCCATGACCCATAACCAAAATACCCATGGGCAAAGAGGAGCGTCCTACGGATCCCTAGGTTTACACTAGACGGATCCCTTGTGGGAGGGATTCGTGGGATCCGGGGAACAATAGACATTTTCTCTCTATAAATAGAGAGCCATTTCTTCATTGTTTCTTACCCCTTTCTAACATACTTTCTCCCTGAGTTTAAAACTCTCTAAGCCCAAGATCCAAGTGATCTATGTTTGTAGTTTTGTTTTTGTGTGATTCTCTAGGTTCCTCTTAAAGGCGAGATCACCACCTTTGAAGTCAAGCAAGCTCAAGTCCATGAGTTGCTATGCTTCCTCATCATCAAGACTACTGAAGTCCTCTTGTTGATGGTTCTTTTCTTTCTTCTAAGAAGTGTAGTGTTTAAGACATTAGTGAAAGATGTCTCAAGTGTCAAGACGAAGACATTAGTGAAAGGTGTTGATCGTCCGTATTGTAGGCATTAGTGAAGGGTGCCTAGAAGTCAAGTCACAAGACATTAGTGAAGGGTGTCTTGAAGATCTAGTTAAAGGCATTAGTGAAAGATGCCTTAGATGTACATTCGATATGGTGTGTTTCGATGTACAAGATAGATTTGCCTTAGATCCAAGGATATTGATATCCTTGATGATGTTGTAATAAGGAGTTGGTCTCCTTTGGGATTAGTCGTTAGTGTAGTGTTGGGTAGTAGTTCATCCATTGTAATGGAACTCGGTATCTAGCCTAGTACCGGATAAAGGGTAGGCGACGTTGGGGTAGGTGTGGTTCACCTTGGTGTGAAAGAACCCGGTGGTTAGCCTAGTACCGGAAAAAGAGTAGGCAACGTTGTGAACGTTTCTCCACCATAAGGATTTGGTGTCGTGTAGTGATTACGAACTCTCGAGTAAGTGGCTCGGGGAGTGGAATAGGGCAAGGAAGGTGTCCTTGTAGCCGAACCACTATAAATACTCGCGTTGTGGTTTTGTGCTTCTTACTCTTATCTTTTCATTACATACTTATACTTCTATATGTTTGTTTATCAACATCCAACACACATCTAAATAGATTGACATAAGTCGATCTAAATAGTTTAAAAGGAAGTTTTAATTGGCAAAACTATTCAACCCCCCTTCTAGTTTTCCACACAGTTTGTTAACCAAGGATAATTTACTGAACCCTAAACGCTCACTACAATGACTACAGATACAAGTCCCCCCCACCTGTCCTCAGGTTATCAAATAAACTTATGGCCATGAATCACTTGACTAGTTTTGTTCCCATTAAACTTGATGTTGATGAGATGAATTACTCATCATGGGTATATTATTTTTCTCATCTTTGTCATGGGTATGACATCTTGGATCATCTCGTTGATCCACCCGCATCCTCTTCTTCTACACCTCCTCCACCACCGACTAAGGATGCGGAATGGCTCAAGGTTGATTTCATTATTAGGTCTTGGATCTTTTCCACACTTTCCTCGAATCTTCAAAAACGGTTGGTTGTTCTTAATCCTAAATCTGCTAAAGAGGCATGGGTGTGTCTTGAGGGGATTTTTCAAGACAATAAACGCCTTTGAGCTATGGCTTTGAGGGCGGAGTTACGTAATCTAAAGCTTGGGGATTTAACAATTGATGCGTACTTTCAAAAAATTGAATCAATTGCTTTGGTTTTGAATGGTCTTGGTTCTCCTCTTAGTAATGATGACATTGTTACGTTTGCACTTGAAGGCTTACCCAACACGTATGATGTGATTTCAACCGTTATTGCTAGTCGGGAACCCTTTCCCGACCTCAAGACAGTTCGTTCTTTGTTGACCACGCAAGAGATGCGCATGAAGTCTAAAGTTCAAGATCCGCTTGTGGATGCTACATCCGCTTCTCCTATGATTTTATTGGAAAAAGTGAACAAAACTTGTTTTTTGTTTGCTAAAGGTCATTGCCGTTTTGGTGAGGCGTGTCGGTATCTTCACAATGGTGTACATGGTAAGTCTACAATACTTCCTCGTGGTTCCGGTTCTGTGGATATGGACACTTTGCAACAATTATTGGCTAAATTGGGATTTACTACTATACAAAACAAACCTGCTACTCCAAGTTCACTGCCGGCCCAACTTCCTGTTGCATACCATGCTACGGCTCAATCATATCCCAGTCCACTGCCGGCTCAATTTCCCAAATGATATACCACGCAGTCGGCCCAATTTCCCAATTGCTATACCACGCAGTCGGTTCATGCTTTACCTTGGGGGTCAAATTACTATGGATTGTCGCCAACGCAGGGGGTTCACACTATGACAGGTACCCCATCACAGGGGGTTCAGTTTGTTGCTGGGGGTCCACCACCGGGGTTTAGTTTTGCGCAGGTTCAAAGTAACGGTTTACAACCGCAACAGGGGGTCCAGTTTCCTGCCGGTTCACCACTGCCAGGGGGTTCACCACCACAACAGCAGGGGGTCCAGTTTTCTGCTAGTTCAACGCAGCATGGGGTTTCGCAAGGGGCTTCGACAGGTTCAGTGTTTGGTTCAGCTTTTAACCCGGGCCAACTACTTGAGTCTGGTCAACAGGGTTCGGGTCAAGCGACTCTCTTGCCTCATGCTTTTGCCACTAACACTCTTCAGGATTGTAACACCCCAAAAATAGGATCCAGCGAAAGCATACGATCCTTTGGGTGCTACTATCTTGGTATCATCACATAAGGTACAAAGAATGGTTTTTATCCCATTAATTTAGAATAGAATTCATTAACAAAAATATTAAGTTTTCATTATATAAAAATAGTGCGGAAATAGGCCCAATAAGAAGTTTAAAGCGGTCCCGATTATTTATCAGATTCGCCTATGACCATGCCCCTTGCCAAGCGTCTTCCAATAGTGAGCTATCACCTTAAACCTAAGAACACATGCTAAACAGGTCAGCTTATGCTGGTGAGTTCATAGAGATTAGTTACAAAATGTAGTAGTGGACCCGATAGAGTTTAATTGCTATATGCGACTAAGGCAGATATATAATACACATCCCAATCAACAATCAATCCAATCAATAATCAATCCAAAATATAATCGACAACACAATCGAGATCTCAGCAGGCCCCACGCGACTCTAGCCAGCACAGTCATAGCAAGGCCTAGAACACAAGCCACTCTGGTCTAGGTTGGTCTACTCTTAGCTAGGCATCGCGCTATAGCATAGGAATGCTACCCTAGCTTAAGTCAACAATTGTCGCACGTCTAACCTTTCCCAATCAACACATTAGCAATTCAAGAGAGTAGTGGCAGGTCCAAGAAATCGTTTGTATTCACATAAACACATAAGATCACAATCCACAACCGAAAATTCCAAACACCGGTCATTCTCACATAATATTCACATACCCAAATACGGTTGGTTAAAAGCAGCATGTATTCTCCCCCAAAAAAGTTATGAAAACTTTTGAAAAGAGGGGCTATGAAACTCACCTTAGCCACAGTAATGCACTATTCACTATTGGCACGACTGGCATCTAAAGCTAATCTCCACGGCATCCAGAAGAATGTACGACGAGTACGATAGAATAGAAGTGGCGCAACTTAATGCGTATACGATTATCTCAAAATACGGCTCATGTGATAAAGAAGTCAATAGAAAGTAATGTGTCATAATTTTCGTAGATTATTAATGTCGTTACTTTCAAAAGTCCATTATCGTTCCCAAAAGGTTATAATTAATATCTCAAAAGTTTTGTTTTAGCGTTTCGTGTGGTGGTAAGAAACATAGACGCGACGTACAACTCACGCGAAAGAAGATAAGACATTGACACAGTCGGTACATACTGACTAGAACGCACGCCAAAAGGAAAAGACATCGACAAAATACTGACAATACTCAAGCTAGTCAAAGACTAGGAAACGACAACAACTATTTATGTAATATAAATAGGTTAATTGATAGGTTTTGGCAATTTACCCAATAATCCCCAAACGTACATGTTTATAATAAAAGATAAGTTTCCTTTTATCGCTCAACTAATAAAGGTTTCTCAATCGTTATTCGTAATTATACAAGTTTATAAGAAAGTACTTCATATAAAGTATATGACACGTTCGTTTATCCAACGTTCCTCAAACCATTACAACTTTAATAAGTTATCTTATTAAAATAATATTCCTCGACAAGTTTATAAAGGGTAACATGTATTTATAAATCATGAGTTACTATTTTTAGTCAATAAGAGTTTATGATTAAATAAAATCATATTTATCGACAATATATAACTAGATATCTCGTTATTAGTTAAAAGGTGAAAAGGGAATACTTAGGCATAACGCGAAACAAATATATCAAACTCATTTCCGAGTCTAATATATTATACTCGGTTAATTCAAAATTTTTAATGAGTTCGACTTATAACCAATATAATTTGTGTGTCATTTGTTACTCTAAATGTATAAACTGTATTAAACGTTATAAGTTATATACAATATCCGATATTAGTTATCAATCACGTAGTTAGTTCTAAATAATTATTATCCAGTTTTATAATAACTTGCTCACTACCCGTTCGAGCCCAAAATTAACTATCAAATATGTCCGATAACGATATATATTATTAGTCTGTTACTTATATCAAATAGTTCATTGTTACCATATCACGTTGTTAAGTACATATATATATGTATATAGTTAACCCGTGGACATCTATTATTTACCGTATCCTTGGTAGCCAATAATTCATATACATTTAACCCGTCACATAATTTCAATTAGTCCATTATTATCCGTTCGATATTCTATATTAATAACCGTTTACGACTCACAATTTATCAAGTCTTATTCAAGTAATACTCGTAACCCACTTTACTCATATTATATAACCGAATTATAAGCCAAGACAAATCAAGTCACCAAGTGACCGTCCGGGTCAAACACGACTCGACTAAAATCTTACCACATCAAACTAAATACCTTATTAATAGTTTACCACTAAATATAAAACCATGTCAATAATAACCATTTGACCCGTATAATAGTCAAGCCACCATAATAAACTGACTTGGTCCCACTACTTTGACCCGACCCATACGGGTTGACCAACCCGCGACTGAATCGACCCACTAGGTATTCTAACGCCACCATTTCCCAAACCGGTCAACCACTGAGTTGACTCGTACCCAGCAGACTTGAACGAGTCAGAAGACAATACACGAAGCCATGTTATTCGCTTACCACGCGAAATGTTTTAATAAAATGTTTTTATTTGTTTTTAACCACGAATTATAACACGAATATGCATATAAAAACGTCACAAAACAGCAAAATAAATATATGTATGACAAAAGAGGGAGGGTCGTGTTTTACCGAGAGAAAGGAGAGGAAAACAATAGTTGTGATGGCGTCTTTTTACGAGTACAACTCGTAACAACCAAGCACGACCCTAAATCGATCGTTATCTTTTTGAAACCCTAGAATCCGAAACTTAAAATTGAGATCTAGGGCGCGTTATGTTGTTTGTGGGTGCATACAAAGCATAAATGGAGTCACAAGACCTCGATCTATTGATTAGAAGCGGCAGTGTAACATTTGGTGGTCGCCGAAATTTTGGCCGGAAAAAGTGACGGGGCCGAAACCCTAATAATGGGTGGCTGGATTTTAGTGAGAGAGAGAGAGAATATGGTGTGTGTGTTTTTGTAGTGAGAGAAAGTTGTGAAGTAAAATGAGGGTGTGTGGAAGAGTTGAGGTATATATACCCATAGAGGGACTTAGGTTGTAAATAAAACAAACTAAGGGGGCGGCCATGTAACTTCCACATGGACCTATTATGAAACTTTCTCAAACTTTTGATATATTAGGTTCGGGACTCAATTAGCCTAGCAAACGAAGGATTCGTGACTCGGGAATTACGCCAACGTTCTTAGAATATTATTTCCGATAAAAATGACTATAAATATGTATCGTAACTCAATTTTGAGGGAACGATCACTCTAATTGTCGTTTCTCCATTTACGGCGCGCCGAGGAAATTACGAGTTGTCACAAGGACCCGTCTGCCGAAAATTAGAATATGGATACAGGTGCGAGCTCTCATCTTAATGATTTTGTGCATTGTCTTAGTGATATTCTTAATGAGTGCATTTATCCGTCTGTCGCGGTTGGTGATGGGCGTTTCATTCCCGTTACCAACTCCTGTCATAGTATCTTATCTACACCTTTTCGTCCTCTTCGTTTAAATAATGTTTTAATTACCCCTCATATCGTAAAAAATCTTATTTATGTGCGTCAATTTGTTCGTGATAATTATTGCACTGTTGAATTTGATCCTTTTGGTTTTTTTGTGAAGGACTTCATAACTCGACGGGTACTCCTCCGTTGTGATAGCACAGGTGATCTTTACCCTGTTATGAAGCCTTCTACAATTCCTCAAGCATATCTTACCAGTCAGTATAT
Organism: Chrysanthemum seticuspe; assembly: GCA_019973895.1. NCBI lineage: Eukaryota > Viridiplantae > Streptophyta > Magnoliopsida > Asterales > Asteraceae > Chrysanthemum > Chrysanthemum seticuspe. The sequence continues at coordinate 138,215,185 of BPTQ01000003.1, forward strand.
GTGGCATCAATGACTTGGACATCCATGAAGTGAAGTGCTGCGGCGTCTTGTGTCTAGTGATTCTATTTCTAGTAATAAAGAGAAGCTTCTCGTTCTTTGCCATGCTTGTCAGCTTGGTAAACACGTGAAGCTTCCTTTTGTTAGTTCGTCTAGTACTGTTACTTCTTGTTTTGACATTGTTCACTCGGATTTGTGGACCTCCCCAATTCCGAGTCTTTCTGGTTTCAAGTATTATATTTTGTTTCTTGATCATTATTCTTGATAACGCTACACGCGTCGTTCGGGGTCAAGGAAACTTCCTTTTCTTCGAGCAAGTTTTATAACACCCTAGGCAGTGAACCTAATCGTTGTAGTGTAGTAATTAGGGTAAGCCACGGGTATTGATATCGTTCTCTAGGGGAATAGGAATGCTAGTAAGGAGTTACTACGCTAAGGTTAAGGTTGAGGAAGATTATTTTTTATCTTTTTATGTTTTATGAAATGGAAAGGTACGAATCTCGGGTATTGGATTTGGGGGGTTGGTATTTCTACCGATTACTCTACTATTATCTAATTATCTAAACTAAGGTTGTGGGAGTCTATGTCTAATTATTGTGTGCTCGTATGATAGTTTAAAGATGTGTTTACTTAGGTTGTACTACTCCTTAATTATCTCCTATTGATGGTTGAGTTGTCACGTCTTATTCTTAGTTGCGTTGTGTGTCTAAAGTTGTAGGGTATGCGTTTCTCCCTAACTCTTTGAACTTACCAAAGGGTCTCGTCTACAAACCCACTAGGGATGATAAACTCCTACTCTAAGGCGCTCTTTGGATGGTTTAGCCTACAACTACTCAGGTAATTATATTCTAAGGTTCACAAAGATGAATCAAGCATTAAGTACACAACGAATGATCTATCGCATTACTAGATCATTAATCAACTAAGATAAGAAACAACCAATCAATATTCGATAATTAAGTTTCATACTTCCTAAGCAAACACACAAATAAATTAGCCGGACATGGAGAACATGCAAGCATACACACAAATAATCAAAGAAATAATTGAATTAATGAAGTAAAGACTTATCTTGATGTAAGATAGGGTTTAAAACCCTAAAATACTGTACAAGACACCTTAGGTTCGGTTTTAGGTTTTTACTCCAAAGACTCTCCACAAAACTGAAAAATTCGGATTCTATATATAAGATTACATATGCGACGGCGTCACCTTATGTTTCGTGACGCCGTCGTGTCGCCGTCATTAGGGTTTCGTCTTGGCCACGTTAACCTTGTGACGGCGTCACCTTATGTCCGTGACGCCGTCCTCTTCAGCTTCTGACGTCGTCTGGATTGCATCTAGGCCGTCTGAGTAGCGACGGCCTACTCTTTCACAACTAGACGTCGTCACTTGAAAATACGAGTTTTGGGTTCTGGACCGTCACAACAATTTTGGGACGGCGTCGCCATTAGCACCTGACGCCGTCGCCTTCTAATTTCAGCAGCTGTGAGTGTCTCGATTTTGACTTTAGCCATTTTCTTCATATATTCGCGCCTTTTCGTCCAAATAAGTGCCATTCCAACATTTTGCCTTCAAGAGACCTAAAAAGTGAAAAGGAACGATATTAAGCAATAACGGATACAAAAGTGATCAAATAAGGACTTAAACGACCCCTCAAAATGGTACCTTTTAAAACCTTATCAAATATCCCTACACTTGTTATTTGCTTGTCCTCAAGCAAATGTGCTTTTAGCCAATTAATTTATAAGTTAGGGGTCATGAAGCATTAATTCAAAACGGACCACAACACATATAAGCCCCGCAAAAGTTATAACAAGCACGGAAATTACATACTAGCACCTCACATGGGGTGTTTGGATACTCACATCTCTCTCGGGTGTATATATGAAATATAACAAATAGGAAATGGAAGATAAACACTCATTAACCGGTCCTAGTACATAGATTACCATAGGCTTGAGAATAGATCAAACCTCCATCGCTTTGGCGTAAGCACCTAGGAAAGACTATCAAAGAGGTCTTTAAAGGGTTGTAATGTTAGGCTTACGGTAGGGAAATAAAGGGTTTGGTGGGATAGGCTTTTAGTGGTGGCAAGTCAAAAATCTCTATGTTAAATGCATATGAAGAATGGCGTTGCTAAGCCAAGACTTGACACTCTAAACTTTAGATAACTGAAATAAATAAACATAAATTTAAAGGATAGATGTAGAATGGTAGCCCGTATGTTTTTTTTTTTTTTTTTTTTTTTCACTCTATTTTTTTTCTTTTCCTCTTTTTCTAACTTTTTTTTCGATTTTTTTTTTTTTTTTTTTTTTTTTTTTTATACACTTTTACTCTACCATCCTCTACGATAACATCAAAATACTAGGGATTTACAGGCATATCCCTACACTTGAGTTTTTATTACTCTAACACTAATTTGACCCGATTTGAAAAGATCAAAACACTTGGGGTACATTATTACGCAAACAAATGGAATTTGAATTTAACGTTCCCTTCCCGTCATTTCATAAACTTTAACTTTTCCCATGAATCCCAATCGTCCCAAAACTGTATACAAAGGATATGACTCGACTTAGCAACTTATGCAAGCAACTAGATAATTGAACTAAGGGTTTAGGGTGATAACAAACATTTGCACTAAAAGTGAGTGCATAAGGGGTAGGCTAAGGCGATTTGGGTGTATATTTGGGGGTGGGGTGTAAAAAATGCTCTTCATTGATATTCCGGAAAAACCGAAACATCACGAGAACCGCGAAAAGGATAGGCTCTGAGGGGTTAACTAGGGGTATCGTGTACTAAAGATGAGTACAACGCAAAGGGTGTGGGGGAATTACTCAACCGATGTGGAAGAAGTAATTATATTACGGGTATCAAACAAGGGTTATCCTAATGCCTCTTATCATTTAGTTATTCCTAACTACACAAGTGTAGCCTCACTTGCGATCTCGGAATGCATCACAAAACAAGTTCTAGAATCTAATATACTACCGGTTCACACTCTAAGCATTGAAGATGAATGCTTTAATTCCTACTAATCTAAGGGCGATCCTCACATTTTGGTGGAATTTGGGTGGTAAAGGGTTTTTGTGCTAGTCATGCAACTTCCTATCCGTGAGACGCTTTTGTTAAGACTAATGGCCCACTCCTATATGTCATGAAAAATTTTAAATTTGGTGCCAAAATTACCCTAACCGACATTTTCTCATGGTTTATTACACAATCACAATTGGACAAAGCAAATAATCAAGGATAAGCATAGTTTCAAAGTTCCCGTTTTATTTTCCCTCCCTACACTTAAACTGAACATTGTCCCCAATGTTCCCCGAAAGTATCAAAGTTATGATAAAAGAGGGTAATCAAAAATGAAAGAAACTAATACTCCCCTGATTAGCTCGGTAGGATCCGTGTGTGAAGTAGTGGTTAAATCCTTTCCAAGAAGAATTTATGCGTGAAAAGCTCCTCAATCTTATGTAACTTCTTCTTGACAAATTAAACCTGCACACTTGAAGAAAACAAACGAAACCTTCGCGTAAAATCGGCAGTAATAATATATATAAGACTCGATTTAAACTAGGATATAATGCTTGTGGAATGGATGTTTACATAATTTCTAAGAAAATTAAGACCTGGAAATTCCAAAAATTTATAAGTAGCTCAGAAAACGAGAAAAAGTGATCTGATGTTTTTACTCCTTCCTGACGCCGTCAGGTTATCCTGACAAAAACTGTTCTGCGATTTTCTGAAAAAAATTCTAGAAAATTTACATCTTTAGAATCTGGAAAAATTTCTGCAAAAACATCCATTATGACTCGATACAAGCATTTGACTCGAATAAACAAACATATATATCTTTTATTTAATTGTTATTCTCATGTTTACGTTTCTTTTGAAAACGTGTGTAATCCTCCCTACACTTATCCCTTATGTAAAATACCTTTATATGCAATTAAGACGAGGTTAAAAACAAAATAAAGCATTTTTACAAATTCAAACATGAGAATAAACAATTAATAAAAGATATACGACACACAAATGAAAATGAAAAATAAATACACATGGGTTGCCTCCCAAGAAGCACTTGTTTTTGTTCGAGTCACGAGCCTGACTCTACCCTTATTTAACAGATAAAGGGGAAGTTTTTTCTACACTTAAGTTTAAGTGCGGGTGATAGTAGCAATACACACCCTTAGGGTGGAAATTTGCTACGTGAGGAGAGGGTGATGGGTGATTTATATGCTCAAAGGAGTGTGCTCCATTCATTATAACCTTACCTAAGTCTATTGGTGTAGCGGGTGAATCAAATCTCCCTCCTAAAAATGGATCATCTTCTATCAACTTCAAAAGATTCTTAGTTAAGGATCCATCTTGACCTGATAAACCCGGTTTAAACCCATAGTGTTTCTTGTTATCAACCATGAATGGGTGATATAAGTGTGTAAGGTCATGGGTTACTCCTATATTAGCTTCTACTCTACATGGCCTAGAATCTACCACCTTTATCAAGCAACTACCCGGACTATCTATTTTGATGGGAGGATTGGGGCCTAATTCAATTCCAAGATTCACATCTAAAGATGGAAAATTGGGTAAGGTTTTTTGTTGAGGCTCCGGTTCATCAAAATTAGGAACTTTCCTAGGACTAAGAGAGAGGTCATGACAACAAGCATCTAAACCTATATTCCCTAGTGGCGTTTGGTCCAAAGGTTCTACAATCGGGGTTCCTATAGTCTCTTCTACTTCTTCCGGGTAAGTTATAGGCGATGTGTGTTCCTCAAGTGATGGTAGGACTTGTGGGTTATCCGATGGGATTGGATTTTCTACTCTATCCTCCATCTTATCAAGATCACCTATGTATTCATTTTGTACTGTGGTAGCGCCTAACAAGGACATGCACCTTGGTACCTCAACTCTAATCATCTCCTTCCTAAACAACCTTTCCGACCGAAGTTTCCAAATTGAAAATAGGTCTAAAGATTCGTTTTTTGGGTCCCATGTTCCACTTCTAAATTGGGCGTGAATCTCAAAGGTTTCCCATGCATTTCGAACACCACGTCCCCAAATATCCCCATCCGCTACATAGTCAAGTCTCCTTTGGGTTTCGTGGGCGATACGAGTGTAAAAGAATTGTAGTGGAAACAGTAAATCAATACCATGATAAAGGACTTTTTGTAATAAATATTTAATTCGAGTCCACGCCTCATGAAAGGATTCATCATGATATTGCTGGAACCTCAAGATCTCATTTTGGAGTGGAAAGGGTAGATTATGTAGTGGATTTCGTTGATTGGGTGACAGTTTTGGCAGATTCGCGTTCTCCATAACGGCTAACGGAATAGTTAATGAAAATGGTTACGAACAAAGGTCACGAAGAAGGGGGATAGACTATGAGGAAGCTAAAAATGAGAAAAAAGTTTACTTGATAGGAATCAAGCAAAGAAACCTAAACGAGGTGGACTACTAACTAGCTATTCTATTCCCCGGCAGCGGCGCCAAAAACTTGATAACGCTACACGCGTCGTTCGGGGTCAAGGAAACTTCCTTTTCTTCGAGCAAGTTTTATAACACCCTAGGCAGTGAACCTAATCGTTGTAGTGTAGTAATTAGGGTAAGCCACGGGTATTGATATCGTTCTCTAGGGGAATAGGAATGCTAGTAAGGAGTTACTACGCTAAGGTTAAGGTTGAGGAAGATTATTTTTTATCTTTTTATGTTTTATGAAATGGAAAGGTACAAATCTCGGGTATTGGATTTGGGGGGTTGGTATTTCTACCGATTACTCTACTATTATCTAATTATCTAAACTAAGGTTGTGGGAGTCTATGTCTAATTAATGTGTGCTCGTATGATAGTTTAAAGATGTGTTTACTTAGGTTGTACTACTCCTTAATTATCTCCTATTGATGGTTGAGTTGTCACGTCTTATTCTTAGTTGCGTTGTGTGTCTAAAGTTGTAGGGTATGCGTTTCTCCCTAACTCTTTGAACTTACCAAAGGGTCTCATCTACAAACCCACTAGGGATGATAAACTCCTACTCTAAGGCGCTCTTTGGATGGTTTAGCCTACAACTACTCAGGTAATTATATTCTAAGGTTCACAAAGATGAATCAAGCATTAAGTACACAACGAATGATCTATCGCATTACTAGATCATTAATCAACTAAGATAAGAAACAACCAATCAATATTCGATAATTAAGTTTCATACTTCCTAAGCAAACACACAAATAAATTAGCCGGACATGGAGAACATGCAAGCATACACACAAATAATCAAAGACATAATTGAATTAATGAAGTAAAGACTTATCTTGATGTAAGATAGGGTTTAAAACCCTAAAATACTGTACAAGACACCTTAGGTTCGGTTTTAGGTTTTTACTCCAAAGACTCTCCACAAAACTGAAAAATTCGGATTCTATATATAAGATTACATATGCGACGGCGTCACCTTATGTTTCGTGACGCCGTCGTGTCGCCGTCATTAGGGTTTCGTCTTGGCCACGTTAACCTTGCGACGGCGTCACCTTATGTCCGTGACGCCGTCCTCTTCAGCTTCTGACGTCGTCTGGATTGCATCTAGGCCGTCTGAGTAGCGACGGCCTACTCTTTCACAACTAGACGTCGTCACTTGAAAATACGAGTTTTGGGTTCTGGACCGTCACAACAATTTTGGGACGGCGTCGCCATTAGCACCTGACGCCGTCGCCTTCTAATTTCAGCAGCTGTGAGTGTCTCGATTTTGACTTTAGCCATTTTCTTCATATATTCGCGCCTTTTCGTCCAAATAAGTGCCATTCCAGCATTTTGCCTTCAAGAGACCTAAAAAGTGAAAAGGAACGATATTAAGCAATAACGGATACAAAAGTGATCAAATAAGGACTTAAACGACCCCTCAAAATGGTACCTTTTAAAACCTTATCAATTCTCAGTATGTGTGGGTCTATCCATTAATGAATAAATCTGATGTTTTTTCTAAATTTCAGTTGTTTCGTAGTTATGTTCGTACTCAGTTTAAGTGTGAAATTAAATCGTTTCAGTGTGATCATGGTGGTGAGTTTGATAATACTGCCTTTCATAAATTATTTTCAACCCATGGCATTCAGTTTAGATTTTCTTGCCCCCGCACCTCTCAACAAAATGGAAAATCTGAACGCATGATTCGTACCATCAATAACCTTATTCGTACTTTATTGTTTCAAGCACATTTACCACCCAACTATTGGACTGAAGCTCTTAATATGGCTGTTTATTTATTGAATATCCTTCCTTCCCGTGCCATTAACAATGATATACCCTTTACCCGCTTTTTTGGTGCTACACCTGATTATAGTGTCCTTCGTGTTTTTGAATGCCTTTGTTACCCACATATTGATACCAACCATAAATTAGGACCTCGCGCTACACCAGCCATATTTTTGGAACATGTTGCCAATCATTTTGGCTATCGTTGTCTTGATCTAAATACCAACAAAATTATTATCTCTCGTCATGTTACCTTTGATGAAACGGTTTTTCCGTTTCAAACCCATTCGTCCAAACCCACCCCCTCCTATGATTTTTTGGAAGATTCTTCCAATCTCATTTCAACCATTATCAACACCACCCCAATTGGTCCTACTTTAAACCTGATTCCTATACCACCAGTTGACATATCTACACCTCACGAACCAGTCAACATACCTACCTCCCCTGCCCCACCTACACCAACGCCAACGCCACATGTCCTTGACCCACCAACGCCACCTGTTATATCTATTCATCCCATGGTCACACGTTCTCGTGTCGGGACTACTCGTCCTAATCCTAAGAATGTTGGTCATGTGTCCACTGTTTCTCCGTCACCTAGGTCGTATAAGGAAGCTCTTGATGATCCAAATTGGCGAAATGCTATGTTTGATGAATATAATGCGCTTATTAAGTATTTGGCTGTGGGGGTCAATGTTGTTAGGTGTATGTGGTTATTTCGCCATAAGTATTTGGCTGATGGCACTCTTAGTCGGTATAAGGCACGTCTTGTTGCCAATGGTAGCACACAGGTGGAGGGAGTAGATGTTGATGAGACTTTTAGTCCCGTTGTTAAGTCGGACATCATTCGGACTGTTCTTAGTTTAGCTATTTTTCGACATTGGCCTGTTCATCAGCTTGATGTCAAGAATGCGTTTTTGCATGGTGATTTGGCTGAAACTGTTTATATGCATCAGCCACCTAGTTTTCGGGATCCTGAGCATTCGGATTATGTTTGTTTATTACAGCGTTCTCTTTATGGTCTTAAGCAGGAGCCTCGGGCATGGTTTCAGTGGTTTGCTGCTTATATTCTTACTGTTGGGTTTACTTCGAGTCTGTGTGATTCTTCTTTATTTATTTACCGACAGGGTGATGATACTGCTTTTATGCTACTATATGTGGATGATATTTTGCTTACTGCTTCCTCTGATAGTTTATTACAGCGGATTACTGCTTCTTTGTATAAGGAGTTCTCTATGACAGATTTGGGTGCTCTTAATTATTTTTTGGGTGTGTCAGTTACGCGTGACTCTTCTGGGATGATTTTGTCACAGCGTAAGTATGCTATGGAGATTTTGGAGCGTGCACATATGGTTGGTTGTAACCCTTCTCGGACTCCTGTTGACGCTGAGTCTAAGTTGGGTGATGATGGTGATCCGGTTTATGATCCTACGTTATATCGGAGTCTTGCAGGTTCTCTTCAGTATCTCACTTTCACTAGACCTGATATTACTTATGTTGTGAAGCAGGTTTGTTTATATATGCATGATCCTCGCGAGCCTCATTCCACTGCTCTCAAGCGTATATTACGGTATGTTCAGGAGACTTTGGCTTATGGTTTACAGTTATTTTCTTCTACTACTGAGTCCTTGGTTGTTTATTCGGATGCTGATTGGGCTGGTTGCCCCACCACTCGCCGGTCTACATCAGGTTATTGTGTTTTCCTTAGCAACAACTTACTTTCATGGTCCTCTAAACGTCAGCCGACGATTTCTCATTTCAGTGCTGAGGCTGAGTATCGAGGTGTTGCCAATGCTGTTTCTGAGACCTGTTGGCTTCGGAATTTACTACGTGAGCTTCATACACCATTGTCATCTGCTACTATTGTTTATTGTGATAATGTGAGTGCAGTGTACTTGTCTTCTAACCCTGTTCATCATCAGCGTACCAAGCATATTGAGATTGATATTCATTTTGTTCGTGAATTGGTTGCTACTGGTCAAGTTCGAGTTCTGCATGTTCCTTCTCGGTTTCAGTATGCTGATATTTTTACCAAGGGGTTACCATCTGCCTTGTTTACTGATTTTCGTGACAGCTTGAGTGTTCGGTCTCCTCCCGCTCAAACTGCGGGGGAGTGTTAGTCTATTAGTATTAGTATAAGTATTGGCCCATTGTATATTAGGCCCATTATGTATCCTATATAATATTGATGTACCAAACATTCTTATTCATTCAATATACACGTTTACACAATCTTACATTTACAAGGTTTTTAGCAGCTTTCCATCATCACCCACTAGTACAAGCTTCCCATCAAGCATCTGACTTTTCAGTTCATTAATCCTTTCAACCAAAAGTGTAATACTTGGACTACTAGATGCCGAACAGCCACATCTTGGACAACTTTAATATTTACATCTCACATTTTGGAATTCTCGTTTTGCTGGTGGATATTCATGTCTGAAATGGCCATATTTGTGCATTTGTGACCTAAAAGTGATAATGCAATTACACGATCATAAAAATAGATATGCTTGCTTTGTAAACTTTCCATTTGGTGATTTAGAAAGTTGTACGTGACTATATGTAGGGTATCACTTCATTTCTCGGCTTATATTTTCATTTATTCTAAACATTTTCTTCATATGAAATAAATTAGAGTTCACAATCTCATATCTTTTTAAGAAGCTAGTTTGATCAAGCATGTCGGTTTCTTTCATTCAGCCAACATAAATGTAACCGATCATTAACATTTGTAGAAAAATCAAGAAATATATAAAGTTATAAACCATACAACGCAAGTTTTTTTTTCATTTTCTTGTTCGATAAGTACAAAACTTCTCCTTACCTGATTTTCGGTAAGGAATGCTCGTAAATATATTGAACATATGTGAATATGGTATGCATGAAATCAACCTAGCTGATCGATTTAAATGTTATGTAGTTTACGACTCAATAATGATAAGTTTGTGCAACTTTTTGTAAAAATGCAATACAGTAAGAGAGAAAAAGAAATCTTTATAAAAATGTTATAGTTGGATCGTGACTTTGTAGTAGTAGTTGAAAGTTGAAACATGTTATAGAAAACGATGTATATATTTAACGGGGAACAAAGGTAGGGAGGGTATCTGTGGATGGAAAGGACTGAAAGAGAAAAGCAAAGGAAAAAAGCTAAAAGGAATCGAAGCACGTTTTCCAAGGAGAGCAACCTGCCAAACACATAAAAACCATCTTCTTTTTTCTAATTGCTTAAACTAGAGAATCCATTTTTATCTCGTTTATATAAAAAAAGAAAGGGTCTCGATCATTTGTTGTACTTTGTATAACGAGGGTTATAAAAAGAAAGTAAAACATGTATTTCAAAAGTATTGAGCTCAATTGCTTGAAAGTCGTCTGGATTATAGTCGTATGTTGATAATCTCTTAAGTCGTCTGAAAAGTAATTCCACACTATTACTAAAAGCATATGCAAGTAATTAATAACACGTTATTGATATGTTATCTCAGCGTTACATCATATATCTTCTAATAATACGCCAATAACTAAAACACTCTTTCTCATAACACACCAATAACATGTTATTGGGTCTTATGAAATACCCCACTAAAAATACTCGCTCACTAACAATTAAAAAAAATAAATACACACGCACACACAAGAATGCAAATGGTGTGAGCCATTGCATTGACTCAAAACGTTTGGCTCACGAATGACACGATGCTCCGGTATGGTTGGCACATAATGGCATGCATTTGGCACGTTAAATGTGCTACATACCGTGTGCTTAAGTGCAGCTAAGTGTCAGGGTACGATGACGTTCTGTTTTGTTTTTTTTTATGTATATATATATATTTTTTTTCTCTCTCTCTAGTGTTTGTTTAACTCTCTCATGTTACAGAAAATGTGAGATGAAACAAAATAGCAAATCTTTTATTTTAATTAGTGGTGGTCTCATTTATCATTTTTATGTTGTTGACTTTTTTTAAGGTTGTGTTAGGGCTACCACTTTTGTCTTATTTTTTACATTTTTCATATTTTGGCTCACTCCTGTTTACAATATAATATAACTTTTTATCAGTTTTTGTTTCATATTTTCTGTCAATTTCATACTTTTGATTTATTAAACTTTATATTTTATATTCTTTACTTTTAGTTTATAGTTTTTGTGGAAAACTAGAAGGGAGGTTAAATAGTTTTACCGATTAAAACTTGGTTTTAAACTATTTAGATCGACTTATGTCAATCTATTTAAACATGTGTGTTAGATGTTGATAGACAATCATAAATAATATGTAATGAGAGAGTAGGGAGTAAGAAGCACAAAACCACGAGTATTTATAGTGGTTCGGCTATAAGGACACCTTCCTTGCCCTACTCCACTCCCCGAGTCACCTACTCGAGAGTTTGTAAACACTACACAACACCAGCTCCTTATGGCGGAGAAGCCTTCACAATGTTGCCTACTCTGTGGAAAACTAGAAGGGGGGTTGAATAGTTTTGCCAATTAAAATTTCCTTTTAAACTATTTAGATCGACTTATGTCAATCTATTTGGATGTGTGTGTTGGATGTTGATAAACAAATATATATAGGTATGTAATGAAAAGATAAGATTAAGAAGCACAAAACCACAACGCGAGTATTTATAGTGGTTCGGCTACAAGGACACCTTCCTTGCCCTACTCCACTCCCCGAGTCACCTACTCGAGAGTTCGTAAACACTACACCAATCTCCTTATGGCGGAGAAGCCTTCACAACGTCGCCTACCCTTTTTCCGGTGCTAGGCTAACCACCGGGTTCTTTCACTCCAAGGTGAACCACACCTACACAACGTCGCCTACCCTTTATAAGGTACTAGGCTAAGTACCTAGTTCTTTCACACCAAGGTGAATCACACCTACACAACTTTGCCTACCCTTTATTAGGTACTAGGCTAAGCACCTAGTTCCATTGCAATGGAGGAACTACTACCCAACACTACACCAACGACTAATCCCAAAGGAGATCCACTCCTTTTTACAACATCATCAAGGATATCAATATCCTTGGATCTAGTACTAATCTATCTTATACATCGAAACACGCCATATCGAATGTACATCTAAGGCACCTTTCACTAATGCCTTTAACTAGATCTTCAAGACATCCTTCACTAATGTCTTGTGTCTTGACTTCTAAGCACCATTCAATAATGCTTCTAGTCTTGACTTCTATGCACCTACCACAAGTGCTTATGGTATGGACGATAGATACCCTTCACTAATATCTTCGTCTTGACACTTGAGACACCTTTCACAAATGTCTTCAACACTTCTTAGGAAAAGAAAAACAATCATCAACAAGAAGACTTCAGTAGTCTTGATGATGAGGAAGCATGGTAACTCATGGACTTGAGCTTGCTTGACTTCAAAGGTGGTGATCTCGCCTTTAAGAGGAACCTAGAAGATCACACAAAAACAAAACTACAAACATAGATCTCTTGGATCTGAGGTTAGAGAGTTTTCAACTCTAGGGGAAAGTATGTTAGAAAGGGGTGAGAAACAATGAAGAAATGACTCACTATTTATAGAGGAAAAACAATCATCCGTGGGACGCTCCCTTTTACCCATGGGTATTTTGGTTATGGGTCATGGGTCATGGGTTGATCCATGGATCTTTGGCTAGATACAATGTATCTCTTGAGTGCAATGCACTTAGTCACTTGGGTATGGGTTGATCCATGGGTTATAGATATTATCCATGTATGATATAAGCATGATGTCATGCAATGGGTTATGGGTCAAGATCCATGAGTCATGGGCTTTGGGTTGTACCCAACTACATTCAATGTATTTGCTCAATGGGTTATGATACTTAGGTTTCTACCCATTTATATTACCCAATATACTACATACTAGTTATGTGTATATTTTACCCAAATATGTAAACACTAGTTGTTGTACATATGTAATATTAAATCATAAAATCACTTATACTTGTTTTAGAGTTTTATGTGAAAATGTGAATATGTTAGAAACTATTAGTTAAAGCCATTTACATATTTTATTTGTTTCGTTAAAATGATTTTACGTTTGTTATCTACAAAACATTAGAAGATCGTAAAATATAAATAAATGTTTTTACGGCTTATTTGTATTAACATATTCTTTATCCGGTACAAGGCTAGATACCGGGTTCTTCCACGAGGAAGAACCAAACCTATCACAACGTCGCCTACCCTTTATCCGGAACTAGGCTAGATACCAAGTTCCATTACAATGGAGGAACTACTACCCAACACTACACCACAACTAACTCCAAAGTAGATCCACTCCTTATAACAATATCAACAAGGATATCAATATCCATTGACCCAATAATAATCTATCTTGTACATCGAATCACACCATATCGAATGTATACCTAAGGCACCTTTCACTAATGCCTTTGGCTTGTCTTCTAGGCACCCTTCACTAATGCCTTGTGACTTGACTTCTAGGCACACTTCACTAATGCCTTTAGCCTTGACTTCTAAACACTCTTCACTAGTGTTTTCAATACGGACGTTCGACACCTTTCACTAATATCTTCGTCTTGACCCTTTAGACATCTTTCACTTATGTCTTCGACACTACACTTCTAATGAGAAAGAAGAGAACTATCAACAAGAGAACCTCAGTAGTCTTGATGATAACGAAGCATGGCAACTCATGGACTTGAGCTTGCTCGACTTCAAAAGGTGGTGATCTCGCCTTTAAGAGAAACCTAGAGAATCACACAAAAAACAAACTACATACATAGATCACTTGGATATGAGGTTAGAGAGTTTATAACTCAAAGAGAAAATCTATATGAAATGGGTGAGAAACAATGAGGAAATGGCTCACTATTTATAGAGAAAAAATAGCTACTGTTCCACGGATCCCTCACTTGAGGGATCCGTCCAGTGTATTACTGGGGATCCGTGGGACGCTCTCTTTTGCCTATGGGTTTTGGGTCATGGGTCATGGGTCCTAGACATATGACCATGGATATCCAAGTAGATACAATGTATCTGCAAGATGCAATGCATCTAGTCCATGGGTCATGGGTTAAAACCATGGGTCATGGATAATATCCATATATGACTTGTGCATGATGTCATGCAATGGGTTGTGGGTTATGCTCCATGGGTATGGGTCATGGACTTTGGGTTTTACCCAACTACATTCAATGTATTTGGTCAATGGGTCAAATACTTAAGTTTCTACCCATTTATATTACCCATTATAATACATACTAGTTATGTATATATTTACCCAATATGTAAACACTAGTTGTTGTACATATGTATTACTAAATCATAAAATCACTTATACTTGTTTTAGTGTTTTATGTGACAATGTAAGTGTGTTAGTAAACTATTGGCTCAAACCATTTACGTATTTTATTTGTTTCGTTAAAATGATTTTACGTTTGTTATCAACAAAACATTAGAAGATCGTAAAATATAAATAAACGTTTTTACGGCTTTTTTGTATTAACAATCTCCCTCTTTTTGTTGATGACAAAACATAAAGTTATTTTAAGGAAAAAACTAAAATTCGTAAAAGTTTGAATTGTAGTTTTTACTTTGTTCTCTCCTTTTTTGTCGAAACAAAAAGAGCTTCGAAAAGAAACTAACACATTGTTTAAAAAAAACATGTGAAGAAAAGAATATAATAAGAAAAAGTAGAGAGCAATTAATGAGAGGAGTTCTCGTCTTAACTCCCCCTTGACGAGTCCATCCCTTTGTGAGGGCGTCAAGTAATAAAAACTAGTTCATTTGCCCCTATGTTTGCAAAAGATTTCGTCTATGTGACGAATATGTTTCCCCTTGATGATTGCAACTGATCGCTCCCAAACCGTCAAGTTTTTTCACGCAAGCTGACCACTTGTGAATGGCCGACCGTAAGAAACTTAAAACGGTTCAGAAACAAATACAATGAATTCCAGAGAATACAGTGGATTCCCGGGTCGTTAAGTCCCACGGAGACTCAATGGTGTGTAAACACTTGATCAGATGATAGAATGATCACTAAGGATAGTAATCAGTAAAGGATTTGGATTGATAATTATACCTAAAGAAAAAGTTTATAAATTACAGCGACTTAAATACAAATTAAGAAAATTAAAAAGCTAAAATATATTAAATAAACGGTATCACTATATTTAAAATGATGAACGTTTAAAACTTAAAACGTACGTTTAAATAAAAAACTACGTAACGTACGAAATAAAACGTGAGAATAAAGAAAGAAAATACCTACGGATATGAAAAATACATTTTTACAATCCTAATTATACTAGAAAATTATTGGAAAAATAAAATTATTTTTACAACTATTTATTTAATTATTATTAATTAAAAACTATTTATTAAGTATTTAAAATGCACTAAAATATAAGAAAATACAAAATTAACCTAGAAAAATGAAATTATAACTTAGAAAAATCTAAAATATGATAAAAGTTATTTTAAAACTGAAAATATATTTTTTATACTTTTTATGTATTTATTATTAATTTAAAACTATTTAAAACTAATTAAAATGCTAGAAAATACTTTTTAAACTAAGAAAATTATGGAAAAATATTTTTTTTGGCTTTTTATATTTATCTTAATCTAGGAAAATTGAAAACATATTTTTTTGAAACTTTTCTTAATTATTTGTATTAAAAGCTAATTAAAAAGTGCTAAAAATTGATTTAAATGCAGAAAAATAGCAAACAGGCTTGGAAAAATCTGAAAAATTCAAGAAAAGCTTAAAATAATATACTAAAGCTGAGAAAAATATAAAAACAGGTGCTTGTGTGTGGGATTAAGCAACTGCTACGTCAAGTGCTTAAGAATAAGCACTTTAAATAAGCCAAAACCTACAATAAGCTACCAACCTGTAACAGAAGCTATAATATACTAAATTTACCAAAATGCAACAAGAAACAACTACTCTTAACCTATGAAATGCTAACTACCAAGATTTGGTTGATTTGAGACCAAGCTAATAACAGTTTCTACCCACCTATTTACAGCCTAAGAATAAGCCACCCAAAAAGCTAGAAATCAAAGACCAGATATTGGAACTTAAAGAAGACCTGGTTGGCTACTTCTAAACCAAAGATGAGACCAAGGCAAGCTCAATTGAGCTCTGTGCAAGGGCTGCACAAACTGCACAACACCTGTGCAGTTCAGTGCCCTGTGCACAGGGCATATAAGCCCGTTTTGACAAGCTCATTTGGAACTTATAAAAAAATGACAAAATTCTATAAAAGTGACAATAAGAAAGTAAACCAACAGAAGTTTTAAAAAAACAAAGTTTCAATGAAATTGGCCCAGAGATGAGTCCATGAAAAATCACCCAAGCTTGGGTCAAAACTGGATTTTGCAATTTGACTTTTGAAGCAATTATGAAAAGTTGACTAACTTGAACTTTGATCTAGATTTACCAACTGAATATGATGTTAAATGGTATAATGAAACTAATGCAAGCTACCCTAGTGATTTCTAAACATAAAACAAGCTCTTGATTTTCCAAAATCCAAACAGTGAAATTAATTAAGACAGATTTAATAAGATTTTGACTTTGATAGTTTGTAGATGCAATATTAAGACAGAGTTGAGTTCATTTGAGCTAAACAAGCTAAAAACAACAAGAATCTACCACTGCACAAACCTATAACTCAGATTAAAGAGCAAACCCAAACACACCTTAAACAATCTGATTTGAACTTAAAATGAGCTAAACACTGAACCAACTTGTATTAATGATCAAACTAAGTTAAGCTACCCTAAATACAACTTAATAAACAAGTTTTGACAGTTTATGACTACAAATACAAGTACAACCAAAATATGCAAACTGATGTGAAAATGTAAATAAGACAGCAACTCACAGATGTCCACCTTGACTTGCAGGCTAAAACCAGAACTATAACTACCCTCAGCTAATCTAATCCAACCCAAATCCAAGCTGCATCAACCCCATTTCATGATCAAATCCAGATAAGCTTAAGCAGTTGACTTTTGTTGACCATTTAACAAAGTTGATTGAAATTTAATTGTGAGCTTACAAAAAGGCTGTAAAGAGCTTAAATGACTTAATTGAGTTTAAAAATAAGTTACTAAAAGCTTTGACAATAGAATTTTGAAACTGAAATTGCAACAGCAAACATGAGACTTAGAACTTATATAAAAACTTGAGATTGATACTTAAAAGTAAATTACAATGATACAATGACTTGAGTTTAACACATTTAAAGCTTAAAATTACATTTTAGAACACTAATTAAGATAACTTAAAAAAAACGACATACAAAGAAAAATAAAAACTAACTACTTGTCTTCCTTCTCTCCTCTTGCTTCTCTTTATATCTGAAAATTCTTCCCACTTGTTTCTGATTTGATCCCACCACTTATTTGGGCCATTGGATCAACTTAAGCCATTTTTGGCCGTATGATTGAATTTGGCGCCAAATGTGCTTTTGACCTGTTGGGGTTGAGTGAAGGGTTAGAAGAAGCATTAAATGTGTTTTGGAGGGATGTTGAGGTGGAGGGAACAAGGAGGGGAGATGGTGAGCTGGGGGGATGGGTTTTGGAGTGTTGCAGGGTGTCAAGTGGGGAAGAAAGTCTTGGCGGGTAGGCTTGGTTTGACCAGATATTTGACTTGGTTGATATTAGTGGCCAGGGGTCAAAATGAGGGGGTCCAAAGGCTTGGCAGGGTCACAATTGGTATTGGCAGGGTCCAAATGGTGTAAAGGCTTATATGGCAAGGACTAATTTGCACTTTCTGAAATATCAAGGACTAAATCTGCCAAATTTGCAAAGTTGCTCCAAGGGACTAAAAGTGACAAGTTTTAATAATATAAGGACTAAACTTGACATTTTCAAATTTCCAAGGGCCATTTTTGCCAATTTTTAAACTTGGAGGACCAAACTCGTAATTTCTCAAAACTTTTGATATTTTTCACCAAAGGACTAAATTTGACAACTTATGATTTTAAAAGGACCTTTGGTGATTTTACTTTTAAAATTAAGGCTCAGGGACTATTTCTGACAACTTTTGAAACTTGGGGGACTGAAACTGCCAATTATGCAAACTTAGCTCATTTTTCATCTGATTTTGAACATTTTGCATCTGAAACATATAAAATGCAATTTTGAAATATTTTCAGTATTTTGATGCATTTCTGAGCATTTTTAAACGTTTTGCAGATCAGATTTAACCAAAAATGATGAGTATTTACACACTCATCAGCAACTTTGCAAGGGGATGTCATGAAATGTAATCCTAATATTGCAAGTGATTTTTCAATGTATTGCTTTGACACAAAGCTCTCCCTAGCTTAGTGTGTCAAAGTTTTCATGTGTAAATTGAAAATCTACAAAACAAAGGTTAGAAAACAAGTATATAATGCATAATTTTCTGCAAATAAGACTCAAGTTAGTAGAAAGCTAGTCTTCTGTTGCACGATTCCCTCCCTGGAGGGATCCGTCTAAGCAAAACGTAAGGATCTGTCTGTCTATAACTAAAATACAGCAAAGGTGTTGTACCAAAAGATGTTAGCATCAAAATGATATATGTATTAGAACAATAATCATATACTCAGAACAATATAGCAAATATCATGTAATTTTATTTAATAAAACTAGAGATATGATACACATGACTCTAAAAACTAAGAAAATGAACAATACATGACTTTGAATTACTAGACTATCTAAGTCGCGCTAGATACTAGGACACCACTAGAATCCTCTAGCTCAAGTTTGTTTAGGTTTAATCTCGTCGAAACGTTCGAGGAGGTGATAAAACATGAAACGTTGATCTTCACGTACTTCATGTATCAAACTTTCAACATGTTGACAATGATAACAATCTTTGTCATGGCTCGGTAGTGGTGATGGAAGAAAGGAAATTGCTTGATGTGAAGGATCAAGTGACGCGGGTTGAGGAGCCTCAAAAGAGGGAAGGGTTAGCGGAGGCGCATTCGAGGATGGCTCAACTAAGAATGATGGTGGTGGTAGAGAGGTGTCAACTTCCATGTGGTCGAGTGGTTGACTTTGATGATTTCTCATAATCCAAAAAGGATTATTTGATGGTGACGGAGAAAAAGAAGCAAGAGCTAGTGTTGACTCAACACCTTGATTTTGTTCCACTACTCCTTCTAAAGAGGGAAATGTTGTCGGTGGTGGAGGATGAGATGGCCTAGGAGGCAAATATTCTAGATTGTGGAGGTGTGGTGATGAGAGTGGAGTGGTGAATGATAGGGCTCTAGGCACCAATGGTGATAGTTTAGTGGAAATGGGGTTGTTTGGTTTAGGAGGTATGGTGGTGTTTGGCATTGGTAGTTTTGTGGGTACAATTCTTTTTGGGATTGGTTTGATAGGTGGAGGGGAGATCCTACCATTTGTGGATTTAACGAGAGATGATTCGGTTGAGGAAATTTCGTGTACAACACGAGCAATTTTCTTGGGTGGTCCTTTAGTAGATGAATTACCACTAGGAGCTTTCCTCATGATGAGATGATTCAAAGAGATTTGTAAAGGTTTCTAAGTGCTGAAAATGAGGATGAAGATGATGACTTTAAGAGTCTTAACAATGTGGTTTATAAAGAAAGAGATTTGGCAAGTGCATTCAAGACTTAAGCTACTAAGATCCCTTGGAATGTGATGATTAGCATGCGCAAGAGTCAACTTCAGAGTTGTACTGATCTAGAATCTTAATTAAGATAAGATGGAGTGTTCAAGTTAGCAAGATGAACTTGAAATGATTGTTTTAGCTAGAGTTTGACATGAATCTGTCACTCGGATCCTACGGTTTCCTCCAATGAGGGATCCGTCTAGGCTAATCCTAGGGATCCAGCTCTCAGCAGCTAGGAAAGGGTAAAAAATAATGTTTGTAAGGTCTAATGCCTATACCTTTTTGAGTGTTTCAGTCCTCCTAAGTATCTTAAATGAAAGGGTACTTAAATGTTCAAGGGCAATGAGTGATGTAGCTAATGATTGCCTTTTATGGAAGAAAATGGAACTTTTATGAGTACCAATGAATGATCAAAGATGACACTAAAAACTTGAGAGTGTCAAATGGAGCTAAATGATCCTAGAGATCAGATAGTAACTTAAGATAATATTTTGGAAGATATCTTAAAGATTTATAGAAAATGGAAAAACTAGAATTTGACCCATTTTGAGGTAAGGATGGCTAAAATCAATTTGCTAAAGTTGAGAGATTTCTAGAGCTAGATGTATTAACATGTGAGAGATGATGTGTGAGCATAAGAGCAGAAGAGTAATGAGTTTTGGTGAAACGATAGATCTACAAGCGCCTTGAGAGTGATCTAAGTGAGTTATGAGTGAGTATGAACCTTTTACTCAGCTTGATAAGGACTTAAATGGTCCTAAGACACTATGTTAGGCTAGTGTGGGGTGATCTAAATACATGGTTTGAAGTATAAAGATTGCAACTCCATTTCTGTTTGCCCGGATCCCACGGTTCCCTAGAAAGAGGGATCCGTCTAGCAGAAACTTAGGGATCCGTCTTCCTGCTAAACAACACCTTTACAAAAGGTATGCAAGGGTGGCACAAAGCATCATATTTCCAAGCTAGTGTTTTCTAAGAAGTTATAACACTAATATAGTGGAGATATAAAATGTTAAATGTTTTATTTCATGAAAGAAATTGCATTACATTGATAGAGCATGAGTACTAAGGATTGACCCTAATGAAAAGAAACTAAGTTTCTTGAGCGTTTTCGCTAGATGGATCATCAAATGGTTGATGAGTATTTTCCGATTCAGGGATGAAGAAAGTCTTCATAAGAGATGTGTTTAGAGGTTCCATCATCTTGTTCACAAGTACGTACAACGGACTTTGAAATTGAGGGTGGAAGTACATGATATGATGATAAAGGCGTGTCAAGAACATTCCATAAGGGATTAGTTTGTTCTTGGCGCCTTGAAGATTTACAATTCGCCTGGCGAAGAAAAAGGAGAGATTGTATGGTTGTTGTGTTAGCAATCAATACATTATGTGAGCACAACAAGCGGGAAGAATTTCTTGACTTCCCCTAAGACTCCAAACATTTTCACGTAGGATGAGTGCGAGAGGCTTGTACTCTTCTTGGATATCCCGTGTATAGATAATGTTTGGATTAGAGTAATAGGGTCGAGGTTTGCATAACATGCGAGTCAAGTCTTGAGGGGAAGGTATGTGTGAACAATATGGACTATTTTCTTCACGATGGTTAAAGAGAGAATCAAGAGACCAATCTTCAGTGAAGGCACATTGTCCATGAATTGGAATTCAGAGGATGTGAGCAAATTGCCCAAGGGTTAGAAGAAAATTTTGGCTTTTGATCCAAAACCAAATAGATAGAGAGCGATCCTCGTTACGAACGAGTTCAACTTGACGGAAGAATTCCAATACAAACCTCGGACATATTTTCTCGTTAATTTCGAGAAGACATTCTAGTCCTATGGTTCGGAAGGAGGTATTGATACCTTCTTCGTATTGTAGAGGAGTGTCGACAATACGTCCTTCATGGAAGTGACGGGTTTCGAGATTATTGAACCCACGGACATGATTGCCAGGTGTGTTGGGTTCAAGAGAGATCTTAGGGGTGTAAACGCAAGTGAGTGAAAAGTCGAACTCATACTCATGCGACATGACGAAACTTATAGAAGTGAAGAGTTAATAAGATGAGACGTATTTAAGGCAAAACAATGATTGCCTAACGTTTTTACTAGATATTTATTAACAATGATAATTAACTAATGTTTGACATTCTAGTGGAATATTTCTTTTAAGAGGGAAACGATTTTTAATTTGCATGAAAAACTGTTTTCTAGAAGGACGGTTCTCACGGTTCCCCTCCATGAGGGATCCGGCTAGTAGATCTACAGGGATCCGTGGATCTGTAGTGACAGACACAAGATTTTGACGAAAAGAGATTTTTGCATCTTATATGTTTATACAAAGATATGTATTTTAGCCAATGTTTACTTTAGCATGCATTGTCGGTTTCTAATGTATCTTAATACCAAAAATACGAAAGATAAAAAGTAAACGAAATGACAAACATATTACGAGAAATAAACTAGATAGACTAGAACATTAGTAATATTTCATTTCAATGCTAAGAACGATACAAAGGATTGGGTATATAACAGCAATGTAGATTAACAACACAAAGTATATGTCTCCATAAGAAAACTTAATCATGGGGAACACGAGAGCAATGAGTGTTAAGGCGATGAGTATGAGGGCGATGTAAACCATGTTGATGAATATCCTTCTTGGTTTTGGTTTGAGATGAGATGAGACGAGAAGGAAGATGAAGTTTGAATGAGAGGTAATTTTTGAAAGTGGAAGATTTGAAAAATGAGGGTTTGGTGGAGGAAGCGATCGGAAGGGATATTTATGGGGAAGGAGGAAATTTTGAGATTTGTGTTTTGCTTTATTATTAGAAAGATATGATTTTCGGATTAAGTGAAATAAAACACAAATTCTATAAACCTAGACTTTAGACGAAAGAGTAACACGTATGCAAAAGTTTCCTAACGAAGTTACATGTAATATATGAGTATGTGAAAAGATAATCATATAAATTCCTATGTAAGCATACTTATTATTTAAGCTAATGTTATTTAGAGATAAGTGGGAAATCATACCTCTAATGCACTTAGGGGTGTCTTTACTGATGACAAAACAAATGTCAGTAGACAACTCCGGTTCCTTCGTGTATAAGATACCTTCTTAGGGAAGGTATTCTTGTTACCAAGCAATTCCTATGGCTTGATAAGTATGAGCTTATACTAAGAAAAATGACAAGGAAGGTTAGTGCAATTTAGTAAGAAAACAAAATGTTGTCATCTAATCAACATCCTACAAAAGTGTTTTTAAAAACATGGAGTTTGTTTTTGTAAAAGACCTTCTTTGTAGTTTTCAAATAAACATGGACCGTATCAAGTTTTTAAAGTACAACATACTCTAAGAAACTTGGTAACGAAGCTCTGATGCCAATTGTGGAAAACTAGAAGGAGGGGTTGAATAGTTTTACTGATTAAAACTTGGTTTTAAACTATTTAGATCGACTTATGTCAATCTATTTAAACATTTGTGTTAGATGTTGATAGACAATCATAAATAAATATGTAATGAGAGAGTAGGGAGTAAGAAGCACAAAACCACAACGCGAGTATTTATAGTGGTTCGGCTATAAGGACACCTTCCTTGCCCTACTCCACTCCCCGAGTCACCTACTCGAGAGTTCGTAAACACTACACAACACCAGCTCATTATGGCGGAAAAGCCTTTACAACGTTGCCTACTCTTTATCCGGTACAAGGCTAAATACCGGGTTCTTCCACAAGGTAGAACCAAACCTATCACAACGTCGCCTACCCTTTATCCGGAACTAGGCTAGATACTGAGTTCCATTACAATGGAGGAACTACTACCAAACACTACACCACAACTAACCCCAAAGGAGATCCACTCCTTATAACAATATCAACAAGGATATCAATATCCTTTGACCCAATACTAATCTATCTTGTACATCGAATCACACCATATCGAATGTACACCTTAGACACCTTTCACTAATGCCTTTGGCTTGTCTTCTAGGCACCCTTCACTAATGCCTAGTGACTTGACTTCTAGGCACACTTCACTAATGCCTTTAGCCTTGACTTCTAAACACTCTTCACTAGTGTTTTCAATACGGACGTTTGACACCTTTCACTAATGTCTTTGTCATGACCCTTTAGACATCTTTCACTTATGTCTTCGATACTACACTTCTAATGAGAAAGAAGAGAACTATCAACAAGAGAACCTCAGTAGTCTTGATGATAACGAAGCATGGCAACTCATGGACTTGAGCTTGCTCGACTTCAAAAGGTGGTGATCGCGCCTTTAAGAGGAACCTAGAGAATCACACAAAAATACAAACTACATACATAGATCACTTGGATCTGAGGTTAGAGAGTTTATAACTCAAAGAGAAAATCTATATGAAAGGGGTGAGAAACAATGAGGAAATGGCTCACTATTTATAGAGGAAAAATAGCTACTGTTCCACGGATCCCACGGATCCCTCACTTGAGGGATCCGTCCAGTGTATTACTGGGGATCCATGGGACGCTCCCTTTTGCCCATGGGTTTTGGGTCATGGGTCATGGGTCCTAGACATTGGATCATGGGTATCTAAGTAGATACAATGTATCTACAAGATGCAATGCATCTAGTCCATGGGTCATGGGTTAGAACCATGGGTCATGGATAATATCCATATATGACTTGTGCATGATGTCATGCAATAGGTTGTGGGTTATGCTCCATAGGTATGGGTCATGGACTTTGGGTTTTACCCAACTACATTCAATGTATTTGGTCAATGGGTCAAATACTTAAGTTTCTACCCATTTATATTACCCATTATAATACATACTAGTTATGTATATATTTACCCAATATGTAAACACTAGTTGTTGAACATATGCATTACTAAATCATAAAATCACTTATACTTGTTTTAGTGTTTTATATGACAATGTAAGTGTGTTAGTAAACTATTGGCTCAAACCATTTACGTATTTTATTTGTTTCGTTAAAATAATTTTACGTTTGTTATCGACAAAACATTAGAAGATCGTAAAATATAAATAAACGTTTTTACGGCTTTTTTGTATTAACAGTTTTTTAATATAAACTAATTATAAAAATAAATAATAAATTAATTAAACGAAAAAATATGAGGGGTATTGCTATGTTTTAAGAGGTACCAATAAACCATTCATTGTTTTAATCTCCTCATGCATTACATCATCATTTAACGATGTATCTTTCGTTTACCTCGACATTTGCAACACTTTTTATACAGTTTTTTTTATTTATTCTTATTTTTTTTATTATTTAAAAATACATCAAACACCTGCTATACGTACAATAAAACACACAAAAGTAATTTATATCTCCTCAACTCTCGAAAGAAACTTCCGCTGCAGGAGAAAAGAATCATTTGTTCCACGGAAGGAAAAGAGAAGGGATAGTGTTTGAGTGCTTTCCCAAGTCACATAACCTCTCTCGTGTGGTGCTTTTTAGGCGCTAAAGCTTACTTTTATCAAATTTGATAAAGAAAAATGTTGATGTCATGTGGTAAGAGGTCATTTTATTTAGATTCAATTCCAAAAACATGTCATTCGTATATTCAATTTGCTCCATATAGACTTAGTAACTCTAAATTCCAATTTTATATTTGTGCGAACATGCGACTGTGCGAATCCACTATATTGTTGTCAAGTGTCCATTTTGGTAGGTAGATGTTTTTTGTGCAACTGACTTGACATTTTGTGCAACTGTTTTGTATTTTTTGAAAAAGACAAAATTCTCGAAAAAATAAAAAATAAAAATTCAAAAACTTTTTATTTATTTATTATGTTATTTTATGTTTTAGTTTTTCAAGAATTGATTGTTTGTCTTTTCCGGAAAAGACAAACGGTCGCGAAAAAAATTTCTCAGCCGCCAGTCGCACAAAAAGTACAACCATCGGTCTAGCAAAAAAATTAACAATGGTCTCAGTTTTAGTAAAAAATCAAAACTTGAAAAAAATATAGTGGACGATTGGCAACAAGGTAGTGGAATCACATAAAAAACGTCCACCTACCAAATGTGACACTTGACAAAAAGGTAGTGGACGATTGACAACAAGGTAGTGGAGTCACACAAAAAAACATCCACCTACCAAATGCGACACTTGACAAAAAGATAGTGAAATCGCACGATATAACAGTCATACAAAATAAAATTGGAAAAAAAAAATGAAATTTACGTCTTTTTTGAGAAGTTTCAAAGTGAGGTTGTCTGAAATTGAAATGGCCCCTCTTTTTATCACCCGACCTATTATTTTGCCTTATCAGCTCAAACCTCATTTCAATGTTGAAGTTGTAGTTTTGAGGAAGAAAAAAGTTTAGTTGAAATCTTTCATCTCACAGGAAATGATTTATGAGGAAAGTAATTAAGAAAAAATTATAACAAATTCAAATTACTTTAATAACTTATAAAAAAAACTTAAAATTTATATGTAACCAAATATATTTTTTATGTATGGTATGGTGTAAGCGAAGGGTAGAAGAAGATGATTTTGATTTTATGTGTTATTACAAAATTTTGGGGTGTTGTTTAAGACAAGTCAGACTTACAGAAAACGGGAGTTTTTGAAAGGTTCGGAGAAATTTGAACTAAGTGATAGTATTTGAGATCTCCTAGAAAGAAAAGAGAGCATTAATCTCACCATGGAGGGGGGTCTTAGGATTAGCCTCGGGTATGAGAGAGAGAGAGAGAGAGAGAGAGAGAGAGAGAGAGAGAGTATGTATGTGTGTGTGTTCCTACCCATAAAAACCTTACCCTTTGTGCTGTTTCGCTTTGTATTTATAGGCAAGTGTGTTGGTGCAAGTGATGGCCAAGGTCTTATTTTTTAATGATGACAAATATATTAGAAAACACTAAAAATCACGAACAATAGCTAAAACCGAAAACGAGTCAATTCCAGTCCTGGAACGCCAGACCAGCACGCCAAGGACTGTTTGGCACGTTTCGGTTTTTTCAAGTCGGGTTTCATCTTACCTGACTAAAATGGATCTTTCAATACAGGTCCGTATATGATATTTAAGATGTTTGAAACTCGCAACGAGACTTGGACTTAGAGAGATGACCAAAATATAAGATATTTGGTAAACTCGCAACAAGATTTGGACTTAGAGAGAGGACCAAAAATATTTCTTCTCATTTTACAAAACGCCAACTCAAAAATATTTTTTAAATACCATTAGCCAAGTCTAAAATATTCTTCTCAAACCTAGGAGATTAATACCTTCATTAAACCTTCAAATGAAAGTATTCAGATGGCTATAATCCTTATGTATGCCTTTGCTAATCACATAACGAGTTTACTCCCTTATTTGTCAACTAAGCTGTTAGCATTACGTCTAATGCTTATAGTTTATAGAAGTGATGGTCATTTGTTCACATGAACCTTGTTTCTTTGTAATAGATTAGTTTAGACTAAATGGCGGGCTTAGAAAAATAGTTAAGCTAATAGGTTAAAAGTTTAGGCTTATTTCTATATCATGTAACCTTGTAAAAGTCCAAACACTTAGCCAAGCTCACCAAGTCTACCTCGGTTGGAGAACTAGTATAAATAGCATACCATCACTCCATTTAGAAGTGTGATAGTTTGTATGAGTAATTGAGGGTGTGCTTAGTGTGTGGTCCATTTCCCTGCTTCGCATGTACTACTACCTCGTCCTTTTCTTTTTTCTCTTTTCTTCTACATCGCTACTAAACCCTTCTTTAAAATCTAAGTTTGTGTAAATTATAACATAGTAGGAACCTATAAGTGGTATCATTAGCCAAATGAAGGTTTGTAAGTGATTTTGATTCGAAAAATTATGTTTCTTGGTCTAGCGAGGTACAAAGTTTCAAACCATGGTCACAATTGTTTTTGTTTATAGGTTTTTTTTTTTTTTTTTTTTTTTTTTTTTTTTTTTTTTTTTTTTTTTTTGCTTTTCACACCTTGTTCACAGAAGTAAGAAGAGTGTTTATGTACTAAAAACTAGCTTGGTTCAAAAAATTTATCAAAAAGAAAACAAAAACGTGAAGCTTGAAATTTTTTTTTTAGTGAGGTAGCACTTTTGAACGAAAATCATCTAAAAAGCTAAAGACTTTTTGTGTTAATCTCTAAAATCAAAGGTTTTTAAGGATCTAGACAAGTTATGGATTGAGTTTGTACAAAAATCTTGGAAGGAAAACGTTTAAATTTAGGTCTTTAGTCGTGTTTTGGGTGTTTGTGTTGTGTCCGGATCCTACTGAGCTGATCCTACCGAGCTAAACCCTAAACCAGCGAGTTACCTACCAAGATGATCCTACCAAACTACTCCTACTGAGCTGATCCTACTAAGCTGATCCTACCGAGCTGATCCTACCATGTTTCACCCTAAACCAACGAGGTAGACTCATGCAAGCGAGGTTTGACTTAGGTTTGACCTAGTTGACTTTTTAGCTCGGTTTGACCGTTGACCAATGAGGTTTGACTTTTTTGACCAATAAAGTTTGACCAAGAAACAAAACCAAGTTTAATTAATTCAAATCATAAATCACTAATCACTTCTTTACCATCATTGATCCAAAATCATTTACACATCATTCATCATGATGTCACAACCCACTTCACAAATCAACTTAAAAATGTTTTTCTCTCAATCCGATGTTGCTCAAGCCGGTTTAGATAATTGTCCACCAATGCTTGTCAAGGGTTTGTATATACAATGATCAAATCGAATACGACATTTTATCGAGGACAAACCCGACGATGATCTTATCTGGAACTCAATTGAGAAAGGTCCATACATTCGCAAGGTCGTCACCATTCCTGCTAATCCTAATGCTACACCTCCAACTGCTGAGATTATTCATGAACAAATCAACACTGACCTCAAAGATGAAATGGCTCAAGTCAAAGCAGACAGACGGGCTTTGCATCTTGTGTTTCAGGGACTACCAAGTGAAATCTTCGTTTATGTAGACAACTACATGAATGAAAAGGCACTATGGGATGCAGTAGAGCGTTTGATGCAGGGACCCAAAAACGGGAAGCATCGAAACGTTTAAAGAATTTTTTAATATAATAAAAAGCAATGTTTTTATATTTAAGTTACAAAATTCGATGATTGGCATCATTCACACATTTTACAAAACCAAAGAACAAACAACATATTTATACTCTTCAACAACCTCTTCAATCATATTTTGACAATAAGATGTGATAGTAAAATTCATACTCAATATATCTTAATGAAACAAACAACGTCTTGTCAATACCTGAATAACAAAAACTAAATTACAGTACTTAAAATGGGTTTGTTAGAGTGGCATTCTTGAGTATTGTTTATACTTTGGGGGTATTTATTTTGGCTTATATAGTTGCTTATGGCTTATTCGGTTTTAAGCCTATGTTTCATAAGCCGAAAAGTTTTAAAATAAGCCATAAAAAAGGAGCTTATGAAACATAAGCTCAAACAAAATAATCAATAAGCCGAAACAAACACCCCCATAGGAAAGAGATGAAGTTTTTAAAAGATTTTTTTTGGGTTACCAATAATCTTTCTATTTTACAAACTTCAATAACATGTTTGAAAAAAATAATAATAAATAAATAACGAAAAATAAAAAATAAGTTGCCAAGGTTATCATAGTAAAGTAACAAGATAAAAGCGCCCGCAGCCTTTGCGGCGAGTTTGTAATTTTTTTTATGTCGATGATTTGTCATAGGTCGACCTTGTTTAGAGTTGTCTAAGTTATTGTAACAAATAACTGAACAGGTATGAATGAAAGTATATATGCAATGTTGATGTATTTTTCATGGCTAAATAATGCGGTTATAAGAACAACCATAAGTTTTTTAAAACATTTGGGTTTTTGAAATTACACGTAACTCTTAACATGTAAGTTATATGTGATTTTTTCAGACACAAATTTTAAAAGATATTTTATTAAAAAAAAAGGTTGAAAAACGCATTTTTTAGGACTACTACGTTTTTAAACCATTCAAATAGAGTATTCCTCCATTAAATATATTTTTTATTGCTTAAAATAGAAAATTAACAATTTTTTGAGACATCTTAAAAATGAAGTGTGGACAAATAATATTGAGACGGAGGAATTATGTTTCGTTTTTTTTTTGTTTTTTTGTTTTTTTTTAATTTTATTTTATATGTTGCTATTTTTTGGGTTAAAAAAAAAAACAACTTCTAAAAAATGCAATCATTGGGAATATTTGAAAAGTCCGCTGCATGGTATGATGGGGTTTATGAACTATGAGCAAATAAATAAAACCGACTATCGAAAGTCTTGCTAGACCAAAAAAAGGCCAGTAATGGGCTAATATTTATTTCAATATAATAATAATTTTTGTACCGGGTTTAGTATATACGAGTGTAGAAACCCGCGCGATGCAGCGGGATTGGCTTGAAAGGACTTACTTTGTAGCGACACTTAAACCTTAAGGACTAATTTTGCCAGGTTGCAGATAGCAATTAATGCTAAAGGACTAACTTCGCAGCGCCACTTGAACCTTAGGAGCTGTTTTTGCCAAGTTGGGAATATTGCATTTAAAGGACTAAGTTTGCAGCGCCACTTGAACCTCAGGGGCTGTTTTTGCCAAGTTTGGAAAGATTGCAATTAATGCGTGGGTTTGCAAAAGTTGTGTGTACGGTTTTTAGTATATTATACAAATACAAATAGCAATATAAAAATGGATGTTAAGAGGACCAATCGACCTATTTTATGGTTGCTTTAGTATATATATAAATGTTACTATTTTACGGTAAAATAGTAAAATGAAATTTGAATTAAATTTAGCACTATAACCTCGTATCACAACGTCACAACTACTGATTTCACCATTAAAAGTTATCTTATTTTATCTTTTCACCAAAAGTTAATGTGTAGTTTAACTTATCAATATCCGTGAGATGTATAATTTTCGGGACAAGTTAGATGTTTAAAATTATTCTAATACCCGCCCTTTCTCTTATTTATTTTATTTTATTCTTATAATAATGATTTTTATTATAAAACTACGTAAATAAAAATACAGACAAAAAATATAAAGTTTGACAAAAACAATTTAAAAGACATAAAATGTGAAACCAAACATAAAATATGAAATAAAAAAAATCATGTACTAATAATAAAAGAGGTATAAGTGGACTACCAATAACACACCTTTAATTTTCTAACCAAATGTGGACTACCAATAACATCACCATTAATTTTCTAACCAAATGATTATTATTTAAATCTCGTAAATAATGAAAGTGGGAATTTTAAGATTATGTGAAAATGTTCATATATTGTGGTTGTGTAATTGAGTTTGTCGATGCCCATGACAATCACAAATATAGTAGGGGTATTCATAATTCGCAGGATCCGGAAACCAAATCAAATGGAACCAATTTATAATCGAATTTGTCATGATCAAACCAAACTGAATTAGTTATTTGGTTTTCGGTTTACGTATGAGTTAGACCTAACGTAAATTGAACCGCTATGAGTTTGACAAAACGTAAATTGAACCGAACCAAAAATCGAATTCAAATAAATATATATTTATATACATAAAATACCATTAAAACTATTTTTTAGTATAAATATAACATTTTTTAAACTTATAAATCTTTTTATTAGTGATTTATCTTTTTCACACTATATTTAAGTATCCATTGTCTAGGTTTTTAATGAAATAAATTTGGTGATGTATATGATTAAAATAACAAAATATATGTATATTATATATTTCGGGTTTTTCAGGTCGGCCAAAAATTCGATCCGAATTTAAATTCGGTTTTCGATTCAATTTTTGATTTTGCCTCAAATGCGTTTTAACCCGAACAACTCAAAATAAAATCTCAAGAACCTAACCGACGAACACCCTTACAAAATAGTGATGTGTAGATGAGTCGTCATGAGAACGTTCAACTTTAACAAAATAAAACCTTGAGGTTTTGTAGTTTGACACAATACTTATTTCGAGCCCAAGCCCGGGCCCAGGCCCAGTTTACAATTTTCTTAATAAATTCCATTTATTTAGGTATATATGGGTATCGGTTTACCAAATTCAAGCTGATTAATACTAGATGCAGATAATGAGTTTTAAAGAATGATTTAAATATGATTTGTTGGTAACAAATAGTCAAATATATATAAATGAATGTGTTCGATCCAAATGAAAGCAACAAAATAATTGAAACGCCCAATCCATTGATAAATTAAAAGCTCACTTTCCAGTAATAGTGACGTCTAACTCATCGTCATCTCTTAATGACGCATACCTTTGTTTATTTTGTTGGACATATAGGATCTTTATTTTGTGATTTTTATGAATGTAACTAGATAGATTACATTATTTTTACCCTTCACAAATATTTTGTCATACCTTCTAAATACAGTAGCATATATCAAATTATGACAAACTGATATCATTAGGCATTTTATTATGTCAATACAATATTTCAAAAAGTGTAGGCATATGAGTTTTTTTTTTTTTTTTCATATCTTGGTTGTGTGAAAATTTTTGTGTTACGCAAATGCACACAACTTAATCGACAATATTCAAGCAAGCGCTACAGCCAATCCAACAGCAATAACGGAAGCGACAGATATCAATGGATTCATGACAAGTTCCTCATATAAAAAAAATGTTAATGATACATTCATCCAATAAACTATGACTTGTTTATTCGATTGCTACGATTCATCCAACCAAAGTAACTACAAACTTCAAATTCAAAGTACTACTAACATTCTTGAATTATCAAAACTACTTTGATATCTCTTTATTAGTTTCTCTCAGAGAAAATCTTTGTTAATTCATAAAACTTTAGTTTTTTTCATTTCTTTGTCCCGAACCACTCTTTAACTTTGAATTATTTGATTTTTTGTTGACTTCATCTTCAACTCATAACTCTTTTCGGCCCTTTTCTTGGCAACCCTAATATGTTTACAAAGTGACATTTAACCCGAGACTTATTGTGAGGATGCCAATGTGTTTGACCATTCGACCATCTTGGTGGTAGTTAAAAGTTTACAAAGATGTTATGTTTATTAAATACTAAGAAGTATTAAAGGTCTTATCGGGAGAATTTGTGTGACAAGAGTATGATGTTGCTAGATGTCTAGCAAACTATGTATTCTTAGTGACTAAAGAAAACATTAAAACGTTAGTAAGATGTTAGAAGGGAGTACATAGTGTTTGATGCACCGTTACACGAATTACAAATTGTTGAGTTAATTCGGTGTAACCTAGTCCCTGGATAGAAAGCAGTATTTAAGGACTCATCTTTTAGATGTTCTTCAGAGTCTATGAAAAGACTTGACACAACCTAATGAGGAACTCATAAAGTGAAGACAAGAACAAAGAAGAATATGATAGAGTCAATGAGTGATGACAGTAACTCACTGACTCCATGAAAATCTCCTCTACGCTAAAGACATTCTGAGACTTAAATATCTAAGTCATCGAATAATAGGCGGGAACTATCTTGAGAAGATTAATGTAAAACACTTATCAAAAGTCAAGAAAGTATCAAAGTTGGTATAAAATGTACAAACAATTGTAAACACTGTTCCCAAAAGTAAGGTTAGTCATATCCTGGTAATAGAAAGATTGTACTACATGTGTAAATACTTGACACATATCTTTTACCCCATGGACTTCACACTTGCCTATAAATAGGAATGTTGTAAAGGGGTAAATCTCATCTCTTGTATTCAAAGTTGATGTGTCCGTTATAGTCTATTTATTTTACCAAGTTTTAAATTTATTTTTCTCCGAACTAACATATAGACAAACACCAATGGGCAATGTACCCGATCAATATAGCTAGTAGGGTAAGTACAAGTCGTTCGCTAGAGTAGTGTTGTCTAGACTAACCTAGTGAATTTTACAGCTTTTAAAGGGAGTTTTAATTTTGAGATTAATTAAACTACTAAAAACAAGAAGTAAAAGTAAACTAATTTTGCTAAGGTTGTGATCAATTGGAGAAGTGAGTGCTAACCATGTTACTTATGCTACATTATTATTTATCCGTTTATTCGTGCAATGATTTTAATGTAATGCGTTAGTGATATCAGAAATGCACAAATGTGCTAACCGTGTGCAAGTTTTAAAAATTTATAAACACGATTTTACCGGACAATTACATTAACACATACGAGCAAGTATACTCGTTCGTGATAGCAAAGGTGGGTAAGTCGAGATCATCCCAAGGGATTTGCGGTTAATTTGTTAAGTTGTTTGAGACAAGAAAGCTTGTCAAGCCTTCCACGAAATTGATGTTTTTCTAAAACCAAATTAAAGAAACATATACTTGTGTGTAGGTCATAGTCAATTATCTAGAGTGTTCATGAAAGCTTGGTGTAAACTTGATGCAATGCACAAATCATAGGCAAATGATTCACAATCCATGGTTTATGTTTTGTAAAAATCATTTTAAGAGTACAATCACATAGGTAATCCTTTCGGTCCTTAACCAATTGATTATTCTTTAGAAAATCCATTTTTTTGTAAATGATTTGTTGGGAATTATATTTAAGTTGATAAGACAAAATACATGAAAGATGAAAGACTGTTGAAGACAAAGAAAGACAAGGGACCTACTTGGCAAAGAAGTATTTATTATCTAGTCCCTTGTAGTCATTTGTAAACCTAGTATCTCTATTATATAAAGAGATATAGGGAATTAGGTTTAAGTGTGTGTCAAGATGTAAAACACCAAAGTGTGTGTGTGGGGGAAAACCAGGCATGGGTGTGCTTTGGTTTAGTGAATGTCGACATGTAGTGTTTAGCCCCAAGGATCATTGATCCCTGTTGTGTAACCGTCTTAGAGTTGATCATCTAGGATTGGGGCTGTGGATGTGTTTTGTAGAACACATGATGATGGCGAAACCTTGATATAATAACAATGAAAAGTTCTTTATTTCGCTGTGCATACATATTGTTCATTGTTATTTGTGCTTTATTGATAATCCTAGATAAGGTCTAAACAACCTCGAGCATCGATTTTAACATGTGGTTTCAGAGCCAGGTTGCTCTTGATATCTGGGATTTCGAAAGGTTTCTTGAAGAAGAAGAAAAATTCGAATCTAGAAAATTTTCGTAATGCTTCTGCAGGTCAGTTTTCAAACAGGTAAAACTTTTTCGTTAACCGTTGGATGGTGACGAAATTTTGGGTGGACGTTCTCTATATAACTATCTAACTTTCCACTTGAGGGATCGTCGATCTGAGCTCTCAATAAAAAGTTATACTATGTCGAAGTTGGCTGCAGAGGAGGTATTTAATTTTCGAATTTTAGGGTTTTAAGGATATCAAATTCCTGTTTTTCTTTGATCTGATGATTTAGTTTAATATGGAAGTCTATCTACTGATTGGTGATGCTTAAATTCATATAACAAAGCTTTTGGTTTGGAGATTTCGTGAATTGTTAACAAGCAGATTTGGCAGCTTCATAAAAACATCCGTATCATTGAAATCTGTTCTTGCAATTATTCATGTTATATTTATTCAACCAACATCAGTATTAATTCCTTTATGGTTTCATTATGTTAGTCGGTTTGGGGTGAGTAAATACAGGTTTCATGTTTGATTAAGGTTCAAGGTTTTCAGGTCTGATGTTTGACTTGGGGTGATAACAACTCAGGAACATGTTAACATGGATACAAATTAATGACAAGTATTTCAGGGTTTTTTTCTACAAACCCTAACCAGTCAACACAAGGGTATTATGGCATTCATCCTTGAATATTTTTAACTGATCGTCAAACAACAGCAGGTTGTTCAGGATCATTAAGTTCATGGTGACGATGCTTGCTTGGAATAGAAGATGGTTATTTATTAAGTACCACTGCTCTCGACATGTATCATGGTTACGTTTCCACTGCGAATAATGTAACCACTGCTACGTTCGCGAGTAACCACTGCTAGCTTCATCTTGTTACCACTGCTAGTATTATATGGTTACCACTGCTACGCTTCTTGTTTGGCTTGTTACTGCTGCTATGCTTATTTGTGTTAATGGTTAGTGCTGCTATCAAAAGGTTTCTATTGCTCGATTGGATATTATCTTGGTAAATGGGCTTGATAGTAATAACAGAAACATATTGATGCATGTGGAATTGAATACTAATTGTTTATAAGGAGATTATGTAAGGAGAAGTCAACATTGATTATGAAAGAGAGGAATTGACACGCATGGTATTAAATCTGATTGTTGCATTGTGCATGGTCATGAGTGGTTGGGTCACAAAATTACCTCGTACTACAATTAATTGTACACAATCATGGGTCGGTGGTAAGTTTTGATGATACTTTGATATTTAGTTTTCATGCTCAGATTATTTGATGTGTGGATACAGGATAGGATGCATGAGTAACCTAATTGGTGGGTTGTACTTACATTCTTGTTGCTCTTGCACATGGGATGATGCTATGGTGTACGTTTGATAATTTACTATCCTGATCATGTAACTATTCAATATCAGTTTACATGAATTACATGGCTTTGGTTTTTGGATGACGCACACAAGATTACACACACGGTTGGTAATGATTCAAGACCAGGTGTTTAATAATGATGATTTTATTATTTGGTCAGGTACATTGCTTGAAGTAGATATCAAGTTCATGTTCAGGGGAAGTTTTTCACTTTTTACAGGGTCTCTACTATTTAACCAAAGAACTATTCTTCATGTTACTACTACTTGGTTTCAAATGCGATTATAGTCATCTTTATTAGTATTTTGGCTGGTACTATATTCTTCATGGCTGGAACTACAACGTATTTGTGACCATGGTGGTTAGTTATTCGACAAGTTCTTATGGTTATTTACATGCATCATTCGAGGGGAAGATTTTTACTACTACTTGTTGGTATTTATACTCCTGGTTCAGATTTCTTTTGCCTTAATTTCATTTTTAGCAAGTTTTTTTGTGATCTTCATGGCGGGTATCTTGAGGCATTAGAAGGATGGATTAGTCGTATGATATTGGTTTGTGGTGGTTGGAATCAAAGTTGCTTTTACTTAGCATCTCCTAGTGGATTATGACAAAAAAGGGAAGAAGGCATTACATAGAAGATTTGCAACTTGAAGATCCTTGGTGATATTGCATGTTTAAGGGGAAGTTTGTTTATCTTTCATGACATATTTGTTTGTGCTTATTTGGTTTTGTCATTATCAACTAGGGGAAGATTGTTGGGAATTATATTTAAGTTGATAAGACAAAATACATGATAGATGAAAGACTGTTGAAGACAAAGAAAGACAAGGGACCTACTTGGCAAAGAAGTATTTATTATCTAGTCCCTTGTAGTCATTTGTAAACCTAGTATCTCTATTATATAAAGAGATATAGGGAATTAGGTTTAAGTGTGTGTCAAGATGTAAAACACCAAAGTGTGTGTGTGGGGGAAAACCAGGCATGGGTGTGCTTTGGTTTAGTGAATGTCGACATGTAGTGTTTAGCCCCAAGGATCATTGATCCCTGTTGTGTAACCGTCTTAGAGTTGATCATCTAGGATTGGGGCTGTGGATGTGTTTTGTAGAACACATGATGATGGCGAAACCTTGATATAATAACAATGAAAAGTTCTTTATTTCGCTGTGCATACATATTGTTCATTGTTATTTGTGCTTTATTGATAATCCTAGATAAGGTCTAAACAACCTCGAGCATCGATTTTAACATGTGGTTTCAGAGCCAGGTTGCTCTTGATATCTGGGATTTCGAAAGGTTTCTTGAAGAAGAAGAAAAATTCGAATCTAGAAAATTTTCGTAATGCTTCTGCAGGTCAGTTTTCAAACAGGTAAAACTTTTTCGTTAACCGTTGGATGGTGACGAAATTTTGGGTGGACGTTCTCTATATAACTATCTAACTTTCCACTTGAGGGATCGTCGATCTGAGCTCTCAATAAAAAGTTATACTATGTCGAAGTTGGCTGCAGAGGAGGTATTTAATTTTCGAATTTTAGGGTTTTAAGGATATCAAATTCCTGTTTTTCTTTGATCTGATGATTTAGTTTAATATGGAAGTCTATCTACTGATTGGTGATGCTTAAATTCATATAACAAAGCTTTTGGTTTGGAGATTTCGTGAATTGTTAACAAGCAGATTTGGCAGCTTCATAAAAACATCCGTATCATTGAAATCTGTTCTTGCAATTATTCATGTTATATTTATTCAACCAACATCAGTATTAATTCCTTTATGGTTTCATTATGTTAGTCGGTTTGGGGTGAGTAAATACAGGTTTCATGTTTGATTAAGGTTCAAGGTTTTCAGGTCTGATGTTTGACTTGGGGTGATAACAACTCAGGAACATGTTAACATGGATACAAATTAATGACAAGTATTTCAGGGTTTTTTTCTACAAACCCTAACCAGTCAACACAAGGGTATTATGGCATTCATCCTTGAATATTTTTAACTGATCGTCAAACAACAGCAGGTTGTTCAGGATCATTAAGTTCATGGTGACGATGCTTGCTTGGAATAGAAGATGGTTATTTATTAAGTACCACTGCTCTCGACATGTATCATGGTTACGTTTCCACTGCGAATAATGTAACCACTGCTACGTTCGCGAGTAACCACTGCTAGCTTCATCTTGTTACCACTGCTAGTATTATATGGTTACCACTGCTACGCTTCTTGTTTGGCTTGTTACTGCTGCTATGCTTATTTGTGTTAATGGTTAGTGCTGCTATCAAAAGGTTTCTATTGCTCGATTGGATATTATCTTGGTAAATGGGCTTGATAGTAATAACAGAAACATATTGATGCATGTGGAATTGAATACTAATTGTTTATAAGGAGATTATGTAAGGAGAAGTCAACATTGATTATGAAAGAGAGGAATTGACACGCATGGTATTAAATCTGATTGTTGCATTGTGCATGGTCATGAGTGGTTGGGTCACAAAATTACCTCGTACTACAATTAATTGTACACAATCATGGGTCGGTGGTAAGTTTTGATGATACTTTGATATTTAGTTTTCATGCTCAGATTATTTGATGTGTGGATACAGGATAGGATGCATGAGTAACCTAATTGGTGGGTTGTACTTACATTCTTGTTGCTCTTGCACATGGGATGATGCTATGGTGTACGTTTGATAATTTACTATCCTGATCATGTAACTATTCAATATCAGTTTACATGAATTACATGGCTTTGGTTTTTGGATGACGCACACAAGATTACACACACGGTTGGTAATGATTCAAGACCAGGTGTTTAATAATGATGATTTTATTATTTGGTCAGGTACATTGCTTGAAGTAGATATCAAGTTCATGTTCAGGGGAAGTTTTTCACTTTTTACAGGGTCTCTACTATTTAACCAAAGAACTATTCTTCATGTTACTACTACTTGGTTTCAAATGCGATTATAGTCATCTTTATTAGTATTTTGGCTGGTACTATATTCTTCATGGCTGGAACTACAACGTATTTGTGACCATGGTGGTTAGTTATTCGACAAGTTCTTATGGTTATTTACATGCATCATTCGAGGGGAAGATTTTTACTACTACTTGTTGGTATTTATACTCCTGGTTCAGATTTCTTTTGCCTTAATTTCATTTTTAGCAAGTTTTTTTGTGATCTTCATGGCGGGTATCTTGAGGCATTAGAAGGATGGATTAGTCGTATGATATTGGTTTGTGGTGGTTGGAATCAAAGTTGCTTTTACTTAGCATCTCCTAGTGGATTATGACAAAAAAGGGAAGAAGGCATTACATAGAAGATTTGCAACTTGAAGATCCTTGGTGATATTGCATGTTTAAGGGGAAGTTTGTTTATCTTTCATGACATATTTGTTTGTGCTTATTTGGTTTTGTCATTATCAACTAGGGGAAGATTGTTGGGAATTATATTTAAGTTGATAAGACAAAATACATGATAGATGAAAGACTGTTGAAGACAAAGAAAGACAAGGGACCTACTTGGCAAAGAAGTATTTATTATCTAGTCCCTTGTAGTCATTTGTAAACCTAGTATCTCTATTATATAAAGAGATATAGGGAATTAGGTTTAAGTGTGTGTCAAGATGTAAAACACCAAAGTGTGTGTGTGGGGGAAAACCAGGCATGGGTGTGCTTTGGTTTAGTGAATGTCAACATGTAGTGTTTAGCCCCAAGGATCATTGATCCCTGTTGTGTAACCGTCTTAGAGTTGATCATCTAGGATTGGGGCTGTGGATGTGTTTTGTAGAACACATGATGATGGCGAAACCTTGATATAATAACAATTAAAAGTTCTTTATTCCGTTGTGCATACATATTGTTCATTGTTATTTGTGCTTTATTGATAATCCTAGATAAGGTCTAAACAACCTCGAGCATCGATTCTAACATGATTCTTATTTAACTTGTTCTTACGAACACTTTCGGCCTTTACGTGATGAAATCGTTTCTAGTCTCGTTTAACAAGAAAATATGATGAGTGTCAATCATCATATCCCCATACTAGTTTGTCACTAACGTTTTGGAATAAAACATAAAGAGAAATCCTTTCGGCCATTTATCTTACAAATGTTATACCATCAAATTAAACAAGACTAGTCATTATTCCAACAAACTCATTAAACAAGAATACTTTACATGCATCACATATATAAGAACACTCCCAACAATTTCCTACATCCTTACACACAATTGTATTCAAGAATTACTCCATTAAAATCATAACAAAACACAAGTAGTAACCATGTAATTCATATAACTCATAAGAATAGAAATTCATGACAAAGTACATAAGAATACCTATACTTCGGATTACAAGAATTAGAATATGTGGAACTATAGCAACCACGCGCCTCCAATCACCTTATACTACCCGTACAACTCCAAATGACTACAAAATGGTTGAGAATTATGCTCAAAAAGTTCCTGGACGTTTTACAGAGTAAATAGGACTTTTGGGGTGAATAAAAGTGTTTGGTAATAGTCTTGGTGTAAGCCTATAACTCTTTGGAGTGTGTCACACCAAAAACATAAGTCTAGGTGCAATATATAGCTAAGAACTCTTCACCAACAAGCAAAAAACGTTCTCCAGGAGTTATTAACAAGAAATGATCGGACTCCAATGATTAATGGAAGTAGTGGCATCAATAAATGAGAAATTTGTAACTGCAACACTTCCCAACCGAATCGGTTGCGAAACAGCCGATCGGTTCCTCCTTTGACACACTGTCGCCGAATCGGTTGTGGGCTCCAACCGATCGGCTGGATGCCTTTCGTACAGCAAAAGTTGACTTTCTTTGGCTTTTCTTGACGCATACCTTTTTCCTTGCTTCCGATACTGATTTCCAAGATAGAACTTCATAATTATTTGATGTAGATACTTAGAAATCATCGAGTCCTTGAGCCTTTTATTCTTTCTTTTCTTTCTCGGGAATTGTCCAAATGTGCATGAATTCGTCATTTCTTCGTCTTTTACGATACATGGCTACATTTACATACAAATATGCTTCCTTTGCAATTTTGCAACAATTATGTGTAAATATAACCGATTATTATACATAAAACTAACAATAACGCTACTAAAAACATACTCATTCTAAGCGTTATCAAATTCCCCCATACTTAAGTTCTGCTCGCCCTCGAGCAGGTCTAGCATTTATAAAAATCGATTTCAATGGTCTCAACATCGTGGTTCCAAAAATCTAACAATCACTTCAAAAGAAATAATTGTCATTTTGCATTTTATATGTGAAAATTATGAAAATGAACCAAATTGCTCTTGATAACATAACTAAACACATCGCGAATGATTTTAGGAATTCACTCAACACTCATATATTTGTTGGTATATGTAAATCACTCAATGCCTAGTCATGATTCATGTTTCTTACCATAAGCTTGTACAAGTATCAAGACAAATAAAATAGATTCATCAAAGAGGTCTTTTATTCGGGTTATAACTTTAAGACTTTGGGTTCATAAAAGGTATGGATAAGGCATGGGATTATTTTTTAAATTGGTTTAAAAAGAAAAATAAAGTCAAGTCTAAACCCCCATGTTGCTAGCCATCGAATAAACCACAATCCCGAAAATGATTATAATCACCTCTTCTTCACATATTGATCACCGAACATATATATATTACATTTTAGCTCATTGGCTAATTAATATCTCACACATACTCCATAATATAGCGCATTGGCTATAATTGTTATCATATAATCTTTTTTTATATCACATCTCCCCCACACTTCGTATGAGCATACACCACAAAATACAAATGAGAAAGACGTCTCCTTCATCTTTGTTGTAAAATGGTACACACGAATGACAAAGTGTAGCTTCATCATTATCATCAAAAACAATCCAACATTCCACATAACTAGCAACAAACCAATAGACATTGACATGGGTTGGCTAAGGTTTAAGGTGTAAAATATTTTTTTCTTTTTAGTGGATGTAACAAAATGAAAAGATTGGCTTAAAGGGTGTAACTAAGGGTATCTAGCGCTACAAATAGGTCCATATTTGTGTTTCAAAATGTCTTCACTTTGAAACTTCCCCGTTAGTTCACGGTTAGTTGCATGTGTCTTGAATTTCCTAGCAAAGTTCCTCCCACTTGGGCACAATATGTCAAACTTCACATGCCACTCTCCGTCTCATTCTTCTTTCTTGTACACACTTGCTCCATCGGGTCCCCATTCTAAGTTCTTTAGTTGCACGCGCAAGGATCCGAGAAAATCTGTAAGCTTTTTAAATACAAGAATATTTTTAAAGGGATTGTAAAAAGCTTCCATTGCGAGGGCTCTCTCTATTTCGTCATCCATATCAAAATAAGTGGAACAATTGGACCATACATCGCCCTTCCTTGGTCATCAAGATCCACTTCAAAACATGTCAAAACATCATCATCCATAAATTTCAAATCTTTCATGAATTCCAAAACTTTACCTCTTGGTTTGGGATAATATGTTTGTTTAGCGATTCCGTCATCTATGCTCATGGTTCCCCTTCCCATATAAATTATAGCCCCGCATGTTCTAAGAAAAGGTCTACCTAGAAAAAGAGGTAAACTCTTATCTACCGGAATATTCAAAACAAGAAGATCGGTTAGGTAAGCTTGATAACCGATTTACACTCTTACGTTCTTAACTTCTCCCATGGCCTTGGCTTGAGAATTATCAGCCATTGTTAACTTTGATCGGTTCGGTTGAGGGTTACTAAGCCCTAAGTTTTTATATAGTGGGTATGGCATGACATTAACACTAGATCCGGTGTCCGCTAGTGCATAAATTGGAGTGGTACCGTTAACTTTGATTGGTAGTACAAAGTTTCCCTAGTCACTCTCCTTTCTTGGCAACCCCCTAATCAAAATCCGATTCCTTTCTTCCTCCGTTAGGTTCTTATCCTCCAAACGAGCTCTTGCCAACATCACCGCATCAAGTTTCTTGCGGTACATCACATAATCTTGTAAAACTTCAATGACGGGTTTCTTTTCATTTAACTCATGAAAATTTTGCTCTAGGTTCTCAAG
The DNA here is from genome assembly GCA_019973895.1 of Chrysanthemum seticuspe. NCBI lineage: Eukaryota > Viridiplantae > Streptophyta > Magnoliopsida > Asterales > Asteraceae > Chrysanthemum > Chrysanthemum seticuspe. The sequence goes on from BPTQ01000003.1 coordinate 138,258,529, forward strand.
AATAGCATTCTTTTGTTCTTGGGTCAATGGTTTAAAGGTTAGTGATGCATGTGGCGGTGATGGTGAGAAATCTTGGCTTTTGGTGGTGGTGGTAGTTGGGGTGAGTTTGTTTGATGAAGTTTTCTTCCTATTAGCTTTGCCCATCTTAACAACCTCCACGTTTTCATTCTTACCATGCTCCATATTTCCACACAACTTTGTTTGCATATCATTTACTTCCTTTTCCTCTTCTAAATCCGTGATATTGATCCTCATCTCACCAAGCGCGAAATCCAATTGGCACTTGGTAGTAACTAGAAAATCACGCCCAAAACAAACATCGGGCTCATCCGCGTTACCTCCATCTAACACAACAAAATCAAATTCAAAAATATGGCCATGAATATTGATGCGTAGGTTCTTGACTATCTTTCTCCCGCACCCTTCGTAATCTAGTCTAACATGGCCAAGCTTGTCAAGCACCGTGTCAACAATGTAATTATCCCCATATGCCATATTGTGTTGGGCATCCCAAGCACTCATGCCCTCAATCAGTGATCACTCAACCTTATCCGTGTCATTGATTGAGGGGGAGAATGAATCACTCTGCCATTCACTACAAGAAAAACGGGTATTTGGGAGGGTGAAAAAACGTGCCAAATACTCAAAAAGCCGTGCCAAATGCTATTTGGCACGGCTTTGGCACGGTTTTGGCTTCGTCCTAAATATGAGGGTGCCAAATACATTTGGGTCGGGTTGAAACTGTGCTAAATAGTATTTGGCACGGTCCGTGGGACGGTATAACTTTGGGGTGCCATGAGTGAGGTATTTGGCACGGATGACAATTTTTCGTTCCAAAATGGGCATTTGTCACACTTTTATATCTCGCGCCAAATGTGTATTTGGTACCAATTCAATTCCCGTGTCGAATGTGTATTTAGTACAGTTTTGTTTACAGTGCCAAATTTAACTATGACGGTTTTATATGTCGTGACAAACGTATTTGGCACGGTTTAAGTTTTTGTGCCAAACATATTTTCCACATTTTTATACACCTTACTAAAAAAATATTTGGCACGCTTTTGCGTTCGTTATAAAAATCACTTGGCATGGTTTACGTAATCAATCTTTGGTAGTATAAAATAATCTAAACCCAATTTTTTAAAATACACAAAATGACCCAATTAATAATGATACAAACATCCAAATATGAGAATACATCATTAAAAATGTACTATTTCGAACCAATTGTACAAATTCTAATCAAGTTTATATAACACAAAGTGTACAAAGTACAATAGGTTTCTGAGGCATCAATGGGGAGGTTCATGTGTAAACCGTGTCCAAATCTCAGCAAGTTTCGCATCGTTCCTTACCTCAATATGTTGAGCATTCTTTGTTCCAAAAGTTGTCTCTCTTTCTATCTTGTGATACGTTAGTTTTCAAAAATATCATTTTCTCTAGCTTGCTCCATCTCTACCATAGAAATGACCCTAACACTTAAGAGGTTCAAACCGCATCCATTCCTTGTCCTTCTTTGTCAACTGAAAACATTCAATATCAAATCCATTTAGTTCATTTGCTAAAAAAGAGCAAGTGTCTAAACATAAAGACAAACCGTACATATATCTAATAATGCAAGTACTTGTACTTATGAATTTAGATAACTTGTTTTTGGTTCGTTTAGGACTTCAAGATGATTACGAGCACAAGTAACATCTTCCATCCAAGTGCAATTATTCCATCCAGGCTTTTATAAGTGAAACAATGAGAAGTCCCCAATTAAAGCTTTAGTTCCACACACATAAATATATATAGATTGACTAACGTGCATATACCAAACCAATTGTGTAACAATATGACTCCATTTAATAACGAGATGATATCTAGCAGTGTAATTTTAATAGCAACAGGGTATTAAACTATTTCACAATCAGTAGCAACATAAAATGTAAAAAAAATCAAAATAATCTTAAAATCAACATGTAAATTAAAGCAAATCAACGCCTATGTAGCATCATATTCTAGACTACAACAAGAGTGTAAATGAGTTCGGTACAGACGAAGTGTTTCATTTAACTAAGGACTAAGACTAAACCATCTATGTAACAAAATGATGATATGTGTTCAAGTTAATCCACATCCACGCACATCACAACTTTAAAAGTGGAACCAAAGCGTTCAAAAGAAGTACCATAAAATCATTCTATTAGAAGATACACCAAGATGCTATAAATGTCAGTGGCATATATGGTCCACAAATTCCCTGATCGAAGAAAAGACCAAGATTAAAGAAAATAGATAAATAAATACTAAACTGATAATGAAATTGAAGATAAAACGCAATAAACTACCTGATCTGTAAAGAAAACCACTTGAAATCGCAAAAATTACATTTGACCCATGAACATGGTTGAGGAAGATCGGTGACAGTAGTGTCGGTTTTTGAGCAGTAGCGTAGTAGGGGTACACCTGAGGTGTTAGAAGCAGTCATGGTGTCATTGAGGTGGCGGCGGTAGAAGCAGCCGTGTGTGAGATTTTGGAGAAGAATATGAATGGTGTAGGGTTTCAATTGTGAAATAGATAAAAGAGGGAAAATAGGCGGTAGACTTTGAGGAAAAAATGTGAGCGGGATATTAGAATTTTTTGGGATTAAGCTTAGAAATTTTTTTTTTTTTTTTTTTTTTGAATTTTGGGTATGTTTGGTGGAACGGCCTGCAACGATAATTAAAAATAACTTATTTTTTTATTTCATTTCAATATTTCATTGCAATTACGTTGTAAATTCACAATGAAATTGCAACGGGATGAATATAAAAAAACGTAAAAGAAATTAGTTTGATTTTTGTAACAGATTATTTGTATACCATTGCAATGTTGTTGGTAATTGGTTGCAAAATGGTTAACGAAAAATTACCGTTTCAAACAATGGCAGAGCTAGACAAATTTTTTTAGAGGGCCAATAGTGTAATTCCAATAATATAAGAGGGCCAAAGTGTAATAACTTTTTATTATTATTTGAAAGTGGACAAAAATACATTAAAATAAAAATATTCTCTCTCTACTTGGCTCTGCCAATGATTGCAAATTTTCATTAGCCTGTTTGTGTAGTAGTGGTTGCTAACGTGTATTAACACCATTTTTTTTTTTGTTACAAATAGGTTTTAGTACACCATCGTATCAACCAACCATTTCATATTTACGCAAATATAATTCAATCAAACCCAAAAATAAATTGAATAACTCATGAAGATAACAGTAAACATTACGGTATCAAACTAATTAAAATAAATCATACATTAAAATATCAAACTAATTTCTAATAATTCAATAAATAAATCACTCATGAGACCAATTTCAGATACAAAGAGCCACAAATAAATAACACTATCAATCAATTTCAATATTGAACATGGTTGATTTTATACCTCAAACTATTAAACCTTAGATGTCAAATTACTTTGCGGTGTGACCTGTGGTGATGGATAATTTATATTTTCTATAAGTTATAAAAACTATTTCAAATACAAAAGTATTTGATACTAGCACAAATCGATAGGAATTTCAAGAGGATTGCCTTCTCGTCTAATATATATGTTTTTATTTCATTATTAAGATCTAAGAAAATGTCCCAAATGCATATATGTATTTGGCATCAGTGGTACCAACCGTTTTAGATACATAAGTATTTGGAACCAACATTAGATGGCATTTCAAATACATATACAAATTTGGCACCAGTTGTACCAACCGTCCCAATTACATGAGTATTTGGCACCGTTAAGTCAAAGTGTTCCAAATACACATGTTTTTGGCACCATTATTTGAAACCGTTCCAAATGCCTACATATTTGGAACGATTTTTTAATAGCCGTCCCAAATACGTATTTTTTTGGCACGCTTATGCAAGAAGTGCCAAATACATGTATTTGGCACAATTATGTGACTGTTCCAAAAAGTTTCGTCCCAAAAACCACCTTTTCTTGTAGTGATTCCTGACTTTCAATTTGTCTCTGCATGATTTCTATTAGATAATTTCTTGTGATATGTGTCTTTTTTCTTGCTTGGTTACTGTGATCTCTGTACTCTGGATTGCCGTTGCATGTTACTTGGTGTGATTTAATTTGTGTGATTTAATTTGCCAAATTATGCTCTTATGTGTGTTATGTGGTATGTGGTTTGTCCATGTTATGTTTAGTATGAGACTTGTCAATATCATGATATGGATACGACTTGTCTACTGCATTTGAGTATGCAATTTGTTAAGTACAAGGGCTGAAAGTGTCAATTATGCAAACTTAAGTATGGTACTAATATTGGAAGCGACTTGTCCTATTTGGTCAAACGTTTAGTATGCGATTTGTTAAGTACAATGGCTGAAAGTGTCAATTATGCAAACCTGAGAATGGTACTAATATTGGAAGCGACTTGTGTCAATTGGTCAAACGTTTCACATCTCAAGTCAAACTTTCACACATTTTTCTCTCAACCTTTTTCTTCGAAGCGATTTGGCATACCTAAGCTTTTGTGGTAGGATTTCTAATCATGTAACACACATTTTTCATCTCAAAATCGTGTCTAATACATCACTCTAACTATCTTTTATCTGCAGAATCCTACGTGCTTTTTTCCTTCGACCCATTCTACATCTAGGTTTGTTTCTATGTTAATTGATAACATCAAATAGTCCTGAATATTAAGTGTCAATTTCCCTCATTAATGCTCGTTATTTATATCATTTATATGGATTTACGCTTGTTTTCCATTGTTTTACACTTTCAGGTAAATTGCGAGCATTGGAGCTAAAGAGACGTGGAAATGGAAACGTTACTAAAGATTTATCACAGTATGCTTATTTTGAAGAAGTTACGGCGTAACTCATCTCTCACATTACGCCGTAACTATTGCGTGACCCAGAAGTCCAACTTATCAAGAGGTTACAGCGTAACTCCTCCCAAAGGTTACGACGTAACTCATTTAGGTCAAAAGAGGTTTCACGCCGCTGATACTTACGCCGTAACTACTGCATCACTTACGACGTAACTGAGTTTATTGAAGACTACGGCGTAACCACTTATTAGGTTACGCCGTAACTAGCAGATCTAGTGCATTTACGGAGAAATAGAAGGTTACGGCATAACTCATTTATTGGTTACGCCGTAACCCAGACCTGGCCTATAAATACCCCACGAATTCCAGCATTTCAAAGCATCCCATTCCACACACAACACTCTGAGAACGTGGTAAAAAGCTCAAGGGAGGTCTAGGGAAGCATACGAAGCTGTTTCCAAGGGAGAAGTCAAACCATTACGATAAGCTTTAGCGTTTATTATTTCTTTTACTTTCAATTCATGTATTTCATACTTTTGAATATTGAATTGATGTGCATGATTAATATGAGCGGCTAAGCACCCTTTGGTGCTAGCCTAGTTATGATTCCTTAATTGTTTTGTTTGCGTTTACCTTTACTTCCGTACAATTATTTCTAAGTGTATGCATGCATGCATAGTTCTTTGGTAGTCACCCCTGTTTCGGTAGTTTTGAATGGAGGTAGAGGCCAATTGCCTAGGAGATATGACCAACTGACCCTAGGTGAGCGGACTGAGACAGGAAGGGTAAGACATGACCAACTAACGACCCTTTCTACTTGTGTGATTTGACCAACTGATCACCTATCGTTTAGATGAACTTAAGAATTGGGGGGTGTAGTGTCTAAGTTCCTAACGGTCGTGCACTCACTATTTAGAATCTCCTGTGGTGGCATCTTTGCTGATAGGTTAGGGCGAATTGACCAAATGCTTTCCTCTCGAATTTGACCCCACCTGAAGTAATTAGAAGTAGGTAGACGTAGACATAACTAGTTAGGAAGATTAACTAGGTTAGCACCACTATTCATCTATTGATTTCCTTTCTACCATTTATTTGCTTTTATATTCTGCATTAGTAGTTTAATTAATTAAAACTCTATCAAACCATTAATATTCTGTGACAATTAGACTTAGTAATCATCCGACACACATAGCTCTTAGGACGACCTCGGCTTTACCATTTACTACACTACACACGACCGGGCACCTGCCCGTTAGTGCATTAGGGTAGACCATAGGTATAGCGAGACACTATAAATATTAAGACCTGGTCAGTAAAACCTGCATCAAGTTTTTGGCGCCACTGCCGGGGAGCTATATTAGGATTAATATTAAGTCTTTCATTTTTAAACATTTCTCACGATCATATTTCAAGTTTTCAGGTACCATGGAAGTTGTTAACATCGATGAACTCACTCTTGAGGAATACTTGGCGTTGACTAGAGCAGATCAAGGGCCGGGTCTCGTAAGATCGGCAATCGGAGCGGATGTTCGTTTTGAGATTAAAGACCAATTTATGTGGGAGCCTCGCGCTAACCCTTTTTCGGGAAACAGGGACGAAGACGCATATGAGCACGTTGAAAATGTCCTATACATCGCTAGCCTTTTCAACATTTCGGGTGTGTCTCATGATTCTGTTATGCTCAGGGTCTTCCCTATGACTCTCACTGGAGCAGCCAGAAGATGGATCAAAAGATTGCCCGCAGGGGCAGTTAATACTTGGGCACTACTAAAGAAACACTTCATCCAAAGATATTGCCCACCATCAAAGATTTCTAATCAACTCTTGGAGATCCACAATTTCAAACAAGAAGACGACGAAACTCTGTATCAAGCTTGGGACAGATACAACGATCTTATTTATAAGTGTCCTACCAATGATCTTAATAACCAGCAGAAGGTCAATATTTTCTACAAAGGAATAAATGTAACTACAAGACAGATTCTGGACTATCAAGGACCTATCCCGAATATGACTCCTACTACTGCAATTGAAGCCATTCAAAAAATGGCGGACCATTCTCAAAAATGGCACGACGGTGGGAGTAAAAGAAACCAAAGTGGAAGTTTCGACGGAATTGCAGCAATCGTTAGTAAAATTGAAAGCCTCAGTCGAGATATGCTGAAGGTCAGAGAAACCGTTCATGCCATCCAAGTGGGTTGAGAGAGCTGTGGAGGAGGACATCTTACAAAAAATTGTCCTCATATGGACGAAGAAGATATTGAAGAAGCTAAGTATGGAGAAAATCGACCATTTTACGGTGACAATCGAAATAGTAATGGGTATCGTGGTAATTAAAACCGTGGGCCTTATGGAGAAAGAAAGCCCAATCTTGAAGAAACAATTAACAAATTTCTGGAAAATTCAGCCCAAAGACAAAAGGAGCAAGATGAATGGTTGAAGGAATTCCAGGAAAACACTGATAGAAACATTTCCAAACACGACTCAACTTTGAAAAACCTTGAATCCATGGTGATAAATCTCAGTGAAAAAGTAAGGAGGAATAACGATAAACCTGAAGGATCTAAACCAGCTATGGAATGTAAGGTAATTTTCTTGGATGATAACTCGAAGATTCAGGCCAGTGATACGAGTTTAGGGGACGATTTCGTCAACAGATCCGAGTTACGCCATAATATACCTAATGAGTTACGGCGTAACCTCGTGTTTGACAGCGACAACGGAGTTGTTAAGAATACTGAGGAATATGACTCTAATGAATTACGCCGTAACCAAGAATCTCAGTTACAGCGTAACTGGGATACATGGGCAGAAAAATTTCTCGACTTGGACGGATCAAAAGAACTCGAGGAACTCTCCCTTGAAGATGAAGAAGAGCCACTTATCACTCACTGGTGTACTTCTGTCACCATTACTGATGAAGAAACCACAAGGGCATGGCCTACATGCAGCCCCTTCCACGAGTATTGCAATGGAGGAGACAATGAAAGAAAGGAAGAATGGACATGCCCTCATGAGCGTGAAAGACATGGTATAAAATTCGGTAATTTAGCCTTTAAAGATTGGTACGCAATTCAATTTGGGAATGCCAAGATCAATCCAAGTCTTCTTAAGAAGCTAAAAGTTGATTACGCAGAGCACATTCAAAAGGAAAAGACTAATAAAGATATACTCTGCACGGATGAACTTTTAAGTAAAACTGACAACAAAGATCTACGCAGTCACTGGTGCGAAAAAGTAAAATCTCTCGGGGAAATTTTCTGGGCGTCATGCAACCCGTATGACGATATGTGTAATGGTGGAAGCAACTCTGGAAGGTTAGGAAAAGATGAATTCTTTTGGTCCTCAACCAACGATGAGGAGAGAACGAGTTTATCTTGGATGGACAACCTGGGGTTCGATAGTTGGGTAAAAATTAAGTATGGACATGTGGACGCATTAACGAAAGATAAGATTTGGAAGGAATACATGGATCAAGAAAATTCAAACGACAAAAGTATCAAAAACACGAGTAAAACAACCATTGATGAGGACATGGAGCGGGTGAGTAATGGTAATGAAGAATGCAAGCGCGTTCTAGTGGAGAATTTGCTCGATGAAGAATGGTTCAAGGGTACTGTTTCTGATGACGATGATATCGAAGGGATACTAGATTACCTTGAGTTGCAAGGAAATGAGGAGTTCACTGATCCCGATGACGAAGCTTACGAGCAAAGAAGGTGCAAGCTCCTGGGGATACCCTACAAAAGACCACCCCCAATTATAGTTGAAAAATACGAATTCACTCGCTACCACCTCGGTCCGGAGGAGAAATTTTTCAAATTCCGAAAGATCGAAACCATTGTATACCTCCGAACTGCCTCAAATGTTGCATGGATGAGGCACAATTTGATGAAGGATATTGAAGAAGTGGGGCAAGTTCAAAGACCCCCATAGGAGCCCCGCGGCTCTGAGTCTAACTTAAAGACTCTTTAATAAAGAAAACTGCTCTTTCGGGAGACAACCCGTATTATCCCTTTCTTTTATTTTTCTGTTGGGTTTTATGTTTTCTAAGCATTTTTGCAGGATACAAAGAAGTAATTACTGCTGCAGTTGCTGATCTGAACAGAGTTACGGCGTAACTCATCTTGGTGATTACGCCGTAACCAACATTTTAGCAGCAGAATTCTTGACGCATTACCAATTACGGCGTAATACCATCTCAGTGGTTACGCCGTAACTATTCTCTTTACAGCTCATACCAGGTTTTGCCAGTTACGGCGTAACTCTCTCATAGGAGTTACGACGTAACTCTCCTCTGCTTTAATTCTTTCATTTTAAAACACAGTAACCTTGTATTAGTTTTTAAATGAACTTTGTGGGTGTGTTCCCTGTAAACCCTCACGAGACTTCACTCGTCCACTTGGGACACCAAGTGGTTTAAAAGGCTTGTTGCATTCGCTAAATACAACCGTGATTCCTACGAAAGTGAGTTAGGTTTATTTTTCATTTTATTTTTTTTAGAATTATGCTTGTTGGTATTGTGATTTCAGGGATTGAAGTTTGTTCATGACGCTTAAACGAAGGCACGATCCTTTCTCGTGGGCCTTCTTCTTTTTGGAGCAAATTTCAGGGAAGTTCTCGCTCTAATTCTACCTTTCTCTTCACCTTTATTTTAATGCCTAGTACAAAAGAGACTTTGTACAATTCAAGTGGGGGGGATGGGAGTAGAATTATCTCTGGAACTTTATTTCGCCCTCAGTTTTCTAGTTTATTTTGAAAAATTATGCCATTTTTAAAAATTTGACATGTTTTTCCGAACCTAACTAGATTAGACTTTAGCCGAGCACATACAACCCTTGATATTACATGGTGAGATTAGCCTTATCCGTTTCCAATATTTTACCCAAAATCCGCCAAATTATGAGTGTGCCGGTAGCTTGTAAACTTTAGAACTTGGCCTTTGCATCATTTCGAGACCATAGACGAGGTATGTTGAGTTAGCTCGATGTATTTGGACTTTTCAGTTTTAGAAGGCAGTATTATAGGATTATCACCCAAACAGCCTACCATTGTGAGTCTATCGATTAGTCACCTAGACTTTTCGACCCCCATGTGAAACCCTTTTGTTGCACTCCCCTTTAGTGCAAGATACCCCTAGATACACCCTTCTGAGACATTCCTTTCATTTTGACACCCCATTATATTGTTTCGTTACACCCTTACACCTTAGCCTACCCTGTAGTCTTTATTTGTAATTGGGAAGTCATCATTTGCCTAAGTTCAAGGTTCGAGTGGAAAGGTTTGGAAATCACGCTTTCATCGACAACAATTATGAAGATCATTGAAGACCCCCCGAATTCCCATTTTTAATCTCAAGTGGGGGGATGTTATGTTATCATGTTATGTCAAAAAAAAAATAGTTGATTGTGTTATGATTTTGTAAAGTGCGATGTTATAAGCACTATAGTATGAGCTTTATTGTTTAGTATCGAGGAGGCCACCTCGGTCACATTTGAAGATTGGAGTTGGAGTTATACCAACTGAAGAAGAAAAGGTAGTGTGCCCATCACGACGTCCTCTAATGACACATCTACCTTACATCTCATGATCCGGTCTCTAGACTTCTAAGCTTGAACTTTGGGCGGACGGTAAGTGGTGATGACTTAGTTGTAGATATAGACTACCTGCTTGTTTTTCATTTTACACCAATTATATATTCCATGTCTTATCCTACCCTTTTAGTCATGAAGCGTGTCTAGGAGATGCAGCGAGAAATCTTTGGTGTGTTGGCCATGGATTTGGTCATGTGTCATTGATTTTGTCCACTTCGCCGTGACATGTTAGTAATGACGAGTCACCCCTTAACCTTTGTCGTGTCTACCCATATTGCCTTCGAGAATTGTTTAGCCCTTAACTCTAGTGGTGGAGATTTGTGTAACCGCCAAGCTTATGATAGAATACATGCTATGACTGTGCGATTGAGTGATCACCCTAAAATGGACACTTAGAATAGTTGAGAGATTTGAGTGTTTATTCCCCTTTCGTGAGTTGTTCGGCTTTGTTTTATTCTAGCATAAGGGATTTGTAAACTCATATTTTCCAGGTTTAGGGAGATATCTTTTTAGGAATCTATCTAATAAGGTCTACTTGAGGGCAAGTAGAGTTCAAGTGGGGGGATATTTGATAACATCAAATAGTCCTGAATATTAAGTGTTAATTCCCCCCGTTAATGCTCGTTATTTATATCATTTATATGGATTTACGATTGTTTTCCATTGTTTTACACTTTCAGGTAAATTGCGAGCATTGGAGCTAAAGAGACGCGGAAATGGAAACATTACTAAAGATTTATCACGGTATGCTTATTTTGAAGAAGTTACGGCGTAACTCATCTCTCACATTACGCCGTAACTATTGCGTGACCCAGAAGTCCAACTTATCAAGAGGTTACGGCGTAACTCCTCCCAAAGGTTACGACGTAACTCATTTAGGTCAAAAGAGGTTTCACGCCGCTGATACTTACGCCGTAACTACTGCATCACTTACGACGTAACCGAGTTTATTGAAGACTATGGCGTAACCACTTATTAGGTCACGCCGTAACTAGCAGATCTAGTGCATTTACGGAGAAATAGAAGGTTACCCCACGAATTCCAGCATTTCAAAGCATCCCATTCCACACACAACACTCTGAGAACGTGGGAAAAAGCTCAAGGGAGGTCTAGGGAAGCATACATAGCTGTTTCCAAGGGAGAAGTCACACCATTACGATAAGCTTTAGCGTTTATTATTTCTTTTACTTTCAATTCATCTATTTCGTACTTTTGAATATTGAATTGATGTGCATGATTAATATGAGCGGCTAAGCACCCTTTGGTGCTAGCCTAGTTATGATTCCTTAATTGTTTTGTTTGCGTTTACCTTTACTTCCGTACAATTATTTCTAAGTGTATGCATGCATAGTTCTTTGGTAGTCACCCCTGTTTAGGTAGTTTTGAATGGCGGTAGAGGCCAATTGCCTAGGAGATATGACCAACTGACCCTAGGTGAGCGGACTGAGACGGGAAGGGTAAGATATGACCAACTGACGACCCTTTCTACTTGTGTGATTTGACCAACTGATAACCTATCGTTTGGATGAACTTAAGAATTAGGGGTGTAGTGTCTAAGTTCCTAACGGCCGGGCATTCACTATTTAGAATCTAGCATGTAGCGGTACTTAATGACTTGGCTTAGGGGACCAGGAACAACAGGACTTATGACGGTGCGCTTGATTTCTCCTGTGGTGGCATCTTTGCTGATAGGTTAGGGCGAATTGACCAAATGCTTTCCTCTCGAATTTGACCCCACCTGAAGTAATTGGAAGTAGGTAGACGTAGACATAACTAGTTAGGAGGATTAACTAGGTTAGCACCACTATTCCTCTATTGATTTCCTTTCTGCCATTTATTTGCTTTTATATTCTGCATTAGTAGTTTAATTAATTAAAACTCTATCAAACCATTAATATTCTGTGACAATTAGACTTAGTAATTGATTGGTGCAAAACAGTCAAGTTATCTCACGCAAGCTAGCCACTTGTGAATGACCAACCGTAAGAAACTCAAAACAGCTCACACACCAAATGCAATTTAGATCAGAGGAATATAGGGGATTCCTGGGTCGTTAAGTCCCACGGAGGATGAATTGGTGTTAAATAACTTCAGATGTCGAATAATCACTAAGGATAGTGATTAGTAAGGTTTTGGATGGATAATTACCTAAAGAAAAGATCTACAAATTACAGCGACTTAAATGCAAATTAA